>OX101809.2:35037454-35689427 GCA_944452925.2 Chrysolina oricalcia | reverse complement strand
CCATAAGAATAACATGTAAACATACAGTTTTTATGGTTTAATTTTAGACTGTTTTTTGGAACATGAAAAACGCTTATTGTGATGACATTTTTGCGTTTCAAATTTCAAGTGTTTTTTAGAACGCGGAAAACGCATATTGTGGTCACATTTTTGCATGTTTTAGAGGTTCAACCGTGCAACGTTTTCGGAAAAAAAAGGATGTTAGGTGTAGGATTCGAACCCACGCTCCCTTTCGGGAATCGTAACTTGAATACAACGCCTTAGACCGCTCGGCCAACCTAACTTATAAGTATACATAATGAAATGAAATTATAAGTACATATTATTATGAAATGTGGGATTAGGTGGTTTCTGATTAATCTGTTTTGTCTGCCAAATTTCTATGACAAAACTCTAATTATTTTCACGAAATTTATTCAATACAATGTCACACAAACTACTCTCGTGGTATATTCTAGTCAGATTTTTCGTTATACGTTATCTTGTATAATAAGAATGCAAGATTTCTCATATTATTGAAGAAAAAGCAGTTCTTTGAGATATTCACATGTCATTTACATATTCAAAGAGAGGAGAAAAATTATATCACCCAAAAAAATATGTTGGTTGGCAAGCTGGTTGGTAAAAAATTCAAAAAATTGTTAATTTTAATGTGATATAAATTAAAATATATGATATGATACAAGGTGATATGAATTAAAAATCGTATTAGTAATTTTTGAAATTGTTTTTTTGTCAAGACCATGAAAACAGGTGTACGTGTTTTTAGTATAGTTTTGCTAATGAAAATATGTTGTAGTTGTCCAAACGGGGTATTTTTGTATGAATTCATAGCAATGTTTTAATTGCAAGTACATCACCCAAGTAATTTGGTGATATAAGAAAGTTTTGTGAGTTTAGTGAACAAAGAAATAATTGAAATTTTTGTGTAGAAAATATTGTTACTTCTTTTCCCACACTTTGAGTTGTTTGTGCAAAAACATTGATTATGGGGTGTGATTTGAATTTTGTGGTTTGTTTGGAAAACGTTCGGATTGTTCCAGAAAATTGATAGAAAATTGTTTACATGAGTACGTAGAGTTGTTTTCAAATTCACACATTGATAATAGTTTTGGGTTGATATGACGATCATATGAAAGACATAACATATTGGTTTTTTTCATTAGTATTGTTGGTTAGTGTTTATGAAAAAGTAAGTAGGTAATTTTTATTTTAATAGTGTGAATGAACGATTTGAAAATAATAAAGGGTTTGCAGCGAATAATTTGTGTTTCGCTAAATTTAAAATTTTGTCACTTATAATTGCACGAGTGGTTTGTATTTTATCGGGTAAATTTGACGTGTAATTCGGTAGGACAATTTAATGAATAAGAAATTTAGAAACATATCAATGTCAAACTATTCATTTTGGCAACCAACACCGTTATAATTGATAAAAAATGAAATAAGTGAAAAACCAGTAGTGTATTTGTCGCTGTAAAAGTTAAAGCTAACTTTTACCGCTGTCAAAGTGACAATTGCACTGTGGCATATAGGTTTTTTTATACATGAATTAGATTGTCATAAAAATATGGGGTTTAAAACTGTTTAAAATGAAAGTGCAGTTATGAAACAATATTAAAAGACGTAAAGAGAGATTTTTTCAAACGGTTTTCAATTCAACACAAATATAAATGTTTTGGAAAGTTATATTTATTATATTATGGAATATTTATTATAATGCCTTGAAGTAATGGTATTTTTTTTTTCGAATTGTTTTTCGAAAAGTGCAATTTGATATTTCGGTTTTTGTATTGAATAAATTTCGTGAAAATAATTAGAGTTATGTCATAGAAATTTGGCAGGTTGGGATTCACAAAGATGTTTTGATATAAAAATTTTGAAATTATTGAGAAAGTTATATATGTTTTAAAACTTACTTTTTGCAACATTTTCCCAAGAATATCCAACATTAACATTGGTCACAAATATATTATTTTTCCAGTTTTATTTCCAAAAACACCACCAAAAGCACCATTTCAACATTTCGTGAACGTTTGTGGAAAATTATTTGTTAAGTTTATTTCATTATTATGCCACTTTCAAACAATTTTTCAACACTTGTCACAAAACTATTTTATTTTTACAGTTCCATCTTCAAAAAACAACATCTTGGAAAGGTTCAAATATGTTACGCTAACGTTTTGAGGGATTATCTGTTGTATTATGAAAATAAATTATTGTATGAAATATGTAGCTGAGTGGAATTATGGAAAATATTCAGAAATTTTCTACTTTGCATATAAGTATAATTATTTCCTTGGTTGGCTCATTCTATTGCACACTAGCGTTAAGAATGGACAACATATTGCTTCTTATAATGACACTGTCTGTCACTGCAGCAGTAACAATAGTTGACAATTCATCAAGTACTATGCAAAAGTACCTTGAAATGTATGGATATGTTGGTAATAATTCACAGACAGAGTTTTCGACAGCTCTTAGTGATTTTCAAGAACGTTATAATTTACCTGTAGATGGGAGTTTGAATGATGAAATGAAGAATTTCATTGCGAGACCCAGATGTCAGCAAGGTGAAACTGAATATAGAGTGCACACTAAATAGAATAAAACTCATTTGAGGTGGTGTTTGTCTCGTTATCCACTTAACAATTATAAGGCTCATGATGAATATCTCCGTGTGTTCAAAAAAGCTTTCGAAATGTGGGAGAATGCATCAACTTTGGAATTTGAAATGGTGGCAACACCTAAAGAATCAGATATTACGATAACATTTGTAAAACTGGAGCATCAATTTCGTAGTTCTTGTACCACGACTCTCAAAACTTCTCCTGCAGTTCGTACTATAGGTAAACACCACCTTTATCATTCACCTGAAGTTAGTAAAAATTTATGTGAAGTTACATCTCCACCAAATTCAATGTTTTTGGCGTACTCCTCAGGCTTTCCAAGCTTTCGATTATATATTATTGTGAAGGATTTATTTTGGAAAGTAGATATTAACGATAAGAAAAAGAAAATTACTGAACCTGAAAAACTCATGGATTATCTACCCAATGAAGTGGCTACCAATGGTATAGATCACATTTTCCAAACTGGTACTGGAAATTTATTAGTTGCCAGCAGAAATAGATTTTATTCAAGTGCATTCCCTAGCTTACAAATCGATAGAGATATCGAAATTCCCTCTCTACCTTCAAATGCTAGAATAAATGCCCTCTTTCAAAAGTATGCAGGGAAATCTTACGTATTCTATAACAATGCGTCCTTTATTGAATTCAATGGGATGGATTTCACTGCAAAAGCAATAATCACTAGAGGTCGCATTGAAGATGCTTTTCCAGACATCCCTAATGATATCACTACAGCATTTCGCTATATGGACGGTCACATATATTTTTTCAAAGAAAATACTTACTTCAAGTACAATGAGTTCCAGAGAAGACTTATTGAAGTAGGAGACTTCAATTGGAATATGTTCGATATTCCATGTCCGAGTAGTAAATTTTTGGATGACTTAAGAGATATGCTGTCGAAACTGATTTTTTTTTATGAATGAATTATTATTGTAACCACACACACACGTTGATTTGATATGACTAAAAAATATATTGAAATTTAGCATTTTATTACATCATACATTTTACAAAAGTACAATTTTTTCATCTGTATTCAAGTTGCGATTCCCGAAAGGGAGCGTGGGTTCGATTCCCACACCTAACATCCTTTTCGATTTATCTATCTAACTTCACTTTATGAAAATTTACTATACAAACTGATAACTGAAAGGTAATTTTTAATATTAAATACAAAGCGCCCAGAACTGAGTGCGAGTAGTTGAAGCCTCATAACCACCAAAATACCCAAAGCTAAGAGCAATTGAGTAAAATTTACTATATAAGTGTGATAACTGGTACTTTTTGATAGGATTTTTTACTTGTTTTAACGCTTATAATTTTACTCGTTTTTTGGGACGCGAAAACGTCTATTTTCGTTGCATTTTTTACGTGTTTCAGCGTTTCAAATTTCAGTTGTATTTTGGGACGCGAAAACGATCATTTTGTGCAATTTTGAAATGCCTATTGTCCATAAGAATTACATGTAAAAGTGTATTTTTGGCGTTCGTAATTTTAGTTGTTTTTTGGAACACGAAAACGCATGCTTTCGTTACATATTTTATGTAATTCGGCGTTCGAAATTTTATATGTTTTTTCGAACATGAAAACACATATTTTCGTTGCATTTTTTACGTGTTTCAACGCTTCTCATTTGTTTTTTCGAACATGAAAACACATGTTTTCGTTGCATTTTTTACGTGTTTTAACGCTTCTTATTTCACTTGTTTTTTGGGACGCGAAAACGATAATTTTGAACTATTCTGAAATGTCAAATCTCCATAAGAAATACATGTAAAAGTAATTGTTTAACGCTTGTAATTTTAATCATTTTTTGGAACGTGAAAACCGCTGAATTCGTCAAATTTTTTACACATTTTAGCGTTTGTTATTTCAGTTGTTTTTTGGAACGAAAGAATCCTCAACCTTCTGTCTGTACTCTTCAGATACCATTCTATTGGTGATTACTTCAACTACCCAATGGCACTACTATAATGAGCTTTGACCAATCAGACTCCGCTATGTTTTTTTCCCCAAATGAATGGCCCAAACGTCCTCTTATTACACATTTAGATGTCGGATGTAATTCAATCTCTGCATGGGCAAGTAGTTGTTTCGAATCTCCATATGTCCATTGAAGCGTTCTTCCATCACTCATGCAGCCATGTTTTTTCTCTTAATGATTCACCATGTTTCTCTCAAACGTTGTAGGACACCCTGTATATACGTTGACAACCAGTCACCATGTATTTTTTCTCTTAATCGATGTATTTTTAGACATTCTGTATACCAAATTTGACAGCAGCCATGTTTTTTTTTCTCTGTCTCATGTCATTTGACAATCAGCCATGTTTTTTTCTCTTAAATGTTGCGTTGGTTCACCCGGTATACCAATTTTCATAGCTGCCATGTTTTTTTGTCTTAAATGCCAAGTTGGTACAACCTGTATGGTAGCAGCCATGTTTTTTCTCTTAAATACTATGATGGTACACCCTGTATGGCAGCAGCCATGTATTTTTTCTCTCAATCGATGTATTTTGAGACATCCTGTATACCAAATTTGACAGCTGCCATGTTTTTTTTTCTCTGTCTCATGTCATTTGACAATCAGCCATGTTTTTTTCTCTTAAATGTTGCGTTGGTTCACCCGGTATACAAATTTTCATAGCTGCCATGTTTTTTTCTCTTAAATACCAAGTTGGTACACCCTGTATGGTAGCAGCCATGTTTTTTTCTCCTAAATACTGTGATGGTACCCCCTGTATGGCAGCAGCCATGTTTTTTTCTCTTAAATACTATGATGGTACACCCTGTATGGCATCAGCCATGTTTTTTTCTCTTAATCGATGTATTTTGAGACACCCGGTAAACCAAATTTGACAGCCGCCATGTTTTTTTCTCTTAATCGATGTATTTTGAGACATCCGGTATACCAAATTTGACAGCTGCCATGTTTTTTTCTCTTAAATGTCGAGTTGGTACACCCATTTTACTAAACTTACGAATCAGCTTCTAAGATTTAAGCAATAAGTACATAACGCATTAATATGTGCTGTTTACGGCCCTTATGGCAGTTGACGTACGCAAATTCTATTATTTTCTTGATCTCCCATGAAAGTTGTCTTCTTAGAGTACCAGCACGTTTCTGTAACTTTACTAATAACGAAGATAGCCTCCTATGCCCTTTTGACCTCGGAAAATGCTTAAAAATGTTTCTTGACATCCAAACGAATCTATTGATGCCAAAATCATCAAAATCGGACGACCGGAAGTGTCATTTCCGGTTTGGACCGGAAGTAGCCATTTTATTGCAGATTTGGACTCTCCTCAATGTGGGTAATCCGAATTCACATTACTTTTCTTCTATCTTAATTTTTTGAAACCGGAAGTGCTTATTTTTTGATGATTCGTACAGATCCAAAATATCATATTTTTTGTCCCAAATGGAAAAATTTGTGAGACGTCCCTGTACAACTATAATGAGCCTACACCAATCAGACGCCGCCATATTTTTTTCCTAAATGAACGGTCCAAACGTCCTCTTATTACACATTTAGATGTCGGTTGTAATTCAATCTCTGCATGGGCAAGTAGTTGTTTCGAATCTCCATATGCCCATTGAAGCGTTCTTCCATCACTCATGAAGCCATGTTTTTTTCTCTCAAACGTTGTGGGACACCCTGTATATACGTTGACAACCAGCCGCCATGTTTTTTTTTCTCTTAATCGATGTATATTGAGACACCCTGTATACCAAATTTGACAGCTGCCATGTTTTTTTTCTCTGTCTCATGTCATTTGACAATCAGCCATGTTTTTTTCTCTTAAATGTTGTGTTGGTTCACCCGGTATGGCAGCAGCCATGTTTTTTCTCTTAAATACTTTGATGGTACACCCTGTATGGCAGCAGCCATGTTTTTTTCTATTAAATACCTAGTTGGATGATGGTATCGCGCTCGGCACTGGACAATCTAAAGGATCTATCGCGACTCGATGAACGCCAAGCAGCGACGCTCCGATTTTTCCCCCCACCCCAAAAAGAGTCAAAATTGCCAAACGGGACCTTAGAGGTTTTACCGTGTTATTTCCCATAAGCTTACATTTTGAATGCTCATAGCACATTTACTGTTAGGTTAGGTTATGTTATGTTATGTTATGTTGTAATGTTAGGTTAGGTTAGGTTAGGTTAGGTTAGGTTAGGTTAGGTTAGGTTAGGTTAGGTTAGGTTAGGTTAGGTTAGGTTAGGTTAGGTTAGGTTAGGTTAGGTTAGGTTAGGTTATGTTAGGTTAGGTTAGGTTAGGTTAGGTTAGGTTAGGTTAGCTTAGGTTAGGTTAGGTTAGGTTAGGTTAGGTTAGGTTAGGTTAGGTTAGGTTAGGTTAGGTTAGGTTAGGTTAGGTTAGGTTAGGTTAGGTTAGGTTAGGTTAGGTTAGGTTAGGTTAGGTTAGGTTAGGTTAGGTTAGGTTAGGTTAGGTTAGGTTAGGTTAGGTTAGGTTAGGTTAGGTTAGGTTAGGTTAGGTTAGGTTAGGTTAGGTTAGGTTAGGTTAGGTTAGGTTAGGTTAGGTTAGGTTAGGTTAGGTTAGGTTAGGTTAGGTTAGGTTAGGTTAGGTTAGGTTAGGTTAGGTTAGGTTAGGTTAGGTTAGGTTAGGTTAGGTTAGGTTAGGTTAGGTTAGGTTAGGTTAGGTTAGGTTAGGTTAGGTTAGGTTAGGTTAGGTTAGGTTAGGTTAGGTTAGGTTAGGTTAGGTTAGGTTAGGTTAGGTTAGGTTAGGTTAGGTTAGGTTAGGTTAGGTTAGGTTAGGTTAGGTTAGGTTAGGTTAGGTTAGGTTAGGTTAGGTTAGGTTAGGTTAGGTTAGGTTAGGTTAGGTTAGGTTAGGTTAGGTTAGGTTAGGTTAGGTTAGGTTAGGTTAGGTTAGGTTAGGTTAGGTTAGGTTAGGTTAGGTTAGGTTAGGTTAGGTTAGGTTAGGTTAGGTTAGGTTAGGTTAGGTTAGGTTAGGTTAGGTTAGGTTAGGTTAGGTTAGGTTAGGTTAGGTTAGGTTTAAGACAACAGAACTCTTCCAAAGGAAAATGGTCCAGAGCTGGCTGGTAAGGCACAGACTGGAACCCATTGAAAAATTACTAATAGACATAGACACCCAAACGGTGGAAACCAGAGCCAACACCAGTGAAGAAGCAGAAGAGATTGCAACTCTGAAAAAAAAGATCGCAGAACTAGAGGCAAAACAAGCCGAAAACAAGACCACACGGGCAACGGAAAGCGAACAGACGGTCAGGGCAGGGTGCACATGCCCCTGCACTTGCCAGGCGTCGCGACTGAGTTCCTCAGAGGACCTGAAAGCGACAAAAAACTACGAAGAATTCCTGAATGCAGAGAGACTAACGCGGGAAAAACCAGTATACAAGAACACTGAGGTGATAGTGGGAAATCCACTTAACACGAAGGACGAAGTGGTCAAGACGGTTATTGTAGAGCCCGATGATCCAGAAATGACACTGAGTATTCAAAGTCTATACAGGGACAAGTTTCCGGAACTATTGCAGATGAGAGGTGAACTCGAGGTAGTTGAACAAACAACGAGGGTGAGAGGTACAGGGTGTACCACTAGCAGGAAAATAATCAAAATTACTACTGATGGGACCCCACGAGACACATGGGAAAAAATGATAACGCTGAAACAAGAAACCAATATGGACAGCAGAATATGCATACACCACGTCAAGGCAGTAAACGTCGAATCCCTTCGGAAGATGGTAGAGTGCATATTTCATGGCAGCGACACCTACGTGGAAATATACACGACATCCCAACAACAGGGGACCCCGAGAGAAAGAAACACATATGGCATCGTCATAAGTGATGGAGGTAAGTCCTATCGAGACATACTAGGCAAGGTCAAGGGCGCCATTGCAGGAAATGAGGCAGCAAATGCAATTAAAGGCATCAGGAGTACGAAAGACGGGAGCTTACTCCTCACTCTGGACAAGGACCCGGCGGCTCTCGCCAACCTGGAAACTGCTATAAGCGAACAGGGGACCCTCAGAGTCAGAAGATTAGGAAGAGAACCAAACGAGATTTTCCACTTGAGAGGGATGTCGGCGGATGTCACGGAAAACGAAATCACAGAAGCCATCAGGAGAGAGGCTGGCGAGTGGAACGAGGACTGTAGGATTAGTGAAATAAGACCTCAAAGAAACGAGACGGCGGCGGTTACGATAACCCTGCCGCGAGACATGGCAGGGGTTTTTCTCCGGAAAAACAATATAAAGATTGGGCTAGTCCCCTGCAAAGTTGAAAAGAGAGTAAATGTTCCCAGATGTCCAAAATGCTGGAGCTTCGCACACAAGAAGGACAATTGCAATGGACCAGACAGAACGAATAGCTGCTATAAGTGCGGCGAAGGAAGCCACACCGCAAAAGAATGCAAAAACAAAGAATACTGCCCAATTTGCAACGAAAAGGGCCATAAAACGGGAACCATGAGATGCATAGCATTTAAAGAAGCCCTTCGAATAGCAAGGGCAGGAGGACGAAGCAGAAGACAGAGTGAGGCTACAGAAACGCACAGGAGACAGGGAATCCCATTTCTAGAATACTTAACAGTGAAGAATGCGGAGGAAGAACCCAACCCGACTCCTGAGAATACAGAAGAAGACCTTTCCCACACCGACAGAGAGCAAACGAATGAGGCCCAGCTCACTCTCTTGAAGATAATGGGAGGCAGTAGCACAACGACACATATGGAAAGCAGTAACGAGGCTCTCCAGGACGTAGCGGGTGCAGGAATATAAAAAGCCCCCCCATCAGCGAAGAAACACCTCAAAATGGCGCTGAATATTATTCAAATAAACGTGGATAGGAGACGGAACGCCCACCACCTCCTAGTGAAAAAAGCCGAGGAAAGAGACGCGGATATCATATTGGTACAAGAACCAAACATCTCCATGGTTACAAGTAACCCCAACTGGATCAAAGACAGTACCAACGATACGGCCATTTTGTGCAGAAACAAAAAATGCGGTGTAACGAGTCACACTACAGGAGCCGGATTTATAGTACTTAACTTCAACAGCTGGTCCCTAATAAACTGCTACGTTTCTCCTAATATAACGATACAGGAATTCAAAACATACATAGATAAAGTGATGCTCCAAGCAAGAAAATGCTCAAAGGTTGTAATAGCCGGCGACCTTAATGCCAAGTCAACTCTATGGAGTGCGGACCGTACGGATACAAGAGGCGAATATATAGCGGAATGGCTGAGTACCATGAATATGGTTGTCCAAAATACAGGAAACACCCCAACATTTGTCAGGGGGAGGCAATCCTCTTTCATAGACGTCACTCTGTCCACAGTTGGTATAGCAGACAAGATATCCGGTTGGCAGGTGGATACTGAAGAAAGCATGAGCTTGCATAGATACATTTATTACACCATCAACATGATTAAAAAAACCCACAGAACAGAACTACACGAGGCACCGTACATAGAAAAAAAGGCTTTCACAGACGCACTGGAAATAATGACCAACGGGGTAAATGACATCGACCGACTCACCGACGCCATAAAAATGGCACAAACGATTGCAACCAATCAGAGGACAGTCAGACCAAATAGAACCCAACCGACGTGGTGGAACGAGCGAATATCGGTCCTACGCGACGAATGTACCAGCCATAGAAGATTACTAATCCGAGCTCGTAGACGACATGATAACCTAGGGATAATCGAAAACCTAGAGGAGAACTATAAAGAAAAAAGGAAAGAATTAAGAAAAACCATAAATAGTGCACAGAAAGAACAATGGCGCCTCCTATGCGATCAATTGGAAGACGACCCCTGGGGCCAGGGCTATAAAATAGTTACAAGTGGAATGAAACATAACAGAACCCCATACGACATTTCCCTAAGCCAGAAAATTGAAATCACTCGAGAGCTATTCCCGCAGTACGACACAGTTGAGTACAACGTCCAACCGACCGGCGAGACGCCTCCGCGTATTACCCTGGAGGAGATCAAAAATGCCGCAGGAAAGCTGAAACCCAGAAAGGCACCAGGTCCAGATGGAATCCTCCCAGAAGCCATAAAACTGACAATACTAGCTATCCCTGAGACTATTCTACATATACTCAATGAAATCCTAGCCGAGGGCACTTTCCCCTCTAGATGGAAGAAAGCAAGAGTAGTACTAATCCCAAAAAGTACGACACCAGAAGGAGAGACTAAACACAGACCGATCTGTCTACTAGACATTCTCGGAAAACTATACGAACATATACTGAAGGACAGGTTGGAGAAAGAGCTACAGCAAAAGCAGGGCCTGTCAAGGAACCAATTTGGCTTCAGAGCCGGAATGTCCACGGTGGCAGCAGTAAAACATCTCATTAAAAAAACGCAAGAAGGCACGATGACTTGGGCAGCAGCAGTTATGATTGACGTAAAAAACGCTTTTAATACTGCCAAGTGGCACTTAATCGTCAATAGACTCAACGAACTGGGAATTAGCAGACATCTGCTTACCCCAATAGAGGCATACCTTACGGAGAGAACTCTACAGATCGAGACACATATGCAGGACATGACGCAGGGGGTCCCACAGGGCTCGGTCCTTGGACCGACGCTGTGGAACGTATTGTACGATGGAGTCCTCAGGATACCTCTCCCTCATGGGTGCCACACAATAGCTTACGCAGACGACCTGGCTCTGGTGGTCAAAGCAGGAAAAAAAGAAGCACTAATGAGAAACGGAAACCACGTCATAGACAGTATAATAAACTGGATGACACATAACGGCTTAGAGGTAGCACCCCAAAAAACGGAGTCAATCATCCTCAGGGGACCTAGGAAAAGGGAAGGAATCCATTTCCAATGTCGAGGGACAGTAATAACACCAAAAAACACGTCAAGTACCTGGGGATTTGGCTAGACGACAAATACATATGGAATGAGCACGTCAGACAAACCTGCGCCAAAGCGGATAGACAAACAACGGCACTCACAAGATTACTGCCAAATATCAGAGGTCCAAATAACCAGAAAAGACGGCTCCTGTACGGAGTAGTACAGTCAGTGATCCTGTACGCGGCCCCAGTATGGGAACGGGTAACCACGGTAGAGACATACAAAAAAATGCTACTTGCATCTCAGAGAAAGATGCTACTGAGGGTGGCATCAGCATACAGAACGGTGTCACAGGAGGCAATCTGTATCCTTACCAGCACTCCGCCCATAGACCTTCTGATAAAGGAAAGAGCCAGACTGGATAACAGAAACGAGGTGAACGCAGACACGAAAAAATCTGAAAGACGGGAAACAGTGCGGACATGGCAGAGAATGTGGGAAGGCCACACCAAAACGGCCCAGTGGACAAAAAGGCTGATTCCAGAAATAACTCCCTGGCTGGAATGCCCCTTTAAAAGCATTGACTATTACATAACGCAGGCTCTCAGCGGACATGGAAGCTTCCGCAGTTACACCAAAAGAATCAACAAAACCACAGATGAGCTCTGCATTTACTGCGGGCAGAGGGACGACCCAGCTCATACAATTTTCCACTGCGACAGATGGCTACAGCACAGGACGGAAGTGGAGACAGAGTGGAACGAGCGACTAACGCCAGACAATATCATAGCCCACATGTTGTCAAACAGACAAAAATGGAAAAGAGGTACAACATTCCTACGCCAGGTAATGAAGCTAAAAGAAGAGGAGGAAAGGGACCATCAGAGACGGGTTGAGAATCACATGTAGACAGACGCCAACTGTACTTGACGCAATATCCACTCGGATAGTTCCAAGTACAGTAGAGGCAGGAGGTGTTTTGGCCGGTAGGCGGGTATTGGATATACTCGAGTCCGGCATACCCCTGACGTGATTGACCACAAGCGCAGGGGAAACATGAGTTTTTCACCTCCACCAAAAAAAAAAAAAAAAAAAAAAGGTTAGGTTAGGTTAGGTTAGGTTAGGTTAGGTTAGGTTAGGTTAGGTTAGGTTAGGTTAGGTTAGGTTAGGTTAGGTTAGGTTAGGTTAGGTTAGGTTAGGTTAGGTTAGGTTAGGTTAGGTTAGGTTAGGTTAGGTTAGGTTAGGTTAGGTTAGGTTAGGTTAGGTTAGGTTAGGTTAGGTTAGGTTAGGTTAGGTTAGGTTAGGTTAGGTTAGGTTAGGTTAGGTTAGGTTAGGTTAGGTTAGGTTAGGTTAGGTTAGGTTAGGTTAGGTTAGGTTAGGTTAGGTTAGGTTAGGTTAGGTTAGGTTAGGTTAGGTTAGGTTAGGTTAGGTTAGGTTAGGTTAGGTTAGGTTAGGTTAGGTTAGGTTAGGTTAGGTTAGGTTAGGTTAGGTTAGGTTAGGTTAGGTTAGGTTAGGTTAGGTTAGGTTAGGTTAGGTTAGGTTAGGTTAGGTTAGGTTAGGTTAGGTTAGGTTAGGTTAGGTTAGGTTAGGTTAGGTTAGGTTAGGTTAGGTTAGGTTAGGTTAGGTTAGGTTAGGTTAGGTTAGGTTAGGTTAGGTTAGGTTAGGTTAGGTTAGGTTAGGTTAGGTTAGGTTAGGTTAGGTTAGGTTAGGTTAGGTTAGGTTAGGTTAGGTTAGGTTAGGTTAGGTTAGGTTAGGTTAGGTTAGGTTAGGTTAGGTTAGGTTAGGTTAGGTTAGGTTAGGTTAGGTTAGGTTAGGTTAGGTTAGGTTAGGTTAGGTTAGGTTAGGTTAGGTTAGGTTAGGTTAGGTTAGGTTAGGTTAGGTTAGGTTAGGTTAGGTTAGGTTAGGTTAGGTTAGGTTAGGTTAGGTTAGGTTAGGTTAGGTTAGGTTAGGTTAGGTTAGGTTAGGTTAGGTTAGGTTAGGTTAGGTTAGGTTAGGTTAGGTTAGGTTAGGTTAGGTTAGGTTAGGTTAGGTTAGGTTAGGTTAGGTTAGGTTAGGTTAGGTTAGGTTAGGTTAGGTTAGGTTAGGTTAGGTTAGGTTAGGTTAGGTTAGGTTAGGTTAGGTTAGGTTATGTTGGGGCTCGGGTCTTCCCAGGCGAGTGTGAAGCGTACATCATAACATAGAGCCTCTCCACAAGCAAGACTGTTGGGTGCCTACTAGTGGCGGGCCTGTCTCTTACCGAACCCAACGGATCTAGAGGGGGGAAAACCTCGATAAAAAGGCCCTCCCAGAGACACACACCTAGCGTGCAGGGATGGCGACCCTGGGAGTACTACAGCTTGGTCCTGCTTTGTTTCATTTAGTCTGGAGCAGGGCCACTCTCTTTATCTTTCTGTAGGCCACACTGGACCAACTCTTGTTTTTTCCGACCCCGACGCTATTAGAGCATTCGAGGGCTAGGAGTCACTCATTTTCTTACTACCAAAGCATAGGGGAGGCGGCTATGTCCTCTTACCTTCCAGTCCTCTTCTGTCTCCGTGTCCCAAACTGTGGCACAGGAGGCAGGGGGGCTACTGCGTCCCCCAATCCAACGGTGTAGCACCATCGCGCCGCAGGGATGCATGGCACAGGGGTGTTTAAGTATGTTACAAGCGATGCCCACCGGACCGGACAACCCGGTGGGGAAGATGCCTTACCCCTGCATGCGGGGCTCTGCAGGGATGGACAGAATTTCCCTAGCTACTCGTGGGAATAGCATGGAAAATAGTATGACTAAAACCAAAACCAAACCGCCCGAGGTGCTGCGAGGAAAGCACACTCGAGGAAAGCACACTCTTTCGGGAAAAACCTCAAGCATACAGAAGACAAAGTTAACCACACCTAAGGTGACAAGCCTCAGAACCAGCCCGAGAAGGAACTCGACTGGAAGTGCAATAGTATTTCGGAAAAAAACTGAGGTAGAACTCAACCAAACAGAGAAACCAGAGCAGGTACCTGGTACGTCTACGGGCGCAACACCAAAGGTCAAGCCAGCAGTGGAAATGCCCATTGCATTTGTACCTTACAGAAGACACTCCATAACGAGTCCTCCCCAGAGGGACTCCAAGGAGAGAAACCCCAACGTGGGAGTCATTGACCTCACCTGGGATGATGAAAAGGCAAAATCCGACAGGATTAAAAGAAAGAGAATGGAAGGAGAGGATACACCAGAAAATAATCCAAAGAAGCCAAACCTGAAGAACGCTCACGAGGGGAAAAAACAAAGATGGCAATGGGAGAAGATGAAGACCTAACCAAGCAGGCCGAAAAAGCCTCGAGGGACTTACGAACGAAATAGACAAAATCAGGGAGGTAGCAGACAAAATCCGAAGTATTACTAGCCAAATGATCACAAAGGAACTACAAGTGGTATTCGACAACGACCAATTGGAAGCGGGAAACCAACCAGAAGAGGAAGAAACTCTCCTCCACATAGAGGCTACAGGGGAATACCAAAAATACAAGGATATACAAGCCCTTAAATGGGGAAACTCAATTTTTGAAAATACGGAAGTGGTTATAGGCAACCCCCTGGCCGCAGACAACACGGCGGTTAAAGTAGTCTTCACCGAGCCAAAGGATCTGCAAATGAATGGCAGCATACAGAGGCAGTACAGGGAAAGATTCCCAGAACTAGCAGACCTGAAAGAGGACATAAATGTCATTGAGCAAACAACAAGGATCAGAGGAGCCAGGGACCAATTGACTCAAAAAGTCATCAAGATAAACCATGATGGCACAGAACCGGACATTTGGGACAAACTAATTCAGCTAAAAGAAGAAACATTATTGGACCAAAGGGTAATTATGCATCATGTGGAGAACATGACTGTCCTAGACCTCCAAAAGATGACGGAAGCCATCTTCCACAGATCCGCAACCAGGGTGGAGATATACACCACTGGAAAACAGAACCCAGGGGCGAATACTGAGAGAACTAGACCAACCTACGGCATAATTATTAACGGAGGAGGCAGGAACTTCAGGGAAACATTGGAAGCAGTTAAAGGCTCAATCTCACAGAGCACGGCTGCTAAGCACATTAGATGCATCAAAAGCACGACGGACGGAAAACTACTGATGACCCTGGACAGAGACAGTGAAGCACTTAGCACCATTAGCTCCGCGCTAAAAAACAACAGTCAACTGAACGTGAGGAAACTAGGACACGAACCCTCAGAGATCATATACGTGAGGGATATGCTGGCTGATGCGACTAGAGAGGAGGTGATAGAAGCTGTAAGCCAAGCCACCGGGACGTGGAACGAAGACTGCAAGGTCAGTGAGATTAGACCAGCGCTCAACGATACATCGGCAACCACACTAGTTCTGCCAAAACGAAAGGCTGAAGCCATACTCTCAGAGGGGTACCTGAAGATAGGCCTTGCGAGGTGTAGGCTCGAGAAGAGGATGAGGGTAGTTAGATGCTCGAAATGCTGGTCTTACGAACATACTAAGGAGAAGTGCGAAGGGCCCGACAGGACGAAAATGTGCTACAAATGTGGCAAAGGGAAGCATAATTCAAACGATTGTGAAGAGCCTGAATACTGCCCGGTGTGCGAAGATGAAGGTCACAGGCTGGGGACATCAAAATGCACGGCATTCAAAACCGCCTTGAAAGGGGCAAGAAAGAAGGCTAGAGCGAGGAGGCCAGCCATTGAGAAAAACTTCACCCAATCCAGACAGGATTCAACCCAGACAGGGAGAGAGGGGCCCAATCCTATTTTGGACAATCTCGAAGCAACGGGGGAGGCCATAGGACTCCTCCAAAATATAATGGATTCATAGGCAGAGAACGGGTGGAGGCTACCGCTGATCCCTCAACATGTTTTTAAAAGTTATACAGGTAAATACAGACAGGAGAAGGAACGCACATCATCTGCTTCAGAAGATTGCAAGCGAAAGGGAAGCCGACATTTTACTTGTTCAAGAACCAAATAAGACCCTGGTTCAAAACAACCCCGAATGGATCAAAGACTTGAATACTGACACGGCCATCCTATGCCGTAATAAAAAGTGTGGTATTAAAGGACACACCAGGGGACTCGGGTACATCAGTCTGGATTTCGATAAATGGTCTATTATCAACTGCTACGTGTCACCAAACATCAATCTTGATGAATATAAGAGGTATATTGACGCTGTCATGCAGCATGCCAGCCTCAAAAGAAACTTCATTCTGGCCGGAGATCTAAATGCAAAATCTACTATGTGGAATTCTGGGCAGACGGACCCAAGAGGCGAATATCTCTCGGAGTGGATCAGTACACTGGACATTGTAGTGCAAAACGAGGGAAATACCCCCACCTTTGTCAGGGGAAATCAAGCATCATTCATAGACATTACCCTCTCCTCCCAGGGGATGGCACCCAAAGTCACAGGGTGGGAGGTCTCCACCGAAGAGAATATGAGTCTGCATAGGAACATATATTTTGAAATACGAACAGATACAAGGCAAACCAAAACGGAATGGAACACAAAGCTCCACATCAACGCAAGAGTCTTCAAGAATGCACTCGAAATCACAGCAGGCAACATAACAGTCATCAGCTAACGAAATCTATAACAAGTGCCCAGAAACTAGCCATAGATAAGGACCAACACGGAAGAGATAGAGCCCAGCCGGTATGGTGGAATGATGACATCGCTGCTAAGCGTGCGGAATGTAACTACTCCAGGAGAAGACTGACCCGGGCTAGGGGTAGAAACGAACAAATTGCAAATATAACTCGGTTGGAGCAAGAGTACAAAGGAAGAAGGAACGAGCTGAGTAAGGCCATAAGAACATCCAAAAGAGAACAATGGAATATCCATATGGAGACACACAACATCAACACGAATACCAAGGCCCAACAGAACCCCCCACCCTTTCACGCATGAGGAACTCATAACAGCAGCAGACAAAATGAAACTTGGGAAGGCCCCGGGACAGGATGGCATTCTTACAGAGGCCATAAAATTAACAACTCGCACCTTTCCCGATAAAATTCTTGATGTCTTAAACGATCTCCTTCTAGAGGGAAACTTTCCAGAGGCTTGAAAGAAAGCAGTTGTGGCACTGATTCCAAAAGATAACAGGGTAGAAGAATTAAAGTACAGACCCATCTGCCTTCTAGATGGCCTGGGAAAACTCCTTGAGCATATGATCAAGAGGAGATTGGAACTCGAAATCGAGCAAAAAAGGGGGATTGCTCCTACACAATTCGGGTTTAGGGCCAAAATGTCCACCACTACGGCGATAAGGCAGGTCGTGCTTGAGGCTAGTCAGGGAACACAGAAATGGGGGGCCGCTATCCTAATAGACGTGAAGAATGCATTTAACACGGCTAAATGGCATCTAATTCTAAACAGACTGACGGATATTGGGATCAGTGATTACCTCATCAAGATCATAGGATCATACCTCTCCAGTAGGACTTTACAAAAGGGCAAATACATACGGGACATGACACAGGGCGTCCCACAGGGCTCGGTTCTTGGACCTACCCTGTGGAACGTCCTCTATGATGGAGTTCTGAGACTAGACCTGCCTATGGGCTGTTACACAGTCGCATATGCGGATGACCTGGCTGTCATCGTTAGAGACAACAATAAGGAAAATATGATAGGTAAGGCAAACGTCGTCCTTGAAAAGGTAAGTATATGGATGAAAGACAACGGGCTGGAACTGGTGCCGCAAAAGACCGAAGCCATTGTGCTGAAAGGCCCAAGAAAAAGGGAACATATCTCATTCCAAATGGAAGGCACGGAAATACTCCCTAAGAAATACGTCAAATACCTAGGCGTCTGGCTAGACGACAAGTTCATTTGGAATGAACAAGTTAAAAAGATATGTGAAAAAGCAGACCGGCAGACAACAGCTTTAACAAAGCTGCTACCAAATATCAGGGGACCAGGAGCACAAAAAAGGAGGCTACTACTACGGGGTAGTTCAGTCGGTTCTCCTGTACGCAGCTCCCATCTGGGGCGGAGTGATGAGAGTGAACAAATATCGGCAAATGAAAACATATACACAAAGGAAAATGCTACTGAGAGTAGCTATGGCCTACAGGACGGTGTCGGCTGACGCCATCAACGTAATCACAGCGATTCCACCCATTGACCTGCTCGTAACGGAAAGAACGAGATTGGAAGAAAGACATAACGTCGATGAGACCGTGAAGAGGGAAGAGAGGAAAGGACCATGGAAAAATGGCAAGAAAGATGGGATGCATATTTGGACAAGGCCCAATGGACTAAGCGCCTAATACCAAGTGTTATAGCTTGGAGTGAGTGCAAACATAGACCGGTCAACTACTTCCTAACACAAGTTCTATGTGGACACGGTTCTTTCAGGTCGTACACAACTCGTATTGGAAAATCACAGAGCAGCGCGTGTACATATTGCCACGAAGAAAACGATGACCCGGAGCACACAATATTTACATGCCCCAGATGGATCAGGGAGAGAACTGCACTAGAAACGGCCATCGGGGAATTAACCCTGGAAACCCTGGTAAACAAGATGATTAGCAACCCGGAAACCTGGAGACTGGTAGCGAAGCAGCTGCAAAAAATTATGCAACAGAAGGAGGCGGAAGAGAGAACACTCCAGGCCCGAGACAGAGAAATGAATGCATTGCAGACCCAAATTTGCCGTTTATATCTGAAGGATTGTCCCCTGGACACTTCCAGATATAAGAAAGGGCACGGGGGGTGTTTTTAGCCGGTAGGAGTCCGGCACTGTTGGCTCGCGATTGACAACCAGCGGCCTTCGTGCAATGCAGCATTTTCACCCCCCTCTAGTAAAAAAAAAAACAAGGTTATGTTATGTTAGGTTAGGTTAGGTTAGGTTAGGTTAGGTTAGGTTAGGTTAGGTTGGGCTCAGGGTTCTTCTTCGGCGGGTGTGAAGGGTATCTTATAACATATAGCCTATCCACAAGCAAGACTGTTGGGTGCCTACGTGCGGCGGGCCTGTCTCTTACCCAATTGGATCTAGAGGGGGGAATACCTCGATAAAAAGGCCCTCCTAGAGACACACATTTTGTGTGCAGGGATGGCGACCCTGGGAGTACTATAGCTTGGTCCTACTTTGTTTCATCTAGACTGGGGTAGGACCACTTGTCTTTCTCTCTTTCGGTCTCACTGGATCAACTCTTGCTTTCTTCCGTCCCTGACGCTATTAGGGTATCCGAGGGCTAGGGGACTCTAATCCTTCTTACTACCAAGGCTAGGGGAGGCGGCTATGTCTTCTTATCTTCCAGTCCCTGAGGTCTCCGTGTCCCAAGCCGGGGCTCCGGGGACGGCAGGGGCTACCGCGTTTCCTAATCCTAAGGTGTAGCTCCATCGTGCCGAAGGGATGCATGACACAGGGGCGACCAAGTGTGTTGAAAGCGATGCCTGCCGGATCGGGCAACCTGGCAGGGAAGATGCAAGCGGGGCTCTGCAGGGGCTGACAGATTTTTCCCTAGCTACTCGTGGGAACCAGCATGAATAAAACCAATGAAAAAACTAAAACTATCAAAAACCAGTCGGGGGGTCCCAACCAGAGGGTCTGGGACGCCCCTTAATAGCAGTACTAGGATTGGTGCGTTGAAGACTAGTCCTAGGAGAAACTCGACCGGGTCGTATAACCGAAACAATATAGCGGTCGTGGACGTGCTATACATGGAGGAAGATGATGAGCAACGAGGAAAGAGGAAGAGAGAGGAAGAGAACTTGGATGGTAAGACCTCCAAAGCGAGAAGTGCAAAGGATGAGTGGCAACTCGATAAACTAAGCACACTGACGAGGCACGCGGACTCCGTTACCAAAGAATTGGCATCCAAGGTCAAGGGGGGACAGGGAGCAATCGAAGATATATGGAAGCTCATAGACATGCTCAGTAGCATCACAAGTCAGCTGATGACGCAGGATATACAGGCTTTCCTTAAAGGGGAAGACACAGGAGACGAAAGGGGACAGGATATGAACCCAGGTAAAATATTGCCAAAGGAGGCACTGGGAGGGGGAAAAAATGGGTGCATATGCACCTGCACTTGTAAGGCGTCACGTATTTCTTCGCCAGAAGATTTGGGCACAGATACGGATTTCGGGGATTTCAAAAAGAAAGAGAAATTGACCTGGGAAGAGCAGGTCTATACTAATTCGAGGGTCGTAGTAGGCAACCCTCTGGACACCGAGGACTCGGTAGTAAAGCTAGTCTTCGTGGAACCGGACGACCCAGGGATGACGATGAGTATTCAGAAACTATACAGGGAAAAGTTCTATGAACTACCACAGTTGACAGGGGACCTAGATGTATTAGAGCAGGTCACCAGGGTTAGAGGCGCTAGTAATGCCACAAAAAAGAAAATTATTAAGGCTATCTACGACGGCATGCTGAGTGGACTATGGGATAGGATGAGTGCCATAAAACAGGAAACCAGCGGGGACACTCAGGTTTGTATACATCACCTAAGAGGATTGAGCTTGGGGATACAACGCAAGATGACGGAGGCGATTTTCCACGGTAGCGCAACTAAAATAACTATATTCACGACAACCCCGCAGAAAAGAGGGCTAAGGGGAAGGGATACCCTGGGAGTAGTCATTAGTGGAAATAATCAGTCTTACAGAGACATCCTGGGAGCAGTTAAATCTGCGGTTGGCGGACAGGAAGCTGAGAAAGCTATTAGGGAGGTAAAAAAGACAAGGGACGGGAACATGCTCCTGACCCTAGATAGGAATGCGGAGGTATTAGCGGATATAAAGAAGGCAATAGAAGACGGAGGGGCACTCAAAGCTAGAAGCCTCAGAGTGAGAGGTGAAGCGGACACAATTAACATAAGAGGGATGACCGGGGAAGTCTCAAAGGAGGAGATCGTAGAGGCCATTACTGCGGTGACGGGCACCTGGAATGACGGATGCATAATAAGCGACATCAGACCCCTACATCAGGATAGGGCAGCCGTGACGGTAACCCTTCCGAAAGATTTAGCTAACGTCTTGCTCAGAAGGGAGGAGCTCAAAATCGGGTAAGCTTGGTGCAGAATTGGAAAGAGAGTCAACGTGGCCAGATGCTCGAGGTGCTGGAGCTTCGAGCACAAAAAAGATGAGTGCGACGACCCGGACAGGACAAATAACTGTTTTAAGTACGGAGAGGCTGATCACAAGGCAAATGAATGCGCAGGGGAGGAGCGCTGCCTGCTGTGCGAGGAGGTAGGGCACAAGGCAGGGGGCATGAAATGCGCCGCTTTCAAGAAAGCACTTAAATCGGCGAGGGCCGGTGCTAGGAATAGAAGAGGGTTTCGGGTAGGTTTGGAGGATGATGGCGCATTCCCGGAGCTGGGTGAGGGTGGCACCAGGTCATGTAGAGAGAGAGTACACCACTTCCAACACTGGAGGAGACCCACTCAATAATCACGAATCTTGTCGAAGGTATGCTTATGCATCGCGCACCCACGGTAGGCCTGGAGGAGCCGGTAGCCACCCAGTAACCCCCTTAAATATAATGCAAATGAACGTGGATAGAAGGGGAGCAGCACACCATCTACTTTTGAGGAGTGTAGAAGAAGGTATTATAGATATTGCGTTGGAACAGGAACCGAATTTGCGCCTGGTAAGTAAAAATGTCAAATGGATTTATGATCCTACAGGAGCCTCAGCGGCATTCTGCGTGAATCCAAGGTGTAGCATTATCAAGCACGAAACCGGTCCGGGTTTTGTATGCCTGATTTTCGAAGGGTGGGCCTTGTATAGTTGTTATGTGTCTCCCAACAACACCATGGAACAATTCAAGGAGTACATTGACACAGTAATGGAGCATGTATGCGATCTGGGTATGGAGGTAGTATTGGCCGGAGATTTCAACGCTAAGTCCACGGCGTGGAGTGCGGTACGGACGTACGCACGGAGTGGCTACTTGAAAGAGTGGCTGCAGACCCTTGACATGGTAGTGCTGAACGAGGGAGACATACCGACATTTACCAGGGGAGCACAAGCCTCGATCATAGATATTACTATAGCGTCACAGGTAGCCAGTAAGGGAGTGAGGAAATGGCGGGTGTCTACGGAGGAGAGCATGAGCCTGCACAGATATATCTCTTACGAGATTGATAAGCAAACCCCCAAAAGAATGCAGGAATGACAAGCCGCGCCAACGATAAATGAAGAGGAGTTTAAATCGGTGTTTCTCCTCCTAGAAGAGGCAATAGATGGGTGCGAAGGTCTGACCAGGGCTGTGAAGGTGGCACAAGAATCCAGCATCGAAAGGGGTAGACGGGGTAGGTACAGAAGCCAGCCAGTTTGGTGGAACAACGACATAGCACAACTAAGAACGCAGTGCAACCGGTCCAGAAGAGTACTAGCTAGGGAGAGGAGTAGAAGAGCGGATCAAGCCCGGATCGCTGACCTAGAAGCGGAATACAAATCTATTAGAAAAAAGCTTAAGAAGGCAATTAGGACGTCTCAAAGGGCCTAGTGAAACCTATTATGTGACAGGCTTGAGGAGGATCCCTGGGGACAGGGTTACCGAATAGTGACAGGAGCAATGAGGCACTTAAGAACACCCTACGAACTCCACCAGTCAGTAAGGAAGATAAAGATTCAGGAGCTGTTCCCCATCGACTATGACTGGAGACCCCACGACCCTGTTGAGCATGACACTCCCCCCATCTTCATGGAAGAAGAGCTAAGGCTGGCGGCGTCAAGATTGAAGGCTAATAAGGCACCAGGCCCAGAAGGAATATGCCCTGAGGCGGTTAAGCTTGCAGTAGAAGTGTGCCCGGATGCTATTCTGGGGGTTATGAATGCTCAACTGAGAGACGGAGCCTTCCCAGAAAAGTGGAAGGTAGCCAGGGTAATACTGATCCCTGAGAGAGACACGAATGATCCGATCAAATGCAGAACTATCAGCCTTATCGACATCCTAGGAAAACTGTACGAGCAACTGCTGAAAATCCGGCTCGAAGCTGAACTAGAGGATAAGGGGGGTATCTTCGAGTCGCCGTTTGGGTTTATGGCGAAAAAGTCAACGGTCCACGCGATAAAAGAGGTCATAGACAAGGAAAGCACGTCGGGAAGGGGCACCTGGGGGGCCATCGTCTTCCTAGATGTGAAGAATGCTTTCAATACCGCCAAATGGGAGAAGATAGTGACCAAGCTGCGAGACCTGGGCATCAGCAGATACCTTCTGGGGTTAATTTAAGGGTACCTTTCGGATAGGACTTTGAAGATCGGCAACTATACGCAGCAGATGACACAGGGGGTTCCACAGGGATCTATTCTGGGACCCACCCTATGGAACACTCTATACGATGGGGTCCTTAGCTTAGATATTCCGCAGGGGTGCCATATGGTGGCGTACGCAGACGATCTGGCCTTGGTTGTGAGAGCGGATAAACCAGAAGAGCTCATGCGTAAGGGAAACTCTGCCCTTGGGCTAATCGAGGAATGGATGAGGGCCACAGGTCTGGAGATAGCCCCCGCGAAGACAGAAGCCATTATCGTAAGGGGACCCAGAAAAAGGAATCACATAACTTTTGATCTTGCAGGAACCCGCATAGTACCCAAAAAGTTTGTTAAGTATCTCGGCGTGTGGTTGGACGATGGCCTGATCTTCAACGAACACATCCGGAATACCTGTGAGAAGGCTGATAGACAGACAACGGCGCTGACAAAGATACTGCCGAATATCAGGGGGCCAGGTACGCAGAAGAGGAGGATTTTATATGGAGTGGTGCAGTCTGTTTTACTGTACGCTGCACCAGCGTGGATGCGAGTGACGAGAGTGGAAACATATAGGAGGATGCTGATAACCTACCAGAGGAAAATGCTCTTGAGAACGTGCTCGGCATACAGGACGGTATCGGCGGAAGCCCTTTGTGTCGTCACAGGTGTGCCCCCCATAGATCTGTTGGTCGAAGAAATGGGGCGTTTGAATGATGCGCTGGAGGTGACAGACAGAACCAGAATTTTGGAAAAGACTAGAACGGTAGAGGCATGGCAGGCAAGATCGACAGATATCAGTCAAAAGGCGCAGTGGACGAAGAGGCTGATCCCCGACATCCAGGCGTGGATAACAAGGAAGCACAGGCACGGCGACTACTACCTGATGCAATTCCTGACAGGACATGGATCCTTCAGAAGCTATACCAACAGGATCGGCAAGAGCGCGGACAATAGGTGCATTTACTGCCAAAACATTGATGATCCGGAGCATACGATTAGCAGCTGCAATAGATGGATTCGGGAGAGACACGCTGTCGAAATGGAAATAGGAGTCGTAGCTACTCCAGAAAATCTAATGGCGGAAATGCTAAGATCCAAGGAGGGATGGAAGAGGGCTGTCAGCTACATCCATTGCGTCATGAGGCAAAAGCAATCTGAGGAAAGGGAACACCAGAGACAAGAATTAAGACTGGCAAGGTGACCTACTGATATACAGACAATTTCTGCAGACAGCTAGAAAGATGCCGCTTATACCTGTTGATATATCCTTTAAGGATGGTCCAGGTATGAGGGAGGGCAAGGGGTGGTTTTAACCGGTAGGAGTCTGGCACTGCTGGCTCGTGATGGATTCCAAGCGGCCAGCGTGCATGATGCATTTCCACCCCACCAAAAAAAAAAAGTTATTTTAGGTTAGGTTAGATTAGGTTAGGTTAGGTTAGGTTAGGTTAGGTTAGGTTAGGTTAGGTTAGGTTAGGTTAGGTTAACTCCGCCATGGGAGGTGATGTCCTCTGATGAGGACAGATCCTTTCAAGCCGGTCACAAGCCCGGATAAAGGAGGAGTGCCTATCGCTTGGAATCCGGACATGGCACGTCTACCGACCGGCTCTTCCCAGCAACGGATCGCACATTTCTTCAACTGGTCTTGGGTGGATCCGCCTTCCCGCTTTCATCTATGAACTATCGGTCACTCTCGACTAACTCTTGTTCCTTTCCGACCCCGACGCTATTAGAGCATTCGAGGGCTAGGGGTCTCTCATTTCAGCACTAATTCGCCCAGGGAGTAAACCCTTCCAAAAATCCGCAACCTAAGGTGTCAAGCGACCCGTGCCGAGGGGTGGAGGGCAAGGCGTTATATGGTCAGTAACGAAGCCGGTGGGAAAATGGCGCCCTCCCATCGTAACCAGCCTTACTTCTGGAAGCGGGGCTCTGCAGGAGTGGACTCAATATCCCTAGCTACTCGTGGAAACAAAATGGAAAGCAAATCTAAAGAAAAAAAGGTTGTGGAAACAACTAAAGAGAGAGAAGAGCGGGAAAAGTACGAGCAGGAACTGCTCAAGGCCCAAAAAAGCAGGCGATCACTGAGATCCCTGGATTCTGAGACAAAGACACCCACCCGAGAAACCTTCGGCAGTGACCAGGAGGATCTATTTATGACTCTTCAGGGCATGGGTGAAACCACTTCTGACACGGAAGTAACGCCAAGCAACACACCAGATGGCTACCAAGACGAGGACCTCGGAAGCCCCATATTCCACTTGATGGGTACAGACATACTGAAGCAGGCCAGTGATAACGAAGAGGTTATCACCTACAGAAGACCGTGAATAAATTAACGGAAAAGGCCGCACAATTGATGAAGCTGATAAAGGCTAATGTAAATACCAATGTAGAAATAAAGAAAATTTCGAAAGAAATAGATGCGGAAACCCATCGTCTGAAGGAAATATTCGACACTTTGAAGGAGTTAGATGAGATCCTGATGGAAGAGGTGCTAAAGGAATTGGACGATACCAAACAGCCCACTGGGTTGGAAGAGGAAGCCCTGCCGAAGGAAACGAGCGATGCTCAAGCGCAAACGGACCCAGAAGACTACAGCAATAACGAACCGCAGGAGAAAAATCATGCAGGCGCATTCACAAACACCAAAGAAATGGAGACCCAAACGGACGAACCAGCAGTCATAGAGGTGCTGTGGAGATCACAGATGAGGGAACTAAGAGAAAACATCACCAGGGGGGTAGCTACCTAGACATGGAAAGGCTCTTGAGGAAGGACTGGCCAGAAGAAGTATTCGAAAAGATGCAAGCCATGGTAGGAAACCCACTGGAACTCGGAAACGAGGAGGACTGGGCCATATTCGCAGACCCGAAAGATGATGCCCAATCAGGGCTTCTGAAACTAGTAAAGAAGAAGCACCCAGAAGCGGTGGAGCTGCTCAGAGAGACAACACCAGGAGATATAGAGTATACGGTGGACATAAAGAGGAGCTCCAAAACTGGTTCGACAGAAAAAGAAAAATATGTGTACGTGATACCATATGACGAAACCACGAACCCCAAAGAAACTTACCCTAGGATGGATCAACTCTTGAAAGAGGTGAAATGACAAGGAAGGAGGAAAGTGATCGTGATGGCACCAGAAAAAAGCACCAGGGCAGTAGTAAGGAAGACACTGGAATTCCAGCTGGGACAGGGGGAACCAAATTGGACAATCCTACTCCACAGAGAGCTTGGGACAAGGACCGCTGGAAGAACAGAGAACACGAACCAAACAGAAGCAGTCCTAGTAAAAAGCACGGGGACAACATACGCAGAACTCCTAAAGAAGGTGTAGGACAACGTTAGAATTGAAGGAACAAATGTACGGATTAGGGCAATACAAAAAGACAAATGCTGGAGATCTCCTGATACAAGTTAAGCGGGGGGGAGCAAGTGCATTAAAAGATGAAATTATCAAGAACGTCGGAATAAATGCCCAGACGAAGAGGCCTAAAGATAGCTATAAAGTGCTACACATCAGGGATATAGATGAAGTGACGACGAAAGAGGAAGGTCGAAGTGGCAATAGAAAAGATATTGGGACAGGCACACTACATTCTGTCCGCTCTAAGACCTGGATATAGAGGCACCCAAAACATTTCCCTCAGAGTTGACAGGTCAGTTAGGCACAGATTCGGAGAATGAATCAGAAGAGGAATAACAGACTGCAAAGTAGAGGAGAGGGTAGAAGTGGAACGGTGCTATAAATGTTGGGGTATAGGATACCGCTCACACCAATGTACCAGAGAAGATAGAAGAGAAATCTGCGACGAATGCGGACAACATGGGCACCAGGCAAGAGAGTGCGAAAATGAAGCATACTGTTCTCTCTGTGGAACTACAGGACACAAGGCAACTTCAATGAAATGCAGCGAAGTGAAACGCTTGGTTGGGAACGAAAGACAAAGAATTAGCAGCGAAAGCTCGTCGAAGAATAGGGGAGGAGGAATTCCCCAAAATCTGATACAGAACTAGTGAATATTTTTTCAGTGCAACCTGAATCGCTCGAGGGCAGCACATGACATGGCCCTGGCAGCAACTGGAGAAAAAGATGTGGATGTATCGATAGTGAACGAACCTAGTAGGAAACTGATATAAAAACAGGAGTGGATCAAGGACAGAAGGGGAGACATAGCGGTGCTATTCCGGAACAAAGGAGTAGAGGTCAGTAAAATAGTGGCGAGAAATGGTTATTTATGCATTCAATTGAGTCATTGTTGCCTGATTGCTATGTATATCTCACCAAATATAGACTTGGCTGCTTTTAAAAGACAACTAGACGGAGCAATGAGATACGGCAGGGATTGTGGCAAAGAGTTCTGCCTGGTGGGGGACTTGAACGCCAAGGCAAGAACGCCAAGAAATATCTATTAAACGTGACAAGTGTAACAGGCTAAGAAGACAGACAAGCAGGATACTTAGCCGAGGAAACATCCCAAACGAAGAGAGAATCCGACTGAAGGAGCACTATAAGGACGAGAGGAGAACTCTTAAAAAGCTGATCCGAACGTCAAAAAGAGAGCACTGGAAGGCATTAAGCGAGGACTTGCAGGAATACATATGGAGGGACGGTTATAAAATAGCCATGGGGCGATTTATCAACCCAAACCCTGTTCTATTGACGAAAGAACTGGCCCAGAACATAGCCAAAAAACTGTTTCCTCAGACAGCAGACCAAAGGCTAGACACCCCAGAGAGAGAGGTAGAGGCCACGAGACTTTTCAGGACAGAAGAAATGGTCATAGCTGCGAAAAGTCTTGAGAGTGGAAAAGCCCCTGGACCAGACGGGATTCCACCAGAGGCCATAAAGGTCGCAGTAGAAACTGCACCAGATTGGATGCTGAACGTGCTGAATGGGCTGCTACTGGAGGAGGAATTCCCAACAAACTGGAAACTTGCACGCTTGGTACTCATACCAAAAGGAACAGGAAAGGCTATGGATGACCCTGCAGCCTACAGGCCTTTGTGCCTATTAGGCGTAATGAGTAAACTTTACGAAGGAATGTTGCGAGGAAGATTGAGACAGGCAATAGAGGACAGCGGTGGTCTATCACAGAACCAGTATGGTTTTCGGAAAAGCCGCTCCACTATAGATGCGGTGCAAGCAGTTATGCAAGTGGCAAGAAACCTGAGAAATAGATGGTGCATACTGATAACGCTAGATGTACGGAATGCATTCAATACGGCTGCATGGAGCCTGATAATCCGAGAGCTGGTTAGAAGAGGAACCCTTGGGTATCTGATCGAGATCATGAAACAGTATCTCCATAATAGACGAATCATCGTCAATGGCGAGGAGATGGAAGTAACTGCGGGAGTTCCACAGGGCTACATACTGGGCCCAGAACTGTGGAACTTACTGTATAATGGAGTCCTGGAGCTTGACCTCCCGGTGGGGGCAAAGTCCATTGCATACGCCGATGATTTGGCGCTGGTGGTTACGGCTGGGAAAAAAGAGGAACTTATAGACAGGGCGGAAGAATCGGCATCTCGAATAATCAATTGGTTGACGGAGCACCATCTGGAGCTAGCAATTAACAAGACCGAAATGATAATCCTCAGGGGACCAAGAAAGGGAGAACTGGCCCTGAACATAGGAGGCGGAATAGTGAGACCAACTAAAGCAGTGCGATATCTGGGGGTATACCTTGACGATTAGATGAGCTTTGGAGAACACACGAAAAGGGTGGTGAAAAAGGCGGAAGGGAGGGCGTCTGCAATGGCGAGGGTGATGCCGAACATAGGGGGACCGGGTAGTGGCAAAAGAGAGGTCATGAATGGGGTTGTCCAATCCATCCTGTTGTATGGAGCGCCGGTGTGGCATATGGCAATGAAGGTGAAAACTTACCGAAAGAGGTTGGAATCAGTGCAGCGACGGATGCTACAGAGAGTGGCGACCACGAAAGGCATTCAAGTAATAACCGGGAATACACCGATAGATAAATTGGCGGAGGAGAGATACAATCTTCACAGGAACGGAAACGGACACCTCGAACATAACAGGAAAAGGGCCAGACAGGAAACGTTGGATAGGTGGCAGGAGGCGTGGCAAGAGAATAATTAGACGGAACAGTGGACAAAAAAACTTATCCCAGATCTACGGACGTGGGTGGCGTGTGGGCATAGACGCCTTGATTATTTCCTCACGCAGGCACTTACCGGTCACGGGTCCTTCGGGACGTACACACATAAAATAAAAAAGACAATCAACTCGGACTGCCGATACTGCGGAGAAGAAGACTCACCCGAGCACACACTCTTCCTTTGCCACAGATGGGACAATATCGAGCTCGAATGACATGAGATTGGCGAAAGAATAACCGCAGACAGCATGACGCAGCTCATGACGGAGAATGGGACAAGATACACACCACAATCAAAAACATAATGGAGAAAAAAGAGATGGAGGAGAGGGCCGCCCAAAGTGAAGAGAGACGATAGGAACGAGAGGATAAGGGGACAGAAGAGATTGCCAAGAAAGAAGAATTGAAGAACAAGTGACCACCTGACACCCGTGATGCATGTCTTGCGACGTTTCCAGGGTGCCAGGGAGGAGTTACGGGGGGTTTTAGCCGGTAAGAGTCCGGCACTATCAGTCCACGATAGACATCAAAAGGTTAGGTGCCCATGCAAGGTTTTCCCCCACCAAAAAAAAGGTTAGGTTAGGTTAGGTTAAGTTAGGTTAGGTTAGGTTAAGTTAGGTTAGGTTAGGTTAGGTCAGAGTAGGTTAGGTTAGGTCAGGTTAGGTTAGGTTAGGTTAGGTTAGGTTAGGTTAGGTTAGGTTAGGTTAGGTTAGGTTAGGTTAGGTTAGGTTAGGTTAGGTTAGGTTAGGTTAGGTTAGGTTAGGTTAGGTTAGGTTAGGTTAGGTTAGGTTAGGTTAGGTTAGGTTAGGTTAGGTTAGGTTAGGTTAGGTTAGGTTAGGTTAGGTTAGGTTAGGTTAGGTTAGGTCAGGTTAGGTTAGGTTAGGTCAGGTCAGGTTAGGTTAGGTTAGGTTAGGTTAGGTTAGGTTCCCCTGCATGCGGGGCTCTGCAGGGGCGGACTTTTTTCTCTAGCTACTCGTGGGAACAAATATGGATTCAAATAATGAAAAAAGTGATGAGGACGGCAACGTCAGGAAGGAAACGGAAGTAGAAAGAAGTACAAGAGAGGAGTTCGAGAGGAGCATGCTCGAAGGAATGTCTAAGAGCAGGGTAGAGAGATCCCCAAGGACCTCTGTGACAGATATAGAAAAAGAGAGAGACAAGGGGGAAGACAATGAGGAGACTTTTAGAACGCCCAGGCAGAGTATGACTCCTCCGGAGGTTTGGTTTCTGGATGAGGAGCTTTAGAAAAGCCCCATCTACGATCTCACTATGACAGAAGAAGATTCGGAAGGAGAGGGATTGGAACACCCGAAAAAAAGAAGGAGGAGGGGGTCTCCAAAAAAGGGCAAGAAAGTGAGGGTTGAAGAGAAAACTGGGGAGTTTATAAAACTGCAGGAGACGGTTGGCAAGGTTGTAGGGATGGCTGCCCAACTGAGGGAACAAGTTAAGGCTAACATCAATACGAAGGTTGAGATAAAGCAGCTCTCTACGAGAATGAGCACTGAGGCACGCATTCTGGAGGAGAGAACGGAGTTTCTTACTCAGGTGCAGGGAAGCCTGAGGGCAATGAATTTAAGGAGGGAATGGGAAGAGAATAAAAAAGAGATCAAAGCCCAACTGGGCACGATCAGCCGGGAGGAAAGCGCAGCAGAGGAGAAAGTGGAGAGAGCAGCCAGAAGGCTAGAGGAAATGGAGAAGGTCATATCGGAACTAAAGGAGCAGCTAGCGAAGGAAAGGAACGCAAGTAGGAAAGGAATATAAGCTGATGAAGCAACCAGCCAGGAACGACAGCCTAAGAGAAAGTGCACGTGCTCCTGCACGTGTCTGGCCTCCAGGTTAGCACATTCGGAGGATCTAAAGCCCATTGAGGACTTCGATGAATACACAAAGGTGGCGAAACTGAGGTGGGAAGGCGCTGTGTTTACAAGCACGGACATCGTTGTGGGTAATCCACTGGACTCCCAGGACAATGTAGTGAAGGTGGTTTTTGTCGAACCAGATGACCCAAGTATGGGCACGAGCATACAGAAACTTTTCAGGGAAAAATTCCCCGAACTCCCACAGCTGGAGGGACAAATGGAAGTAATAGAGCAAGTAACGAAAGTTAGGGGCTCCGGAACCATGACAAGCAGAAAGGTTATTAAGATCTCTTTAGATGGAAGGCCACTTGACCTGTGGAATAAACTGAGGATGCTGAAACTAGAGACGGAGGGTGCCGTAAAGATATGTATACACCACCTCAGGGGAATCAATATGGCAGAGCTTAGAAAAATGGTTGAGGCAATCTTCCACGCCGGATCCACCCAGGTGGACATATATACAACGACCCAACAAAAGGGCAATAGCAGGGGGACGAACAATTACGGGGTGATTGTAAGCGAGGCCGGAAAGACAAATAGGGATATACTGGGTTCGGTTAGGAAGGCTGTAGAGAGCAAGGAAGCAGCGAGAGGAGCAATCAGGGGCATCAGGAAGACCAAGGATGGTAACCTCTTGCTCACAATTGATAAAAATCCGGAGGCGCTAGCAGAAATAAAGAAGGCCCTAGACGGGGAGGGAAACATCAAAGCGAAGCAAATAGGCAGGGGCTCGTTGGAAACTTTCCAGATCAGAGACTTGGAGGGTGACGTGAAGGAGGCTGAAATCAGAGAAGCAATCACCCAAGTAATAGGACGGTGGACCGAGGAATGTAGGCTGAGCTCGATAAGGCTGCTACAAGACGAAACGGCGGTGGTCTCGGCAACCATTCCAAAAAACATGGCGGAGAACCTCCGTAAAAGGGATGTGATAAGTGTAGGCTTAGTACGATGCTGCAGAATCGAGAAGCGGGTGGCAGTGCTAAAGTGCACGAAATGCTGGAGCCTCGACCACAGGAAGGAAGAGTGCTCTGGCCCGGATAGGATGCTAAGCTGCTTCAAATGCGGCGAAGAGGAGCATAAGGCGCAAGACTGCACCAAGGAGGAGTACTGCCCGGTCACAGGGCAGGCAGCATGAGATGCCCTGCATTCAAAGAGGCGGTTAAGAAAGCCAGGAGGGGCACCGGATACAAGAGAATCCCGGAAGACGTCCTGCTTAATCGCGAAGACAGCGGTGGCGCACTGCGCCATGAAGAACCCCGAGAGACCAGAGGCCTCGGGGCCGACATGAGAGAGGAGAGTAGGACTCTGAAAGTGCTTCAGAAAGTAGCAGACGGCGAAGGGGCTACAGGAGAGGCTACGGAGGAGTCATAAATATCCAAACAAAATGCCCATAAAGGTCCTGCAAATTAACGTCGATAGGAGAGGCGCTGCCCACCACGTCCTCAACAGGGTGGCGGCAGAAAATCGCATAGACATAGCCTTGGTACAGGAACCAAACAATCGACTGATTGCTTATAACCCAAGGTGGCTGCAGGACACAACAGGAAGCTCGGCGATTTTCTGTTTTAACCCAGGTTGCGGGGTCGTTACGCACGAGTCTGGACCTGGATTTGTGTGCCTAAAATTCGAGAAGTTCGCACTGTATAGCTGCTATGCATCCCCAAACAGCCCCCTGGCACAGTACAAGACATGTGTTGACACGATTATGATGAGCGCGAGAGACTCGAGTGGGGAGGTAATAGTGGCGGGGGATCTCAATGCCAAATCCACGCTTTGGAATTCTGCTAGGACGGATGCAAGGGGAGACTATTTGGAGGAGTGGCTGCAGGCTTTGTGCATGGTGGTGCTTAACGAGGGGGACACCCCAACCTTCTCGAGGGGAGCGCAAGTGTCCTTCATAGACATCACCTTTTCCACCCAGGAAATCAGCAGGAGAATAGCCGGATGGCGGGTATCCACAGAAGAAAGCTTAAGCCTGCATAGGCACATTTTCTTTGAGATCGGGATGGGGAAGGTGAAGCCTAAACATGAATGGCAAGAGGCTTTGCACATAACAGCGGATGTGTTTATGGATGCGCTGCAATTGATGGAGGGAAGAATTGAAGACGTCGAGAGCCTCACTAGGGCGATCAAGGCAGCACAGACCATCGGCATAGGAGGGCAAAATGAAAGAACAAGTAGGATGCAACCTATCTGGTGGAACGAGGAGATTGCGCAGCACAGACTAATATGCAATAGGTCTAGTAGAACCCTAACCAGGGCCAGGGGCAGACGCGTAGACCCCATCTTGATTGCAGGTTTGGAAGCAGAATACAAGAGTGGCAGGAAGCGACTTAGGGATGCAATAAAAACGGCCCAACGTGTGCAATGGAATATCCTGTGCGATAGTCTGGAAAATGACCCCTGGGGACAAGGATACAAACTGGTTACGGGTGCCATGAAGCACCTCAGAACACCATACCACTTGCACCAAACCAGGAAGGTGGACAAGATTAAGGAGTTATTTCCAGACGATAGGAACCATAGCCCCAGCAGGGAAGTGGAGTATGAACCCCCACGGCTGTTCTCAGTTAAAGAAGTGGAGGAGGCCGCCTCAAAGATTAAGAATAAGAAAGCACCAGGCCCGGACGGTATCCATCCCGAAGCGGTTAGATTGGCGGCAGAGTGTTGCCCGGATTCAGTGCTACGCACGATGAACGGACTACTGAGTTCCGGAGCTTTTCCAAAGCAGTGGAAGAGAGCAAAGGTTATACTGATCCCCGAAGGTAAAGCCTCCAAAATGGACAAAGTAGGGCCCATCAGTCTAATTGACACGCTTGGAAAGTTCTATAAACATCTGCTGAAGGCTAGGCTGGAAGAGGAATTAACCGAGAAAGGGGGGATATCTGAAACCCAATTTGGCTTTAGACCAAGGAGGTCCACAATAAGTGCCATAAACCACGTGTTAGATCTGGCCAGCAATAATATTGCAGTATGGGGAGCTATGGTACTCATAGATGTAAAGAACGCGTTTAATACCGCTAAATGGGACAGGATAAATAGCAAGCTGGCGGAAATAGGTATAAGCGATTACTTGAGAAAGGTCATGGGGGAATATCTCGCAGATAGGACACTGATTTGTGGGGACTATGTCCAAGAGATTAACCAGGGAGTACCACAGGGATCGATAATTGGGCCAACGCTATGGAATGTCCTCTATGACGGAGTTCTCTGCCTGGACATCCCGCAGGGATGCTATACCGCAGCGTATGCAGATGACTTGGCCCTGGTGGTAAGGGCGAACAAGCCGGACGCACTTATCCGAAAAGCCAACAGAGCTCTCGGTCAGATTGGCGAATGGATGAGGGAGGTGGGGCTTGAGATTGCCCCAGCCAAAACAGAGGCAATAATCGTGAGAGGTCCCAGGAAAAGGGAAGGAATCCATTTCGAGCTGGAGGGGACCGTATAACTCCGAAGAAATTCGTTAAATACCTCGGCGTGTGGCTTCAAGCTTCAATGAGCACATCCGCAAAGTGTTTGAGAAGGCTGACAGGCACACGGCGGCCTCAACAAGAATTCTGCCCAACTTGAGAGGTCCTGGTTCCCAAAAGAGGCGAATGCTGTACGGGGTGGTGCAGTCGGTTATCCTATACGCTGGCCACTCAAAGAAAGATGCTCCTGAGGGTTACCTCGGCGTATAGGATCGCCTCGACCGAGGCCGTTTGCGTAGTCGCGGGAGTACCACCCATAGATCTACTGGTTTTGGAGAGATGTAGGTTAGCTGACAGCAACGAGATCACCATCGCTACCAGGAATACGGAAAGAGCTAGGACACTTGATGCGTGGCAGGAAAGATGGGCAGGTCAGGCGGACAAGACAATTTGGACTAAGAGTCTTATCCCTAATATCGGGGAAATGGGTACGATGCATACATAGAAGCACAGATTACTTCCTCACCCAGTTTTTAACAGGGCACGGGTCTTTTAGGTATCATACCAACAGAATAAAGAAGGCAGATGACAATCTTTGTATCTGTTGTCAGAACGTAGACGATGCTGAGCACACCATATTCGTCTGCGGTAGGTGGGCCAGAGAGAGAACGAAGTATGAGGTGGAGTCGGCTGGTGCTGTCACCCCGGAACGTATTGTGCATAGCATGATAAGCAACAAAGAAGGCTGGGCCAAGGCGGCAAATTTTATTAGAAGTATTATGAAGATGAAAGAAGCGGAGGAGAGGGAACATCAGAAGCGGGAAGGTAGGCACTAAAGATAACTATGCCGCTCATACCTGAGTTATGTCCTTTTGGATTGTTCCAGGTACGAGGGAGGGCAAAGGGTGGTTTTAGTCGGTAAGAGTCCGACACTACCGGCTCGTGATGGAGACCAAGCGGCCGGTGCGCATGATGCGTTTCCATCCTCATAAAAAAAAAAAAAAAGGTTAGGTTAGGTTAGGTTAGGTTAGGTTAGGTTAGGTTAGGTTAGGTTAGGTTAGGTTAGGTTAGGTTAGGTTAGGTTAGGTTAGGTTAGGTTAGGTTAGGTTAGGTTAGGTTAGGTTAGGTTAGGTTAGGTTAGGTTAGGTTAGGTTAGGTTAGGTTAGGTTAGGTTAGGTTAGGTTAGGTTAGGTTAGGTTAGGTTAGGTTAGGTTAGGTTAGGTTAGGTTAGGTTAGGTTAGGTTAGGTTAGGTTAGGTTAGGTTAGGTTAGGTTAGGTTAGGTTAGGTTAGGTTAGGTTAGGTTAGGTTAGGTTAGGTTAGGTTAGGTTAGGTTAGGTTAGGTTAGGTTAGGTTAGGTTAGGTTAGGTTAGGTTAGGTTAGGTTAGGTTAGGTTAGGTTAGGTTAGGTTAGGTTAGGTTAGGTTAGGTTAGGTTAGGTTAGGTTAGGTTAGGTTAGGTTAGGTTAGGTTAGGTTAGGTTAGGTTAGGTTAGGTTAGGTTAGGTTAGGTTAGGTTAGGTTAGGTTAGGTTAGGTTAGGTTAGGTTAGGTTAGGTTAGGTTAGGTTAGGTTAGGTTAGGTTAGGTTAGGTTAGGTTAGGTTAGGTTAGGTTAGGTTAGGTTAGGTTAGGTTAGGTTAGGTTAGGTTAGGTTAGGTTAGGTTAGGTTAGGTTAGGTTAGGTTAGGTTAGGTTAGGTTAGGTTAGGTTAGGTTAGGTTAGGTTAGGTTAGGTTAGGTTAGGTTAGGTTAGGTTAGGTTAGGTTAGGTTAGGTTAGGTTAGGTTAGGTTAGGTTAGGTTAGGTTAGGTTAGGTTAGGTTAGGTTAGGTTAGGTTAGGTTAGGTTAGGTTAGGTTAGGTTAGGTTAGGTTAGGTTAGGTTAGGTTAGGTTAGGTTAGGTTAGGTTAGGTTAGGTTAGGTTAGGTTAGGTTAGGTTAGGTTAGGTTAGGTTAGGTTAGGTTAGGTTAGGTTAGGTTAGGTTAGGTTAGGTTAGGTTAGGTTAGGTTAGGTTAGGTTAGGTTAGGTTAGGTTAGGTTAGGTTAGGTTAGGTTAGGTTAGGTTAGGTTAGGTTAGGTTAGGTTAGGTTAGGTTAGGTTGGGCTCGGGGGTCTTCCCAGGCGAGTGTGAATTGTACAATATAACATAGAGCCTCTCCACAAGCAAGACTGTTGAGTGCCTACTCGTGGCGGGCCTGTCTCTTACTGAACCCAATGGATCTAGAGGGGGGAACACCTCGATAAAAAGGCCCTCCAGAGACACACACCTAGTGTGCAGGGTTGGCGACCCTGGGAGTACTACAGCTTGGTCCTACTTTGTTTCATCTAGACTGGAGCAGGACTACTCTCTCTTATCTTTCTGTCGGCCACACTGGGCCAACTATTGTTCTTTTCCGACCCCGACGCTATTAGAGCATTCGAGGGTAGGGGTCACTCTTTTTCTCACTACCAGGCATAGGGGAGGCGGCTATTTCCTCTTATCTTCCAGTCCTTTTCTGTCTCCCTGTACCAAGCTGGGGCACTGTAGGCAGGGGGGCTACCGCGTCCCCCAATCCAACGGTGTAGCACCATCGCGCCGCAGGGATGCATGGCACAGGGGTGTCTAAGTGTGTCGAAAGCGATGCCCGTCGGACCAGGCAATCCGGCGGGGAAGATGCCTCACCCCTGCACGCGGGGCTCTGCAGGGGTGGACCGACCCATCCCTAGCTACTTGTGGGAACAAGAATGATAACAATTAAAACACCGCAAGAAACAGAGGAACAAAAGTTGGAAAGGGAAAGGTTCGAGAAGGAACTGGAAAAAAAGAAGGGCAAGAAACTTCAGAGATCTCCAGAGGCAAAGGAACCGAAACCGCAAGAGCAGAAATCAGATCACCCAGCACAGCAAACAGAACCGCAACAACAGGGGCAGACCACCTTTTTTTTCGCTACGCGAGGGCGCATCAAAGAAATGAACACAGAAAAATCCACAAGCCAGGCGGGAGACACAGCAAACAAAAAAGGGCTACCCCATATGAGGAGAAACTCCATCCCCACAGACGGAGAAAGCGCATGGAGAGAGGAAGTCAAAGGTAACACGAACGAAAGGAGTGCTTTTTGGAAAGAAGAACAGGATAAAAAGAGGAAACGGCTAAGCATGGAGGGCGAACAGGAGGCAAAAGAAAAGCAGCGGAATAGAGAGAAAATGGAAAAACTCATTAGCCATGCAGACGGATCTTCCAAAGAACTAACGCTGAAAATAAGAGAGAGCCCCGGCGTAGGTAAAGAAATCGTTGAGCTAACCGGCATGCTTAGAAGCATTACCAGCCAGTTGATGAAACAGGAGTTTCAGAGTCTCATAACAAACATAGGCAAGGAGAACCTACAATCCGGGGGAGAACAAACAATCCTAACTAAGACAAACACCATCACCAACAAAACATGCAAATGCAACTTCACTTGCCAGGCGTCTAGGTTGACTTCGCCAGATGATTTAAAAACCCCCATCGACCTCAGGGCCTTCGAAGAACTGGAAAAACTAACATGGGAGCCGGCAGTCTTCAGCAACACGAAGACAATTGTGAGGAACCCACTCAACACCGTGGACTCGGTGATAAAAGTGGCACTCGTGGAGCCGGACGACATAGAAATGAGCCTTGGTATACAGAAACTATACAAAGAGAAATTCCCGGAGCTACCACAAATGGCAGGGGATATTGAGTCCTTGGAGCAAATTACAAAAGTAAGAGGAACTGGCTTCACCACAAGAAGGAAGGTGATTAAAGTCACCCTAGATGGCACATTAACGGGACTGTGGGATAAACTCTGCGCTCTGAAGGCAGAAACCAGTAATGAGGCACAGGTGAGCATCCATCAACTCAGGGCCACTAATTTGGACAAAATCCGCAGGATGGCGGAGGCTGTTTTCCACGGTGGAAGCACTATGGTGGACATTCAGGAGAGCAACACCTACGGAGTAGTCATAAGCGGAAACGAAAAATCCTATAGGGATATACTTGGAACAATTAAGTCCACAGTCGGAGGATCAGCATCAGCAAATGCCATCAGAGGAATAAGGAAAACCAGGGATGGAAAGCTTCTCCTCACAACGGACAAGGATCCCGATGCATTCGAAAAACTGAAGAAAGCAATCGAGGAGGAGGGCTCCCTCAAAACGAGGAGTCTCAAGGAAAGGGGAAGAACAGAGGTTAGTCACCTAAGGGGAATGACGGGAGACGTTTCAAAGGAGGAGATAGCCGAGGCCATTGCTAAGGCGACGGGGACACCGAGCGAGGCTTGTGACCTGAGCGACATCAGGAAATTACAGAGCGACACGGCGGCAGTAACGGTGACACTCCCAGAAGATATAGCCAGGATCCTCCTCGGAAAGGGGGAGCTGAAAATCGGGCTAGTACCCTGCAAAGTGGAGAAACGCATAAATGTGCCTAGATGTGCAAACTGTTGGAGCTAGGGACATAGAGTGAACGACTGTGAGGGGCCGGACAGGAGAAATAGCTGCTACAGATGCGGAGGGGCAGACCACAAGGCCACCGACTGCAGTGTAGAGGAGTACTGCCCTCTATGCGACGAGCAGGGACATAAAGCAGGCAGCTCAAAATGCCAAGATTTTAAAAAGGCCCTCAAGGCGGCAAGATCAGGTGGTAGAACGAGAAGAGCTTCTAGAGCCTCAATTGGCGAAGACAACGTATTTAACAATTTTGACTGGAGGAGGAATGCGTTCCCAAGGGAAAGCACTCCCCTTTTTGGTATTATACCAACAGAATAAAGAAGGCAGATGACAATCTTTGTATCTGTTGTCAGAACGTAGACGATGCTGAGCACACCATATTCGTCTGCGGTAGGTGGGCCAGAGAGAGAACGAAGTATGAGGTGGAGTCGGCTGGTGCTGTCACCCCGGAACGTATTGTGCATAGCATGATAAGCAACAAAGAAGGCTGGGCCAAGGCGGCAAATTTTATTAGAAGTATTATGAAGATGAAAGAAGCGGAGGAGAGGGAACATCAGAAGCGGGAAGGTAGGCACTAAAGATAACTATGCCGCTCATACCTGAGTTATGTCCTTTTGGATTGTTCCAGGTACGAGGGAGGGCAAAGGGTGGTTTGACTGGAGGAGGAATGCGTTCCCAAGGGAAAGCACTCCCCTTTTTGGAATTGAAGGGATTATGACCAGGCATGAGCTCAACGAGACGCACTCTATACTTACAGACATTATTCACGTACAATTCGATAAAATCAAAAAAGGAGAGACGAAAGCCCAAGGGATACAAGACGGTCAAACACAAAACGAGATGGCGGAGGTGGTGGCGGGGAGCTCCACGGAAATGATTAGTGGGCCTTAGAATAATCCAATTCAATGCGGACAGAAGAGGTGCGGCACACCACCTCTTATTAGGAGTAGTAGACGAGGAGAAAATAGACATAGCCTTGGTGCAGGAGCCAAATCTCCGGCTCATAGCAAAAAACACCAGATGGATACAGGATACAGACGGCACATGCGCGATTCTCTGCGCAAATCCTGACTGCAGAATCGTGAATCACACGGTGGGACCAGGCTTCGTCTGCGTCTCCTTTGAGAGGTGGTCACTATACAGTTGCTACATATCTCCGAACATCCCGATAAATGCATTCAAGGCGCGCCTAGACGCGATAATGCAGCATGTCTCGAGCTCGAAGAAAGAAGCGGTAGTGGCAGGCGACTTCAACGCCAAATCCACGGAGTGGAACTCCGCACTGACGGACCAGAGAGGAAATTACCTAGAAGAATAGATACATGCGTTGAACCTCGTAGTAAAAAATGAGGGAAATACCCCCACATTTACCAGGGGGTCACAAACATCATACATATATATAACCCTCTCCACGCAAGAGATCAGCAGACTAGTAAATTCCTGGAGAGTTTCCACCAAGGAAAGCCTAAGCCTTCACAGGCATATCTTCTTTGAAATCGAAAAGGGAGGGAAAAAACAAAAAAAGGAATGGCAAGCAAGACCGCAGATACAGGAAGATACATTTAGAGACGCCTTCCAATTACTAGCCAGCGTACCAAAGGATGCAAGGAGCCTAGTTGAGGCCATAGCAGAAGCCCAGGAGCTGAGCACCGAGAAGGGTAGTTCAGGGGAAAATAGGAAGCAGCCCATATGGTGGAACGCAGACATTTCGATCCTAAGGGAACGGTGTAACAGATCACGGAGGTTACTAACCAGGGCCAGGAGCAGGCGGGAAAACCCTAACACAATTGCTGACCTAGAAACGGAGTACAAAGACGCCAGAAGAAGACTGAGGGAAACAATAAGGACCTCAAAAAAGGCCCAATGGGAATTACTCTGCACGCGACTGGAGGAAGACCCTTGGGACAAGGGTACCAAATCGTCACAGGAGCAATGAAACACCTCAGAACGCCATACGTCATGCATCAGTCAGTAAGAACAGACAAGATAAAAGAGCTCTTTCCAACCGACAACTCCCCAAGAGCACACATTGAAGTTCCCCAGGAACCCCAACCGCTGTTCGACGCCCAGGAGCTCATCAACGCGGTAAACAGACTGAAGAACAAAAAAGCACCAGGCCCGGACGGGATCCTACCGGAAGCAGTCAAAATGGCCGTAGATACTTGCCCGGAAATAATACTTGCCATTGTAAACGACCTACTGGTGGAGGGACTATTTCCAGAAGAATGGAAAAAAGCGAAAGTGATTCTGATCCCAAAAGGAAATCCAGCGGACAATATGGGGAAGGTCAGACCTATTAGCCTAATAGACACCACTGGCAAGCTGTATGAGCAATTAATAAAGACCAGACTGGAGGCAGAACTGGCAGAAAAAATGGGCATATCCGAAACGCAATTCGGATTCAGAGCAGGAATGTCAACCATAAAAGCGATCAAGTACGTCGTCGCTCTTGCATGCGAAGGGAGAACTGCCTGGGGGGCCATAATCCTCATCGATGTCAAAAACGCCTTTAATACGGCAAAGTGGGGAATAATACACTCCAACCTTCAAGTCACAGTGATCAGCGGTTACTTGAGAAGAGTTGTAGGGAGCTATCTATCAGACAGATCACTGATAAGCGGAAAATACCGACATGAAATTTCACAAGGCGTACCACAAGGTTCCATAATAGGTCCCACATTATGGAACGTACTCTACGACGGGGTCCTACGTTTGAGCCTCCCGACTGGATGCGCCACGGCTGCATTCGCAGATGACCTGGCACTAGTGGTACGGGCGGGCAGCAAGGAGGACCTGATGCACTCGCTAAAATCGGACGGTGGATGGAATTAAATGGCCTAGACATAGCACCAGAGAAAACCGAGGCCATCATCGTTAAAGGACCTAGAAAGAGAGAAGGCATATCCTTCATGCTGAACGACATCCCAGTGAACCCAAAGAAGTATGTGAAGTACTTGGGAGTATGGCTTGATGACAAGCTCATATTCAACGAGCATATCCGTAGGACATGCGAAAAGGCTGACAGACAGGCCACGGCCCTAGCAAAGCTCCTGCCGAACATGAGAGGACCCAGCACTCAAAAGAGGCGACTCCTATACGGGGTGGTTCAATCAGTTATTTTATACGCTGCTCCAATATGTAAAAGAGTCATGGACGTGCAGAAGTACAAGAATATGGTTAGGTCATCACAAAAAAAAATGCTCCTCAGAGTCACCTCGGCTTACAGGACAGCGTCGGCAGAGGCTATCTGTGTGATAGCACCAATAGACCTCCTGGTTAGATAAAGGGGACGTCTAGAAGAGGCGGCGGAGGTAACAAACGAACGGAAGGATGCAGAAAGAAACACCACAATTAGGGAATGGCAGACCAGATGGGAAAATAATACTTCAGAAGCACAGTGGACCAAAAAGCTCTATCCAAATCTGGGGCCATGGATAAGCTGCCAGCATAGGCAGACGGATTATTTTCTCACCCAATTCTTGACCGGGCACGGCTCCTTCAGGTACTTTACCAACAGAATTGGTGAAGCCAATGACAATCTTTGTATTTACTGCCAGAACGTGGACGACGCGAAACATACCATCTTCAGCTGCGACAGATGGCACAGAGAAAGGGAAAGTCACGAAATGGATACAGGCTTCTTAGTAACGGTTGAGAATATCATAGAGCACATGTGCTCTACAATGGACGCCTGGTCAAAGGGCGCAAAGTTTATACAGAGCGTGATGTGGCAAAAAGAGATCGAAGAAAGACAACATCAAAATGAAGAAAGGCTGCGAGCACGATGACTTAGAGATAAACCAAATGATAACAAAATGAAAAATACCGCCTGCACCCGATGAAATATCCTCCTGGATCTTCAGGGCGCTGGAGAGGGCATAAGGGGGTTTTAGTCGGAGTGGCGCCCGACACTACCTCGGTTGATTGACACATAGGCCGAGGTGTCAAGCGATTTCCTCCCCACCAGAAAAAAAAAAAAAAAAAAGGTTAGGTTAGGTTGGGTTCAAGGGACCAGGACGAGTTCACCGCTCAAAAAAAAAGGTGAGCTCGCCGGGGTAAGTGGAAACATCTACCTTTTCTCAGGATGATGTGATGCGAAGAGAAATTCTCTGACAATAGCCTCTCCATTTTCAAGACCGTCTGGGTGCCTACTCGCGGCGGGCCTGTCTCTTACAGAATTCAGTGGATCTAGAGGGGGAATCCTCGAAAAAATAATCCTCCTGGAGACACACGTCTGGTGTGCAGGGATGGCGGACCCTGGGATTTCTCTAGCCTGATCTTACCTTTCTTCACCTAGTCTTTGGTAAGACCACTTATCTTATTCTCGGACTCACTTGTCCAACTCTTACTCTTTCTTAAAACTTTCCTCTCACGGGCACGGTGGTGGCAACCGTGCTCGCTCTCACTGCCACATAAGGAGTAAACCTTAAATCCGCAACCCAAGACGTCATGCGACCCGTGTCGAGGGGTGAATGGCCAGGCGTTATATGGTCACTAACGGAGCCGATGGAACCTGGCGCACTCACATCGTACTCAGCCTTACCCCTGCATGCGGGGCTCTGCAGGGGCGGACGGAACAATTCCCTAGCTTCTCGTGGGAACAAAAATGGAAACAAAAAAAACTAACTCACAAAGTGAAGAAAAAAGAAAAGAAAAGAAGGAAGAGACGAAGGGAGAGAAGGATGAAAGAGAGGAGTACGAGAGAAGGCTACTAGAAGAACTGAAGGGAAGAAAGATGCAGGTGCAACTGCAAAGATCACCACAGATGAAAGAGGAAAGCGAAGAGAAGGAAAAAATCGGTGCGAACGTGGCAGGTAGCATAGGGAAGACTCGGAGTAGGGGCACATCTCATACGTCGGAAGGAGGACTCCTAGACGATGAAATGACCGTCACCCTCCTGTCGAGCGAAGAGGAGGAAAGCGAAAAACTGTCCGATAAAAAGCGGAAGTGGATGGGATCCCCAGAAGAATCTGGAAGAGAGAAAGCAGCAGTATCCGATACTAGGCAGGACCTAGAGAAGATGTACAAAAAGTAAGGCGGCTTGGCCCGTAAGTCAACACATATGATGGCGCTGATAAAAGGCAATGTCAACACCAAAGTCGAGATAAAAAAACTCGCCAGAGAAATCGATTGCGAGGTAGAGCAGCTCAATGGGCAGGCGGGTATCCTGAAGCAGGTGCAGGATGCTTTAAAAGAAAGAAAAGAGGTAAGGGACAGAAACGCGGAAGAGACGGAGAGGATGAAACAGGAAAAACACGCTGCAGAAAATAGGGCGGATGAGGCAGACAAGAAGGTGGCAATCCTTATGGAAAGAATTGCAAGTATGGAGCTCAAGGAAACTACAGGGGCTAGACAAGTACCAGAGGAACCAACGAACGGAGTGGGAGAGGGTAAGTGTATATGCAAGTGCAGGTGTCCGGCATCGAGATTAAGCTCACCGGAAGAACTAGAACCAGCTATCGACTTCAATGAATTCCAGAAGGTTGAGAAATTGAGATGGGATAGTACGGTATACACGAACACTAAGGTCGTGGTGGGAAACCCTCTCAACACCGAGGAATCGGTTACAAAGGTGGTCTTTGCAGAACCAGAGGACATGCAGATGAAAAATGGCATCCAAAGAATGTATAGAGAAAAATTCCCGGAACTCGAACAGCTCAACGGTGGTATGGAAGTTATCGAGCAGACCACGCGGATCAGAGGGTCAGATAAATACACTAGACGCAAAATTATAAAAATAATGTTGGATGGCTCACAGCCGGATGTTTGGGAAAAAATAAATGCCCTGAAACAAGAGACTCAAGATGATGAACAAGTCTGTATTCACCATGTCAATTGGCTACCCAATGAAAGTCTGCAGAAGATGACGGAGATCATCTTCCACGGAAGCAAGACAAGAGTGGAGATCTTCACCACGGTGACCCAGCATGGAGGCAACAGTAATAAGAGCAGGAACACATATGGAGTCATCGTAAGTGGAGGCGGAGCAGCAGCATCATATAGCGATATACTAGGGAAGGTTAAGAGTGCGGTCACCGGATCGCAATCCGCAAAAGCCAGTAGAGACATAAGAAGTACAAGAGACGGTAAACTTCTTATGACTCTTGATAGGGATCCCGGAGCATACGAGGAGCTTAAGACGGCTATAAACGGTGAAGGGTCGCTGAGGACCAGGAGCCTGGGAACGGAGACCAGAGACACCATAAACATCAGGGGCATGGAGCATACTGCCACTAAGGAGGAGGTAGTTGAGGCCATAAAGCAGTGCAGTGGCGCATGGACAGCCGAATGCAAAATGGTAGAGATCAGGCAGCAACCTAACAAGACCAAAGCGGTGACGCTCACGCTACCAAAGAGCATAGCAAACGCAGCGCTAAGCACGGAGCATATCAGGATAGGACTGGTGATGTGCAGGGCTGAAAGGCGGCTGAACGTGAACCGATGCCCTAGATGCTGGAGCTACTCCCACGGAAAGGAGAACTGCGAAGGGCCGGACAGAACTACCTCCTGCTTCAGGTGCGGAGAAGACGGGCACATAGCCAGGGATTGTGGGGGCGAGGAAAGATGCCCGGTCTGTAACGAATTGGGACATAAGACGGGATCCTCTAAATGCCCATCCTTCAGGCAAGCGCTCAAGGATGCCAGATCGAAAGAGAAGGATAGATATAGAATGAGGGGAAGAAGCGTACCACTGGGCGACCTCCTATCCAAGCCGGAAGGAAAACTTGGAGAAGAGCAGGGAGGAGAAGAAGAAAAGGGAGGTGATATAAACGGGGAAGAGAAAGTCAGGAATGCCATCCAGGCTATTGAGACGCTCCACGAGATTATAGGCACAGTAAGTACTGCTGGAAAGCTGGCAGAAGCGAGTGGGGCTGCGGAGGAGCCGATGGAATCGCTTCATTAATGAACCAAAAACAGAAACATATCCAAATACTGCAGGTGAATGTAGACAGGACCAGAAACGCCCACCACTTGCTACGGAAAACAGCAGAGGACACCAACGCCGACCTGGTCCTCATCCAGGAACCAAACCTATCCATCGCCCGGGCGGATACCAGATGGATCATGGACCTGGACGAGAACACGGCGGCGTGGTGTAGGAACAGAACGTGTGGAGTCACCAGCCACACAGTGGACCATGGCTTCACCTGCATAAACTTCGACGAATGGAATATATATAAATGCTACATCTCTCCCAATATCACACAAATGGAATTCCAACAGTACATCGACAGGTTAGCACAGCACGTGAGAAATGGAAATAAGGAGGCGATAATTGTTAGCGACTTCAATGCAAAGTCCACTTTGTGGACAAGAATCGCCCTGGACAACAGGGGCCGGTATATCGAGGACTGGGTAAATGCGGCGAATCTGACAGTGCACAATGTGAACGGGGACCCAACGTTTGTAAGAGCAGCGCAGTCCTCTGTTATAGATCTCACGCTAGCCACCAATAGGATCACTACAAGAATATCTGATTGGCACGTATCGCGCGAGGAAACCGGCAGTCTCCATAAATACATAGTATTCCGTATAGAGACTAGTTCCCAAGTTAAAAGGGCAACACAACCACGTGAGAGAAGGATGGACAAACCGACATTTAAGAACACACTCCAACTGCTTCAACACAATATCAAAGACACGCAACGGCTCACTAAGGTAATAAAAGATGCCCAGGAAGTCAGTACGATACGGAATAATCAGGGGGGCCCCAGGGAGCAACCAGTATGGTGGACCGATAACATAAGGCGATGAGGCAAATATGCATGCACTCCAGGAGAAGGCTCACCAGAATCCGTGGTCAGGCTCGCACTGAACCCGGAAGGATACAAGTACTGGAAACGGAATATAGAGAAGCAAAAAGAAGACTGAAGAATGAAATCAACAGGGCACAGAAAGAGGAGTGGAGACTACTGTGTGACGGGCTAGAGGAGGACCCATGGGGACAGGGATACCGCATTGCTGTCAGAAACCTGAAGGGATTTAGGACTCCATACGAGCTCGATCAAACTCGTAGGGATAATATAATGAGGGAACTCTTCCCAGAGGCAGAGGAAGAAGTCGATATCGAATACCAGGAACCCGCAGCAGAGCAAACACGCCCTCCCCCGTTCACCATGGAGGAACTGAAGGGAGCTTCGGGAAAGCTAAAAAGTAAGAGATCCCCAGGACCCGACGGGATCCTGCCGGAAACGGTAAAATTTGCCATAGAGGTTATGCCGGAGACCATCCTCGAGGTGATGAATGCGACACTCAGTCAAGGAACGTTCCCAGAGAGCTGGAAAAATGGAATAGCGGTACTGATCCCTAAAGGGGACCCGAGGATAGAGGAGAAATACAGACCGATCTGCCTCCTCGACTGCTTTGGAAAAATTTACGAATACCTACTAAAGGCAAGGCTGGAAGGGGAGCTGGACGAGAGAGAGGGAATTGCTGACACACAGTTTGGCTTCAGATCGAAGAGATCCGTGATAGAAGCAATTAAGTTCGTGCTTGACGAAGTAAACAGAGGCCGGAAGACATGGGGGGTCGCCGTCATGATAGACGTGAAGAACGCCTTCAATACGGCGAAATGGCACTTGATTATTCGAGAACTGGGACGACTGCAAATCAGTTCGTACTTGAGCACGGCAATGAAGAGCTACCTGTCCGGACGGAAGGTGAGCTCTGGCAAGACAAATATCAACCTCACACAGGGGGTCCCACAAGGATCCGTACTTGGTCCCACACTGTGGAATGTATTGTACAACGGAATCCTCGAATTAGATCTTCCGAGCAACTGCGAAACGGTGGCATATGCAGATGATCTGGCTCTGATAGTAACGGCCAAAAAAAAGCGAAGAGCTGATCCAGAAGACAAACCAGAGCTTGGTAGCGATCAAGCAATGGACAGCAGCACATGGACTAGAGATTGCACCCCAAAAGACAGAAGCCATTATACTGAGAGGGCCCAGAAAACGTGAGGGCATTTGTTTCCAGCTAGGAAATACGGAAATACGTCCCAAAAAATACGTCAAATATTTGGGAGTACACTTGGACGACAAACAAATTTTCAACGAGCACGTAAAAAAGACCTGTGAGAAAGCGAACAGGCAAGTGTCCGCATTGACAAAAATTTTGCCAAACATTAGAGGCCCAGGTATATTCAAAAGGAAGGTTATGTACGGGGTGGTGCAATCTGTCCTCCTGTACGCCGCAGCAGTGTGGGGCCATGTTACCAGAGTAAACAGATACAGGGGCATGATATTATCGTGATGATGATATTATCATGGCCTACAGGACCGTATCGGCTGATGCACTGTGCGTGATAACGGCGACACCGCCAATCGACCTATTGATAGAAGAGAGAGTGCGCTTAGCTAACATGCCTAACATAAGCGCAAGAGACGAGAGGGACCGGACCATAGCGCGATGGCAAGCGAAATGGGACGACAACACCACAAACGCACAGTGGACAAAACGTCTCATACCAGACATAGGTATGTGGATAAGTTGTAGCCATAAAAGCACCAGCTATTATGTAACGCAGGTCCTCAGTGGGCACAGCTCCTTTCGGAAATACACGCATAGGATAGGAAAGGCAGACAATGAGATATGCTCATACTGCGGAGACAGGGACGATCCTGACCACACGATTTTCGTATGTGGAAGGTGGGAACGAGAAAGACACCGCGCGGAAACCACGCTAGGAGAAATACTCACCCCGGACAATCTGATTGGGATCATGGCAGCTAACACAGGAAATTGGGAGACAGGATACAATTTCCTCAAACAGGTTATGGAAGCGAAAGAAAGGGAAGAAAGAGAAATGCAGAGGCAAGAAATGGGTCCACAAGATGGAGATGAAGAAGACGATTAGGATGTCACATGATACGTAGTACGCCGCCTATGATTGAAGATATATCGTTGAGATGGTCCGAGCATAGGAGAGGGCGAGAGGGGGTTTTAGTCGGGTTAGCGACCGACACTACCAGAGCCGATCGACAAGGAGGTTCTGGTGCCAAGCGGTTTCCCCCTCACCAGAAAAAAAAAAAAGGTTAGGTTAGGTTAGGTTAGGTTAGGTTAGGTTAGGTTAGGTTAGGTTAGGTTAGGTTAGGTTAGGTTAGGTTAGGTTAGGTTAGGTTAGGTTAGGTTAGGTTAGGTTAGGTTAGGTTAGGTTAGGTTAGGTTAGGTTAGGTTAGGTTAGGTTAGGTTAGGTTAGGTTAGGTTAGGTTAGGTTAGGTTAGGTTAGGTTAGGTTAGGTTAGGTTAGGTTAGGTTAGGTTAGGTTAGGTTAGGTTAGGTTAGGTTAGGTTAGGTTAGGTTAGGTTAGGTTAGGTTAGGTTAGGTTAGGTTAGGTTAGGTTAGGTTAGGTTAGGTTAGGTTAGGTTAGGTTAGGTTAGGTTAGGTTAGGTTAGGTTAGGTTAGGTTAGGTTAGGTTAGGTTAGGTTAGGTTAGGTTAGGTTAGGTTAGGTTAGGTTAGGTTAGGTTAGGTTAGGTTAGGTTAGGTTAGGTTAGGTTAGGTTAGGTTAGGTTAGGTTAGGTTAGGTTAGGTTAGGTTAGGTTAGGTTAGGTTAGGTTAGGTTAGGTTAGGTTAGGTTAGGTTAGGTTAGGTTAGGTTAGGTTAGGTTAGGTTAGGTTAGGTTAGGTTAGGTTAGGTTAGGTTAGGTTAGGTTAGGTTAGGTTAGGTTAGGTTAGGTTAGGTTAGGTTAGGTTAGGTTAGGTTAGGTTAGGTTAGGTTAGGTTAGGTTAGGTTAGGTCAGGTCAGGTCAGGTCAGGTCAGGTCAGGTCAGGTCAGGTTAGGTTAGGTTAGGTTAGGTTAGGTTAGGTTAGGTTAGGTTAGGTTAGGTTAGGTTAGGTTAGGTTAGGTTAGGTTAGGTTAGGTTAGGTTAGGTTAGGTTAGGTTAGGTTAGGTTAGGTTAGATTAGGTTAGGTTCGGTTAGGTTAGGTTAGGTTAGGTTAACTCCGCCATGGACTTGCACCACATCCATGCCGGTCACAAGCCCGAGAAAAGGAGGAGTGGCCTATGTTGGGGAACCGATCATTGCACTTCCTCTGCTCGGCTCTCACTGCTTCAACTTGTCTTGGGTGGATCCGCCTTCCTCTGTTCTCTATGACTTTTCGGCCTCTCTTGGCCAACTCTTGTTCTTTCCGATCCCGAGGCAATTAGAGCATTCGAGGGCTGATCATTCTTTTTCGTGTCTTCGCCCATGGAATTAACCCTTCCAGAAATCCGCAATCCAAGGTGTCACGCGACCCTTGCCGAGGGTTGAATAGCCAGGCGTTATATGGTCCCAAACGGAGCGCTCAGGAAACTGGCCATCTCCTGGGGGAGACAGCCCTAGTGGGGTAACGGCGCACTGCTCCACTGGACTCTCAAGCGACCCAACTCGTGGGAGTTAAATGGATAGCAAAAATCAAAAACCAGAACAAAAAGAAACAGGGGAATAGGACGAAACCATCAAAGAAAGAAGGGAAAGGGAAGCATTTGAGGAAAAACTGATGGAGGAACATCGAGGTAAAAGAGACATGAGATCTCCACAACTCCCGATATATCGCAACATACTGAAAACAGTTGCAACAGGCACACAGAGCATAGCATCAGCAATAGAGGAGGATCTCCTCCACACTGGATCTGATAGGAGAAAAGAGGAATAAAATATAATACATATAGAAGATGAAGAAGAGGAGGCAATCCCAACAAACCCGTTAAAGAGGAAAAGACTAGAAAGCCCAAGACAAGAAATAAAGTAAATTACAGAAATGAATGAACTGATAAAAAAATTGAAAAATACCACAAAGGTACAGCTAGTAGCGAATAACCAGAACACGAAAGTTGAATTAAAAAAAGGAATAAAACACATGGACAAACTAGTAGAAGGGACATAGGGTGAGGGCACCAGTTTTGAACATGTACCTAATTATGGACACCCTCAAATCCAAACACCAATAATAAGAATTGTTGTGACGAGAGAGCCATCTGTTTGGCAAATCCTTACTTGTATATGCTACTTGTCAAGAACCCTGTAGGCTACGTATTATTTGCCATTTAATTTGCCGGTTTCCCGCGCAACTATGTGCAAACGTCCGGCATCGTGATACTGTGGCTGTGTTTTTTGTTGTCAGGCTTAAAAATGTAAGTATGAAAAATAAGCTCTCACATATTAGTTTCAAGTGTTATCAACATTTAGTCGACTCAGTATTAACAGTAGATGCATGTGAAGCCCCTCGAATGTGCAAAGTAAGATATAAATAGAAATTAGGTTATGTGTCCATTACTGGTTCGTCGATTTGTCAAATTCACTAATTTTGGAATAATGGGTTATTTATTTTATTTTCTTACGAGTCCAATATTGGACAGGTTCTTGTTTCATCTTTAAGAGTTTCTAGTGATATTCATTGTTGGTACTTCTTTACTAAGCTGTTTTCTTTTCTTTTTCTTAAACTATAGAGGAAAAGAAGAGGAGGAGATATTCTGAGGAAAATATGAATAAAGCGTATTCTGCAGTTAAATCTGGCACACCTATTTCCACTGCCAGTAAAATGTGTGGAGTGCCGTGGAGTGCCAAGAATAATTCTCAGGACAAAGTTAAGGGTATAAGTCCTCTTGAGTGTTCCATGAGACCATCTTCAGTTCTTACGAAAGAAGAGGAGGGTAGAATAGCCAAATGGATTATAGACGTAGCTAAGGTCGGATTTCAAATCACCAAAACTGCTTTACTTGACACTGTTTCAAAACTCATGAAGGAGGTCAATAGAAGTAACCCATTTACTGATGGAAGACCAGGAAAAAAAATGGTTCCTTGGATTCTTGAGACGACACCCATCTATTTCCCTGATAACAGCTGAGAAATTGACTGGATATGGAAGCCAGCTTTCTGAATCACAGATGAAGAATTGGTTTTCAGAAGTGTCTACACATTTGGAAGAAAATAATTATCTAGAAGTACTGAAAGATGGAAACAGGATTTTCAACTCTGATGAAACAGCGTTCGCACTATGTCCCAAAATTTGGAAAATCCTTGCACCTCGTGGTTGAAAAACATATATTATACAAGAATAAAAAAATCCAATAATGACAGACCAAACTGAAAATGACGTTGAAATACCAGAGAAAAACTTTGACGGAGATGGAAGTTCAACAATACTTCTCTAACACAATTCACCACAACTGATTCAAAGTGATTCGAATGAGGTATCGTTAGAACAAGGACCATCAACTTCCAAAGAAAATACTTCCGTTTTATTGGAAGAGCTATGTGTTAATGTACACTCTACACCACTCAAAAATAATGAAGTCGCACTTGTACAAGTGGACGCTTCAACTTTGAATGACTCTAACGTGTCTCCATTTACGAAGGTATTATTTTGGCCAAAAAAAAAGAACCAAGTCAGAAAACAAAAGCTAAAGAGAACGAAAAAAAGCAAAAAGAAAATGATATTGCAACGAGCAAACGATTGAGAGAAGAAATGAAACTGAAAGCAGCTGAAGAAAAAAAGGAGAAAGTGTGTAAGAATATGACAAAGTTATTACTAAAAATGGAGTAGAAAGCAAAAAAAGCTACAGAAGAAAAAAAGAGAAATGAGAGAAGACTGGAAATGTTATAAATGTCATGTTGAATGGGAGAATCAAAATTTCTTTGAAAAAAAGTGTAAATGGGTAAAATGTATCCCATGCCAAAATAAAGCCCATAATGTGTGCATTTCTAAGCAGTATCTGAAACGAATTCACATGGACACATCAGACACAGATGAAATTTTGTGCGAAATTTTCATTGAGATGAACGAGAGTAATGACGAAGAATCTTTCAGCGAAATGGATTATTCTGATGATGATTCGTAGTGTGTTGTTTATATTTCGTAGCTTGTTATTTGTAACTTTTCTGAATTCTGATAATTATAATATGTTATAACCCTTCTCCGAACTGTCCATTACTGGTTCTGCATATGTTCATATTCGGTAACATACAAATTCACTGGTGTCCATTACTGGGTCAAAAATCTTTTTTTATGGGACAACATACATTTCTAAAAGAAGATATCTGTTATATCCAACGTATTAGGGTGATAGAAAAATTTTCAATATATTGATTAGTTAAGAACTGAAGAATATACAACAAATATATACATTATTTCAGTAATATTTTTGAAAATGTCCAAGTTAATGTGTCCATCACTGGTGCTCCTACCCTACCAAAAATTACAAAAACTCCAAAAATGGGAACCTTATAGTGAGGAGGGAGAGTCAGTAGGGAAAAAGTAAGAGAATATGGAAGCCACGGAAGCACAAAAAGAACCGGAAATGTGCACAATTGGTACTCAAGTATCGCCAGGTGAGATTGAAAATGACCACCAGATTAGGAAAATTCAGACCAGGGAAAAAATGAAAGAGTTCCTAGACAAAAAGGGGGACATAAAGGAGATAATAGATCCACAATGGGAGGAGAACCTATATCAATGTACGAAAATCCTAGCGATCGTCATAGACGCAAATGTGCAGAGTCCGACGGATAAGGACAAGCAGGAACTGAGGAAGCACATAGACGACAGCGGGCATATTTTAGAGGAAGGCATAACGGTAGGTCGCGTTGAATTTGCCACAACTACTTCTACTACAAGAAGTAGTAAAGGAGGAGACAGAAATGTGGAAAAACTACATTCGTGCCGATCAAAATGGACCTCTCGGGCATTACCGACGTCCCAGAACTAATGGTTGCTCTGGAAGCGCTAAAAAAATCCAGGGAAAATTCCAAGAATAAAAATGTAATGCTGAAATCGATTGGGAAATTGGACGACAGTTACCTAAGAAAATGCGCGAAATACACCTTCCAAGGACAGACACAGTGATACTGATGAGAGCCAGAAGATCAGCAAATATAACAGGTAGGGCACGGAACAGTTATGCAGGCAAAGTAATAATAAAGGCGAACGGCAAGCCGTTCGCTGAACTTCTGAAGGCCGTAAAAGAAAAAGTGAACATTGAGGAGGCCGGGGTCACCATTAAAAACCTGCCAAAAACAAATAGGTGAACCTAATGCTCGAAGTGGAAGGAGGCAGCGCAAAAAGTAGGGCACTCACGGAAGAAATTAGGTGAATATTGCAGAATATTAAAAAAAGTAAACGTCACAAGATGCTACCAGTGCCTAGAGTTTGGACATAGAACTCCCGACTGTAAAGGCACGGACATGGGAGACATATGTCTGAGGTGCCAAAAAAAAGGCATAGGGTTAGAGAATGCAGGAGCACTGCATCGTGCATTTCATGCAAGGAGGAAGGACATAGGGCGGATTCGATGGCATGCCCTAGTTATAGGTACTTAGTGAGAAGGAAAAGGCTGAGAGTCTCTCAATAAAATGAGGATTCTGCAGGCAAACCTAGGAAGAGCAAGAACGGCTCACGACATCGCCAATATGGTGGGCATGAATAAGAAAAAAATAGATTTAATAGTGATTTCGGAACCAAACAAAAAAATAGCTTCGGCGGCTGAGTTGATAACTGATGAAGGAAAGGATGTCGCAGTCATCTGCAAAAATAAAAAATTAGGAATTCAGGCAACGAAAATGGGCAAGGGATACGTTATTCTAGTAATTAAACATTTCAGCATTATAGCCTGCTACCTGTCACCAAACATCCAGATGGAGAGATATAGGGCACTAGTAGACGAGATCATGAATAACGCAAGTAGGGCCAAAAGCTGTATTATAATGGGGGATCTAAACGCAGCTTCCCCTTTGTGGGGTGCTCAAAGTACGAATCATAAGGGAGGATATTGGGCCGAGTGGATCTCAACGCTAGACCTGGTCGTACATAACAGTGGAGACACGCCAACGTTCCAGAGAGGGGATAGTAGATCCTTCATAGACGTCACTATGTCAACGACGGATTCAGCAGGAAGAATAAAAGGCTGGATGGTGTAAGAGGAGGAGTCTCTGAGCCTGCACAATCACATCCTGTTTGAGATAGTAGAAAATACAGCACAAAAAAGGAAAAAACTGGAGCTCAGGAAAAGGATTGAGATGAACAGAGAAGTGTTTAGTGACACGCTGGAAATGCTAACGGCAGGAAAACATCTGGACTGCAAGAATCTTACTAAGTGCATAAAAACTGCGCAAAAGGTGAGTATGAAAGAAAACAACCCATCCATGATCGGCCCTCAGCCGTACTGGTGGTGCCAGGAGATCGCACAAAAAGAGGAGAAACGAACGCGGCCAGAAGGAGCTTAAAAAGGAGAAGAAGAGCACGGAACTACGATGAACGAGAGATACAAGCCATGGAGACCGAATATAAGGAATTAAGAAGGTAATATAAAAAGGCTATAAATGACTCCAAAAGAATGCAATGGAAGAAGATATGTGACGAACTAGAAAATGACGTGTACGGGAGGGCCACAAGATAGTCACAAGAGAATTGAAACACCAAGGCTCCAAATACGATTTAGACCAGAACAAGAAAAAGGAGATAGTCCGAGACATTTTTCCTAGAACGGTGGTCACACCATATACTCGGGTAATCACAAACGAATTTGAACCATTTACACAGGAGGAGCTGAGAGAGGCAGCGCAAAGAATAAAATCCGGGAAGGCTTCGGGACAAGATGGAATAACACCGGAAATAGTGAAACTGACAATAGAGCTCCAATGGGATATGGTACTTAATATCATGAATAGGCTTATACAGGAACAGAGCTTCCCGGCGGAGTGGAAAAAGGCCAAGGTGGTTCTAATCCCGAAGGGTGGTGCCAACGATACAACAACTAGGTATAAAACTATCTGTCTAATCGACGTACTGGGCAAGGTGTATGAACACCTGATGAAGAAGAGGTTGGAGAAAGAGTTGGAAGAAAACGAAGCGCTTGCTCAAACACAATACGGTTTTACGAAAGGTAGAGGGACGGTCGATGCTGTGACGAAAATCCTTGGATTCTCAACAAGATTCAAATAGGTGGCTCTTATTCTGCTGGAAATAAAAAATGCCTTTAATACTGCCTTTTGCGGTATTATAAACTTAAGACTGAGCGAAATGGGAACTAACTCGACAATCAGAAACGTGGTAGCCAACTATTTAAGCCAGAGGAGTATCACCGTGGAGGACGAAAACATGGAGGTAACAAAGGGAGTGCTACAGGAGTCGGTCCTCGGACCCACACTGTGGAATGTGCTCTATGACACCGTGCTGAAACTTAGGCTCCCAGAAGAATGCCACACTGTGGCATACACCGATGACCTAACGCTGGTCGTGAGGGCTGATAACGAACGCATCCTCATGGAGAGGGCAAACCAGGCCATAAGAATCATATCAAACTGGATAGGAAGGAATGAACTGGAGCTAGCCCCAGAGAAAACGGTAATTATAGGAGGCCCTAGGAAAAGAGAGAATGTAAAATTTAGGATAGGAGACAAAATCATATACCCACAGAAATCGGTGAAATGCCTTAGCATATATATCGACGACAAGTTGATACTTAATGCCCATATCAGGGAAGCCATAAAGAAGGCACAAAAACTGGCATCTGCCCTCGCGAGGCTGCTGCCGAATACCAAAGGTTCAAGGAGTGACAAAAGAAGGGTGTTGTACGGGGTGGTTCAATCCATATGGGGCCCCAATATGGAGGAAAGTGATGCTCGTACAAAGGTATCGAAACATGATGCTTAGCACACAGCGAACTATGCTCCTGAGAGTAGCTAGCGCATACAGAACGGTGGCCACGGAAGGGCTCTGCGTGATAACTGGGGTCTATCCCATAGACCTGCTGGTAGAGGAAAGGGCAGAAGTAAACGACAGGAAAATGGAGGGGCCAGAAGTCAGAGAACAAATCAAGGAAGCCACCATAGCCAAATGGCAGAGAAGATGGGAAGCCAACGAAGAAACTGGGCAGTGGACCAAACGGCTCATTCCCAGAATAGAGACATGGATTAGCTGTCAATTCTGGCAAGTTAAATACCAAATAACACAGTTTTTGATTGGGCATGGATCGTTCAGAACATATACCAAGAGAATATGGAAAGCAGCGAACGAATTGTGTATATACTGTGGGGCTCGGGATACTCCAGAGCACACCATCATTGAATGCCATAGATGGGTTGAAGAAAGGAATAACCTAGAGATAGAGCTCGGGGGCAGCATAGAAACAGATAGTATTATCAACAAAATGATAGCATTCAAACAGAACTGGAAAAAAATAACAGCTTTCATAACGAAAGTTATGAGGCAGAAAGAATTGGAAGAGAGGAGGGAGCAAAACGCGGAAGCATAATATACGGACCGACCCCGAGTCTTACTGAAGGGAAGACAAAAGCAGAGGGGAAACGGGGAAGTTTTAGTCGGAGTATCGCCCGACACTACGTCGGCTGATCAACAGACAGGCCGAGGTGTCAAGCGATTTCCCCCCCTCAAAAAAAAAGGCATAGGCAAACCAAGGCATAGGGGAGGCAGATATGTCCTCTTACCTTCCAGTCCCCTTTTCTCTCTCCGTGTCCCAAGCCGTGGCATTGAAGGCAGGGGGGGGCTACCGCGTCCCCCAATCCAACGGTGTAGCACCATCGCGCCGTAGGGATGCATGGCACAGGGGTGATCAAGTGTGTCGCAAGCGATGCCCGCCGGACCGGGCAAACCGGCGGGGAGAATGCCTTACCCCTGCATGCGAAGCTCTGCAGGGGTGGACAGAACTTCCCTAGCCACAATAGGCCATTGGCCGCAGTGGAGGGCCTGATACGGGCCCACTCACGTTCAAACCTAACTTCCCTAGCTACTCGTGGGACTAACGATGATGGTTGATAAAGATACTGTATTTATAGACGGGGACGACCAGCCGGAAACTGGAAGAACAGACAAGAGTAAGGAGGATAAGACCTCCGCCAGAAGACTGCAAATCCCGGTAATTGGGAGAAGCAACTCGCTGTCTGAAGGAAAGAAAAGAGAAACAACAGAGACACAGAAAGACGACCACCCTTACAAATAGAAGGAGAGTGCGGAAGCCTTCACACTTCAAGAGGCAATAAGATTGAATAAAACACAGATGACCGAAATGGACAGGCTCATGACCGAAATGGACAGGCTCATGACCGAAGTACCAAACACACACAAAAAAATAAAAGAGTTAGCACATAAAATGCGCAAGACAACAGAGTTGTTCCAAAGGAGAATGATCCACAGCTGGCTTGAAAAACACAAGCTAGAACCCATCGAGAAACTACTCACAGACATAGACACCCAAACGAAGGAAACCGGAGCCAATGTCATGGAGGCAACAGAAGAGATCGCAACTCTGAGAGAAAAGATCGCAGAACTGGAGGCAAAACAAGCCAAAAACAGGAATATACTATACTGCCAACAGAAAGCGAACAGACTGTCGGGGCAAAGTGCATATGTACGTGCAAATGCCGGGCGTCGCAAATGAACTCTCCAGAAGACAACAGATTACGAAGAATTCTTGAAGACAGAGACTAACGTGGAAAAAATCAGTGTACAAGAACACGGAGCTCATCGTGGAAAACCCCCTCAACACAGAAGACGAAGTTGTCAAAACGGTTATCGAAGAACCAGACGATCTAGAAATGACCCTAAGCATTCAAAGACTATACAGGGACAAGTTCCCAGAATTGATACAGATGAGAGGCAAACTCGAAGTTGTGGAACAGACAACGAGGGTGAGGGGCACGGGGAGTACCACCAGTCGAAAAATTATTATAATTACCTCTGACGGGACCCCACGAGATATGTGGGAAAAATTAGTACTGCTGAAAAAGGAAACCGATAAGGACAGCAGAGTATGCATACACCATGTCAAGGGAGTAAACGACGAGTCTCTCTGGAAGATGGTAGAGTGCATATTCCATTGCAGTAACAACAGGGTCGAAATATATACGACAGCCCAGCGACAGGGGCCCCCGAAAGAAAGGAACACATACGGGGTCGTTATAAGTGATGGGACAAACTCCTACCGAGATATACTAGGCAAGGTCAAGGGCGCCATTGGAGGTACAGAGGCAGCTAATGCAATTAAAGCCATCAGAAGCACAAAAGACGGAAGCCTACTCCTCACTTTGGACAAAGACCCGGTGGCGTTTGCCAACCTGAAAACTGCTATTAGCGAACAAGGGACCCTCAAAGCCAGAAGAATATGAGAGGGACCAACTGAGATCATTCACCTAAAAGGCATGGCGGCGGACGTCACGAAAGACGAGATCATAGAAACCATCCGGAGAGAAACTGGAAGAGAATGGAAGGGAATGGAATGAAGGATCAGTGAAATAATACCGCAAAGAAATGAGACGGCAGCGGCCACGATAACCATGCCGCGAGACATCACAGGAATTCTTCTCCAAAAAACATGATATTATTTGGGATAGCCCCTTGTGAAGTTGAAAGAAGAGTAAATGTCCCCAGATGTCCAAAGTGCTGGAGCTTCGCACACAATAAAGATTTCTGCAATGGACCAGACAGAATGGATAACTGCTTCAGGTGTGGTGAAGGAAACCACACCGCAAAAGACTGCAAAAATGAAGATTTTTGCCTAATCTGTTATGAAAAGGGACACAAAGTGGGGACCATGAAATGCACAGCATTCAAAGAAGCTCATCGGATAGCAAGATCAGGAGCACGAAGCAGAAGTAGACCTAGTTACGCTACGGACACGCACAGGAGGCAGGTCGTTCCAATCTTAGACTTCCTTAGAGTGATAACGGAGAGGGAGATAGAGGAACCCAATCCAATTACTGAGGCACCAGCCCAACAGCACGCCCCGCTGGAGATTGGAGAGGATCTTCTCCAAGACACAGCGGGTGCTAGAGTTTAAAAAGCCCCTCCTCCCTCCGACAAGCTAACACTTCAAGATGGCGCTGAAAATTATTCAAATAAATGTGGATAGGAGACGGGAGGCCCACAATATCCTAACTAAAACAGCAGAGGAAAGAGATACGGACATCATACTAGTGCAAGAACCGAATATTACCATGGTTACAAAAAATCCTATTTGGATCAAAGACAGAACAAATAGCACGGCCATTCTGTGCAGAAATAAAAAATGCGGAGTGGTGAGACACACTACAGGAGCCGGATTTATAGAACTTAACTTTAATAGCTGGTCCTTAATAAACTGCTACGTTTCCCCTAATATAACAATACAAGAATTCAAAACATATATAGATACGGTAATGCTCCAAGCAAGGAAATGTTCGAAGGTTATAATAGCTGGAGATCTCAATGCCAAGTCAACTCTCTGGAACTCGGACCACACGGACACAAGAGGTGAATATATAGCGGAATGGCTGAACACCATGAACATGGTGGTTCAAAACACAGGAAACGTACCGACATTTGTCAGAGGAAGGCAATCCTCTTTCATAGATGTCACTTTGTCCTCAGTAGGCATGGCAGACAAAATATACGGCTGGAAAGTGTCTACGAAAGGAAGCATGAGCCTGCATAGGCATATATAGTACAACATCAATATAAATAAAAAAATTCGTCGAACAGAGCTACACCAAGCACCATATATAGAGGAAAAGACGTTCAGAGACGCGCTAGAGATAATGACCACGGGGGTAAATGACATGGACAGACTCACCGAAGCCATGAAAATGGCACAAACAATGGCAACTAACCGGAGGACAGATAGACCAAACAGGCCCCAGCCTATATGGTGGAATGATAAAATTTCCGCATTACGCGAATAATGTAACAGACATAGAAGGATACTAACCCGAGCTCGCGGAAGACACAGATACTCAGGGTGATAGAAGATATTGAAGAGAGCAATAAAACAAAAAGGAAAGAACTAAGCAAAACCATAAACAGGGCAAAGAAGGAACAATGGCGCCTCCTATGTGACCAACTGGAAGAGGACCCCTGGGGTCAGGGCTATAAAATAGTTACCAGCGATAAACATAAGATATATGCCTAAACCGGAAGATAGAAATCATCCGGGACTCATTCCCACAGTACGACCTAGTTGAATACAACCTGCAACCTATCGGGGAGGCGCCCCCGCGCATTGCCCTGGAGGAGATCAGAAGCGCCGCAGGTAAAATGAAACCCAAAAAGTCACCAGGACCAGATGGAATATTGCCGGAAGCTATAAAACTGGCAATACCAGCCATACCAGAGACTATCCTACATATACTCAACGAAATCCTAGCTGACGGTACCTTCCCCTCTAGATGAAAGAAAACAAGAGTAGTATTTATCCCAAAGAATACGACACCAGAAGGGGAGACCAAACATAGACCGATCTGTTTATTAGACGTGCTCGGAAAAATATACGAACACATCCTGAAGTCAAGGCTGGAAAGAGAGCTACACCAAAAGCAGGGTTTGTCAAGGACCCAATTTGGCTTCAGAGCCGGAAGGTCAACTGTGGCAGCAGTAAGACACCTAATCAAAAAACACAGGAAGGCGCAAAGGTATGGGCAGCGGCAGTCATGATAGACGCCTTTAATACCGCCAAGTAGCATCTCATAGTCAACAGACTAAACGATCTGGGAATCAGCAGACATCTGCTCTATCCAATAAAGGCGTACCTAACGGAGAGAACACTACAAATAGACAAACACATGCAGGCCATGACGCAGGGAGTTCCACAGGGCTCGGTCCTTGGACCGACGCTGTGGAACGCTCTGTATGATGGAGTTCTCAGGCTAACCCTCCCATATGGGTGCCACACCATAGCGTACGCTTTGATAGTCAAGGCAGAAAAAAAGGAAAATCTGATGAGAAACGGAAACCAAGCCATACAGCATAATGAACGGGATGACACAAAACGGCCTGGAAGTAGCGCCACAAAAAACGGAGACGATAATTCTCTGGGGACCCAGAAAAGAAGAAGGAATCCACTTCCAAATAAGAGAGACAGCAATAATCCAAAAAAAAAATACGTCAAATACCTGGAGATCTGGTTAGATGACAAATATATATGGAATGAGCACATCAGGCAGACCTGCGCCAAAGCGGATAGACAAACAACGGCCCTGTCAAAACTGCTTCCAAACATCAGAGGACGAACTAACCAGAAAAGACGGCTCCTGTACGGAGTGGTACAGTCGACAATCCTTTACGCAGCCCCGGTATGGGAACGAGTAACCATGGTAGAGAAATACAGGAAAATGCTACTTGCGTCTCAAAGAAGAATATTGCTGAGAGTGGCATCAGCATATAGAACGGTGTCACAGGAGGCAATCTGTGTCCTTACCAGTACTCCGCCTATAGACCTCCTGATGAAGGAAAGAACGAGGCTAGATAATAATAATGAAGTGAACGCAGACATAAAAAAAGCAGAAAGACGGAAAACAGTAATGGAATGGCAGAGGAAGTGGAAAGACAATACCCAAATGGCCCAGTGGACCAAGAGGTTGATTCCGGAAATGAATCCATGGTTGGAATGTCCTTTTAAAAACATGGACAACTATACAACGCAGGCACTTAGCGGACATGGGAGCTTCCGCAGCTATACTTTTAAAATCAATAAAGCTGCAGACGAACTCTGCATATACTGTGCATAGAGAGACGACCCAGCTCACACAATTTTCCATTGTGATAGATGGATACAATACAGGACAAACCTGGAAACAGACTGGAACGAGAGGATAACACCAGACAATATCATGGTACACATGCTGGGAAGCAGAGAAAAATGGAAAAGCGTTCTTACGCAAGGTAATGATGTTAAAAGAAGGGGAGGAAAGGGAATATCAGAGACGTATGGAAAACGACAGATAGACAGATGCCAGCTGTACTTGAAGCAATAACCGACTGGAAAGTCCAAGTACAGAAGAGGCAATGGGGTGGTTTTATCAGGTTAAAGTCTGGCACTACTGGGTCGCGATCGAAACTAAGCGGCTTGTGTTCATGAAAAAAAAGGTTAGGTTAGGTTAGGTTAGGTTAGGTTAGGTTAGGTTAGGTTAGGTTAGGTTAGGTTAGGTTAGGTTAGGTTAGGTTAGGTTAGGTTAGGTTAGGTTAGGTTAGGTTAGGTTAGGTTAGGTTAGGTTAGGTTAGGTTAGGTTAGGTTAGGTTAGGTTAGGTTAGGTTAGGTTAGGTTAGGTTAGGTTAGGTTAGGTTAGGTTAGGTTAGGTTAGGTTAGGTTAGGTTAGGTTAGGTTAGGTTAGGTTAGGTTAGGTTAGGTTAGGTTAGGTTAGGTTAGGTTAGGTTAGGTTAGGTTAGGTTAGGTTAGGTTAGGTTAGGTTAGGTTAGGTTAGGTTAGGTTAGGTTAGGTTAGGTTAGGTTAGGTTAGGTTAGGTTAGGTTAGGTTAGGTTAGGTTAGGTTAGGTTAGGTTAGGTTAGGTTAGGTTAGGTTAGGTTAGGTTAGGTTAGGTTAGGTTAGGTTAGGTTAGGTTAGGTTAGGTTAGGTTAGGTTAGGTTAGGTTATGTTAGGTTAGGTTAGGTTAGGTTAGGTTAGGTTGGGCTCAGGGGTCTTCCCAGGCGAGTGTGAAGCGTACCTTATAACATATAGCCTCTTAACAAGCAATACTGTTGGGTGCCTACGCGTGGCGGGCCTGTCTCTTACCAAACCCAATTGGATCTAGAGGGAGGAATACCTCGATAAAAAGGCCCTCCTAAAGACACACATCTAGTGTGCAGGGATGGCGACCCTGGGAGTACTATAGCTTGGTCCTACTTTGTTTCATCTAGTCTGGAGCAGGACCACTTTTCTTTCTATATCTCGATCTCACTTGACCAACTCTTCCTCTCTTCCGTCCCCGACGCTATTAGGGCATCCGAGGGCTAGGGGACACTATTTTTTCTCACTACCATGGCATAGGGGAGGCGGCTATGCCCTCTCATCTTCCAGCTCCCACTTGGCCTCATGTCTCAAGCCGGGGCAATGGGGGCAGGGGGAGCTACCGCGTCCCCCAATCCAACGGTGTAGCACCATCGCGCCGCAGGGATGCATGGCACAGGGGTGACTTAGTGTGTCCCAAGCGATGCCCGCCGGACCGGGCAACCCGGCGGGGAAGATGCCTTACCCCTGTATGCGGAGCTCTGCAGGGGTGGACAGAAAATTCCCTAGCTACTCGTGGGACAGAAAATGGAAAATGATGTCGTATTCGTAGACGGGGGCGACCAGCCAGAATCTGGAAGACCGGACAGAGGAAAAGAAGGAAAGACTTCCTTTGGAGAGTTACAAATCCCGGTAATACGGAGGAGTAACTCACTCCAAGAAAGAAAACGAAAAATCACAGAGACACAGAAAGATGATAACCCATATAAAAAGAAGGAGAGCGCGGAAGCCTTCACATTACAAGAGGCAATAAACCTAAACAAATCACAGATGGCCGAAATAAACAGGCTCATGACCGAGGTACCGAACACACATAAGAAGATAAAAGAGTTAACACAAAGGATGAGTAAGACAACAGAACTCTTCCAAAGGAAAATGGTCCAGAGCTGACTGGTAAGGCACAGACTGGAACCCATTGAAAAATTACTAATAGACATAGACACCCAAACGGTGGAAACCAGAGCCAACACCAGTGAAGAAGCAGAAGAGATTGCAACTCTGAAAAAAAAGATCGCAGAACTAGAGGCAAAACAAGCCGAAAACAAGACCACACGGGCAACGGAAAGCGAACAGACGGCCAGGGCAGGGTGCACATGCCCCTGCACTTGCCAGGCGTCGCGACTGAGTTCCTTAGAGGACCTGAAAGCGACAAAAAACTACGAAGAATTCCTAAATGCAGAGAGACTATCGTGGGAAAAACCAGTATACAAGAACACTGAGGTGATAGTGGGAAATCCACTTAACACGAAGGACGAAGTGGTCAAGACGGTTATTGTAGAGCCCGATGATCCAGAAATGACACTGAGTATTCAAAGTCTATACAGGGACAAGTTTCCGGAACTATTGCAGATGAGAGGTGAACTCGAGGTAGTTGAACAAACAACGAGGGTGAGAGGTACAGGGTGTACCACTAGCAGGAAAATAATCAAAATTACTACTGATGGGACCCCACGAGACACATGGGAAAAAATGATAATGCTGAAACAAGAAACCAATATGGACAGCAGAATATGCATACACCACGTCAAGGCAGTAAACGTCGAATCCCTTCGGAAGATGGTAGAGTGCATATTTCATGGCAGCGACACCTGCGTGGAAATATACACGACATCCCAACAACAGGGGACCCCGAGAGAAAGAAACACATATGGCATCGTCATAAGTGATGGCGGTAAGTCCTATCGAGACATACTAGGCAAGGTCAAGGGCGCCATTGCAGGAAATGAGGCAGCAAATGCAATTAAAGGCATCAGGAGTACGAAAGACGGGAGCTTACTCCTCACTCTGGACAAGGACTCGGCGGCTCTCGTCAACCTGGAAACTGCTATAAGCGAACAGGGGACCCTCAGAGCCAGAAGATTAGGAAGAGAACCAAACGAAATTTTCCACTTGAGAGGGATGTCGGCGGATGTCACGGAAAACGAAATCACAGAAGCCATCAGGAGAGAGGCTATCGAGTGGAACGAGGACTGTAGGATTAGTGAAATAAGACCTCAAAGAAACGAGACGGCGGCGGTTACGATAACCCTGCCGCGAGACATGGCAGGGGTTTTTCTCCGGAAAAACAATATAAAGATTGGGCTAGTCCCCTGCAAAGTTGAAAAGAGAGTAAATGTTCCCAGATGTCCAAAATGCTGGAGCTTCGCACACAAGAAGGACAATTGCAATGGACCAGACAGAACGAATAGCTGCTATAAGTGCGGCGAAGGAAGCCACACCGCAAAAGAATGCAAAAACGAAGAATACTGCCCAATTTGCAACGAAAAGGGTCATAAAACGGGAACCATGAGATGCATAGCATTTAAAGAAGCCCTTCGAATAGCAAGGGCAGGAGGACGAAGCAGAAGACAGAGTGAGGCTACAGAAACGCACAGGAGACAGGGAATCCCATTTCTAGAATACTTAACAGTGAAGAATGCGGAGGAAGAACCCAACCCGACTCCTGAGAATACAGAAGAAGACCTTTCCCACACCGACAGAGAGCAAACGAATGAGGCCCAGCTCATTCTCTTGAAGATAATGGGAGGCAGTAGCACAATGACACATATGGAAAGCAGTAACGAGGCTCTCCAGGACGTAGCGGGTGCAGGAATATAAAAAGCCCCCCCATCAGCGAAGAAACACCTCAAAATGGCGCTGAATATTATTCAAATAAACGTGGATAGGAGACGGATCGCCCACCACCTCCTAGTGAAAAAAGCCGAGGAAAGAGACGCGGATATCATATTGGTACAAGAACCGAACATCTCCATGGTTACAAGTAACCCCAACTGGATCAAAGACAGTACCAACGATACGGCCATTTTGTGCAGAAACAAAAAATGCGGTGTAACGAGTCACACTACAGGATCCGGATTTATAGTACTTAACTTCAACAGCTGGTCCCTAATAAACTGCTACGTTTCTCCTAATATAACGATACAGGAATTCAAAACATACATAGATAAAGTGATGCTCCAAGCAAGAAAATGCTCAAAGGTTATAATAGCCGGCGACCTTAATGCCATGTCAATTCTATGGAGTGCGGACCGTACGTACACAAGAGGCGAATATATAGCGGAATGGCTGAGTACCATGAATATGGTTGTCCAAAATACAGGAAACACCCCAACATTTGTCAGGGGGAGGCAAGCCTCTTTCATAGACGTCACTCTGTCCACAGTTGGTATAGCAGACAAGATATCCGGTTGGCAGGTGGATACTGAAGAAAGCATGAGCTTGCATAGATACATTTATTACACCATCAACATGATTAAAAAAATTCACAGAACAGAACTACACGAGGCACCGTACATAGAAAAAAAGGCTTTCACAGACGCACTGGAAATAATGACCAACGGGGTAAATGACATCGACCGACTCACCGACGCCATAAAAATGGCACAAACGATTGCAACCAATCAGAGGACAGTCAGACCAAATAGAACCCAACCGACGTGGTGGAACTATCGAATATCGGTCCTACGCGACGAATGTACCAGCCATAGAAGATTACTAATCCGAGCTCGTAGACGACATGATAACCTAGGGATAATCGAAAACCTAGAGGAGAACTATAAAGAAAAAAGGAAAGAATTAAGAAAAACCATAAATAGTGTACAGAAAGAACAATGGCGCCTCCTATGCGATCAATTGGAAGACGACCCCTGGGGCCAGGGCTATAAAATAGTTACAAGTGGAATGAAACATAACAGAACCCCATACGACATTTCCCTAAGCCAGAAAATTGAAATCACTCGAGAGCTATTCCCGCAGTACGACACAGTTGAGTACAACGTCCAACCGACCGGCGAGACGCCTCCGCGTATTACCCTGGAGGAGATCAAAAATGCCGCAGGAAAGCTGAAACCCAGAAAGGCACCAGGTCCAGATGGAATCCTCTCAGAAGCCATAAAACTGACAATACTAGCTATCCCTGAGACTATTCTACATTTACTCAATGAAATCCTAGCCGAGGGCACTTTCCCCTCTAGATGGAAGAAAGCAAGAGTAGTACTAATCCCAAAAAGTACGACACCAGAAGGAGAGACTAAACACAGACCGATCTGTCTACTAGACATTCTCGGAAAACTATACGAACATATACTGAAGGACAGGTTGGAGAAAGAGCTACAGCAAAAGCAGGGCCTGTCAAGGAACCAATTTGGCTTCAGAGCCGGAATGTCCACGGTGGCAGCAGTAAAACATCTCATTAAAAAAACGCAAGAAGGCACGATGACTTGGGCAGCAGCAGTTATGATTGACGTAAAAAACGCTTTTAATACTGCCAAGTGGCACTTAATCGTCAATAGACTCAACGAACTGGGAATTAGCAGACATCTGCTTACCCCAATAGAGGCATACCTTACGGAGAGAACTCTACAGATCGAGACACATATGCAGGACATGACGCAGGGGGTCCCACAGGGCTCGGTCCTTGGACCGACGCTTTGGAACGTATTGTACGATGGAGTCCTCAGGATACCTCTCCCTCATGGGTGCCACACAATAGCTTACGCAGACGACCTGGCTCTGGTGGTCAAAGCAGGAAAAAAAGAAGCACTAATGAGAAACGGAAACCACGTCATAGACAGTATAATAAACTGGATGACACATAACGGCTTAGAGGTAGCACCCCAAAAAACGGAGTCAATCATCCTCAGGGGACCTAGGAAAAGGGAAGGAATCCATTTCCAATGTCGAGGGACAGTAATAACACCAAAAAAACACGTCAAGTACCTGGGGATTTGGCTAGACGACAAATACATATGGAATGAGCACGTCAGACAAACCTGCGCCAAAGCGGATAGACAAACAACGGCACTCACAAGATTACTGCCAAATATCAGAGGTCCAAATAACCAGAAAAGACGGCTCCTGTACGGAGTAGTACAGTCAGTGATCCTGTACGCGGCCCCAGTATGGGAACGGGTAACCACGGTAGAGACATACAAAAAAATGCTACTTGCATCTCAGAGAAAGATGCTACTGAGGGTGGCATCAGCATACAGAACGGTGTCACAGGAGGCAATCTGTATCCTTACCAGCACTCCGCCCATAGACCTTCTGATAAAGGAAAGAGCCAGACTGGATAACAGAAACGAGGTGAACGCAGACACGAAAAAATCTGAAAGACGGGAAACAGTGCGGACATGGCAGAGAATGTGGGAAGGCCACACCAAAACGGCCCAGTGGACAAAAAGGCTGATTCCAGAAATAACTCCCTGGCTGGAATGCCCCTTTAAAAGCATTGACTATTACATAACGCAGGCTCTCAGCGGACATGGAAGCTTCCGCAGTTACACCAAAAGAATCAACAAAACCACAGATGAGCTCTGCATTTACTGCGGGCAGAGGGACGACCCAGCTCATACAATTTTCCACTGCGACAGATGGCTACAGCACAGGACGGAAGTGGAGACAGAGTGGAACGAGCGACTAACGCCAGACAATATCATAGCCCACATGTTGTCAAGCAGACAAAAATGGAAAAGAGGTACAACATTCCTACGCCAGGTAATGAAGCTAAAAGAAGAGGAGGAAAGGGATCATCAGAGACGGGTTGAGAATCACATGTACACAGACGCCAACTGTACTTGACGCAATATCCACTCGGATAGTTCCAAGTACAGTAGAGGCAGGAGGTGTTTTGGCCGGTAGGCGGGTATTGGATATACTCGAGTCCGGCATACCCCTGACGTGATTGACCACAAGCGCAGGGGAAACATGAGTTTTTCACCTCCACCAAAAAAAAAAAAAAAGGTTAGGTTAGGTTAGGTTAGGTTAGGTTAGGTTAGGTTAGGTTAGGTTAGGTTAGGTTAGGTTAGGTTAGGTTAGGTTAGGTTAGGTTAGGTTAGGTTAGGATAGGTTAGGTTAGGTTAGGTTAGGTCAGGTTAGGTTAGGATAGGTTAGGTTAGGTTAGGTTAGGTTAACTCCGCCGTGGTGAGAGTCATATCGTGTGCAGTGTTAAAGGAGGTTTTCATATCTTAGTGGGGGCCTTGTTCGACATAGTGAGTGCATGGAGTCTCATCGCGCCTGTTCCAAGCCAGGGCAAAGGAGGAGGAACATATCCCTTATGACTTACTTTGTTTCATCTAGTCTTGGGTAAGCCACAAACTTTTAGCTATCCTATCGCACACACTCGTGCAACTCTTGTTATCTTCTGCACTCAACTCTATTAGGGCATCTTGGTAGGGCTTGTGGGCACTCATTTTTATACTATAAAGGAGTAAACCTTCACAAAAATCCATCCATCGGGGAGTGGCTGCTACCCCGACGTCCCCATTGCACTTTAAGGCCGGCCGTCGGGGAGTAGCTACTGCCCCGGTGTCCTTCGTGGGCGAGCCGTGCCCATTGCACTTTAAGGGCGAGCTGTATCTATGCACTCCAAGGTTCGTACCCATTGCACTCTAAGGGTTCGGCTCTCCTACAACGGGTCGCACTTTGTCTCGGGTGGACCCGCCTTCCCCTTTCATCTATGATCTGTCAGTCTCTCTTGACTAACTCTTGTTCATTTCCGACCCCGACGCTATTAGAGCATTCGAGGGCTAGGGGTCATTCCTTTCAGAGCTAACTCTCCCAGTGAGTAAACCCCTCCAAAAATCCGCAATCCAGAGGTGTTAAGCGACCCGTGCTGAGGGATGGATGGCCAGGCGCTATATGGTCACGAACGGAGCCATCAGAAGCATGGCGAACCTCCGACGCAGCTAGCCTTAGTAGGGTAAGGGCGCACTGCCCTACCGGACTGCAAGACGACCCAACTCGTGGAAACAAAATGAAAAATGATAATGAAAAAGAAAACGAGAAAGAAAATGAAACGGAAGAGGAAAGGACCCGAAGAGAGGAATTCGAAAAAGCTCTTCTCGAAGGACAGGCAAAAAATAGAGTATCAAGATCGCCAGTAACCCCTTCGGCGACAGTAAGAGACGCACGGGACTCGAGCGACAGGAAAGACGATGAAGTCTTCAAAACGCCGAGGCAGAGCATGACGACACAGGGATCACTGGATGAGTACATTGATGAGGAGCTCCAGAAAAGCCCAATATATGACCTGACAGCGACAGATGGCGAGTCAGAGCATGAGGACCCAGAGAATCCAAAGAAGAGAAGTAGAAGGGGGACCCCGAAAAAAGAAACAAGAAAAAAGAGAAAACCCGGGAGTTCGAGAAACTCAAGAACACTGTGGACAATGTGGTGGAAATGGCCGCACAACTGATGGACCTAATTAGGGCAAATATTAATACAAAGGTGGAAATAAAAAAGATCTCCAAAGGCATCAGCGGAGAAGCAAACTTACTAAAGAAGAGAACGGAGTTTCTCACCGGTGTACAGGATAGCCTTAGGGAAGTGAACGAGATCAAGAACATAGAACTGGACAGAAAAAAGAACGAGGAACAGATAAACAAGATCAGGAAAGAAAAACAGGCAGCAGAAGAAAATGCGGATAGAGCCGCCAAACGAATAGAAGAAATGAAAACGATTATAACAACCCTAGAGGAGCGACTGAGAGCAGCAGAAAACAACCTGGAGGAACAGAACTCAAATAGCGACAGCGACAGTGAAGCGAATGAGGAAACTACTCAGGAGGTTCACCCAAAAAGAGCATGCACCTGCTCTTGCACTTGCGAGGCTTCCAGACTGAGCACACCAGAGAGTCTTGAAGCGATGGTAGATTACGAAGCCTACGAAAGAATACAGAAGTTAAAGTGGGACGACTCAGTGTTCACGAACTCTGCTATAGTCGTCGGAAACCCGCTAATCAAAGAGGACGGCGCAGTAAAGGTGGTAATTGTGGAACCCGATGACACAGAAATGAAAAACAGCATTCAGAAGATATACAAGGACAAATACCCCGAGCTGATACAGCTGGAGGGAGACCTTGATGCCATGGAACAGACCACGGAAGTGAGATGGACCGGGGCCATCTCCCGAAAAAAAATAGTGAAAGTGACTTATGATGGGACCCCAAGAGGCCTTTGGGACAAGTTAGCACAACTGAAGGTCGAAACCTCTGGAGACAGCAGGGTCCACATGCATCATGTGAGGGCCATGAGTACTGAGGACCTCAAAAAAATGACCGAGGCTACCTTCCATGGTAGTGATACCAAAGTGGACATATACACGACCACACAGCAGCAACTCAAAGGAAAGAGATGCAACGCAATGGAAATGGTAATTAGTGACGGAAGTGGATCGTACCGAGACATACTGGGAAAGGTCAGCGAGGCCATAGGAAGTACCGACGCAGTGCAGTCCATCAAGGAGATCAGGAGCACTAGGGAGGGAATTCTCCTGTTAACCCTGGCCAACGACCAAATGGCGTGCACTAGGATGAGAGACGCTCTTAAAAGTCAGGGTACCCTTAAAACTAGGGACCTGGGAAAGGAACAGAGGGACCTCATCCACTTAAAAGGGATGCCTTGGAACGTAACCGAGGAGGAGATCGTTAATGCCATCAAAAAGGAAACTGGCGAGTGGTCTGAGCAATTCAAAATGACAAAAATAAGAATCTCACGCGACGACACGGCAGAGGTCACTATCACAATGCCGCGGACCGCAGCGACAACCGTCCTAAGAAGAGATGGATTAATTAGGATCGGATTAGCCCCATGCAAGTTGGAGAAACGAACTCACGTCCCCAAATGCTCAAAATGTTGAAGCTATAGCCACAGAACTGTAGGATGCGAGGGCCCAAATAGAGCAGAAAAAGATGCGGTGAGGAGGGACACACCGCGAAAGACTGCGAAAATGAGGACGCATGCCCACTATGCGAGGAGAAGGGGCACAGGGTGGGCACATACAAATGCCCAGCGTTCAGAAACGCCCTCAAAGCGGCAAGGACCAGAAGCAGCGTTAACAAAAGACCCGGACAGATGTCCCAAAATGGTGAGACAACAACCGGAAGTCCTCCTCAGGAGCCCCCCTCAACGTCACAGAACTAGCGATGGGGCAACATAACGCGGGCGGGAGAGGCGGTGTCCACCGACTCTTACAGAAAAACCTTCAAGAGAAGACAAAAATAACCCTTAAAATACTTCAAACTAACCTAGGAAGAGCTAGAGCCGCGCACGACAACGTGGAATAATCCGTTAGGGACCATCAAATAGATATACTAATCGTATCTGAGCCCAATAAAAAACTAACAAGCAAAAACGAATGGCTAGTAGACCGTAGGGGGGATATAGCAATAAAATGCGTGAACAAAATGTTGGAGTAACCAAAGTAACCAAACAAAACGGATATATCATATTGGAACTTCAAAATATTGCAATAATAGCCTGCTATACATCGCCGAATATCCCAATAGAGAACTACAAAAGAGAGGTCGACTCCATAATGAGCAGCGCAATAGCCCTGACGAAAGAAACAATAATAGCTGGAGACTTTAATGCGGCATCACCACTTTGGGGAGCTCCAAGGGCAAACCCAAAAGGCGAACATTGGGCAGAATGGATAGCCTCGCGGGACCTCATTGTGGTAAATGAAGGGGACAACCCAACTTTCGTGAGGGGGAACAGTGCCACATTCATCGATGTCACACTGTCGACCACACCACTAGCAATAAAAATCAGCAATTGGGAAGTGCTACCAGAGGAGAGTCTAAGCCACCACAGGTTCATCAAGTTTGAAGTTGCAGCCGGACAACTAAGAACCACACAACACATAGACGAGGAACTGTTCCAAACGGCTTTCTCCCTATGCGTAAATAACGCAAAAAATATCGAAGAGCTCCTAGACGTAATCAAAAACGCGCAGAGAATAGCCACATTAAGCACAGCAACTCACAGCCACACTCAGCCGTACTGGTGGAATGAGGAGATCTCAAGAGCGAGGGCGGCATGTAACGCAGCAAGAAGATTGCTAACGAGACACAGGAGATTAGCACAGCAAGAAGACGGACCTCCGCAAGAACTAGAAAGGAGATATAAGGAACTCAGGACAAAATACAAGAAAGCAATAAAAGACTCAAAGAAGGAAGAATGGAACAAATTATGCGAGGAGATAGAAACCGATCCGTTCGGACAAGGGTACAAAGTAGCAGATAAGCACACCCTACAACCTAACAGAGGAGGACAGGATAAGCATAGTCAGGGGACTTTTCCCGATAAATATGGATACGAAACACCAGACCAACGAAACGGATGAATATGAGAAATTCAGTGCCAACGAACTGCAGCTCGCGGCAAGTAAACTTAAAAACGGCAAGTCACCAGGCCCAGATAAAATCCCAAACGAGGTAATGAAGCTGGCCATCAAAAACAATCCTACCAAGCTAACAGAAATATATAACGACCTCCTGGAACGACAAACTTTCCCAAGAGCCTGGAAAAACGCAAAAGTGACTCTCATACCTAAGGGTCCACCGGAGAACCGAAAGTTCAGAACGATATGCCTACTGGACTCGGCGGGAAAAGCCCTGGAACACCTTATTAAAAATAGGCTAGAAATCGAGCTAGAAGCAAACAATAGTCTATCATCAAACCAATACGGCTTCAGGAAAAAGAAATCGACCATTGATGCAGTCGCCCAAATTATAGGATACGTTAAAAACATGAGCCAAACTTGGATCGCGATAATCGCGCTAGATGTTAAAAATGCTTTTAAGACGGCAGTCTGGAGCAGGATTTGCAGCAGACTGGTAGAAGAAGGCGTGAGCCAATACCTCATAAACATTGTAGCCAACTACCTTAGCGACAGGACAGTTATGGTCGAACAAACACAAATAGAGATTACCCAAGGAGTTCCTCAAGGTTCCGTCCTTGGACCCACCTTGTGGAATGTCCTGTATGATCCAATCTTGAAGCTACGCTACCCTACAAACTGTAAGGCAGTCGCATACGCGGATGACCTAACGTTGGTGGTGGGTGCCAAAAACCGGGAAACACTAATAGGATCGGCGAACGAGACCCTGACCCAGGCCCTACAATGGATTACAGAAAATAAACTAGAACTTGCCACCAGCAATACTGAAGTAGTAATCGTTAAAGGACCAAGAAAAAGGGAGGGTATCACTTCTAGAATAGGCAACGATGAGATTTCCCCACAAAAAACTATGAAGTGTCTTGGGATCACCATAGACGATAAGATGATCTTTAATGCCCACATTAGAACCGTGGTAGCTAAAGCTGATAAACTTACAAACGCATTAGGTAGACTGCTTCCAAATATTAGGGGACCCAAATACAAAAAGAGAATCTAACTGAACAATGTAGCACAATCTATCCTCTTATATGGCTCACCCATCTGGATAAGAGCCATGGACATTGATACATACTCTAAGATGCTCATCAGCACTCAGAGGAGAATGCTACTCCGGGTAGCCTCAGCATACAGAACTGTATCAGCAATGGCAATAAACGTCATCACAGGAATCATTCCCATTGATCTGATGGCAAGGGAAAGGGCACGAGCATATAAAAGAAGAAACGAAGAAGGCAGCAGAGAAGGAGAAGAGAGGGAAAGAACGATGGAACTATGGCAGGACAGGATGGGAGCAAAACCAGGATAAAGCCCAATGGACGAAAAGTCTAATACCCAACATAGTACCATCGGCAGATTGCCCGCACAGAACAACGGAGTATTTCCTCACGCAGTTTCTTTCTGGACATGGGTCTTTCAGGTCCTATACCCACAGGATTGGAAAATCAGAGGATGAGAACTGTGTCTACTGTGGACAGCCTGACAGTCCCGGGCACACAATATTCAACGGTGACAGGTGGCAAATGGGCAGAGTGGAACAAGAAACTGACTTCGGAGAGCAAATCGACGCCCAAAACAAATTCAATATAATGACTCTCACGGAAGATAACTGGAAGAAAGTACACAACTACATAAGGAAAACCATGGAGCAGAAAGAGCGAGAAGAAAGAGAGTCGCAAAGGGCTCAAGCGCCGTGAACACAAGCATTCAAAATGCTAACGCAAAAGCAACGCAGCCGCTTGCACTCAAAGCAGCATGTCGCCTGTACCTGAAGTTATGTCTTCCAGACAGTCCCAAGTACAGGAGAGGGCACGTGGTAGTTTTAGCCAGTAAGAGTCTGGCACTACCGACTCGCGATGGATACCAAGCGGTCGGTGTCCATGAGGATTTCCACCCCACCACAAAAAAAAAGGTTAGGTTAGGTTAGGTTAGGTTAGGTTAGGTTAGGTTAGGTTAGGTTAGGTTAGGTTAGGTTAGGTTAGGTTAGGTTAGGTTAGGTTAGGTTAGGTTAGGTTAGGTTAGGTTAGGTTAGGTTAGGTTAGGTTAGGTTAGGTTAGGTTAGGTTAGGTTAGGTTAGGTTAGGTTAGGTTAGGTTAGGTTAGGTTAGGTTAGGTTAGGTTAGGTTAGGTTAGGTTAGGTTAGGTTAGGTTAGGTTAGGTTAGGTTAGGTTAGGTTAGGTTAGGTTAGGTTAGGTTAGGTTAGGTTAGGTTAGGTTAGGTTAGGTTAGGTTAGGTTAGGTTAGGTTAGGTTAGGTTAGGTTAGGTTAGGTTAGGTTAGGTTAGGTTAGGTTAGGTTAGGTTAGGTTAGGTTAGGTTAGGTTAGGTTAGGTTAGGTTAGGTTAGGTTAGGTTAGGTTAGGTTAGGTTAGGTTAGGTTAGGTTAGGTTAGGTTAGGTTAGGTTAGGTTAGGTTAGGTTAGGTTAGGTTAGGTTAGGTTAGGTTAGGTTAGGTTAGGTTAGGTTAGGTTAGGTTAGGTTAGGTTAGGTTAGGTTAGGTTAGGTTGGGTTCAAGGGACCAGGACGAGTTCACTGCTCAAAAAAAAAGGTGGGCTCGTCGGGGTAAATGGAAACTTTTACTTCTCCCAGGATGTTGTGATGCGAAGAGAAATTCTCTAACAATAGCCTCTCCATTATCAAGACCGTCTGGGTGCCTACTCGCGGCGAGCCTGTCTCTTACAGAACTCAGTGGATCTAGAGGGGGAATCCTCGAAAAAATAATCCTCCTGGAGACACACATCTGGTGTGCAGGGATGGCGGACCTTGGGATTTCTCCGGCCTGATCTTACCTTTCTTCACCTAGTCTTGGGTAAGCTCACCTATCTTATCTTACTTTCAGACTCACTTGTCTAACTCTTACTCTTCTCTAAAAACTTTCTCCTCACGAGCACGGTGTCGGCAACCGTGTTCACTCTCACTGCCGCAGAAGGAGTAAACCTTAAATCCGCAACCCAAGACGTCATGCGACCTGTGTCGAGGGGTGAATGGCCAGGCGTTATATGGTCCCTAACGGAGCCGATGGAACCCGGCGCACTCTCATCGTATCCAGCCTTACCCCTGCATGCGGGGCTCTGCAGGGGTTGACTAGCAATTCCCTAGCTACTCGTGGGAACAAGCATGAATTCGAACCGAAACAAGGATGATGAAGAGAGGAAGGAGAAACAGGAAAGGGAGGCTTTCGAGAGACAAATGCTCGAGGCACAAGGACAGAGAAGGATCTCTAGATCCCCACTTACAAGGGACGAAGGAGAGAACAAAAATCCGACATGTAAAATTATGGACAACAGACGGAAACCTTCTCCGGCACATACGCCAACAAAAGAACGATTACCGAGCGAAGCAGATGAGGTATTCAAGACCCCCCAGGGTTCAGGGAACGAAACACCTGACAGGGACGGGTTACCCCAGAAGCTAGAACGTGGAGGACAGCATTCATTCGAGGGATATATGGATGAAGACCTGGAAAACAACCCCACGGACCCAGAAGAGGTAATATGGGTTGACTCCGAGGATAAGGAGACAAGACACAGCCACTAAAGAAGAGGAAGAGAACAGATACTCCCAAAAAAACAAAGGAAACCAAAGCAGAAGCAAAGAGGTTACAAGAAGCGATAGAAGAGCTGCTGGGAAAGACCACCCAACTCATGGGCCTCATTAAAAAAAACATTAATACAAAGGCAATCTCAAAGGTGATAAATAAGGAAGCTAAACGCCTGAAGAAGAACAGCGAGTTCTTAACAGACATGGTTAATACGCAAACTGAATTAGAGAATGACACCATAACGGAAGCCTCTGGCCAAGCTGAGGCGAAAGAAATCAAGAAAGAGAGCGTCGGAACACAGGCTAACCTGGGGGATGGCTTTACCCAATCCAAAACAGAAAAGGATATACTCCCTCCAACTGAGACGGGACAAGTAAAAAGGGGCGAGTGCACTTGCACTTGCACGTGCGAAGCGTCGAGGCTGAGCTCTCCTAAAAGCCTCAAATCAACGACGGAATATGACGAGTTCAGAAAGATAGAAGTGTTACTATGGGACAAATCCGTATATACAAATACGGCTGTTGTGGTAGGAAACCCACTTACCACCGAAACCGAAGCGACAAAAGTGGTGATAGTAGAACCCGATGACCCAGAAATGAAGTTGAGCGTCCAGAAACTATACAGGGAGAAGTTTCCCGAACTTCCACTACTGAAGGAAGAATTTGAGGTGATAGAGCAAATCACCAAGGTTAGAGGCACAGGCGCCACCTCATGCAGAAAGATTATCAAAATATCCTTTGATGGCACCCCACAGAGTCTCTGGGACAAATTAGTATTCTTGAAGGACGAAACACGCAGGGACGAAAAGATTAGCTTGCATCACGTAAGGGGAATGACCGTCGAGGCCTTTCAAAAAATGACGGAGTGTGTATTCCACGAGAGCGGTACCAGGGTCGAAATATTTACGACATCCCAGCAGCAAGGAATTAAGAGGGAAAGGAACACGTATGGGGTGGTTATAAGCGACGGAGGTAATTCCTATAGGGATATACTAAAAAAGGTTAGCACTGCTATTGGGAGTACCGAAGCGGCGCAAGCCATTAAAGGAATCAGAAGCACGAAGGACGGAAACCTTCTTCTGACTCTGGATAAGGACCCGGAAGCATTCTCCAACCTGAAGAACGCAATAAATGGGCAGGGAACCCTCAAAACCAGGAGTCTGGGGGAAGACCAGAGAGACATTATCCACATAAGAGGCATGGCGGCGGACGTTACGGAGCAGCAAATTACCGAGGTAATTAAAAGGGAATCAGGGGACTGGAACGACGAGTATCAAATGAGTGACATTAGACTCATGAGAAATGATACGACAGCGGTTACCATAACCATGCCAAGAAGCAATGCGACGGCTCTCCTTCGAAGAGAGTATGTAAGAATCGGACTAGTTCCCTGCAAAGTTGAAAAACGCGTTAATGTTCCCAGATGCTCCAAATGTTGGAGTTACGACCATAGAAGAGAAAACTGCGACGGCCCAGATAGAACCGATATGTGCTATAGATGCGGTGAAGGAAACCACACCGCAAGGGAATGTGAGAAAGAAGATTCCTGCCCCATATGTGGGGAAACAGGTCATAGGGTAGGAACTAACAAATGCCCGGCATTTAAAGAAGCCCTACGTAAAGCAAGGGCAGGTAGCAGAGGAATGAGAAGGCCTGGCGCGACACAGAAGAATGGTCAGAAACCCCAAACCAGTGGCACCCCCATGACTGTAACCCTGGAGGAGCTAATGAAGAATACCACTCGGACACCGGAAACACCGGAAATTATCAATATAATGAACGAGGAAATTACGGCGCAACAAACCCTCGAGGAGATAGTAGGAGATACGTTAGGGGTCTCGGAGGAACCTCCCCAACAAGAATAACAGAACTAACTATCAAAAGCCTCAAAGTTGTGCAACTCAACGTCGACAGACGAAGAGGTGCACACCAACTTCTACAGAGGACGATCGTAGAAGAAAGAATCGATATAGTATTCATACAAGAACCAAATGTGGCCATAACAACAAAGGACAAACGGTGGATTACTGACCACAATGTAAACACGGCGATACTATGTAGCAACCGAGACTGCGGAATATTGAACCATCACCGAGCACAAGGCTTCACATGTCTGTATTTTAGAGACTTCGCAATTTACAATTGCTATGTATCCCCAAACATTACACTGGAGGAGTATAAACGGTACGTGGATTCAGTTATGCAGCATGCAAGAGACGGGGGAAAAGAAGTCGTAATACTTGGAGACCTTAACGCTAAGTCACCGAGATGGCACTCTACAGCAAACGATGCCAGAGGACAGTACCTCGCGGACTGGATAGATTCAATGGACATCATAGTAAAAAACGAAGGAGACACACCCACGTTCGTACGAGGGGCTCAGAAGTCTATAATTGACATCACCTTAGCAACTCCCACTATTGCGAGTAACATCAAAAATTGGCAGGTCAGTATGAAGGAAAGCCTCAGTCTGCACAGACAGATCCTTTTTGAGGTGGAAGTAGGGGGGCTCCCACAAAAAAAAGTATGGGAAACGGAACAGTCTGTGGATCTAGCCGTACTGGAAAATGCAATGCAGCTAATGGGAGCTGGCATAAGGTCTATTGAGGATCTGACAAGGATGGCCAAGAACGCCCAAGCACTGAGCATGAATAGAGCAGCAGGCGATACGGTCAGAATGCGGCCCATCTGGTGGAACGAAGAAATTGGAAACCTGAGAAAGGAATGTAACAGGGCTAGGAGAACAGTTACAAGGCTACGAGGGAACCAGGCGGATGTCGAGATTATAGACGTAAAAGAACAGGAATATAAAACAATTAGAAGAGCATTGAGAAAAGAGATTTGTAGGGCCCAGAAAGATCAATGGAAGTCGCTGTGCGACAGGTTAGAGAATGACCCATGGGGAACAGGATACCAGATGGTTACCAAGGAGCTCAAATGTTGGAAAACCCCATACGAAATCGATAGCCAAAAAAAATTCGAGATTGTTAGGAAACTATTCCCTGATGCAGATGTTCAACATACGGAAAACGAAGAGGTACACGACCCGCCGATGGACATAACGGCACAAGAGCTGAACGATGCAGTTAAGAAACTCAAAGCCGGTAAAGCCCCGGGCCCAGACGGCATCCTCGTGGAAGTCATTGAAATGGTCGTTAAAACTATACCTGAAAAAGTGTTAGGACTATTAAATGATCAATTAACGGAAACTGCCTTTCCAATAGAATGGAAAAGAGCCAAGGTCATATTAATCCCGAAGGGAAGCTCCCCAAACCCACAATATAGGACAATATGTCTGCTGGACGGATTTGGCAAATTGTTTGAAGATTTGGCAAATTGTTTGAATATATAGTAAAGGCAAGACTAGAGGCAGAACTAGATGAGAAAGGAGGCATATCTCAGAACCGATTTGGCTTCAGGGCAGGACGATCAACTGTGGCGGCAATAAAATACGTTCTAGGAAAAGCAACCGGCATGGGAAAGACCTGGTCAGTGATTGTCTGTATAGATGTCAAAAATGCATTCAATACGGCCAAATGGCATTTGATAATCGAAAGACTGAGAAACAAGGGGATCAGCGGCTACTTAATAGAGCTGATAAAAAATTATCTCTCCGAACGAACACTTCAATCCGGACAAGAGGCAGTAAACATGACACAGGGGGTCCCACAGGGCTCCGTCCTGGGACCCACCCTGTGGAATGTGCTTTATGATGAGGTATTAAATCTGCAATTACCAGAGGACTGCTTTACGGCCGCGTACGCAGATGATCTCGCCCTTATTGTGAGAGCAAACCAGAAAGAGACTCTGATCCAAAGGGTGAACCTGTGCTTGAAAAAAATTGAGAGATGGATGACAGACAATGGACTAGATATCGCTCCAAATAAAACCGAGGCTATTATCATAAAGGGACCACGAAAGAGAGACGGGATATTATTCAACTTGGCAGAAAATGATATAATACCAAAAAAATTTGTCAAATATTTGGGGCTGTGGCTTGATGACATACTAATATTTAATGAGCATATAAGAAAAACTTGTGAGAAGGCAAACAGGCAAGTCACTGCATTGACTAAGATCTTACCGAACATACGGGGACCAGGCTTTTATAAAAGACGAATACTATATGGGGTGGTACAGTCGGTCCTGCTATACGCGGCACCAATCTGGGAGAGGGTAATGTCAGTCACCAAATACCGTAATATGATACAAGGAACACAGCGAAACATGCTACTACGAACAGCTATGGCATATAGAACGACGTCATCAGAATCGCTAACTGCAATTGTTGGCATCCCACCAATAGACCTACTCGTTAAAGAACGGAAGAGACTTGACGCGAGATACATCGTACTAGAAAGGCACAAAAACGAAGAGAGAGCCCTAACGCTGAGGGAATGGCAAGCCAGGTGGAACGACAACGATCAGAAGGCCCAATGGACGAAAAGAATGATCCCAGACATAAAAACATGGACAGAGTGTAGTTTTAAGTCCACAGACTACTACATCACACAGGCTCTGTCGGGCCATGGATCCTTCAGGACCTACACCTATAGGATCCAGAAAAGTAATGACGAACAGTGCATTTATTGTCAGGAGAGAGATGACCCCGAACATACGGTTTTCACATGTCCCAGATGGCACCAGCAAAGGAACGCGCTAGAAGTAGAGATTGGCGTAGGTATAACCCCGGATACCCTTATAGGAAAGATGTTGGAGGGTAAGGAGAGTTGGAAAAAAGGATCTACGTTCTTACACACAATAATGGAAATGAAGGGAAGAGATGAAAGGGAGAGGCAAGTTCTTCCTGGAGATGGTAGATGACCGTAGTAAGTAAAGACAGCCGCCAGTACCTGAGTATGTCCTCCAGACGGTTCCAGGGGTGGTTTTAGCCGGTAAGAGTCCGGCACTACTAGCTCGTGATGGACACCAAGCGGCTAGTGCGCATGAGCGTTTCCACCCCACCATAAAAAAAAAAAAAAAAAAAAAAAAAAAGTTAGGTTAGGTTAGGTTAGGTTAGGTTAGGTTAGGTTAGGTTAGGTTAGGTTAGGTTAGGTTAGGTTAGGTTAGGTTAGGTTAGGTTAGGTTAGGTTAGGTTAGGTTAGGTTAGGTTAGGTTAGGTTAGGTTAGGTTAGGTTAGGTTAGGTTAGGTTAGGTTAGGTTAGGTTAGGTTAGGTTAGGTTAGGTTAGGTTAGGTTAGGTTAGGTTAGGTTAGGTTAGGTTAGGTTAGGTTAGGTTAGGTTAGGTTAGGTTAGGTTAGGTTAGGTTAGGTTAGGTTAGGTTAGGTTAGGTTAGGTTAGGTTAGGTTAGGTTAGGTTAGGTTAGGTTAGGTTAGGTTAGGTTAGGTTAGGTTAGGTTAGGTTAGGTTAGGTTAGGTTAGGTTAGGTTAGGTTAGGTTAGGTTAGGTTAGGTTAGGTTAGGTTAGGTTAGGTTAGGTTAGGTTAGGTTAGGTTAGGTTAGGTTAGGTTAGGTTAGGTTAGGTTAGGTTAGGTTAGGTTAGGTTAGGTTAGGTTAGGTTAGGTTAGGTTGGGTTGGGTTGGGTTGGGTTAGGTTAGGTTAGGTTAGGTTAGGTTAGGTTAGGTTAGGTTAGGTTAGGTTAGGTTAGGTTAGGTTAGGTTAGGTTAGGTTAGGTTAGGTTAGGTTAGGTTAGGTTAGGTTAGGTTAGGTTAGGTTAGGTTAGGTTAGGTTAGGTTAGGTTAGGTTAGGTTAGGTTAGGTTAGGTTAGGTTAGGTTAGGTTAGGTTAGGTTAGGTTAGGTTAGGTTAGGTTAGGTTAGGTTAGGTTAGGTTAGGTTAGGTTAGGTTAGGTTAGGTTAGGTTAGGTTAGGTTAGGTTAGGTTAGGTTAGGTTAGGTTAGGTTAGGTTAGGTTAGGTTAGGTTAGGTTAGGTTAGGTTAGGTTAGGTTAGGTTAGGTTAGGTTAGGTTAGGTTAGGTTAGGTTAGGTTAGGTTAGGTTAGGTTAGGTTAGGTTAGGTTAGGTTAGGTTAGGTTCTCCGCCGTGGTGAGAGTCATATCGTGTGCTGTGTTAAAGAAGGTTTTCATATCTTAGTGGGGCCCTTGTTCGACATAGTGAGTGCATGGAGTCTCATCGCGCCTGTCCCAAGCCAGGGTAAAGGAGGAGGAACATATCTCTCATGACTTACTTTGTTTCATCTAGTCTTGGGTAAGTCACAATCTTTTAGCTATCCTATCGCACACACTCGTGTAACTCTTGTTCTTCCGCACCCAGCTTTACTGGGGCGTACTGGTGGGGCTTGGGGGCACTCTGCTTTATCGGGGCGTCCTGGTGGGGCACGGGGGCACTCATTTTTATGCTTCAGGGGAGTGGCTGCTACCCCAACGTCCCCATTGCACTTTACGGACTGGCCGTCGGGAGTGGTTACTGCCCCGGTGTCTATCGTGGGCGAGCCGTACCCATTGCACTTTAAGGGCGAAACGTGCCCATTGCACTCCAGGGTTCGGCTCTCCTACAACGGATCGCACTTTGTTTCAACTTGTCTTGGGTGGATTCGCCTTCCTTCTTTTCAACTATGAACTATCGGTCACTCTAGACCAACTCTTGTTCTTTTCCGACCCCGACGCTATTAGAGCATTCGAGGGCTAGGGGTCACTCCATTTCAGGACTAACTCGCCCAGGGAGCAAACCCTTCCAAAAACCCGCAACCTAAGGTGTCATGCGACCCGTGCTGAGAGGTGAATGGCCAGGCGTAAATTGGTCTCAAATGGAGCCCGAGGGGAAACGGCGACCTCCCTCGGTAAGAAGCCTTGGTAGCGCAAGGGCGCACTACGCTACTGGACAGAGAAATCGGCCCGACTCGTGGGACATACATGGAAAATAAAAATAAAAAGGAACCAGGGTATGAATGGAGTGAGAACACAGACCCGACAATACGGAGGTCTTCCTTAGTAAGAACGCCAGAATTTCGGGAAACGGATCCGGAGCTCGAGGAAACTTTCACCACCCCGATGAAGCAAGAAAACGGGGATCTACATCCTCGGATGGATTCATCGATGAAACGGTGGGCCAGAGTCCGAACCTTGGATATGTCAAAGAGGCGCCAGAATTGGGCGGAGTAGACCTCTACGAAACATTTGAAGTGTCTGACGACGACACCCCTGACCAAAGAAAGAAAAGAAAGCGCATTGACCAAAAGGGCTATAGATTCAGTTTTGGAAAAAATGGGGAACAAGACCAAAAAATTGAGGCCCTACAGCAGGCCATAAAGAAGATAATTGGACAAACAGAGAAACTGGCGGAGTTAGTACATGAATACACGAACACAAAAGTAGAAATCAAGAAGCTATCCAAGGAGATGACACAACAAGCAAAAGTAGTGACAAAAAAGGCGAATTTCTTAAATCACCTGGACGAAGAGTGGACACAAAGAAAAGAGGAGGCAGAAATAAACAGCAAATCCGAGATGGGTACCCAATTAAGTTACGGAGATTTGGAAAAGGATTTAAGATTGAAAGAGATAGCCGAAGAAAACCAGGTGAGAGAAAGTCTCCAAGAGTTTGAATGCCTCGATAAATTCCTAGAAATCACCGATCTGAAATGGCCAGACCCCATATACCAAAAGACAAAGGTGAAGTACGGAACCCCCTCATCCCATGACGGGAAAGGCGACATTGCTCTTCTTATAGGACCGCTAGCAGACACTACTGACCCAAGATTCGCCGACATGATGGTAAGATGCCCAGAACTAGCCAACCTCACAGAAGGCGCCCTGACTGAGGGTAAAGTGGAATACATCCAGAAAAAAACGGAAACGACAAGCAGCATGGGAGGAAACACGGAGAACTCCCTTACGACGTTCATCCTACCTTTCAATAGCCAAGAAAATGACAAAGTGACGAGACTCTGCAAAATGTTTGACACTTTATGCTCGCTAAGGGACGAGATGGAAACACAAGGAAAAAGACACATTACTATGTGGGAACTGGGCCAGGCAACGAAGGCTGAAGAACTCCGGAAATGCAGCGAATATGTCTTCAACAAGGACATGGATGTACACATTTTGATCCCAGAGTCAGCAAAGGGAAGAGGGGAAAACAGCGAAAACAGGCCGCCCAAAGACGACAAAATTATAATTAAGGCCAACGGGATGTCATACGCTGACTTACTAAGAACGGTGAAAAACAACATAGACATCAAAGAAATAGGAGTCACGGTAAAAAAGGTCAAAAAGACTGCCAAGGGCGACCTACTAATGGAGGTAGAGGGCGGCAGAAATAAATCAGAACTGCGGAGAGAAGCGATAAAGGCGAAAGACGAAAATTACAGGGTTGATATATACAGGAGTGAAACCCTTGTATACCTCAGCGGTATAGACGCGGATCTCACAACGGAACAGGTAGAGGACCATCTAGCACAACGAAGACCAGAAGTACCAAAGAAAGTGTATTATATAAAAGAGATGAAGGAAAATATGTACGGCAGGCAGACCGCATCAATCGCCGTAACGAGTTCCATGGAAGCAAGAAGACTAATAGGAGACGGAACCATTGACACAGACTGGGGAGCGTGGAGTATAAGAATGAGAATAGCAGTACCAAGGTGCTATCGATGCCTTGGATATGGGCACCTGAAAAGAGACTGTAAAGGAACAGACAGAACAGACACATGTATGAAGTGCGGAACGACAGGCCACCGAGTGAAGGATTGCACCGGTACGCAGAAATGCGTATCCTGCGGAAATCCGAACCACCGCGCAGGAACCACAAGTTGTCCAAAATTCAGAGAGATTATAAGACAAAAGACGATACCAGTACGGAGGAGGGGGAGCTCTGGCGGCGTCACGAACAATGCATAAGTTGAGAATACTACAAATCAACGTAGATAGGAGGAGAAACGCCCACGATCTGGCGTATCTAACGGCAAACGAAGAGAAAAGCGACCTACTAATAGTAGGCGAACCAAACAAGAAACTAGCACATAACTACGGATGGGAGACGGACTCAGACTCGGACGTAGCAGTATACTTCCGAAACAAAAACATCAGGGTGAAAGGGATAGTTAGAGAGAAGGGCTACATGGTCATAAAATTGGAAAGGCTAAATATCTATGCGTGTTATATATCCCCGAACTCCACTTTTGAGAGGTACACCAGTTTCATAGACAAGTTGATGGAGCATGTCATCAAAGAAAAACGAGAAGCTATAATCGCAGGAGACTTCAACTCGAAGTCGCCGGAATGGGGATCGCCCGTCACAGACCGCAGGGGATACATGCTAACGGAGTGGATCTCCTGTAGCGGACTGGTAGTCATCAATAAAGGGGACAAGCCTACCTTCGTAAGGGGGAAGAGTCGAACCTATATTGACATAACAATGAGCACGCCAAAATTATCAAAGACTGTAGACAATTGGAAAGTACTAGATAGAGAGACATTGAGCACGCATAGATACATTACTTTCGATATAGATTACACCACCAAATCACAGGCGACAGAAATTAAAAGGAAAGTATCGATCGACCCAACAAAATTTAAAGAAGCCATCGAAAAGGAGCTAGAAAAATACGACTGGCAAAATCTTGAACCAACCACGTGCACTGACATCATTCGCAAGGTTTACAATAAAAGCTCCAATCCAAATAGACAAGCCAACAGAAGGACCCAACCTTATTGGTGGGACGAAAGGATAGAGGAGCAGAGAAAGGTATGCCTGAGAACTAGCAGAGAATATAGCAGGCATAGCAGAACCGGCCGCACCGAAGAAGACAGAAATGCCGCAAGAAACGTCTATAAAAGAGAGACAAAATCATTAAAGAAGATGATAATTGAGAATAAACACCGGGAATGGGAAAAAATCTGCGACGAGGCCGAGCAAGACATATGGGGCGATGGTTATAAAATCGTGAACAAGAAGTTCAAACACAGTATGCTACCGTACAGAGTCACGAAAGACAAAGAAAAGGAGATAATAAATCATCTCTTTCCGCAGAGGCAGGATAGATGGGACACGGGCGTCATACCTGAGACACCGACGGAATTCACGATAGAAGAGCTAAAGCAAGCGGCAGACAAGATTAAGTCAGGGAGGGCACCGGGCCCGGATAAGATACCACCAGAGGCTATAAAGGAAGCAGTCAAGACGGCCTCAGAATTCATTCTGAGGATTATGAACAGCCTAGCAGCTAGCCAGGACTTTCCGGAGCCGTGGAAAGTGGCAAAACTGGTTCTGATACACAAACCTGGGAAACCCACGGACATCCCCTCAGCCTACAGACCATTATGCCTGATAAATACAATGGAAAACTCTATGAGCACTTGATAAAAGCCAGGGTGGAGAAGGAGATAGAGGAAAATGCTAGCTTCCACGAAATGCAATACGGATTCAGGAAGGGGAGATAAACCATACAAGCTGTAGGAAAGGTCATTGACATAATGAAGGAAACAAAAAACAAAAGAGGAAAAATAAAACCATGGTGCACTCTGATAACGGTGGATGTCAAAAATGCTTTTAACTCTGCTCCCTGGGGACACATCATGGCACGCCTAGAGGAGACAGGCATCTCCCAGTACTTGGTTAACACAATTGGCAATTATCTCAAAAACAGAGCGATTAGGACGGATCAGGCGGTAGAAGACATAAAAGTCTCGGCGGGCATCCCCCAAGGGTCGGTATTGGGGCCAACCTTGTGGAACATTTTCTACGACAATGTTCTGAGAATCCGGAAGGAAACAGGGGTAGAAGTAATTGGATTCGCTGATGACCTGGCAGTGGTAGTGACGAGCGACGACAAGGCAGGGCTTATCCGGAAAGCAAACAAAACACTAAGGAGAATAGAGGCATGGATGGCAGAAAACCACTTGGAGTTGGCACCGGAAAAAACGGAAGCTCTAGTACTGACCGGACCAAGGGAGAGGGATGATGTGGTGTTCACACTCGGAGGCACGGATGTAAAAACGAAGAAAAATGTTAAGTATCTTGGAATGATGATGGAAGAAGGAGGGACTTTCAAAGCCCACATTGAGGGAGCATCCAGGAAAGTGAGTGAACGCGCCACAGCGCTCCAACGCATCCTGCCAAACATTGGAGGGCCGAGCTACCAAAAAAGAAGAATATTGAGCTCCGTAACCCAGAGCATCATGCTTTATGGTGCCGAGTTATGGCATGAGGCCATGAGAGCTAAGAAATATAGGGATATACTGGAGAAGACCCAGAGAAAAATGCTACTGAGAATCGTAAGCGGATACCGGACGATTTCGACGATGGCTCTGCAGGTAGTGGCGGGAGTCCCCCCGATCAGCCTTCTGGCAAAGGAGAGGGCAAGCCTGGGATTCAGCGAAGATGAGGCAAGAGCAGAAACCCTAGCAATAGCCAGAGCGACCACCTTGAACTGGTGGCAAGAAAACTGGGACAATAACAGCAGGGTAGGACAGTGGACAAAAAAGCTAATCCCGAACCTGACGGATTGGATCAACTGCCCGTATAGAAAGACGGATTATTTCCTTACGCAGGGACTCACCGGACATGGATCATTCGGGACGTTCACTTTCCGCATAAAAAAAACGGATACAGACCACTGCTGTTACTGTCAAGAGTTAGACTCGCCAGAACATACACTGTTCATTTGCCACAGATGGACGAGAGTCAGGACCGAAACAGAGATTCTACTTGAAACTGAACTGAGACCGGATACACTTATAGGGGAGATGCTGAAGAGTGAAGAGAGATGGAGAGCGGGACACGAGATGATAAGGAAAATTATGAAGGAAAAAGAGCAAGAAGAGAGAGAAAGACAGGGGGAAATAAGAAATGAATAACAAGGAGAAATACAACAACAAATAAGCTAATAGTGTGCGACGAATGCCTGAACAAGGCCTACCACACACTAAAGGAAAACACTTTAGCTCCCAGGGGGGGGTTTTAGTCGGTTTAGCGCCCGACACTACCTCGGCTGATTGATGGAAGGCCGTGGTGTCAAGCGATTTCCCCCCCTTGAAAAAAAAAAATAAATAAAAAAAAAAAAAAAGTTTAGGTTAGGTTAGGTTAGGTTAACTCCGCCATGGGAGGTGATGTCCTCTGATGAGGAGGGCAGATCGTTCCATGCCGGTCACAAGCCCGGATAAAAGGAATCCGGACATTGCACATCTCATTGCACATCTCACTGCACATTGCACATCTCCGTCTGGCACTTCCCAGCAACGAACCGCACTCTGTTTCAACATGTCTTGGGTGGTTTCGCCTTCTCTATTAGCTTTGATCTATCGGTCACCCTTGACCAACTCTTGTTCCTTTCCGTTCCCGACGCTATTAGAGCATTCGAGGGCTAGGGGACATTCCTTTCAGGACTAATTCGCCCAGGGAGTAAACCCTTCCAAAAATCCGCAACCTAAGGTGTCATGCGACCCGTGCCGAGGGGTGGATGGCCAGGCGTCATATGGTCGGAAACACCACCGGAAACACCACCGGAAACACGGCAAACTTCCGGTGTTGGATGCCTTAGCAGGGCAAGGGCGCACTACCCTGCCGGACTATGTTTCGTCCCAACTCTTGGGAACCAAAATGGAAGAACCAACAAAAGAAAAAGATCGCGATGGGGATCCTTTTAAGGGGACATCGATATTAGTGCGAACGCCGACGAAGGGAAAATCAGAAATTGATGAGACCCGCCCGACTCCTCAGAGTTCGGGACATGCCACGTCAGTCCAAGAGGGGAGAAAGACCGCTAAATCAGATACAGAGGAGGAGGGCTTCCAAGACGAGGAACTGAGTAAGAGCCCAGGATACGAACTCAGTACTGACTGGACGGACATGGAGGAAGAAACGAAAAAAGGAAGAGGAAGAAAGAGGAGATGCATGGTTTCGCCGGAGAAACTGAAACTAGGCACGCGCTGAGACTCGGAGATAGCATGGCTACAGAGAAATATAGAAAACCTAGTAGGAAGAACAACGCAACTAATGAAACTTATTAAGAATAACATTAACACAAAAGTGGAGATTAAGCATATATCCAGGGAAATTGACGCACTAGCTGTGAAAATGAAAGAGCGGACGAAATTCCTAGAGTATCTTAAGGAACCTGTAGTAATAGATACAATAGACCTAGACCTAGAAGATTCTTTCACAGGAGGAGCAAAAGACCAGCAGAATAATGAAGGAAGCACCATGGTTAGTATCGGAACCCAGGTCACTCAGAAGGCCATGGTTAGCATCGGAACCCAGGTCACTCAGGAGGTCTTGGATAACGATCAAGAGCTGAGAAGACTAGAGGAGGAAATCTCCAATATTGCTAACACTCTCAAAGGACGAGGGCATAGACCCCCTCAGGTCTATAGTGGACAGGAACTGGCCAGAAGATGTTTATAAAAAAACCAAAATAGAGTACGATGACACGCTGGTACGCAAACTAAAGGGGGATCTAGCCGTTAGGGTCAACCCAGAACTTAAAAGCGACGATAGGGAATGGGAGGATATTAGAACGAGATGCCCAGAAATGGACAGGATTATCCAGGTCGGCTTGGAGGAGGGCACCATCGAATATATAAACAACGTTACTGAAGTCAGGAGCAGCAGGGGCGGCGGCGTGGAAAAGAGCTGCATGACGCTCCTGCTGCCCCTGGCCCTAAGCGATATGCCGGGAGAAGACCCGGAAAAGGCGTACAAAATGATGAAGGCGCTGAAAGACACACTGATGAGGTACGAGAAAAAAGAAATAGATATATGGGACACCAAGAAAACCGACAGTATCCTCGTCAGAAAGTGCTGCGAATATGTCTTCGCAGAGGAGGACATAAAGATCAACATACTTCAACGAGAACCACCGAGGACAGGCAACAAAGGGATCAAACAAGGTGATAAAATGATTATCAAGGCCGACGGCAAGTCATACGCTGACCTATTAAGATCGGTGAAGGCCTCAGTAAGCATCAGGGATGTCGGGGTGAAGATCAAAAATGTAAAGAAGACAGCAAAAGGCGACCTTATGTTGGAATTAGAAGGTGGGAAAAAAGAATCAGACTTGCTGAAAGAAGCAATTATAGGAAGAGATCCCAACTATAAGATCGATATTAAAAGGAACGAAGTTCTGCTACATCTGAGTGGCATTAACGCTGATCTCAACGAAGAGCAGGTCAAGGAGTACATCCTGGAAAGCAGACCGGGAATAGATAGCAGGCGTTTCTACATCATGAAATGAAAGAAGACAAAAATGGAAACCTAACGGTCACAACAGCCGCCGAAGGCATGCACACTGCTAAGCGGATAATAGGAGACGGAATCATTCCTATGGGAGGCTGGGGCCAAGGGCGCATAAAGTTAAAAGTACACGTGCCAAGATGCTACAGGTGTTTGGAGTTCGGACATTCAAAAAACGAATGTACAGGAAGAGACAGGTCTGATACATGCATGAAATGCGGAAATGACGGTCATAGAATAAAGGACTGCAAAGAGGCGCCAAAATCTCTCGCTTGCGGAAAGCAGGGGCAGCGAGCGGGCACCACCAGTTGCCCGAAATTCAGAGCCATAATCAGAGACAAGAACACAGGGGCACTGAACGGGTGCAGGCGGACCAGCGTTTAACCTTTAAATGTCGATAAAAATTCTTCAAGTGAACGTGGATAGGGGCAGGGCTGCGCAGGACTCGGCTTTCGAAACAGGTATGGGGTTAAACTGTGACATGTTATGCATACAAGAGCCTAACAGAAGCAAAATCAAAGGCCAGAAGTGGATTAATGACTAGGACTTAAACGTTGCTACGTATTTCCTGAATCGAAATATTGGCACTAGAAAGCACGAAACGTGAATGAACGCTGTACAATTGTTATGTTTCACCAAACATCTCACTTCAAGAATTTCATGAGTACGTCGATGCGGTCATGACAAGCATCCAACGAGAAAAGGCGAAAGTAATGATCCTGGGGGATCTAAATGCCAAATCCCCGCTATGGGGATCGAGCTTCTCTGACAGAAGGGGAGAGTATGTCGCGGACTGGCTCGCGACTCTCGACCTCGTAGTGGTGAACAAAGGGAATAGGCCTACCTTCAATAGGAGAAATAGCTCCTCCTTTATCGACATTACGTTAGTGTCAAGTGCACTGGCGCAAAGAATTATAGACTGGGAAGTATTGGAGGAGGACTCACTGAGTTGCCACGGCCTGATCCTCATGAGCATAGAACAAAACACACCAAAAAGCAAATCTGTGATGAAAACAAGACCCTACATCGATAAAGAGGTACTTCAAGCGGCAATATCACTGATCCATGATCCCTCTGAAAATGAACCGGGTGACTTAGTTAGGCAATTGAGAATTGCACAAAATGTTGCCACCGTGCAGAGACAAGGCGAAGCCCCACGACGGCATCCTTATTGGTGGAACCAGGACACACAAAGAATGGAGGAATCCTGTAATAGAAGCAGACGACTTCTAACCAGAGCCAGAAGGACCAACCCGCCGGACATAAACAGATTGGAAGACGAGTACGCCACCTGCAGGAGGGAGTACAAAAAGGCGATAAACAGGGCGAAAAAGCACCACTGGCTGCAAGTTTGCCAAGAACTGGATGGCGACCTATGAGGACAAGCATACAGACTCATAACGAGCCAACTGAAGTACAACGGTTCACCGTATGACATGAGCCTAGAGGAGAAAAGAGAAACCACTAAGAAACTCTTTCCCGTAAAGGAAGACATATGGGCAAAGGATAAAAACGTGCACGAAGCCCACGAGGTCACCGCGGAAGAACTGATCTCAGCATGCGAGAAGCTCAAGCACAAAAAGGCTCCCGGCCCCGACGGTCTAGCAGTGGAAACCATAAAGGAAGCTGCACGCATAATACCAGACTCCCTCCTGGCGATAGCAAACCAGATCATTAGTAAGCAAGAATTCCCCACACAATGGAAAGTAGCCACGGTGGCGCTGATACCGAAACCCAACAATAAGTACAGGGCGATATGCCTGCTAGACGCAATGGGCAAAGTAATGGAGCACATCATCAAAAACCGTTTAGAGACAGAGCTATACGAGAAAAATGGCATCTCCGAAAGGCAGTTCGGTTTTAAGAAAGGGTCCTCGACGGTAGACGCAGTCCAATCGGTGCTAGAAGAAGCAACAAAAACAACAAAAAAGGCAGAAAAGTCGGCGACGTCCCTCACGAGACTACTCCCAAATGCTAACAACATCAGCTCAATGAAGAAAAAGGTACTATATGGAGTTACTCAGTCGATACTCCTATACGGGGCACCAGTGTGGGAGAGGGTCATGCATGTCCAAAAATATAAAAATCTGATGGCTAGTACACAAAGGAAAATCTTACTTAGAACAATAGCAGCTTACAGAACCGTATCACTAGAGGCAACATGCGTCCTCGCAGGAGTTCCTCCAATTGAGATAGATGATCGTGGACGAGAGAACAAGGATACATCGAGGAGCAAGGGATAGGGAAGTGAAGGTAGTCAGAGAACAAATAGAGACAAAAAGACGATGGCAAATAAGGTGGAATGACACAACCACGGTAGCTCAGTGGACGAAACGACTGATCCTGAATATTGAACCATGGATTAGCTGCAAGTTTAGAAACTGAACTACCACCTCACCCAATTCCTGACGGGACATGGATCCTTCCGTGCCTTCACAAAGAGGATCAGGAAAACGAATGACGACTCCTGCATCTACTGCGCGATGCCAGATACTATTGAACATACGATGTTCGTGTGCAATAGATGGCACAACGAAAGAAGAAATCTTGAACACAGAATAGGAGAAGGTATAAGCGCAGAGAACATAATAGAAGTGATGATCCGGGACCACACAACATGGGACATCGTTGTAGATGCGATTTGCAAAATTATGAGAAAAAAAGAGGAAGAAGAATGGCAACATGCCAGACAACCACTCTGAGTGCATCCCTCTTACGCGAAATGAGAACTAAAGGAAGGAAAAGATGCCGCCCTTACCTGATGCAGTGCTCTGAGAGGCAATTTCAGGAAGGGAGAGGGTATAGGAGGGTTTTAGTCGGAGTGGCGCCCGACACTACCTCGGCTGATTGACAGCTAGGCCAAGGTGTCAAGCGATTTCCCCTCACCAAAAAAAAAAAAAAAAAACTGCACAATTAGAGTGACGGGACACGAAAGCACGAACGGCTTCGTGTGCCTGACACTTGGCGACTGGTCCAGATATAACTGTTACTTCTCCCCAAACACCGATCGAAGAATCTTCGAAGCATACGTAGACACGGTAATGGAATACGTCAGACACAGTGGCCATAATCTCAGGCGACTTCAACGCAAAGTTGGCGTTATGGAAATCAGCAATTACCAATGGGAGAGGTGAGTACTTGGGGGACTGATTATGAGCTTGCACAGACACATATATTTCAAAGTCGAGGCACCAGACAAAGCTAAAGAAAGGAAGGCTACAACACACGTAAAATCAACAAGGACACGCTGACGGACACTCTAGAACTGGTGAAAGGTAACATTGATATCCTCGATGACCTCAACATCGCCCTGCAAGATGCTCAGAGGGCATCCCTAAGTAAAGATCTACCCGAAGGAAGGAAGGAACAACTAATCTGGTGGTACTACAGAATTGGAAACATTAGAGCTGAGTGCAGCCTAGCAAGAAGAGGACTTATACGAGCAAGAGGAAGGCATGCGGACTTGGACGACATCAGGACTAGAGAGGAACTATATAAGACCGCCAGACGAGAGATGAAACGAGAAATAAACAGATCGCCAAGGGAATGCTTGAAAGCCCTGTGCGACGCTCTAGAGGAGGATCCCCGGAAGCAAGGGTACCAAATAGTCGTGAAACGACTAGGGATAGTAAAACCCCCCCATACCAAACTACTTCCGAGGAGGAGGCTGAGAAACTCAGGTAGCTATTTCCTGATTATGATGAAGAAGCTTCAGAACAACCCGAAGAACCAGTAAACCTGATACCGTTTACGTCAGAAGAGCTCATGATGGGGAAAGGATGAAAACCAAAAAGTCCTCCGGTCCTGACGGACAATGACAGAAAGCATGCTTCGTATCATGAACGATATACTGTCCTCCGGCACCTTCCCGCGAACATGGAAAACTGCCAGGTCAGTGCTCATCCCGAAAAGAGGCCAGACTGGTCTCGTCGCGAAGTTCAGACAGTTATGCCTGCAGGACACCCTGGGCGAGCTGTTCGAACAAATGATCAAAATACGCGTCTTGAGGCGGAACTCACAGAGAAATGAGCCATTTCCCAGACCAATTTGGTTTCCAAGCTAAAAGGTCAGCGGTACATACCATTCAGAGGGTGCTACACCTAACTACGGACCTCGGGACCAAAAGTGGATCTGTTTTCCTCATTGACGTCAAAAACTTCTCCAACATCGCCAGATGGAGCATAATCAAATCGAGCCACGCCCAGATGGAAGTCAGTGGGTATATACAAAATATTATAGCCATCTATCTATAAGTGGAAAAGCGATCACCAGCAAAGGATACAGTCAAGATCTAACGCAGGGGGTACCGCAGGGCTCTGTTCTGGGACCTTATCTCTGGAGTGCTCTTCACGACGGAGTCCTTCAGCAAAAACTCCTTGAGGGATGCAGCATGGTGGCAAACGCTGACGATCTTGCCCTCACAGTCTTTGCCAAACGGAAGCAAGACCTCACCTTGAGAGCCAACGGAGCACTCGCAAAAATACAAGAATGGATTACGGAGAATAAGTTGGGAATCGTCCTGAAGAAAACGGAGGCACTGATCCTGAAGGGCCTACGAAAACGAGAAGATATTGTGTTTATGCTGGCAGGCGTCTAGACACAAGAATTACTAAGTACCTTGGAGTCTGGCTGGATGATGAACTCATATTGAATGATCATGTAAGGAAAGCATGCCAGAAGGCAAAGCTACTCCTGAACATCAGAGGACAAGGATACCATAAGAAGCGGCTCATGTACGGGGCATTGCAGTCCACAATCCTGTATGCTGCGCTTATTTGGAAGCAAGCGGTGAGAGTTGAACGATACAGAAAAATTCTGATTGCAGCACAGAGTAAGACACTCCTGCAAGTGGCCTCCTCATAAATGACTATATCTCGTCTGAAGCAGTCACGGTAGTCGTAGGGATTCCCCCGATGGACCAACTGATAGAAGAAAGGGCGAGAAACTATCACGGAAGGCGGAAAAAGATGTGAAAGAGAGGAGACAGGATCCCGATCGCAGGACAGATGGACCACAGAAACCGAGAAAGCACAATGGACAAAATGCCTCATTCCAGAACTGAAACCGTGGCTAAACTGTCACTATAGAACAACCAACTACTTCTTGACGCAAGTACTGACGGGGCATGGATCATTCAGGTCCTTCACATATAAAACAGGAAAGTCGCAGTACGACGTCTGCATATACTGCGGAGATAAAGACGATCCTGAACACACAATTTTCCACTGCCCCAGACAGCTCAGGGAAAAAACCCCACTCAGCACGAATATGCACGACACTGTTACACCGAAAAATTTAATAAATAAAATGATCAAAGATGAAAACATACGGAAAAAAGGGGAAACTCACCTAACGGAGAAAGAAAGGCGACACCAAAGCGGAATAGGGTGGACACGAACGCAAAAATGAGCTCATAGAGAAAACAGAAAGAAGGAAGGAGAATATAGGGAACGCCGCTTGTATTTGAAATTGTGTCATCCAAACAGTTCCGAGTACGATAGAGGGCGAGGGTTGGTTTTAGCCGGTAGGAGTCCGGCACTGCTTGCTCGTGATGGACACCAAGCGGCCAGCGTGCATGACGCATTTCCACTCCACCACCAAAATAAAAAGTTTATGTTAGGTTAGGTTGGATTAGGTTGGGTTAGGTTGGGTTAGGTTGGGTTAGGGTGGGTTAGGTTGGGTTAGGTTGAGTTAGGTTGAGTGAGGTTGGGTTAGGTTAGGTTAGGTTAGGTTAGGTTAGGTTAGGTTAGGTTAGGTTAGGTTAGGTTAGGTTAGGTTAGGTTAGGTTAGGTTAGGTTAGGTTAGGTTAGGTTAGGTTAGGTTAGGTTAGGTTAGGTTAGGTTAGGTTAGGTTAGGTTAGGTTAGGTTAGGTTAGGTTAGGTTAGGTTAGGTTAGGTTAGGTTAGGTTAGGTTAGGTTAGGTTAGGTTAGGTTAGGTTAGGTTAGGTTAGGTTAGGTTAGGTTAGGTTAGGTTAGGTTAGGTTAGGTTAGGTTAGGTTAGGTTAGGTTAGGTTAGGTTAGGTTAGGTTAGGTTAGGTTAGGTTAGGTTAGGTTAGGTTAGGTTAGGTTAGGTTAGGTTAGGTTAGGTTAGGTTAGGTTAGGTTAGGTTAGGTTAGGTTAGGTTAGGTTAGGTTAGGTTAGGTTAGGTTAGGTTAGGTTAGGTTAGGTTAGGTTAGGTTAGGTTAGGTTAGGTTAGGTTAGGTTAGGTTAGGTTAGGTTAGGTTAGGTTAGGTTAGGTTAGGTTAGGTTAGGTTAGGTTAGGTTAGGTTAGGTTAGGTTAGGTTAGGTTAGGTTAGGTTAGGTTAGGTTAGGTTAGGTTAGGTTAGGTTAGGTTAGGTTAGGTTAGGTTGGGTTGGGTTGGGTTGGGTTGGGTTGGGTTGGGTTGGGTTGGGTTGGGTTGGGTTGGGTTGGGTTGGGTTGGGTTGGGTTGGGTTGGGTTGGGTTGGGTTGGGTTGGGTTGGGTTGGGTTATGTTGGGTTCAAGGGACCAGGGCGAGTTCACTGCTCAAAAAAAAAAGGTGAGCTCGCCGGGGTAATTGGAAACATTTACTTTTCTCAGGATGTTGTGATGCGAAGAGAAATTCTCTGACAATAGCCTCTCCATTATCAAGACCGTCTGGGTGCCTACTCGCGGCGAGCCTGTCTCTTACAGAACTTAGTGGATCTTGAGGGGGAATCCTCGAAAAAATAATCCTCCTGGAGACACACACCTGATGTGCAGGGATGGCGGACCTTGGGATTTCTCCAGCCTGTTCTTACCTTTCTTCACCTTGTCTTGGGTAAGTTCACTTATCTTATCTCACTGTCGGACTCACTTGTCTAACTCTTACTCTTTTCTTAAAACTTTCTCCTCACGAGCACGGCGTCGGCAACCGTGTTAACTCTCACTGCCGCAGAAGGAGTAATCCTTAAATCCGCAACCCAAGACGTCATGCGACCCGTGTCGAGGGGTGAATGGCCTAACGGAGCCGATGGAACGCGGCGCACTCTCATCGTACCCAGCCTTACCCCTGCTTGCGGGGCTCTGCAGGGGCGGACTTTTTTCCCTAGCTACTCGTGGGAACAAATATGGATTCAAATAATGAAAAAAGTGATGAGGACGGCAACGTCAGGAAGGAAACGGAAGAAGAAAGAAGTACAAGAGAGGAGTTCGAGAGGAGCATGCTCGAAGGAATGTCTAAGAGCAGGGCAGAGAGATCCCCAAGGACCTCTGTGACAGAGATAGAAAAAGAGAGAGACAAGGGGGAAGACAATGAGGAGACTTTTAGAACGCCCAGGCAGAGTATGACTTCTCCGGAGGTTTGGTTTCTGGATGAGGAGCTTCAGAAAAGCCCCATCTACGATCTCACTGTGACGGAAGAAGATTCGGAAGGAGAGGGATTGGAACACCCGAAAAAAAGAAGGAGGAGGGGGTCCCCAAAAAAGGGCAAGAAAGTGAGGGTGGAAGAGAAAACTGGGGAGTTTATAAAACTGCAGGAGACGGTTGGCAAGGTTGTAGGGATGGCTGCCCAACTGAGGGAACTAGTTAAGGCTAACATCAATACGAAGGTTGAGATAAAGCAGCTCTCTACGAGAATGAGCACTGAGGTACGCATTCTGAGGGAGAGAACGGAGTTTCTCATTCAGGTGCAGGGAAGCCTGAAGGCAATGAATTTAAGGAGGGGCGGGAAGGGAATGAAAAAGAGATCAAAGCCCAACTGGGCACTATCAGCCGGGAGGAAAGCGCAGCAGAGGAGAAAGTGGAGAGAGCTGCCAGAAGGCTAGAGGAAATGGAGGTCATATCGGAACTAAAGGAGCAGCCAGCGAAGGAAACGAACGCAAGTAGGAAAGGAATAGAAGCTGATGAAGCAACCAGCCAGGAACAACAGCCTAAGAGAAAGTGCACGTACTCCTGCACGTGTCTGGCCTCCAAGTTAGCACATTCGGAGGATCTAAAGCCCATTGAGGACTTCGATGAATACAGAAACGTGGCGAAACTGAGGTGGGAAGGCGCTGTGTTCACAAGCACGGACATCGTTGTGGGTAATTCACTGGACTCCCAGGACAATGTAGTGAAGGTGGTTTTTGTCGAGCCAGATGACCCAAGTATGGGCACGAGCATATAGAAATTTTTTAGAGAAAAATTTCCTGAACTCCCACAGCTGGAGGGACAAATGGAAGTAATAGAGCAAGTAACAAAAGTAAGGGGCTCCGGAACCATGACAAGCAGAAAGGTTATTAAGATCTCTTTAGATGGAAGGCCACTTGACCTGTGGAATAAACTGAGGATGCTGAAACTAGAGACGGAGGGTGCCGTAAAGATATGTATACACCACCTCAGGGGAATCAATATGGCAGAGCTGAGAAAAATGGTTGAGGCAATCTTCCACGGCGGATTCACCCAGGTGGACATATATACAACGACCCAACAAAAGGGCAATAGTAGGGGGACGAACAATTACGGGGTGATTGTAAGCGAGGCCGGGTTTGGTTAGGATGGCTGTAGAGAGCAAGGAAGCAGCGAGAGGAGCAATCAGGGGCATCAGGAAGACCAAGGATGGTAACCTCTTGCTCACAATTGATAAAAATCCGGAGGCGCTAGCAGAAATGAAGAAGGCCCTAGACGGGGAGGGAAACATCAAAGCGAAGCAAATAGGCAGGGGCTCGTTGGAAACTTTCCAGATCAGAGACTTGGAGGGTGACGTGAAGGAGGCTGAAATCAGAGAAGCAATCACCCAAGTAATAGGACGGTGGACCGAGGAATGTAGGCTGAGCCCGATAAGGCTGCTACAAGACGAAACGGCGGTGGTCACTGCAACCATTCCAAAAAACATGGCGGAGAACCTCCGTAAAAGGGATGTGATGAGTGTAGGCTTAGTACGATGCTGCAGAATCGAGAAACGGGTGGCAGTGCTGAAGTGCACGAAATGCTGGAGCCTCGACCACAGGAAGGAAGAGTGCTCTGGCCCGGATAGGATGCTAAGCTGCTTCAAATGCGGCGGAGCGGAGCATAAGGCGCAAGACTGCACCAAGGAGGAGTACTGCCCGGTTTGTGCACAGGGGGGTCACAGGGCAGGCAGCATGAGATACCCTGCATTCAAAGAGGCGGTTAAGAAAGCCAGGAGGAGCACCGGATACAAGAGAATCCCGGAAAACGTCCTGCTTAATCGCGAAGACAGCGGTGGCGTACTGCGCCATGAAGAACACCGAGAGACCAGAGGCCTCGGGGCCGAGATGAGAGAGGAGAGTAGGACTCTGAAAGTGCTTCAGAAAGTAGCGGACGGCAAAGGGGCTACAGGAGAGGCTACGGAGGAGTCACAAATATCCAAACAAAATGCCCATAAAGGTCCTGCAAATTAACGTCGATAGGAGGGGCGCTGCCCACCACGTCCTCAACAGGGTGGCGGCAGAAAATCGCATAGATATAGCCTTGGTACAGGAACCAAACAATCGACTGATAGCTAATAACCCAAGGTGGCTGCAGGACACGACAGGAAGCTCGGCGATTTTCTGTTTTAACCCATGGTGCGGGGTCGTTACGCACGAGTCTGGACCTGGATTTGTGTGCCTAAAATTCGAGAAGTTTGCACTGTATTGCTGCTATGCATCCCCAAACAGCCCCCTGGCACAGTACAAGACATGTGTTGACACGATTATGATGAGCGCGAGAGACTCGAGTGGGGAGGTAATAGTGGCGGGGGATCTCAATGCCAAATCCACGCTTTGGAATTCTGCTAGGACGGATGCAAGGGGAGACTATTTGGAGGAGTGGCTGCAAGCTTTGGGCATGGTGGTGCTCAACGAGGGGGACACCCCAACCTTCTCGAGGGGAGCGCAAGTATCCTTCATAGACATCACCTTTTCCACCCAGGAAATCAGCAGGAGAGTAGCCGGATTGCTGGTATCCACAGAAGAAAGCTTAAGCCTGCATAGGCACATTTTCTTTGAGATCGGGATGGGAAAGGTGAAGCCTAAACATGAATCGCAAGAGGCTTTGCACATAACAGTGGATGTGTTTATGGATGCGCTCCAATTGATGGAGGGAAGAATTGAAGACGTCGAGAGCCTCACTAGGGCGATCAAGGCAGCACAGACCATCGGTATAAGAGGGCAAAATGAAAGAACAAGTAGGATGCCACCTATCTGGTGGAACGAGGAGATTGCGCAGCACAGGCTAATATGCAATAGGTCTAGGAGAACCCTAACCAGGGCCAGGGGCAGACGCGTAGACCCCATCTTGATCGCAGGTTTGGAAGCAGAATACAAGAGGGGCAGGAAGCGACTTAGGGATGCAATAAAAACGGCTCAACGGGTGCAATGGAATATCCTGTGCGATAGTCTGGAAAATTACCCCTGGGGACAAGGATACAAACTGGTTACGGGTGCCATGAAGCACCTCAGAACACCATACCACTTGCACCAAACTAGGAAGGTGGACAAGATTAAGGAGTTATTTCCAGACGATAGGAACCATAGCCCCAGCAGGAAAATGGAGTATGAACCCCCACGGCTGTTCTCAGTTAAAGAAGTGGAGGAGGCCACCTCGAAGATTAAGAACAAGAAAGCACCAGGCCCGGACGGTATCCATCCCGAAGCGGTTAGATTGGCGGCAGAGTGCTGCCCGGATTCAGTGCTACGCACGATGAACAGACTACTGAGAGCAAAGGTTATACTGATCCCCAAAGGTAAAGCCTCCGAAATGGACAAGGTAAGGCCCATCAGTCTAATTGACACGCTGGGAAAGTTCTATGAACAGCTGCTGAAGGCTAGGCTGGAAGAGGAATTAACCGAGAAAGGGGGGATATCTGAAACCCAATTTGGCTTTAGACTAAGGAGGTCCACAATAAGTGCCATAAACCACGTGTTAGATCTAACTAGCAATAATAGTGCAGTATGGGGAGCTATGGTACTCATAGATGGAAAGAACGCGTTTAATACCGCTAAATGGGACAGGATAAATAGCAAGCTGGCGGAAATCGGTATAAGCGATTACTTGAGAAAGGTCATGGGGGAATATCTCGCAGATAGGACACTGATTTGTGGGGACTATGTCCAAGAGATTAACCAGGAAGTACCACAGGGATCGATAATTGGGCCAACGCTATGGAATGTCCTCTATGACGGAGTTCTCTGCCTGGACATCCCGCAGGGATGCTATACCGCAGCGTATGCAGATGACTTAGCCCTGGTGGTAAGGGCGAACAAGCTGGACGCACTTATCCGAAAAGCCAACAGAGCTCTCGGTCAGATTGGCGAATGGATGAGGGAGGTGGGGCTTGAGATTGCCCCAGCCAAAACAGAGGCAATAATCGTGAGAGGTCCCAGGAAAAGGAAAGGAATCCATTTCGAGCTGGAGGGGACTCGTATAACTCCGAAGAAATTCGTTAAATACCTCGGCGTGTGGCTTGATGACAAGCTCATCTTCAATGAGCACATCCGCAAAGTGTGTGAGAAGGCTGACAGGCACACGGCGGCCTTAACAAGAATTCTGCCCAACTTGAGAGCTCCTGGTTCCCAAAAGAGGCGAATGCTGTACGGGGTGGTGCAGTCGGTTATCCTATACGCTGCACCGGTATGGAAGAGGGTCATGGGGGCCGCGAAGTATAGCGGTATGGTCCTGGCCACTCAAAGAAGGATGCTCCTGAGGGTTACCTCGGCGTATAGGACCGCCTCGACCGAGGCCGTTTGCGTAGTCGCGGGAGTACCACCCATAGATCTACTGGTTTTGGAGAGATGTAGGTTATCTGACAGCAACGAGATCACCATCGCTACCAGGAATACGGAAAGAGCTAGGACACTTGAGGCGTGGCAGGAAAGATGGGCAGGCCAGGTGGACAAGGCAAGGTGGATTTAGAGGCTTATCCCTAATATCGGGGAATGGGTACGATGCATACATAGAAGCTCAGATTACTTCCTCACCCAGTTTTTAACAGGGCACGGGTCTTTTAGGTATTATACCAACAGAATAGAGAAGGCAGATGACAAACTTTGTATCAATTGTCAGAACGTAGACGATGCTGAGCTCACCATATTCGTCTGCAGTAGGTGGGCCAGAGAGAGAACGAAGTATGAGGTGGAGTCGGGTGGTGCTGTCACCCCGGAACGTATTGTGCATAGCATGATAAGCAACAAAGAAGGCTGGGCGACGGCGGCAAATTTTATTAGAAGTATTATGAAGATGAAAGAAGCGGAGGAGAGGGAACATCAGAAGCGGGAAGGTAGGCACTAAAGATAACTATGCCGCTCATACCTGAGTTATGTCCTTTTGGATGGTTCCAGGTACGAGAGAGGGCAAAGGGTGGTTTTAGTCGGTAAGAGTCCGACACTACCGGCTCGTGATGGAGACCAAGCGGCCGGTGCGCATGATGCGTTTCCACCCCCCCCCCCCAAAAAAAAAAAGGTTAGGTTATGTTAGGTTGGGTTCAAGGGACCTGGACGCACTCACCGCTCAAAAAAAGGGTAAATGCGTCGGGGAAAGTGGTAACACTCTCCCTTCTAGTGCTGGTGTGAAGCGAAGAGGTCGCGCTCTGACACAGCCTCTCCAACGGTAGGACCGTTTGGGTGCCTACTCGGGGCGGGCCTGTCTCTTACAGAATCCAATAGATCTAGAGGGGGATCTTACCTTCCTTCATCTAGTTTCCAGGAAGATCACCTTTTTTTCTTCTTCAGCTGCCTATCGGACTCACTAGTCCAACCCCTTACTCTCCACCTATCTTTTTATTTTCACGAGCTCGGCTGTGGTGACCGCGCACGCACCTCTTGCAGCCTCAGAAGGAGTAAACCTAGAAATCCGTAACCCAAGGTGTCGTGCGACCCGTGCCGATGGGTGAATGGCCAGACGTTATATGGTCCCAAACAGAGCCACTGGGAATATGGCGAACTCCTGGCGAAGTTAAGTAAGGGCGCACTGCTCTGCCGGACATGAAAAACGACCCTACTCGTGGGATAAGAATGGATGATAAATTAATCTTAGTACCGGGGGGCTGCCAGCCCGGAAAACCTGGTAGTAAACAAGTAACAAGTGGACAGAGTATCAGCAGGGGCAGAGCTAACTCGCTTCCTGACACAGGAAAAAAAAGGAAAGTAGAGGATACATATTTCACAAAAAAAGGGGAAGAGGTGTATAAACGGAAAGAAAGCCCGGAAGCATTTACATTGATGGAGGCCTTACGGGTAAACTTCCTCCAGATCAAGGACCTGGAGAAATTACGTCAGGACTATGAAAAACATGAAAGGAAAGTGAAGGGACTCTTCTAGAAAATTCGAAAAAACGCAGACCCGTTAAACAGGAATATGATCCATACATGGCTGGAGAAGAACAGATTTGAGCCAGTTGGAAAGCTACTTTTAGAAGCTGATACGCAAACCAGCAACACTGCATGCGTGGAGATTGCCACTCAGACCGATCTATGGCACAGTGGTGCGGAAAAAACGGAATAACAACATATTACGAAATGCGACTCTCTCGAAGAATTCCAAAAAATCGAACAAAAAATGTGAAATGAAGCTATCTTCACCAATAGAAGAATAATAGCTGGGAACCATCTGGCGACCGGAAGTAGCTCCCTAATAGTTATTTTCGTGGAACCAAAGGACCCGGATATAAAAAACGGCATCCAAAAGTTTTATATTGGAAAATACCCAGAGCTGCAGGAGGCCACCGGAGATAACGAAGTTCTGGAAAGAACCACAAAGATAAAAGACAGGATAATTACCAGTCAGAAGCTCCTCAAAGTTAAACATGACGGCACCATGTTGGGCCTTTGGAACAAGATCAAGTGAAACAAAGAAGAAACGCAAGGGTACGAACTGGTGACGATGCACCACTTAGAAGGCATGGATAACCTACAGCTGAGGAAGATGGTCCAGTCAATATTCAACGGTTCTACCACCAAAGTAGACGTATTTACTACCAGAAAGAGGCAGGGAGGGAAACCCGAAGAAAGGCAGACATACGGAGTATGTGTCGGGAAAGATGAATATAAGGATATCTTCAGCAAGGTGAAGGAAGCTGTGGCCAATGTCTCGACGGAGGTCATAAGAAGCATTAAGAGCACGAAAGAGCGAAAATTAAACATAACTATGGATAAGGACCCCCAGGCCCTCAACATAATAAATGAGGCCTTAAGAAAGGAAAATAATAGTCTGCATACAGTTAAATTGGGGAAAGAAAAATTTGCAACCATACATATCAGAGGACTGACAATAAACACCTCCAAGGAAAGTATAGCGAAAGCCATAAAAAGAATTAAAAACACAACAGGGACCGAAATACAAATCAGCGAACCGAGGCCATCCCGCAGCAATACGCTGGCGGCCACAATAACCTTCTGGCTGGATAAGGCAACCATATTACTTGGCGATGCAATAGTAAAAATAGGCCTCGCGAGATGTCAGGTGGAGGAAAGACACCTGATGAGTAGATGCGGTAGATGCTGGTCCTATGACCACCTAAGGGAGAGCTGTGATGGGCCGGATAGAACCAAAACGTGTTACAAGTGCGTTTCAGAGGAGCACACAGCAAGCGACTGTGACAAGGAGGAATGCTGCCCCATCTGCGACCAAAATGGGCAGAGCGGGTACAATAAAGTGTGAATCCTTCAGACAAGCACTGAATAAAACACGCAAGAGCAAAAAAAACAAAAATAACACCCGTACAACACTCTAGGCTCAGTCATAGAGGTGGCCACCAGGAAGAAGGGGGACTTAGAGCCTCCAGAATCTTCCAAAAAATACACAGGCGCACCCGAAATAGTGGTTAATCCAGTCGTCCCAAGATTACACGAGACCGGGGAATCTTTTGAGATCCTCAAAGAAATCATGGACCTTAGCGGAAATCTACACCCCCAACCTCTGAAACGGGCCTAAAAATACTTCAAATAAACACACATAGGAGAATAAACACCGATCTTATATTTGCCCAAGAACCAAACAAAAAGCTCGTCAGATTGAACCCTACCTGGATCGTACCCTACCAAATGTCCCGTTTGACGAATACCAGGGCTTCGTAGACTCAGTGATGCATTACGTAGGAAACAGCAGACAGGAGGCAGTTGTATTGGGGGATACAAACGCGAAGTCAGGCTTGTGGAGCCTCGGCATGGAAGACAAGAGAGGCCAATACCTTGCAGACTGGATCAATACTACGAATATGACAGTCATCAATGAAGGAGATAACCCCACCTTCGTTAAAGGGGCATAAAAGTCGGTAATAGATATCACCATAGCTACGCAGAACATTGCCGGCAAAATATGTAATTGGAAAAAGAGTCTTTGAGTCTCCACAAATATATTCTGTTCGAGATCACATAGGGCAAAAAAGATGGAGTGGCAGACCTCCAAATATGTAAATTCACAGGTAGTGCCACAATCAATGGAACAAGCCTCTCAAGTAATTCAAACGATGGCGCAACTTGTCAAACATCTTCAAAAGGCACAGAAAACAAATACCAGCAAGGATCCAACAGGAAGACCACAAGAACAGCCGGCTTGGTGAAGCTAGGAGAAGCCAGGAAAGACTGTAACCGATCCAGGCGGGTGATGACTAGGTTACGCGGAGCAGGAACCCCATCAGAAAACATTGAGATAGCCGAGTCACTATATGAAGACAGGAGAAACACCCTATCGATATTAATTTAGAAAGCAAGGGCACAGGAGTGGAAGCTGTTGTGTGACCGGCTGGGGAAGTACCCTTGGGGACAGGGGTATTAAATAGTCACAAAAAAGTTGAAAGCACTATATGAACTGACACAAGGAAAAAAGGGTGAGTTAGTAACAGTGTTATTTCCTGAAGATCCCTTAAACCATGTACCACAAAAAAAAATTGGAATAACATAACCCCCCAACAAGGATAACACTCGAATAACTAACACTGGCTGCAGCTAAGCTACAAGCCAAGAAGGCTCCTGGACTGGACGGAATCCTGCCCTAAGTGCTGAAGACAGCTATTAAAGCCATTCCAAACAAGGTACTAAACCTTCTAAACGAACTGATGACGACGCTCTGCTTTCCACCAGAGTGGAAGAAGACTATGGTGATCCTGATTTCCAAGTGAAATCCAGAATCCAAAAAGTATAAACCAATATGTCTTTCGGATGATTTAAGCAAACTGTTCGAATACATTATTGAATATAAACTTCAATCGGAAATGGAGGAACACTCCACCATTTCTCGTAGACAATTTGGCTTTAGAGCCAAACTCTCAACTATCTCGGTCATCAAATATTCAGAGGAGAAAGCCAACGCCCCTGGCGCAGTATGGGGCTCAATAATAGTAATAGACGTGGAGAATGGATTTAACACCGCAAAGTGGCGCCTCATACGCAATAGGTTAGAAGAAGCTGGAGTTAGCCTGTACCTACTGAGGCTTATAAGCCAATATCTAACCGAAAGAAAATTAGCCATCAATCGATATGAACAGGACATGTCGCAGGGTGTTCCACAGGGTTCGATCCTAGGACCAACTCTGTGGAATGTCCTTTACGATGGGGTACTGAGAATGGATCTTCCCCAGGGATGCTACACTGCGGCCTATGCCGATGACCTTTTTTTTTTTTTTGGTGGAGGTGAAAACTCATGTCCACCGCCTACTGGTGTCAATTGTAGAGCGGTTATGCTGGACTCGAGCGCTGCTCGCCTACCAGCAACACCTGGTTACCGCCACACCTTCCCTCCCAGTACCCCCGTTTCCGGGTATCGTCAGGTGGGTTGGCGTTTTTTCTTCCTAACTTTGCCTCTGAAGTTTTTCTTTGTTTCTAGTCAGCATTATCTTCCTTATGATGTTGTATATTTTGTCGAATTTACTTTTGCTTTCCAGCATTTTTTGGACTATGTTCTCTTCCGTCACCACACCTCCAGCCTCTCTTTCCAATCTCTCCCTCTCATTAGCATATTTCGGGCATTCAAAAGCCACATGTTGTGCAGTGTCCCGTGCTCCGCAGTCCGCACATCTATCATCCTCGTCTATCCCAATCCTCTCTGTGTATGTTTTAAATGCCCCGTGTCCCGACATGAACTGGGAGAAGTAATAGTCTGTTCTTTTAAATTTGCAATCAATCCAAGGTTCTAATTCCGGGATAAGAATCTTTGTCCATTGGGCATTTCCCGTGTTACCATCCCATTCATCCATTTGCGTACCGTCTTCTGCCTAGCTACTTTCCTAATTTCTATTTTGTTTCCATTTGCGTTTTCATGTATACATGAATATAGACACTCTCCCTTACTAACAGGTGTATGGGTGGGATTCCCGCTATAACCTGTAGGGCTTCTGCAGAGACGGTTCTATATGCACTATTCACTCTTAATAGTGCCTTCCTCTGTACGCTGCTGATTCTTGCATGGTGCCTTTTGATGTTCAGGTCTTCATACCATACTGGAGCTCCATATAGGAGAATCGATTGTACCACCCCGTATAGCATCATTCTTTTAGTACTGCTTGGTCCTCCTAGATTTGGCATTATTCGTGCGAGCGTGGCTGCTCTATTCTCCGCTTTTTTTGCTGCCTCTTGGACGTGTACCCCATAAGTACCTTGGTGGTCCAGATGTATGCCCAGGTACTTGAGGCTCTTTTGTGGCTTTATCTGGGTCTGTCCTATGCGGAAACTCACCTGGCTTCGGATTTTCTCGTGTGTTGTACCTTTTAGTATAACAGCCTCTGTTTTATGGCTTGCAATTTTTAGCTCATGCTCCTCCATCCATTTCTCCACTTTGCTTATTGAGTCGTCAGCTAATTTCATCATGCCCTCTTTAGTGTCCGCTTGGATAAAGATTGCAAGGTCATCAGCAAATGCTATTGTTCTCGCCCCTCTCCTCAGTGGTAGGTTCAATGCCTCGTCGTAGAGAACGTTCCACAGGGTCGGTCCAAGTACCGAGCCCTGTGGTACTCCCGCCTGTACCTTAATCTCTGTTCTGTTATTTACTTTTATATATCTGTTCTTCAGGTACTCGTTGACGATGTTGATTAGGTAGTCGTCTACTCCTTTTCTCACCAAGGCTTGAATTATCAGGCTCCACGTTGCACTGTTGAAAGCATTTTCTACATCTATCGTTATCAGTGCCACCCATTTTCTTTGGCTACTTCTGGTTTCATCGCGTATCCAGTTGGCTGCTTGTATGGTTGATCTTCCTTTTCTGAATCCGTATTGGTGCCTAGATAGTTTACCCTGTTGTTCCAATGTTTCTTCTAGCCTATTCTTTATCGCCGCTTCATAAATTTTCCCAGGTACGTCTATTAGACATATTGGCCTGTACGACTTTGGGTCCTCCGGGGACTTTCCTTGCTTCCAGACTAATACCAGTCTCGATGTTTTCCATATTTCGGGGAATTGTTGCTCCTTGATGAGCCCGTTCATCACCTTGAGGATCGTTTCCGGTATTATCTCCACCGCCTTTTTCATAGCTTCAGTTGTTATGCCATCCGGACCTGGGGCTTTCTTGTTTTTGAGCTTGTCAGCAGCATCCTGTAGTTCTCTGGCAGTGAGTTCTGGCACTGCTTCAACCTTTCTTCTAACTTCTTCTATATCGTCTTTCTCGGGGAACAGTGCCTTTGCCGATTCTATCTTTTGTTCAGAGCTTTGCTCGTATGGGAGTGATGGGCACATTTCTTTCATGATCAGTTTGTATCCTTGTCCCCATATATCCAATTCCAGCTCCTCACATGGGTTGTTCCAGCATTTTCTCTTGGCTGTGTTAATTGCCTTTTTGAGTTTGTTTTTGTTCTCTTTAAGTTCCTGTTTCTTTTCTCTCAGGTGCTCCTCTGTGGCTGTTCTATGTTTTCTCGTGATCTCTCTTCTCAGCTTTATACATCCTCTTTTGAGGTCGTATATTTCCCCATTCCACCAATAAGGCGTTGTTCTCAGGTGTTCATCCCTATTGCTTATTTTGGCCTTATCTAGCGTGTTCTTCAAGTCTTGCACCAGGCTCTTAGCGTCATTGTCCTGTCTGGCTTCTAATCTTGTTAGTTCTTGTGCGAAGCTTTCCATGTCGTACATTACCCTCTGTTTTTTAGTTGTTTCGTACGCGTTTGGCTCTAGTTGGATTTCGTAGTGTATGGGGGTGTGGTGTGTAAATACATTCTGGTCCGTGGTCCTCCAGTTTTTAATCATCCGGCTTTTCCCGGCAAGTTACATCTATATGTGTTTTGGAGGTTCCTCTTATGAAGGTTGGCTCCCCAGTGTTGACAGCAACCAGGTCCAGAGTACCCATCCAGTCCGTCCAGATGTCTCCCCACCTATCCGATTGTGGTGCTCCCCATTGTGGTGATTTTGCGTTTATATCTCCAGCTATTATTTTCCATTTCCCATTTTTTTTACTGGCCTCTTCCATTATTTTTTTTACTCTTTCTTCATATTCCTCCAGTTGTATATTTGGAGATATATAGCATACTATCAGTTCCATATTTTTGAAATGTATGCTAATGAATCCTTCTTGGGTACTGATTTGTTCGATTCCGCATGATTTTTCCCTAACCTGTATTGCTACGGCCTTTAGTTTATCTATGATCCATCCCTGTTTTTTTGTCCTGTTTACGTTTGGTTCTGACATTATTATGATATCGATTTTATTTCTCGTTGCTATTTCTTCGGCGATGTCGTGTGCCGCCGTCTCTCTTCCTACGTTGCATTGTAGGATCTTTAGCATTTTATTTATTTGCGCCATTTTAAGGAAGAACAGGGGTTTCAGCGCTTTCTGTGGCTGGGTGTGCCTGTGTTATTGTGTTGAGTATTTCAAGGGAATTCCTTGTGTCTGTCAGGAGGTTGGTGTTTTGCGTCTTCTGGGTCTCATTATATCCTCTGTTGGTTCCAGTTCCGGTTCTTGCCCTTTGTAGCCGGGCATTTGTATGTCCCCACTCTGTGTCCCGTTTCTTCGCAGACTGGGCAGGCTTCCTCCTCCTTGCATTCCTTAGCGGTGTGTTCCTCTTTACCGCACCTGTAGCAGTTTTGTGTCCTGTCTGGACCCACGCAGCTTTCGCTGTTGTGGTTATACTTCCAGCATTTGGAACACCTGGGTACTTGTACCCGCTTTTCCACCTTGCAAGGGACTAGCCCAATTTTCATGCTCTCCTTTCGGAGCAGGATCGTCGCGTCGCTCCGAGGCATAGTGATTGTGACCGCCGCAGTGTCGTTCTGCTGGAGTTTTATATTTGTCATCTTGTGGTCTTCATTCCATTTCCCGACTTCTCTTCTGATAGCCTGCACGATCTCCTCCTCCGTGACGTTCCAGTGCATGCCTCTCAGGTGGATGAGCTCTCTCTGTTCATCTCCCAGTCTCCTGATTTTGAGAGTCCCCTGCTCGTTCAGGGCTTCTCTTATGTTGGTACATGCAACTGAGTCTTTTTCTAGAGTTAATAGCAGATTTCCGCCCCTTGTGCTCCTAATCCCCCTGATAGCGGTCGCAGCTTCAATTCCTCCGATGGCTCCCTTAACCTTTCCCAGGATGACCCGGTAGGACTTGCCTTCGTCGCTTACTATCATTCCATAGGTATCCCTTCCCCTGTTGTTTGCCTGCTGCTGCGTGGTCGTGTAGATGACGACCTTGGTGCCACTACCGTGGAAGACAGATTCCGCCATTTTCCGGAGCTCGTCGACACTTATTACCCTGACATGGTGCAGATGGGCCCTGCTGTCCCCACTGGTTTCGTCCTTTATTTGTAGCAGTTTCTCCCACAGGCCTCTTGGGGTCCCATCGTATTTTACTTTAACTATTTTTCTGCGTGAGGTGGCGCCAGTGCCTCTCACTCTGGTGGTCTGTTCTAGGACCTCAAATTCTTCGGTCTATTCCGATAGCTCTGGAAATTTTCCCATGTACTGTTTTTGTATGCTGGTTTCCATATCCAGGTCGTCGGGCTCCACTATCACTACTTTCACCGCATTACTATCTGTGGTTAGTGGATTTCCCACTGTTACTGTCGTGTTGGTAAAGACCGCCTCATGCCGATGACCTGGCACTGATAGTGAGGGCCAAACGGAAAGACGAGCTAACTGATAGGGCGAATGAGAGCTTGCGGCTGATAGAAGGTTGGATGACTGCAAACAGGCTAGAAATGCACCAGAAAAAACAGAAGCGATAATAATCAGGGGCCCAAGAAATCGGGAAGGGATAGATTTCTCCCTGGCAATAAAATCAATTATTCCAAAAAAATTTGTTAAATACCTGGGGGTGTGGCTGGATAATAAAGTCATTTTCAATGAACATGTTAAAAAGACTTGTGAGAAAGCTGGGAGGCAAGTAACTGCTCTGTCAAAAATACTCCCAAACACCAGAGGACCAGGAATTTTCAAAAGAAAAGTCCTATATGGCGTCGTCCAGTCTGTGTTGTTATACGCAGCACCTATCTGGGGGGCGGCCATGCGGGTGCAAAAATATCGAAATATGATGGCTGCAACACAGAGGAGAATGCTACTCAGAGTAGCAATGGCATATAGGACGGTGTCTATAGACGCTTTGAATGTAATCACAGGCACACCCCCAATAGACCCACTGATAGAGGAAAGACAGAGACTGCAACAAAAGGAAACTGTGACGGAGGAAATCAGGAAGGAGGAACGCATGGCAACAGTCGATGAATGGCAGAGAAGATGGTCTGGGAATCTAAGCACTGCTCAATGGACAAATCGGCTAGTCCCCGATATGAATAATTGGCTAAACTGCGATTACAGATCTCTGTATTATTTTACAACCCAGGCGCTCACCGGACATGGCTCATATAAAACATACACTTTCCGAATAAAAAAGTCGCCAAAAGAGCAGTGCATGTATTGCCCCAAAACCGACGACCCGCACCATATGATTTTTATCTGCTCCAGATGGCACCAAGAAAGACTAAACTATGAAATGTATACTGGGAGAGTAATAACAGCACAAAATCTAATAGAAGGGATGACCCGGAATAAAACTACATGGAGCAGGGATAGAAACTTTCTACGCGAAATTATGACAAGAGATGGTGACACTGCTCCTAAAATATAGATAGTGAATGGTTAAAAGGGCCTGATTTTCTATACAAGCCTCACGTGGACTGGCCAGAAGACAGAAATGAGGAAGTTGAAATTGAAATTTTGGAAATGAAAGAAGAATGTATTTCACCGTCTGAATCTGGAGAAATAGCATTCCTTCCGAATATGAAGAAGTTTTCTGATTGGAGAAGTCTAACAAGAAGTACATGTATAGTATTCAAGTTCATGGGAGTATACAGAGAACATGTGAATAGAACAGAAGAAATAACATGGACAGATGTAGAAGAAAGTGAGTATTATTGGTTAAAAAAGATTCAGAATGATTGCTTCAGAGAAGAAATAGAAACAATAAAAAGAGCCAAAGTATTGGACAAGAAAAGTTAACTTCATCAACTGTTGCCAATTTTGATTGATGGTTCAGTTGGACTTAGTGGCAGAATAGGCAATGCTTCAGATCTATTGGAAGAAACGAAAAATCCATAAATTTTGGACAACAAACACTTTGCAACAAATATATTATTCCACTACTACCATATGATAACGTGTCACAGTGGTACATAATTAGTACTAAGTGAGGTTCCTCAGAAGTTTTGGATCATTCAAGCACGACAACCCATAAAAGCTATTTCAGTATATTGTTCCAGTGTGAGACGACCCAAGCCAATATTACCACAAATAGGGACAATTGCCCGAGTTCAGACACACGATGCCACCTTTGCAGTGAGCATTCATCTATGTTGGTGTGGATTATTTTGGTCCATATGAATATTACCATTCAATGCAGTCACGAAAAAAGATAAGGTGCAATATTCACATGACATTTTATTGTGCAATGCACATAGAATTGGCAGAAATGCTCAATACAGACTCCGCTTCACTTGCAGTGAGAAAGTTCATTGCACGAAGAAGACTGCCAAAAATGATTATCAGCGATAACGGAACCAACATTCACTCTGCTGACAAAGATTTCCAAGAATCGATGAAAGACATTGCTCACGAAATTATGAAAGATAGTTCATTCTCACAAGAGATAGATTGAAAGTGTATACCTTCAGCAAGTCCATATATGGGAGGCGCGTGGAAACAAATGGTTCGTTAAGTGAGAACTGCATTGAAGATCACTCTAAAAGCAAGAGCAACCCGTCCAGAAGTTTTACAAACTTTGCTGTTAGAGGCAGAATATATAGTGAATAGCCGCCTACTGAGTTATGTATCATCTAAAGAAGATCCTGAAAGCCTTATACCAAACCACTTCCTCATCGATACCTCTAGTATCGCCAAACCACCTCGAATATTTTTGCAGAAGAAACGGAATATCAAAAAGTAGTGGAATCTACTCACCCGAAGAACAAAGTGGTTCCAACAAGCAAAGAACTTGAAAGAAAATGATTTCGTTGTCATCATGGACAACAAGTTACCTAGAAACAATTGCCCACCCGGTAGAGTAACGAAAGTTTTTCCTGGAACTGATGGACATGTGAGAGTGTCAGATGTCGAAATCAAATATATCGTCAAACTGTCACTAAAATATGTACTATATAAATGTGTGAAGAAACTGACTGAAGTTCTTCACGGGGAGGAGAATGTTTAGGAGTCAAATTATTTATCTAAATATTGAACATGTCGTATATATTCTAGTTGATCACTTATGTGTCATTCAATGATATACTTAGATATGAATGTTGTGTTTGAGAAAAAAAAATTGAAATTTGAAGAAAATAAGCTGACAAGTGTATTTTTTACAACAAGAATTCAAGAATTCAAGCTGAAATCATACGAATCGCAAAAAGCATAGGTTGAAATTTGAGAAAAAGATTATTAAAAGCCGGTTAGCTCTTCGAAAATCCTCCATTGAAGAAGAGAATTCGACATGAAGTTCCACATAATATGGAGGAAGCTAGAGGTATTAGAAGAAATGTTATCTCAAACAAATAAGGTATAAGAGTGGCTGAATGAGAATAAACAGTTTTATACCCAGGTAGCACATCATATTGGCTGAATCTTGGTTTCATATTGGGCCAATATAGATATATTGTAGATAAAAAGATAATATTGGTCCAATATGGGTGAAAATTCAAAAAACAACGTTTTATTAATAATATTGGTGTAATATTGGTTAAACCTGTTTTGGATGTTGATAAAATTGTTTTTTCCGGTAACCAGCTGTCGTTCCCTTACGAATGGCAGCCCTCAAAAGCCGAAATTGTGCGAGTCAAGGATTAACGAGGTCTTACCTTTTTACGTGCGATTCGTAGCACGATCCGAGGAGAATATTTCGAAAGTAGGTAGATTTGTCACCCATCCATACCCTGGCCTCGCCTAGCGATGCTTGGCTTCAGATATCGGTGAACCGGCGCTCTCCGTTCGAGCTATCTGAATTAGGTGTTTGTGGTTTTGTTGAATAATACAACTTCTAATTTTATGAAATTGTACTGGTTTTAAAATATTTACAGCAAATAACAGTATTAGTGAAAGCTTGAAGTTTCACTTTCAAAAGTTGTCATAATAATAATCTCGTTGCCTTGGTAACGTCTCAGATTTGTCCATATCACTACTAAACATACCGGCGGCCTTGAAAGCATCCACTTTAAAAAAAAATAGCATTGAAGCAAATAATAAAACTATTAAAGAGATGAACAGAACAGAAAATAAATCTATTAAACAATCAGTCAATTTACTGGCAAAACGCTGATTTTGGTGTAAGATCTCTTTACGGTCCCGGTCTTGGTAAGCACGCTCACTACGCGCACAATATTGTCTGTTCCAGGATGTACTGAAGTGATTCTTCCTAGAATCCATTGCTGAGGTAAGGTTTTTTCATCACGAAGGAGTACTAGACTTCCATTTAGCTCCTGGGTCTCCTTCTTGAATCGCCATTTATTTCGTTGATGGAGATTGTGGAGGTAATCATTCTTCCATCTTGTCCAGAAAATCTGTGTTAACTTTTGCAAATGCTGAAACCTAGTTAGGTGGTTAACTGGCGTATCTTCGAAGTTGAGTTGAGGAGCGGCGTTTAAGGGCTGTCCGATGATGAAGTGACCTGGAGTGATCGCCTCAAGGTCATTGGGGTCAGAGGATAGGGGAACGAGAGGTCGCGAGTTCAGAGAAGCCTCAACCTGAGTCAACATCGTTATGAATTCTTCGAAAGTGTAAGGATCGGTAGACAAAATGCGTTTTAGGTGATATTTTAGGGATTCCACAGCGGCTTCCCATAATCCACCAAAATGTGCAGAACGAGCCGGTATGAAAGGCCATTGCATTTGGCTATTGTTGAAATAATTTTGCATCTGTTTACTGGAGAGAATGTTATAGATTTCTTTGAATTCGTTGTGGGCTCCAATGAAATTGGATCCATTATCTGAGTAGAGATTTATACACATACCTCGCCTAGACACAAAAAGCTTGAACGCTGCCACAAACGCTTCTGTGGTTAATTCGCTTGCAAGTTCGATGTAGATAGACACACGAATATGCATACATAACATTTTAAAATTTTTCGGTTTCTAAACTTTCCATCCTTTAGAAGAAAGGGTCCAGCATAGTCAAGACTGCTATTAGAAAAAATACGAGAAGGGGTTACACGAGGTGCAGGAAGGTTACCCATTTGGTTAGATAATATTGGTGGATCGGCTCTGAAACAGGGTATACACAGTCGGAGTACATTTCGTACTGCTTCGCGACCATTCAATGGCCAAAACCTTCTTTGGATAAAAGAGAGTGTTGCTTGGCAACCAGAATGAAAATTAAGTTCATGAAAATGCCGTATCAACAGAACCGTAAAAGGATGTTTTTTAGGAATCAGGATAGGATGTTTGGCATTAAGACTAATGTTTGCATGTTCCAACCTACCTCTCACTCGAATTATGCCATCGATATCAAGATAGGGGTTTAGGGATTTCAGACAACTATTGGATCTGACTGAATTTGTAGACGCTAAACTCTTGAAATCATCGGCAAAGCACTGAGCTTGAATAAGTTTGACTAAATATTTTTCTGAATGATACCACTCAGAGGGGGTTATATTTATAGAGGTTATCTTGAACATTTGTTTAAATCTGCGTCCTTTAGCAAACCTTTTACAGTAAGCCATAACGCGTATTAATTTAGAATATCTAGGATCTGACGCTATCAAACAAGTACCTTTTTTATTAAATTCTTCAAGATCTGATGGTGATCGTGAGTAATTCGAAATGTGACGATTTTGAGGCCAGTTGCTTTCAGGATCAGACAAAAAATATGGTCCATGCCACCACAAGGAAAAATTTTCTAGATCAGTGGGGTTAATTCCTCTGGATATTATATCAGCAGGATTGATTTCTGAAGATATATGATTCCAGTTGTGTATGTCAGAGAGATTTTGAATTTCTGAAATTCTATTACACACGAAGGTTGTCCATGTCCTTGGTTCAGCACTGAGCCATGCTAGGACTATGGTTGAGTCAGTCCAGTAGTAAATTGACTCAAAGTTTAGGTTTAAGGACTTAACTACCTTTTTTATGATTTTTGATAAGAGCAGGGCACCTGACAATTCCAATCTGGGAAGAGAGATGGCCTTAAGAGGGGCAACGCGAGATTTTGCGCACAGGAGTCTGACTTGAGTATCGCCATTACTATTTGTAGATCTCACATAAACACACGACCCATACGCATGAATGGAGCTGTCGCAAAATCCGTGTATTTGTGAACTTATGGGATTTTTTAGTATAATATGTCGAGGGATTTTCAAAAACTTCATACTCAAGAGCTGATTGCAAAAATTCGTCCAAGATTTGTAAAGATTCGTGGGAATGGGGTCATCCCAATTGAGGTTAGCTAACCACAAATGCTGCAGGAGAATTTTCAAAGATTTGAGAAATTGTTGAAAGAATGGTTCTCTTAGTGACAGGATTTGAGGAATTTAGGGACATTTGTGAATCATAAATGAAACAGTCTGATGCGGAATCCCAAGAAATTCCTAACGTCTTTGTACTTTGGGACTCATTTATAAGATTTTTGATGGAATTAGTACTGCGAAAATCAGCCAAGACAGTAGGTTCATTGGAATTAAATTTTCGCAATTGAAATCCTGCTGCTTCGAGAATATTGACTAAGTTTTTTCTTATCGAAATCAAGTTTTTCTCAGTGTCTGTGCCTGTTAGGACATCATCGACGTAGAAGTCATTAGAGATAATGTTGGATTCGACAGGAAAGGTGAGTCGATTTTCTAGTGCAATCTGTTTCAGACATCGGGTGGAAAGAAAACTTGCAGAAGCAGTTCCATAAGTGACTGTGTTCAGTTCAAAATGTGAAAGTTCTTGACTGGGATGGTCCCGCCATACGATACGTTGAAGACTACGTTGCATATGATGAATGTTGACCTGACGATACATCATAGAAATGTCACTAGTTAAAATGACGTTATGTTGTCTAAAACGTAATATAATTGTAAAGAGATCGTTTTGGATAGTTGGTCCAATTTTAAGGACATAATTTAATGAGAGGCCTGAATTGGTCTTAGCGGAGCCATCAAAGACTACTCGCAGTTTGGTAGTAGTGCTATCAGGTTTTTCTACGGAGTGATGCGGTAAATAATAAATGGGATATTCGTTTGGGTTGTCAGGATTAATTTTAGTCATATGGCCGAGACTTTGATATTGTAACAAGAAATCAGAATATTGTGTTTTGAGCTGATCATTTTTATTCAGCTTTCTTTCAATGGCGTGAAATCGGAAAATGGCCGTTTTTTGGGAGTTACCTAACTTACGGTAATTTTCCTTCAAAGGTAAACTTACTGTAAATATACCGGTGATATCTCTAACGGAGGTTTCAGAGAAGTGAGATTCGCACTCAGCTTCTTCCTTAGTAAGAATTTTTTGGCTTGCGTAGTTTTCTTCGATTTGCCAAAATTTCTGCAACTGGTTTTGCATTGAATCATTTGTGGATAAAAAGCAAGAATTCAATAAAGAACAGGGAAGAATGGGTAATGGTCCTGATATTATCCAGCCTAGTTTAGTTTTATGCAGTATTGGTGGGTTCTTGCCCAATTTGATTTGATCATTGGACAGAAGTTCAAAGAATATTCCTGCCCCTAGGAGCATGTCAATGTCAGAGGGAATATAAAAGTTTAGGTCAGCAAGCAAGATATTTTCTGGAATATTTATATTGGTTAGGGATATTCTTTGTTGGGGCGTTAAGCCGGTAATTTTGTCAATTATTAGAAAAGGCAATTCAAACTTGTAATTAGTACGTAAAGATTGGGACTTGATTGAGGTGCGTTTAGAAATGTTGATAAGATTTTGACTTATTCCGGAAATCGGCATATTGATAGAGGTACAATTTAACCCCAATGTATTGGAAAGTTTTTTAGTAATAAAATTGGACTGCGAACCGCTGTCCAGCAATGCTCTGCATCCAATAGGTTTGTCGTTTCTGTCAAAAACATTAATTATTGCAGTGGAGAGGATTGTATAGAAATGAGAACTGATTTGGGACGCCATAGCATGGGTACACAAATTTTCGGTAGCATAAGATGAATGCGAGATAGATGTATCAGGTTTTGATTCATGATTAGAATCAATATCTTGTGATTTTTTACAGGTAACTTGGATATAGTTTTGATTTTTATTTGTATTGCTAATATTTTGATTCAAGTGCAGCAAACTATGATGTCTCCTTTGACAAAAGCGACAAGAATACTGGGATCTACAGTCGAGATTTGAATGTCTGGGTCTTAAACAGTTAGAGCAGAGCCTAAAACGCTTGATTTCAGCAAGTCTTTTTTCTATGGGAATGTCTAGGAACGCCTTACAAGAATAGATAGAATGAGTTTGATCACATAATTGACAAAGAGGGTTGCTAGATGATATATGAGAGTACGAACGACTGTCATTAAATTTCCTATTGGATCGAATATTTCGATTGGAAAAATTAGTATTAGTGTCTAGTGATTCCAAAAGCTGACAACGTTGGGTTAAAAATTTCATATAATTATCAATTTTTGGAGAGTCTTTAGATTTGCTAGAAATTTTCAATTTTTTTCTGGTTGAGGAATCTAATTTAGAGTTAAGCAGGAAGATTAGAATAGTATTCCATTCATCAACATTCTCACCTAGGCATTTTAACGATCTGAAATGTTTCTGAAAATCATCTAGAAATTTCCTAAGAAATATTTGATAACTCAAAAATACCTTTTATATGCGAGTGAACAATGGCCTTTTTGTTTTGATAGCGCTACCTGAGTAGGTCCCAAGCGATCTTATAATTCTCATCAGTAGCATTTAATGAGAAAATTATTTGAGCTGCTTCGCCTGTGAGAGCACCCTGTAGGTAGAAGAATCTTTGTACATTGGTAAGCATTGCATTTTTGTTAATAAGAGAATCGAAAGTTTCATGAAATTGCGTCCATTTGTCATAGCTACCATTGAATTCGGGTAATTTAATGTCAGGTAACTTTACATTTATCAGCGGGTTAGAACTTGATACGCCACTGGTTGACGTTGACGGTTGTGATATGAGTGGCGCGGCAGTTGGTTTATGCGAGTCAATTGGTTGCTGCGGGGCAGTTTGTTTCTGCGCAGCCGATTCGGCTAACTTCGTTTTTGCTAGTGCTACGAGAGAAAAATACTTATCCTCAAAGTTGCTCCGTTCAATTTCGTGTCCATCGACATCGTTAGGTTCTAGGCTTTCAATTTCGGTTTGTACTATATTATATTCAGACAGAAGTGATGTAATAGCATTCAAGCGGGTGTCAAGTTCAATAGTCATTCCTTCAGTTAATGTAGAGTCGGAGATTTTCTTTAAATATTTTTTGAATCTAGTTACTGAAGATTTTATACTAGCTCTACGAGCAACAAGCATCATTTTGTCATCGTTTTGTTGCATTTTATAATATATGAACAATTAGTGAATGATATGGGTGTTAAGTTTGTTTGGTTAATAGAAATGTGAAAAACAATAGCAAAATGCAGCAGTTTAGATAAGAACGAAATTTCTATTCGTTATTATGGACGACAGAAATATCAAGTAAGTATGTGTTATATTTATGACATAAAACCGTGAAATGAATGTGACAGGAGTCTGGTATTTTTTTTAATATAGAAATCAAATAATAACGCACAAGTTCAAACAACTCTGAACTCGCGAAAGGAAGGTTAGGTAGGTATTTGGTTTATTCAGGAAGCGGGTAGGTATATTAAGGAAAGGAAAGGACTGACATTGATACCTTTGATCTGCAACTGGCGATGACTGGTTCCAGAGATTTTCAAACTGTTATCGCTGCAATGGCTTGGTGATTGTTCACAATGTCGGGTAGAAATTCAATCAAATTCGGCTTCGAAGGACCATGAATTGGGTGTTTGTGGTTCATAATGTTTTCAACATCTAGAATAAAAATTGCAATTCCAGTATTCCTCTAATATCGTTTTTAGAAATCAAAACTATATTGTATATTTAAGAGGGATTGCACATTGGTTGAATACTATTTTTCCAATATTCCACAATTTTTTTTTACTCATATTGGATCAATATTGGTTCAATAATATTTATCGATATCGAAAAAACAATATTGTCTCCACATTGTTTCCAACATCTAGAATAAGATGAATTTCAGATATTGGACGGATATTCATATAAAAATTATATTATAGTTTAAACCTGGATAAAAATCCGCTCTACATATAAAACGTCTTCTTACACCTACGGAGATATATTAAATAGTTCGAATAACTTGTTTTCAAGGCAGCTCACTCAGTGGTTATGGCGACCGGAAGGTAGACTCTGGTGTCATCTTGATCAACTAAAAGACATTCCATAATTCACCAAAGGATATTCACCTTCATGTATTGGAATCCATATCGATGCAGCTTAAAGAAAGAATCAGTGTGCTGTCAGAAGTTTATGAAGACTTCAATGTTTTGAAAGGACTATCGATAAAAGAGTCTCCACTCGGTGAATTGAAGAAGAAATTTGCAGATTTGTCATTGAAACAAGGTTCCAATTTGGATCCGTATGAATTCGTCAACGAATTATAGAGCTCCAGATTTCAAGAATGTGCCATGTTTACGGACCTGGACAGAATGAATGATCTTGATATTTTTCGAAAAATGGGTGAATTGCTGCTTCAAACAATATATCCCAATCTGGACACAGCCCTCAGGATATTCTCAACGTTTCCAGTGACCACAGCAACACGTGAACGTTCATTTGGTATATCGAAACTAGTGCAAACTTACTTGAGGTCCTTGATTGGACAGCGGCTAGCCAGTTTGGCAGTAATATTAATAGAGAGGAACCAATTTGCTGACGGTTCAGAATTTTACGATGATATAATTGATGTTTTCGCTGAAATCAAAGCAAGAAGAGTTAAGTTTCAGTTGATTTAGCATATTTTGATGGTTTTTGTTATTTATTATTTTTCATTTATTTTGTTGATGAGAGTATTTATTTATTCACTATATGAGAATATTTGTTGTTAGAATAATTGTTTTCGTAGAAACCAAAGAAGCCCTGAAGTGAATGAGCATACTGAGTTTCAAAAAACATTTAAAAGTATCCTTCGTACTTGTGATATGAATTTCTGACGGGTATTCTCCTGATATGTGCAATCCTAAATAATGTTAGTTTGTTATTTGTATTATCTCAGGCGTTATTTCTTGTTTTAACCTAGGCTCAATTATTGAATTGTATTGGTCTATTATTGTACTTTCTTTATGTTGTATATTCTTTTGGTTATTTTTTTTAAAGTTGAGTGGTAGAAAGCACTTGCCTGACCCCTGTGGCTCAGGCAAAAGCTAACTCTGCCTTTTGGTAGATCTATATACTTCTATGCCAATATTTTTCTCTGCTTCTACCAATAAAAGCGTTTATTATTATTATTATTAAGAGTGGGGTTTTAGTTTGTTGATTACCAACGAATATATTAATTATTTTGGTAAGTATTTATTTTCGATTATTATGTTGACGAGATTATTGATTTATTCACTTCGTTAGAATATTTGTTCTAAGAATAATTTTTCAGTTATTCTTTCACTAATTTATTTATGTATAACAGTATATATTATTTTAAGAATGAATAGATGTTTTTTATCGTATTCCATTTATTTTGTTTATTGAGTTTTTTTTGTTCATTACCTTATAAGAAATATGGAAGAGTATCAAAAAGTTTGTCTTTATATATATATATATATATATATATATATATATATATATATATATATATATATATATATATTTCTTCAAGGGCGCATTTTGAAAGTTCGCTACTGGCGCTATAATCCTAGTTCCGTCTCTGCAAACAGGATCCGCCAATCGGTGTGGCTCCGAAGGCAATGTAGTCAAGAACGCTCATTGTGGTTGAGTTGCATCCTTAGTTGCATTCATGCAATAATTATAATATCTACTGATTGAAAGTAAAATTTTGTGGAGGAAATTCGCTTCTTGGCATGGTTTTTAGTGTGTTTTAACCTTGTAGTTTAGATGTTTGACCCATATTTTCCACTTGATGAATATATTTGAAGAGGAAACGTGAAATAAAAAAATGCCAGGAAAAGAAGCTTCCATTGTAGATGGGAGAAGTATATTGAAAAGAAAACTCCAAGTATTGGACTCCATATCAATGCAGCTCACAGAAAGATTCAATGCGCTGTTAGGAGTATCGATAAAAGAGTCTTCACTTGGTGAATTGAAGAAGGAATCTACAGATTTGGCATTGAATGAAACATCGTTCCAATTTGGATCCATATGAATTCGTCAACGAATTATAGAACTCCAAATTTCAAGAATGTGTCATGTTAACGGAACTGTACAAAATTAATGATCTTGATATTCTTCGGAAAAGGGGTGAATTGTCGCTTCAAACAATATATCCCAATCTGGACAGAGCCCTCAGGATATTCTCAATGTCACCAGTGACCACAACAACACGTGAACGTTTATTTGGTAAATTTAAATTGGTGAACACTTACCTAAGGTCTTCGATTAGATACGGGCTAGCCAGTTTGACAATTATATCAATAAAGAGGAACAAATTTGCTGGCGGTTCAGTGTTTTACTATGATATAATTGATGTTTTGGCTGAAACCAAAGCAAGAAGAGTTTATTCAGTTTCAAAGAATATATTGATGATTTTTGGTAATAATTTAGTCACTTTGTAAGAATATTTGCGGCTCCGAAGGCAATGCAGCCAAGGAATCTCATTGTAGTTGAGTTGCATCCCTAGTTGCATTCATGCAATAATTGTAATATCAACTGATTGAAAATTCAATTTTGTATAGGGTATTTGCTTCCTGGCATGGCCTTCAGTGTGTTTTAACCATGTACAGTATGGAAATGAAAGAAAATCAAGGAAATCCATATAAGTGTTGAATGTCAAATGAATCAAATTTCCACGATAAGTTACTGCGTTTATAAGAATTGAGAGAAACATTCATTTTAGAAACAGGTGTTTGATGAAAAAAATCAACCTTTTGGGTCAATACAACTATTTACCTACAGAAATCACATACCAACAATAAAACTCTAATCGTCAAACCAGCGTAAGTAAGGGAGTTCAGAAATGTCTTTACAAAATACCACAAATTGTTTGCAATTCAAACCAAGATCTGGAAGTAGAATTGAATCTCATACAGTCTGTTCTCAAGGCAGCTCATCCAGATCAATTCGCGGAAAAAAAACATGCATGAAATTGAAAACAGTAATACACCAAACAATCAAAACAGTAATTGATGAATTCGAAATATGGTGGAGCTGTGACTAGCTGACCAATAATGCGTACCTATCCTTGTACTGACGAGAGGCGAGAACATCAGAACATGTCTGCATGTGGTCATCATCTAGGTATTTGATTGAAAACAGTAATACAACAAACAACCCCAAGTCCAAATGAAATGGAAAATACAATTGAAATAGTATTTGATAAATTCGAAGCATGGTAGAGCTGTGACTATCTGACCAATATTGCGGACCTACCCTTGTACTGACAAGAGACGAGAACTTCGAAAGACTTCTGCATGTGGTCATCCTCAGCCAAATGGAGATAATGAGGAATTTTTGTTTCATCACAATAAGCACTTGCAATTGGGGAAACGTTGCACTAATATCTGTCAGGTGTTGTTCAATGCTCGTTGTTGTATCAGCCAGGAAAGTTGTTCTTTTCTCGAAGGAAACAGAGTTCTTTGGGAGATCGTTTAATAACGAACAGTCGCTACCGACCGATAATGAACCCTTTACTCCCATATACACCTACTATGTGGGCTTAGTATGACAAGTACCTGTCAGAAAACAACTACTCCCCTGGCTAAGACCACGACGGGTATTGAATTAAATCCAACAGATACTTGTTCAACGTTCTTCAAAGCATCAGACCAACTAGCAGAATTATGTTTTGATTTGGACAGGGTGACCACCTGCAGACTAGTTTCGAGGTTGTTGCCTCTCTTTAGTGCAAGGGTAGGTCAACACAGACAGCACTGAAGCAATCTGTTTCCCGTCCAAATCATTACACACTCCGCTGGTTTGGTCAACTCTGGTTCACGTGGTGAAGCGGTTTCTAGGCCGCTCCACCTAGCGATCATATGGAGAACACTCCGAATCTCCGAGTTAAAAGATTTAATCGAAGAAAACAGAGTTCTTTGGGAGGTCGTCTAATAACGAACAGTCGTTACCGACCAATGCTGAATCCCTTAAGAGAGGAAACAACCTTGAAACTAGTCTGCAGGTGGTCACCCTGAACAAATCAAAACATTATTCTGCTAGTTGGTCATAGAGGGCACTTGCAACTGCGTCCTCTGATGCTTTGAGGAACGTTGCACAAGTATCTGTTGGATTTAATTCAATACCCGTCGTGGTCTTAGCCAGGGAAGTAGTTGTTTTCTGACAGGTACTTGCCATACTAAGCCTACGTAGTAGGTGTATATGGGAGTGAAGGGTTCATCATCGCTCGGTAATGACTGTTCGTTATCAAACGATCTCCCAAAGAACTCTGTTTTCTTCGATTGAATCTCTTAACCCGGAGATTCTGAGTGTTCTCCCTTTGCTCGCCAGGTGAAGCGGCCTAGAAACCGCTTCATTAGGTGAACCAGAGTTGAAACCAGCGGAGTGTGCAATAATTTGGACAGGGAATAGATGTCTTCAGTGCTGACTGTGTTGACCTACCCTTGCAATGAAGAGGAGCAATAACTTCGAAACTAGTCTGCAGGTGGTCACCCTGTCCAAATCAAAACATAATTCTGCTAGTTGGTCATAGAGAGCACTTGCAACTGCGTCCTCTGATGCTTTGAGGAACGTCGCACAAGTATCTGTTGGATTTAATTCAATACCCGTCGTGGTCTTAGCCAGGAAAGTAGTTGTTTTCTGACAGGTACTTGCCATACTAAGCCTACGTAGAAGGTGTATATGAGAGAAAAGGGTTCATCATCAGTCGGGAACGACTGTTCGTTATTGAACGATCTACCAAAGAACTCTGATTCTTCGATTAAATCTCTTAACACGGAGATTCGGAGTGTTCTCTCTCTGCTCGCTAGGTGGAGCGGTCTAGAAACCGCTTCACCACGTGGACTAGAGTTGACAAACCAGCGGAGTGTGTAATGATTTGGACGGGGAACAGATGGCTTCAGTGCTGTCTGTGTTGACCTACTCTTGCACTGAAGAGAGGCAACAACCTCGAAACTAGTCTGCAGGTAGTCACCCTGTCCAAATCAAAACATTATTCTGCTAGTTGGTCATAGAGGGCACTTGCAACTGCGTCCTCTGATGCTTTGAGGAAGGTTTCATAAGTATATGTTGGAGTTAATTCAATACCCGTCGTGGTCTTAGCCAGTGGGGTAGTTTTTTTCTGACAGGTACTTGCCATACTAAGCCTACGTAGTAGGTGTATATGGGAGTGAAGGGTTCATCATCGGTTGGTAACGACTGTTCGTTATTGTTCTTTTCTGTTAGATGTTTGCCCCATATTTTCCACTTGGTAACAATTGTATTAAATTTCAGTATGAAAACATGTACCTACAATAAATGAATAAATAGATAAATTAATAGACAATACATCATAAAAAATAATAATACAAATGAAACATAAAATAAAACTGAGTATGATATGATAGCAGAAATTCAGTGCTTTCCTGCTCATAGAAGAGAACATACGCATCTCCGCTCACCAGGGATCTAGATGAAATTGCGGTAATTCAAATCAGTTGATTGATACTCTTCCTTGCCTTGCTCTTCTTGTAGTCTTTGCTCAAGAAGAGTGCTTCCTGATTTTCCAGCGAGTTACTTCATTGTCAGCACTTATCAGACAAATTCAATATCAGTAATAATCGGAATCCTAGGAGAGGAACCAGTGATAATGATGAAGTTTCAACAGCAAACAAGTACTGAAAGCTGCTACTGTCCGACAAAAATGAAATTCATTCAGCGTTTTCATTATCACCTACAATACATGCAACAGTGAACCAAAACATGTGGATATTATGCAATAAATAACAAAAATATAAATAATAAAATATTCGAATCTAGTTTTATCAGCTTATTTGTAAATTCGTTTTAACAATATACAGGGTGTTTCTTAAGTACGTGTAGAAAATTTAGGAGCGTATTGCTGAAATCAAAATAAGAAGAAAAGTTCCTATAAAGATATGTCCACAAGTTAATCTTTTCTGAGATACAGAGTGTCAAAGTTGAATTCGTATTTTTATTTTGTTGTGAATAATTTCAAAATAATTTTGATATTTGGGTCAAGTTTGGTATCTGGGAATATTTATTATTTAGTTTGTGTACAAAATATATTCTTGGTTGAGGTCACTGCGAGCAACCGTTTTCGAGTTATTGAGATTAGAAATAATCGATGCAAGTGATTTTGAATACAAAATAAATTCAATTAGAAATTAGTTTCTTCACAATTAACACAAAATTTGATTTTGTCATTGAAATATCATCCCAGATACCAAACTTTACTCGAATATCACAAATATTTTGGCATTTATTCACAAACAAACAAATATAATAATTAAACTTTGACACTCTGTATCTTAGAAACAAACAACTTGCGGACATGCGTTTCTGGGAAATTTTTTTCTTATTTCGACGTCAGCAAGATGCTCTTTAAGTTTCTACACGTACTTAAGAAACACCCTGTATATTTTAAAATAAGAAAATAATTTGTTATTCTACCTTGAGATTTGTGAATTGTATATTAGAAATAGAAATCCCATTCGAAATAGAGGTCTGACTATCTATCTTCGGCAAGACTTGGAAACTCCGATCTAGCATGATACATTTCATCTGAACATCCTTCTATAACTTATACAGCGTATGTGTGTTGAATAGAAATAGGAATTATAATGGCTAGACATTTTTTAATGTTTCCAGAGAAGATCAGTGTTAGATTCCATTGTATTCATCTTCTATGTTATGGTTGAAAGGAAGAAAAATCAGAGGTTTCATGACAAATATATTTTTGTCATTCGACAATTGTTGAGTGAATCTTTTGGTGAAGAAAAATAAACCAATCAAGTTATAGAATGAAATAGAATTTATTGAAATAGGAAAACCTGATAAACAGGTTAGATAACTGGGAAAAATATGCTATAAATCAACTAAACTCATACATAATTTTCTAAATAATACAAATATATATACAGTGCGGATTTTTTTAGCACCATCCCCCCCGTTAACTTTTGAACGATTTTTTGTAAAAATATATAACGAAAACCATTTTATTTGGTATCAACGATACTACTCCTTGATATAATGATATTGTAATTGCCCGATAGGAGGCGCGGAGGGGCACTTCAATTTTAAAATTTCATATGGCATGGGGAGTCAAATTATACATCGTTGAAAAAATAATTCAATTTTCTTTTCAATTGTTTGCAATTCATACCAAGATCTGGAAGAAGAATTGAACTTCAGGAAGTCTGTTCTCAAGGCAGCTTATCCAGACCAATTCGCGAAAAAAAACATGCATGAAATTGGAAACAGTAATACACAGAACAACACCATGTCCAGATGGAATAGAAAATACAATAAAAACAGTAATTGATGAATTCGAAACATGGTGTAAGTTTGACCACCTGACTAACAATGCAGACCTACCCTTGTACTGACGAGAGGCAAGAACTTCGAAACATGTCTGCATGTGGTCATCCTCAGCCAAATAGAGGAAATGAGGAATATTTCGTTTGATAACAATAAGCACTTGCAATTGGAGGAACGTTATTGCACAAATACCTGTCAGATGTTGTGCTATTCTCGTCATGGTTTCAGACAAGAATGTAGTTCTGGGTGGATATATTTGGAGAGAAAGGTACTTCGACTCAATCGATTCAATTCAAATCACTTAATGGATACTCTTCCTTGCATTGCTCTTCCTGTAGTCTTTGCTTAAGACTGCGAGTGACTTTATTCTCAGCACTCAGCTGACAAATTTAATATCAGTAATACTCGGAAACCTAGACGAGGAACTAGTGATAATGATGAAGTTTCAACAGCAAACAAGTACTGGGGTAGAAGGGATGTCTTCTTACTTACATTTCAGATTTTTTTTCAGGAAAGCTGCTACTGTCTGACGAAAATAACATCCATTCAGCGTATTCATTATCTATTAAAATACATGAAGATTACCAACAGTGTACCAAAACATGTGAATATTATAAAATGAATAATAATAATATAAATAATAAAATATTCGAATCTAGTTTTATCAGCTTATTTGTAAATTCGTTATTTTACAACTCATACTTTGGAATAAGAAAATAATTTGTTATTCTACTTTAAGATTTGTGAATTATTGTATATCAGAAATACCATTTGAAATAAAGGTCTGACTATCTAACCTTTGGCAAGACTTGGGAACTCCGATCTAGCATGATACATTTCATCTGAACATCCTTCTATAACTCATGCAGCGTCTGTGTGTTCAATACAAATATGAATTTTAATGGCTAGACATTTTTTAATGTTTCCAAAGTAGATCAGTGTTAAATTTCATTCTATTCATCCTCCATGTTATGGCTCGAAGGACTAAAAATCAGAGGTTTCAGAAAAAATATATTTTTGTCATTCGGCAATTATTGTTGAGTAAATCTTTTGGTGAATAAAAATAAACCAACCAAGTTATAGAATGAAATTCAATTTATTGAAATAGGATTTCCTGATATACAGGTTAGATAACATTAAACTTGAAAAAATATACTAAAAGTCAATTAAACTTACACATAATTTTCTAAATAATACGAATTACCGATACTACCTTTTGAAATAAATAACATTGCGATTGCCCTATAGGAGGCGCGAAGGAGCACTTCAATTTAAAAATTCCAAACGGCATAGGGAATCAAATTATACATTGTTGAAAAGATAATTGAATAATTCTCTCTTTTTAATTGTTTGCAATTCATACCAAGATCTGGAAAAAGAATTGAACCTCATACACTCTGTTCTCAAGGCATCTTATCCATATCAATTCGCGGAAAAAAACATGCATGAAATTGAAAACAGTAATACACCAAAAAAACCCAAGTCCAGATGAAATGGAAAATACAATGGAAACAGTAATTGCTGACTTCGAAACATGGTGTAGATGTTACTACCTGACCAACAACGCGGACTCACCCTTGTACTGACGAGAGGCAAGAACTTCGAAAGATGTCTGCATGTGGTCATCCTCAGCTTAATGGAAGAAATGAGAAATATTTTGTTCAAAGCTTAGGTAAAATGACAAAGAAAACAAGAAAATTGATATAAATACAATTAACTGACAACTAACCATTATTTTCTCAAATATTGTGCCATTCACAAAGAATAGAAAAACCCTTCTCATTTAGAATCAATAATAATTAAACCAAAATCAAATCAAGAAATTTCCAACACCAAAAGTGATCTCAGTGGAACTATTGACATAAGTTAGCTCAAAATAAATATAACTGATGTGTAATAAGCAAGAAATGGAGAACTGCAAATTTTTTGTGGGAAGAAGGACCATTGCATCAAATTAAAAGAGGAAATACAAAACAAATCAGAAGTGAATTATACAGTGAAAAGCAAGAAGAGAGTTAAACCCAAAAATAAAAATAGTTTACAGAAGCTACTGAAAAAACAGAATTACTTCATAAATGAAGATTTTTGAAAGAAAATTTGGAGTTCAATATTCTTGAGAAGTAAACTTCAGGAACTGTGAATATATTATTCTCGAAATAACATCGGTACATCCTAAAAAAGAGATTTGAGTTATCTATCGACCTCCAGATACGCAGGCAGTGGATTTCTTCAAAATCATCAATAACATCACTGGAACATACAAAAATCAAATTTTATTGGGAGATATAAATTTTAACGAGTTAGAAAAAATTAATTCAGTGAATGGACACAAAAGTATTTATGAAACTTATGGTTACAAAATACTTAATTTAATTGATGAAAACCAGTATAAGTAGATAACAAATGAGAGAGCAACGTGAGGAGGGTCTATACAAATGAGAGAGCAACGGGAGGTATACGTCAGCAGAAAGTGCACGTGTCAGGTATCAGATTACATTTGATAACATCCAGTCAATGAAATTTGAAACGGGTTCAATGACCTATTTCAAAGTTAATGAATGCACGTGTTGGATATCAAATTACTTGGAATTTGCTGCGACCATATTTCCGGTAGGCGAAATTTGATACGGGTTCAATGACCTCTTTCAAAATGAATGCTCGTGTTGGATATCAAATTACTTGGAATTTGCTGACGCCATATTTCCGGTGGGCAAAATTTGATACGGGTTCAATGACCTATTTCAAGGTTAATGAATGCACGTGTTGGATATCAAATTACTTGGAATTTGCTGACGCCATAATTGCGGTAGGCAAAATTTGATACGAGTTCAATGAACTCTTTCAAATGAATGCACGTGTTGGATATCAAATTACTTGGAATTTGCTGACGCCATATTTCCGGTAGGCGAAATTTGATACGGGTTCAACGACCTCTTTCAAGGTTAATGAATGCACGTGTCGAATATCAAATTACTTGGAATTTGCTGACGCCATATTTCCAGTAGGCAAAATTTGATACGGCTTCAATGACCTCTTTCAAGGTTAATGAATGCACGTGTCGGATATCAAATAACTTAGAATTTGCTGACGCCATATTTCCGGTAGACGAAATTTGATACGGGTTTAATGACATATTTCAAGGTTAATGAATGCACGTGTCAGGTATCAGATTTCATTTGAAAACATCAGGTCACGTGTCATCGGCAGAATCCAATACAGGTTCAACTACCTTTCATAAAGTCAAAACCTATGAGAGAGCAATAGGAGTCAAGGTCAACACCTATGAGAGAGCAATGGGTGTCAAGGTCAAAACCTATGAGAGAGCAATAGGAGTCAAGGTCAACACTATGAGAGAGCAAAGAGATTCATACACATACAAGTCTTCTCGAAAAAATCCTCCCCACTACTATTTTGATAAAGCATTCTCTTATCAAAATGAGAAATACCGATTTCAAATTTGACTTGTCGAAAGAATATTTTTGCAAAAGAAAATCAAAAGTGGTTTTGTGTGAAAGAAAATTCCCATCGAATAAATCCAAATGTGAATTTGTTGTTGTGAATCTTTCATATGATTTGAATTTCACTCCATGTATTGAAATTACTGGAAATAAGAGAGACCGAGTAATTTTCACAGAAAACGGGTGGAAGCAGTTTTTGACACACCAAGGAATCATCACCAATTATTTGTACTCATCAGATCAACCGAAGACCATTGAAGACGATAGATTCCCCATTGATTTAGCCAATTTACTAATGGAGGAGTAGTCAAAATCATAAAAGACCACTCCTCAGTGTACTTGGGGTTCGAAACAGTTTGCAACCCATGGGAACTCCAACCCCTAATTGATTATAGGGTAGATATCTTGAAAAGATATCATTATGGAGAATATTTCCAAATTTTGAAAAATGGACTATGCAAGCTGAGTGGTGATGTGTTGCAAAATGCTTTAAATCTGCTGCAACAAAGGGTGAAACACAATAGTGAAAATATAAGTCTAACTCTGGAATTCATTCATCTTTACCCAGAAGTTTTATTAGCTGAGTTTTCTGATAAACCATGAATAGGAGTGTGGCCATTGATGAAAGTCGTAATAAAACTTATTATATGTTCACATAGAAATTTGCATACAAGAATTCTCGGAAAACATATTGGGATTATGAAGCAATCGATAGAATGCGCTTTGAGAGGCGAATAACAGTAACTTCGAATAACATCGCTCCAATTTGGATTCAACACATAGACAACTAATTTTCAAGCAAAGATTTTGTGAATAATTTATAATGTAAATATTGTATAAATAAAACTGTTTTGTGAATTTCATATCGTTTTATTTGGAAAAATATCATACAAAATCATTTTTTGATATCCACGAATTATACTGATTGCTCAGGCCTAACCATTTGATGTAGAGTTTGTCTCCTTTTTTTCATAGGACTTTTTCAACTAGAAACACATCGGGATGTTTAACTCTCTGGAGTTCTTCTTCATAAAATCCACCTTGTATCTCAACATCATTTTGATCTTTGAGAAAATAAACAGCAGGATTTGACTGATAGACTTTTCTCACAGTGAAAATTTTATTGGACCAGTTTGGTGTATACCCTTTAGCAAATGCCTTTCGGTACTTACTTATTCTTACATGATCATTGAGATTAAATTTTCGTTTCCTTGGATCCACTGTTTTGAGATGACCATAGATGTTATTGAGTAAATACTTCTCATGGATTTTTTTTACATCTTTGGGTTTTATTCCTATCGTGCTGTGTACGGAATTGTTATAGTTAGAAACTATATCAGGTAGAATACCCAACCATTTGTAGCTTCCTTGTAGGCTGAATTGTATCCACATTTTATTTTTCAAAGTTCTGTTTACGCTTTCAACTATACTAACTTTCAAATTGGAGAAAGTACTGTAATGATTAATTTTCCACTTATCCATCAACTGCTTGAATTTTCCATTGTAGAACTCTTTTCCCATATCAGTTTGTAAATTCTTGGTTTTAGTTTTCATATCTCTTAATATTTTTTGCATGGCATCAGTCACATCTCTTGCACTTTTAGTTTTAACGGGCTCACACCAAATATATTTGGAAAATACGTTTATAACGACCAGAATGTACCTAAATCCTTTGTTAGTTTTGGAGTAAGGAATCATTTCAACTAAATCAGCTTGAAGTAGATCATTCAAACCTTTGATGATAACACGCCTTCTTTTGAATCGTCTTCGTGAATTTCTGTGTAATTCTCCTACAATGTCTTCTTTGACTTTATCCATTTTCAGTTATCGGGCACTGAATTAAAATTTCGACATACAGTTGATTATGTTGCTGCTGATTGACTAAAAAAGTGATCTTATCACCTTTATTTAAAACCTTTCCTATGAGGCTAATTAACGAAACAGTATCTGCATCTTCTTCAACTAGTGATATTTATATACATCATTTGGTATAGAATTGATGCTCTCAATTTTTCCAGAAACAGTAAATTCATAGGACGTCGCATCATTTTCCAACACAAAAAAAACAACACTCTTCCTGATATCCTTGGTTGCCCTCAAATGAAGAACACATTTCGTATGATACGAAGATGGATCCCATATGTAGAAAGGTGTATTGATCGGTGAGGCTCTTGAAAGTGTTTCTGGTTTAGCATATGGTGTTTGAGATGTTCTCAGGAAATGTCTTCCGAATTTATCGATGGGCATGATGTCACGGCTAAACATCGAATGATGTCAAATCTGGGAGATTTTTTATTTTATTATTCCTGCCTCGCGAAGTTCCTCCAATATGCTTGTAATTTCATTTTTCAAACCGGTATTTCCAGCACATTGTGATTCAATCAAGAGTTTCAATCGCTCCACTAGCTCATTGAAATCATCAAAATATTTATATTCAACCGGTATGTTGTTGAAATCAAGCATAGTTAGCCCTGATCCCACTTTACTCCTTGTAGTCCTTCCTGGGCCCGAACTAATTCTTGATCTGTATTTGGGAAGAGATAAACTGGTATCTTTTTGAGTTTTTTCTTTCTTTAGCCAAAGAGTGTAAGGATGTAATTCGTGGTTTTATTAAATTAACAAACTTTGATGCATGTGATGTTGATAAACCCCTTGCAGGATCATAATGGAGGTAATGTGCATTACTTCTTCTCATTATATCGATATATGAATCAACATCTTTATTTCTATACCCAAGGGGTTGTTTCTTGAACAGCAATTCATATAAGCCTGCAGTTCCACAGTATTTGAATTTGTTATCAATAACAATATCGGCATCATCAAAATCCACAGAGGAGCTTCCTATGGCATATTTTTCAGTAGACGGATCAAAATATACTCCAAAAGTGTCATCAAACGTATTTTTCCTATCTGAAATTTTGTCTTCTATATATGCACGGGGCAAAGGAATCGCAAACTGTTGTAAGTATTGTTCTTGTGGATTCAGTACAGGGCGCATACTTTCCTCGAAATAACTTCCATCGAAGTCGGATTTTGGAGCGGTTGAATCATGTTGAAATGTCTCTTCATCAGGATTGATCTGATGAAATTCTTGAGGTGTTGGTTGATGAAATTCTTGAGATGTCGGTTCATGACATTCTTGAGATTTTGGTTGATAAAACTCATGATTTATGCAATTTTTGGGGTGTCGACTGAGAACTTGAATGAGGTGATTTAATTTCATGTTTCAATTCTTGCTTGAACTGAGTCGTTAGGGGCTGTCGAACAGCAGACAAAAACTCTTTCAAAGGTTGAGTGATTGGTTCATTAGTTTTTTCTAAATGTGAATGAGATTTTGCTATATCGGATTTCAATGTCTTATATTTTCTTCTCAAAGCCTTCCTTGCTCTTAATAGTTGTTCATTTAATTGACTATTCATGATGACTGACAACTATACCACATTCTTGATGTTTATATATGAATGAATGTATCGAAACCCTTTCTGTATTGCCCCTCATTTAAGGAACAATCTTTATCGATAACGAGAAAACTAAATTTGTCTTTCCAATAATAAGAGCATAGTTCTTTGAAATTCTGCAAGGACATGTCTATACTGACATGATCATCATATATATGCTTCAGATTTGTTAGATCTTGTTGAAAGATCATGAGCAAATTAGCATTATCTCGGATGAGTTGTTTGGAAATGACAGAATAAGTTTGACATAAATAGAAACATTCCGTGTGTCTGTGACGGCCGAAACAGAAATATTTTTTGATTATATTTTGATCACATGTAGTAACATCATCGAATACTATGACTGAATGATCATGTATATTTTCAGGAAGGATAACTTCAACAGAATCCTTATATTCATGGAAACCAATTTCTTTCATAGGTACCAGCAAAACCCTCAAATAATTATATTTAGGTTGATATAATGATTTTGAAAATAAGTATACATTCGTTAAACGAAGGCCGTTGGGTTGCTCCAGCAAAGACAACATCACATTAGTTTTGCCTGATACACTTGCCCCAACGAGTAAACCTCTTTTAGATTGACCTCCAAATAGCGCACCATGTTTTCTAACATTATTCTCTACTAACGAACAGTCGTTACCGACCGATGATGAACCCTTTACTCCCATAAACACCTAACTATGTAGGCTTATTATGGCAAGAACCTGTCAGAAAACAACTACTCCCCTGGCTAAGACCACGACGGGTATTGAATTAAATCTAACAGCTACTTGTGCAACGTTCCTCAAAACATCAGAGGACGCGATTGCAAGTGCCCTCTATGACCAACCAGCAGAATTATGTTTTGATTTGGACGGGGTGACCACCTGCAGACTAGTTTCGAGGTTGTTGCCTCTCATCAGTGCAAGGGCAGGTCAACACAGACAGCACTGAAGCCACCTGTTCCCCGTCCAAACCAATACACACTCCGTTGATTAGTCAATTCTGGTTCACGAGATGAAATCAGTTTCTAGGCCGCTCCACCTAGCGAGCAGAGGAAGACACTCCGAATCTCCGGGTTGAGAGATTATTCTCTACATTGATCTCATCATGATTAATAACCGGAAGCAACACCTTTTGTTTTTCGGTCTTCATCATATTGAAATAATCTTTATACTAACATTAGTGCAGATGGAATAGGTATATATACGTGTATCTAAGTTGATCAAAACATAATATAATGGGACAGCAAAAGAAATCAGTCGTTAGTACGAGTGGAAGCACAAGAAAGAAAGGTCGAGGTTTTCTGAATACTTTGATCGATAAAATTCCAGTAGAAATACATGTCCCTGGATATAATTACTGTGGTCCTGGTACCAAATTGAAAAAGAGATTACTGAGAGGGGACAAAGGCGTAAATCCATTCGACGAGGCTTGTAAGCAACACGACATTGCTTATTCCAGAAGTGAAGATATAGAATCAAGAAATATTGCAGACAAGAAACTGGCAACATTTGCTTCCGAACGTTTAAAATGATCCAATGCACAATTGGGGGGAAAAGTAACAGCATTAGGTGTATCCAATATCATGAATCTTAAGAGCAAGTTGGGGATGGGATTGAAAGAAAAAATTAAAAACCGATGAAACAAAAAAACGGTGGTGAACTGAAACTTGCCAAGAAACGAAAGAATAAACAGAAGAAAAGAGTAGTACCAATTCCAAAGAAAGGTGGATTTTTCCCATTTTTACTACCACTACTAGGGGCGCTGGGTGCTGTAGGAGGTGGGGCAGCATCTATTGCTTCAGCATTCAACAAAGCAAAATCTGAAAACAAAGGCTCATTGAGCAAAAGAGACATGATTTAGCGATGGAACAAAAAGGAAAATGTTTATATTTGAGACCACGCAAAGGTTATGGAATGTTTGCTCAACCGTATCAAAAAAACTGTAACCACGCCGAGCCTTAACCAATATCGATTTGATAGAGAATGCGAAGCGTTTGAGGATTCCTTACTTTCGAGGTGTTTTCATGAGGGATAAACTTCCCACAAAAATGAAGAGCAAGGAGTGCGGCATTATCAATCTTGATTCTGACGTAGGAGAAGGAACTCATTGGACGGCATACTTCAAGAATAATGATGAAGTTATATATTTCGATAGTTATGGAAATCTCAAACCACCAAAGGAATTGATAAAATATTTCCTCGGCGCTGGTGACGTTAAAAATATCAAATATACCTATGATTCCTTACAGAAGTTTAATTCTCATCAGTGTGGGCAATACTGTGTTTTGTTTTTATATAATCAGTATCTCTGATGTATTTCCTTCACTAATCAATAAACTATCATTGGGAAGTTATGTCTTTTACTTTCACATTGAGTGATTCATCTTCAGTGTTGAGTTATAATTTCAACCCTCCAATTTATCTGGATGATGATATGGAGTATGAAATAGGCTTGGCAAATTTCGATTCTTTCAATGTTATTCCAAACATAACAAAATTGAACAATGTTTTGGTATGGGGGGAACGAGATGAATTTAGTTATATAATTCCTGAAGGATTTTATGATGTAACAGATATTCTCGATATCCTCATTAAACAGATGACCAGTAACAATGAATATGTTGAGGTATCCATCGACCCAAATTGGACTACTTCAAAAGTGGTCATTCGGACCAATATCAAAATCAATTTTTCAGTACAAAATTCCATTGGTCAATTATTAGGCTTCGGAAAGAGAATCCTCAATGCAAATAACATCTACAAATCAGATCATGACGTGAAAATTCTTTCAATCAATACAATTTGTGTTGATTGCAATATTGCGATGGGTTCATTTTTGAATGGCAATGCAGTGCACATGATTCATCAATTCTTTCCGACAGTACCAAGAGGGTATGAAATAGTAGAAACCCCATTGAATATTCTGTATTTCCCCGTCACTATCAAGACAATCAACAACATAACGGTGAGAGTTGTCGATCAAAATTTGAATTTAATTGATTCCCGGAACGAAGAAAATACTGTTAGATTGCACTTGAGAAGAAAGACTCTTTAAACAATGATCTGGAGATTTGATAAATCAGCATTCCAGCAACCCTATAAAAAGAAGGTTAAGCGACCTTCGAAATATAGTATGAAAGCAACTGCCGAATTACTCACACCAAAACACAAAGAGTACTTGAAGTCTTTGGGATTGGAACTCTTGATATAATGGAATTGCTACAAATCACGAGTGAACCATTCAGTGACAATGCAATCGAAGATTATCAGTTTCATACATATCAACCTTATATCACCAGTGAAATCAAATATAATGACGAAATAAGAATTCCAATTCAGGACTTGGACGCTTATACATCACCGTGTAACTCATATATCCATATAGAGGGAAAACTCACAAGACCGGATGGGGAGCCAATTACGAAAATAAAATTTATCAACAATGCAATATCGTTTTTATTTCGTGAACTCCGATATGAGCTGAACGGTGTGGTGGTAGACTCTGTCAGAAACATTGGAATAGTATCAACGATGAAAAATTACCTATCCATGAATGAAAATGAAAGTATACCTATGCAAAATGCTGGTTGGTTTCCTAAACTTGATGATGTAAATGCTGGGACGAGAGATAAAATATTAGTTGATGATGATGGGAATTTCAATGTATGTATTCCGCTCAAGCTATGGGCTGGCTTTTTTGAAGACTTCAGAAAAATTGTGATCAATATGAGACAAGAACTAGTTTTGATTCATGAGAGTCATGATTTGGATGCTGTGATTAGTATAGATGATTCTGAAAAGCCGAAAGTGAGCATAAGCAAACTGAGTTGGTGTGTCCCTCACGTGACACTAAGTATTCAAAAACAACTACGGTTGGATAAAATAATAAATAGCAATGTCGAACTTCCTCTGAAATTCAGAAGCTGGGAACTGATTGAGTATCCTTATCTGAATGAAACAACAAGGCATACTTGGGCTGTGAAAACAACTACGAAGGTTGAAACTCCGCGACATGTTATTATTTCATTTCAACAAGGTAAAGAAGGAAAGCTCACCACTGATATGAGTACATTCGACCACTGCAATCTCAGCAATTTGAGAGTATTTCTGAATTCCGAACGATATCCTTACAATGACTTGAATCTTGATTTCAAAAATAACAAGTTTGCAAAACTCTATGAAATGTATGCCAACTTCCAAATCAACCAATTCTCAATCCAAATGAATTCAAAGTGAAGGCACCTCTGGCCCACATCGACTGTACACGTCAAAGAGAAGCTATTCAGACCGGTTCCATCGTACTTAGAATTGAAATTGAAACTGCTGAAACCACACCCAAAGATGTAACTGCCTACTGCCTTATTCTACACGAGACAGAATTTTCATATAATCCATTGACGAAAATTGTTAAACAATCTTAATGCGCATGATCCGCATGTTGTTTTATATATATATATATATATATATATATATGTACCTTACTAAGTTCATGGGTTGAACCGCGTTGAGAGTTTATAACTCGACGTTTCGGCTCCTGCTTTGGAGCCATTTTCAAGAGTGTGACTGCGAGGCCTCTATCTGCCTACTCCTCGAGTCGTGGTCTTGAGAGATATCAAGGTCTCAACCTGCCTACTCCTTGATCTCAAAAGACGATCCGATGTTGGTTGCACTGTAGTATTCATAGGTGGTTGGCTACCTGGAGGTGGGCGGGTCTTACGGGTTTTCTCGTTTGTCTTGTCTGCTGGTGCCTGCTGTGTAGTTGGAGTTAATGGGATAATAATTGATTGCGGATAAGTTTCACGTGGCCTGGTAATTACGGTTGGAAGAAGGGGCTTCCAAATGGGGTTCAATTTACGGCTATCATCTTTAATGTTCAGGCAATCAGGCCGTTTTTCGATTTCGATGGCTTCTCTGATAAAACGAGAAGTTCTTGAACGTACTGGGGCGATGGTTTTCGTTTTCTCGAAATCTATGGGGTGACCCGTTTGGATGAAATGAAGAGCTAATGCGGAGCTGGTGTCTCGATTTCTAACTGAAAGGGAGTGTTGATAGGATCGAAAATGGATCTGTTTCGAAGTTTCTCCTATATAAGAGTGGGGGCAGATAGAACAGGGAATTTCGTAAATACCATGGTCTTCGTTGGGAATTTTGTCTTTTGTTGGTCTGATGAGGTGTGATAGTTTTTGTTCTGTGGTAAAGATGGTTTTGATATTTGCTTTTCTGAAAAGTCGACTGATTTTGTCCGTCACCCCTTTGATGTAAGGGAAGAAGACTTTGGATGGACGGTCTTCTTGAAGACCGTCCATCCAAAGTCTTCTTCCCTTACATCAAAGGGGTGACGGACAAAATCAGTCGACTTTTCAGAAAAGCAAATATCAAAACCATCTTTACCACAGAACAAAAACTATCACACCTCATCAGACCAACAAAAGACAAAATTCCCAACGAAGACCATGGTATTTACGAAATTCCCTGTTCTATCTGCCCCCACTCTTATATAGGAGAAACTTCGAAACAGATCCATTTTCGATCCTATCAACACTCCCTTTCAGTTAGAAATCGAGACACCAGCTCCGCATTAGCTCTTCATTTCATCCAAACGGGTCACCCCATAGATTTCGAGAAAACGAAAACCATCGCCCCAGTACGTTCAAGAACTTCTCGTTTTATCAGAGAAGCCATCGAAATCGAAAAACGGCCTGATTGCCTGAACATTAAAGATGATAGCCGTAAATTGAACCCCATTTGGAAGCCCCTTCTTCCAACCGTAATTACCAGGCCACGTGAAACTTATCCGCAATCAATTATTATCCCATTAACTCCAACTACACAGCAGGCACCAGCAGACAAGACAAACGAGAAAACCCGTAAGACCCGCCCACCTCCAGGTAGCCAACCACCTATGAATACTACAGTGCAACCAACATCGGATCGTCTTTTGAGATCAAGGAGTAGGCAGGTTGAGACCTTGATATCTCTCAAGACCACGACTCGAGGAGTAGGCAGATAGAGGCCTCGCAGTCACACTCTTGAAAATGGCTCCAAAGCAGGAGCCGAAACGTCGAGTTATAAACTCTCAACGCGGTTCAACCCATGAACTTAGTAAGGTACATATTTCTGACCGCGGAAACCTTTCCGAACATATATATATATATATATATATAGACTTGCATGTTAGTAATATCAGTTCGAAATTGATATCAATGTATCGAAGAAGATTGAAGCAACATCATAAGAACCTGAAAGTACTCAAATAATTGATTGAGTCATACAATTCGAAACAATCATTAATAAGAAAACTCATCAAATTGAAAATATGATATTGGTAATAGATGTGCAAGGTTTCACTATCGAAAATGATAAATTTATAACAAAGGAATTGGCTGCATTCGATGGAATTAAAGTTTCTCACTATGTGTTCAAACCTCCATTTCCATTGAACCAAAATTCCATAGTCAGGCCACTTGGTTGATGTATAATCATCATTGTATAGATTGGAATGATGGATTCACACCATAACATCAATTTGGTAATATAATGAAGAGGCTCACTGAGGGAGTTGATACTATTTTTGTCAAAGGAGGGGAAAAAGCAGAATACATCAAAAAATTCACCCAGCAACCAGTCATACAATTTGAAGAACATCCCGGTTTACGAGCATCTGAAACAAGTTGTTTTCATCATGCTAAAGATAATTGTGAATGTGCTCTTTCAAATGTTCATTCTCTATATCAAATGTATATTATGGATACATCTCAATAAATATATTTCCAAAAAAGCATTGTATTCTTTAAGATTTTTATTACAGGAATTTATTATGTCAGCACTTCAGACTTGCTTCGACAAGTCATAATATTTGTTTATTCCGACACCAGCTGTCGTCCACCTTGCAACATCTGCAATTCATCATCAATGATGACTCGGCAAGTCATTCACCTCATAGCATTCGGCTGTCTAGACACCAGATGTTCCCCACAAGGTCAGTGATCGCTATAGAAATAGCAATGCGCAAGCGTATATCGAGAGCTACATGTATTTAATCGGGACTGTTCTAACAATTACAGTTAGTATTTCCACCACTGAGGTTGATTAATCATGAAATGTGACAAATGTAACAAGAATTTCTCGAGAAGAGATAATCTACGCCGACATTTGCAAAAAAGCTGTCCTTCCAAAGAAATTAATGGTGTACCAGAAAAAGAGTCAAATTGGATGATATATCCACCAGTGTTCCGCAGTCGAAAATACTCGAACTGAGTGTTGCATCCACCAGAGCTCAGCAGTCAAGAAAAAGGTTGCATGCGAATATTTCATCGAAACTGGAAGATGGCATCGAAAAACTGCAACATGCATTTAAGAATAGAATAGCATGTTATCGATTTAAAAGCAGTGGACATCATATTGATTCTGTCAACTTCATGGAAGATGTGAAACCGAAAGTTCTGAACATCATTTCTGAATATATACAGGAACATAAAAGTTTGAAAATTAATTTTGAACTGTTCGGACATTATATCATATCTGAGAAACAGTTGAGTGATTTGAAATCCTTCAACACAAAAAACCAAATCACAACTCGTTCCAATGACTTGGATTGGCTCAATGAGGAATTTAGAAACGAAATGATTTCAAAGGCTCCAGAATTCCAGGAAAGAGACTCAGGCTGGTCATTATAGAAGATATGGTATCTGGATATGAATATGAACAAATACAATCCACTATCAGCCTCTTCATACATCATGTTGCCCAAATCCATTAATATAAAACGAGCAGTTTTGAATGTGAAGAACTTGGATAATGCTTGCTTTGCATGGTCCATTATGGCAGCGATTTTTCCATCTAATGGAGATCCTTCTAGCCCATCTTCATATCCACAGTATACTACATTACTTATTTTCCAAGGTATTGATTTTTCAGTGAAACTAAAGGATATATCCAAATTTGAAAGAATGAACAATATATCAATCAATGTTTTCGGGATAGTAACAAAATTCAAAGAACGTAAAATGACAACCAACATCGTGGGACCCTTACATTTCACAACACATCGATCTGCAACACATGTGAACCTTCTAGTGATAGATGATTCGGATGAAAATTATCACTACTGCCTCATTACAGATTTATCAAAGTTAGTTTCAAAGCAAAAGTCTAAGCATAATGGGCGTATATATATTTGTGATGGTTGTCTCCAATTCTTTTCTACAAGTGAAAAATTGATGACTCATCAACAGTATGATTGTAATCATCTGTATGTTTTACTTCCAAAACCAGATACACACTCCGCTGATTAGTCAATTCTGGTTCACGAGATGAAAGCAGTTTCTAGGCCGCTCCACCTAGCGAGCAGAGGAAGACACTCTGAATCTCCGGGTTGAGAGATTATTCTCTACATTGATCTCATCATGATTAATAACCGGAAGCAACACCTTTTGTTTTTCGGTCTTCATCATATTGAAATAATCTTTATACTAACATTAGTGCAGATGGAATAGGTATATATACGTGTATCTAAGTTGATCAAAACATAATATAATGGGACAGCAAAAGAAATCAGTCGTTAGTACGAGTGGAAGCACAAGAAAGAAAGGTCGAGCAAGTTGGGGATGGGATTGAAAGAAAAAATAAAAAACCGATGAAACAAAAAGACGGTGGTGAACTGAAACTTGCCAAGAAACGAAAGAATAAACAGAAGAAAAGAGTAGTACCAATTCCAAAGAAAGGTGGATTTTTCCCATTTTTACTACCACTACTAGGGGCGCTGGGTGCTGTAGGAGGTGGGGCAGCATATATTGCTTCAGCATTCAACAAAGCAAAATCTGAGAAACAAAGGCTCATTGAGCAAAAGAGACATGATTTAGCGATGGAACAAAAAGGAAAATGTTTATATTTGAGACCACGCAAAGGTTATGGAATGTTTGCTCAACCGTATCAAAAAAACTGTTACCACGCCGAGCCTTAACCAATATCGATTTGATAGAGAATGCGAAGCGTTTGAGGATTCCTTACTTTCGAGGTGTTTTCATGAGGGATAAACTTCCCACAAAAATGAAGAGCAAGGAGTGCGGCATTATCAATCTTGATTCTGACGTAGGAGAAGGAACTCATTGGACGGCATACTTCAAGAATAATGATGAAGTTATATATTTCGATAGTTATGGAAATCTCAAACCACCAAAGGAATTGATAAAATATTTCCTCGGCGCTGGTGACGTTAAAAATATCAAATATACCTATGATTCCTTACAGAAGTTTAATTCTCATCAGTGTGGGCAATACTGTGTTTTGTTTTTATATAATCAGTATCTCTGATGTATTTCCTTCACTAATCAATGAACTATCATTGGGAAGTTATGTCTTTTACTTTCTTATTGAGTGATTCATCTTCAGTGTTGAGTTATAATTTCAACCCTCCAATTTATCTGGATGATGATATGGAGTATGAAATAGGCTTGGCAAATTTCGATTCTTTCAATGTTATTCCAAACATAACAAATGGTATGGGGAGAACGAGATGAATTTAGTTATATAATTCCTGAAGGATTTTATGATGTAACAGATATTCTCGATATCCTCATTAAACAGATGACCAGTAACAATGAATATGTTGAGGTATCCATCGACCCAAATTGGACTACTTCAAAAGTGGTCATTCGGACCAATATCAAAATCAATTTTTCAGTACAAAATTCCATTGGTCAATTATTAGGCTTCGGAAAGAGAATCCTCGATGCAAATAACATCTACAAATCAGATCATGAAGTGAAAATTCTTTCAATCAATACAATTTGTGTTGATTGCAATATTGCGATGGGTTCATTTTTGAATGGCAATGCAGTGCACATGATTCATCAATTCTTTCCGACAGTACCAAGAGGGTATGAAATAGTAGAAACCTCATTGAATATTCTGTATTTCCCCGTCACTATCAAGACAATCAACAACATAACGGTGAGAGTTGTCGATCAAAATTTGAATTTAATTGATTCCCGGAACGAAGAAGTTACTGTTAGATTGCACTTGAGAAGAAAGACTCTTTAAACAATGATCTGGAGATTTGATAAATCAGCATTCCAGCAACCCTATAAAAAGAGGGTTAAGCGACCTTCGAAATATAGTATGAAAGCAACTGCCGAATTACTAACACCAAAACACAAAGAGTACTTGAAGTCTTTGGGATTGGAACTCTTGATATAATGGAATTGCTACAAATCACGAGTGAACCATTCAGTGACAATGCAATCGAAGATTATCAGTTTCATACATATCAACCTTATATCACCAGTGAAATCAAATATAATGACGAAATAAGAATTCCAATTCAGGACTTGGATGCTTATACATCACCGTGTAACTCATATATCCATATAGAGGGAAAACTCACAAGACCGGATGGGGAGCCAATTACGAAAATAAAATTTATCAACAATGCAATATCGTTTTTATTTCGTGAACTCCGATATGAGCTGAACGGTGTGGTGGTAGACTCTGTCAGAAACATTGGAATAGTATCAACGATGAAAAATTACCTATCCATGAATGAAAATGAAAGTATACCTATGCAAAATGCTGGTTGGTTTCCTAAACTTGATGATGTAAATGCTGGGACGAGAGATAAAATATTAGTTGATGATGATGGGAATTTCAATGTATGTATTCCGCTCAAGCTATGGGCTGGCTTTTTTGAAGACTTCAGAAAAATTGTGATCAATATGAGACAAGAACTAGTTTTGATTCATGAGAGTCATGATTTGGATGCTGTGATTAGTATAGATGATTCTGAAAAACCGAAAGTGAGCATAAGCAAACTGAGTTGGTGTGTCCCTCACGTGACACTAAGTATTCAAAAACAACTACGGTTGAATAAAATAATAAATAGCAATGTCGAACTTCCTCTGAAATTCAGAAGCTGGGAACTATAGCTGCCCCCGTGGCAACGTTAGTTGTTGCCTTGTAAGCACAAGGTCTTCTAACCGAAGCCACAAATGTGTGGTTGGCTTCCTGTTGTTGACTTCCTTTGTTTCTATTTTTACTTCCAAGTGTTGTTCATTTTCGCACTTGATTTTACCGTACTGATGAGAGCTTAAGCTCGAAACACGTGTCTACGGTTGCAGAACTTTTTGAGTGTTATACCCAATAACTTTTCTACTAATATTTTCATATATTGCCCTCGCTAAATCCATCCTTAATTGTATTTTCCTGGGTAGGATTGTCACGCTGGTAGCTATAGTTGCCCCCGTGGCGACGTTAGTTGTTGCCTTGTAAGCACAAGGTCTTCTAACCGAAGCCACAAATGTGTGGTTGGCTTCCTGTTGTCGACTTGCTTTGTTTCTATTTTTACATCCAAGTGTTGTTCATCTTCGCACTTGATTTTACCGAACTGATGAGAGCTTAAACTCGAAACACATGTCTACGGTTGCGGAACTTTTTGAGGGTTATACCCAATAACTTTTCTACCAATATTTTCATATATTGCTCCTCGCTAAATCCATCCTTAATTGTATTTTCCTGGGTAGGATTGTCACGCTGGTAGCTATAGCTGCTCCCGTGGCGACGTTAGTTGTTGCTTTGTAAGCACAAGGTCTTCTAACCGAAGCCACAAATGTGTGGTTGGCTTCTTGTTGTTGACTTCCTTTGTTTCTATTTTTACATTCAAGTGTTGTTCATCTTCGCACTTGATTTTACCGTACTGGTGAGAGCTTAAGCTCGAAACACGTGTCTACGGTTGCAGAACTTTTTGAGGGTTATACCCAATAACTTTTCTACTAATATTTTCATATATTGCCCCTCGCTAAATCCATCCTTAATTGTATTTTCCTGGGTAGGATTGTCACGCTGGTAGCTATAGCTGCTCCCGTGGCGACGTTAGTTGTTGCCTTGTTAGCACAAGGTCTTTTAACCGAAGCCACAAATGTGTGGTTGGCTTCCTGTTGTTGACTTCCTTTGTTTCTATTTTTACATCCAAGTGTTGTTCATCTTCGCACTTGATTTTACCGTACTGATGAGAGATTAAGCTCGAAACACGTGTCTACGGTTGCAGAACTTTATGAGGGTTATACCCAATAACTTTTCTACTAATATTTTCATATATTGTTCCTCGCTAAATCCATCATTAATTGTATTTTCCTGGGTAGGATTGTCACGCTGGTAGCTATAGCTGCTCCCGTGGCGACGTTAGTTGTTGCTTTGTAAGCACAAGGTCTTCTAACCGAAGCCACAAATGTGTGGTTGGCTTCTTGTTGTTGACTTCCTTTGTTTCTATTTTTACATTCAAGTGTTGTTCATCTTCGCACTTGATTTTACCGTACTGGTTAGAGCTTAAGCTCGAAACACGTGTCTACGGTTGCAGAACTTTTTGAGGGTTATACCCAATAACTTTTCTACTAATATTTTCATATATTGCCCCTCGCTAAATCCATCCTTAATTGTATTTTCCTGGGTAGGATTGTCACGCTGGTAGCTATAGCTGCTCCCGTGGCGACGTTAGTTGTTGCCTTGTTAGCACAAGGTCTTCTAACCGAAGCCACAAATGTGTGGTTGGGTTCCTGTTGTTGACTTCCTTTGTTTCTATTTTTACATTCAAGTGTTGTTCATCTTCGCACTTGATTTTACCGTACTGATGAGAGCTTAAGCTCGAAACACGTGTCTACGGTTGCAGAACTTTTTGAGGGTTATACCCAATAACTTTTCTACTAATATTTTATTATATTGCCCCTCGCTGAATCCATCCTTAATTATATTTTCCTGGGTAGGATTGTCACGCTGGTAGCTACAGCTGCCCACGTGACGACGTTAGTTGATGCCTTGTAAGCACAAGGTCTTCTAACCGAAGCCACAAATGTGTGGTTGGCTTTCTGTTGTTGACTTCCTTTGTTTCTATTTTCACATCCAAGTGTTGTTCATCTTCGCACTTGATTTTACCGTACTGATGAGAGCTTAAATCGAAACACGTGTCTACGGTTGCAGAACTTTTTGAGGGTTATACCCAATAACTTTTCTACTAATATTTTCATATATTGCCATTCGCTAAATCGATCCTTAATTGTATTTTCCTGGGAAGTATTGTCACGCTGGTAGCTATAGCTGCCCCCGTGGCGACGTTAGTTGTTGCCTTGTAAGCACAAGGTCTTCTAACCGAAGCCACAAATGTGTGGTTTGCTTCCTGTTGTTGACTTCCTTTGTTTCTATTTTTACATCCAAGTGTTGTTCATCTTCGCACTTGATTTTACCGTACTGATGAGAGCTTAAGCTCGAAACACGTGTCTACGGTTGCAGAACTTTTTGAGGGTTATACCTAATAACTTTTCAACTAATATTTTCATATATTGCCCCTCGCTAAATCCATCCTTAATTGTATTTTCCTGGGTAGGATTGTCACGCTGGTAGCTATAGCTGCCCCCGTGGCGACGTTAGTTGTTGCCTTGTAAGCACAAGGTCTTCTAACCGAAGCCACAAACGTGTGGTTGGCTTCCTGTTGTTGACTTCCTTTGTTTCTATTTTTACATCCAAGTGTTGTTCATATTCGCACTTGATTTTACCGTACTGATGAGAGCTTAAGCTCGAAACACGTGTCTACGGTTGCAGAACTTTTTGAGGGTTATACCCAATAACTTTTCTACTAATATTTTCATATATTGCCCCTCGCTAAATCCATCCTTAATTGTATTATCCTGGGTAGGATTGTCACGCTGGTAGCTATAGCTGCCTCCGTGGCGACGTTAGTTGTTGCCTTGTAAGCACAAGGTCTTCTAACCGAAGCCACAAATGTGTGGTTGGCTTCCTGTTGTTGACTTCCTTTGTTTCTATTTTTACATCCAAGTGTTGTTCATCTTCGCACTTGATTTTACCGTACTGATGAGAGCTTAAATTCGAAACACATGTCTACGGTTGCAGAACTTTTTGAGGGTTATACCCAATAACTTTTCTACTAATATTTTCATATATTGCCCCTCGCTAAATCCATCCTTAATTGTATTTTCCTGGGTAGGATTGTCACGCTGGTAGCTATAGCTGCCCCCGTGGCGACGTTAGTTGTTGTCTTGTAAGCACAAGGTCTTCTAACCGAAGCCACAAATGTGTGGTTGGCTTCCTGTTGTTGACTTCCTTTGTTTCTATTTTTACATCCAAGTGTTGTTCATCTTCGCACTTGATTTTACCGTACTGATGAGAGCTTAAGCTCGAAAAACGTGTCTATGGTTGCAGAACTTTTTGAGTGTTATACCCATTAACTTTTCTACTAATATTTTCATATATTGCCCCTCGCTAAATCCATCCTTAATTGTATTTTCCTGGGTAGGATTGTCACGCTGTTAGCTATAGCTGCCCCCGTGGCGACGTTAGTTGTTGCCTTGTAAGCACAAGGTCTTCTAAGCGAAACCACAAATGTGTGGTTGGCTTCCTGTTGTTGACTTCCTTTGTTTCTATTTTTACATCCAAGTGTTGTTCATCTTCGCACTTGATTTTACCGTACTGATGAGAGCTCAAGCTCGAAACACGTGTCTACGGTTGCAGATTTTTTTGAGGGTTATACCCAATAACTTTTCTACTAATATTTTCATATATTGCCCCTCGCTAAATCCATCCTTAATTGTATTTTCCTGGGTAGGATTGACACGCTGGTAGCTATAGCTGCCCCCGTGGCGACGTTAGTTGTTGCCTTGTAAGCACAAGGTCTTCTAACCGAAGCCATAAATGTGTGGTTGGCTTCCTGTTGTTGACTTCCTTTGTTTCTATTTTTACATCCAAGTGTTGGTCATCTTCGCCCTTGATTTTACCATACTGATGAGAGCTTAAGCTCGAAACACGTGTCTACGGTTGCAGAACTTTTTGAGGGTTATACCCAATAACTTTTCTACTAATATTTTCATATATTTCCCCTCGCTAAATCCATCCCTAATTGTATTTTCCTGGGTAGGATTGTCACGCTGGTAGCTATAGCTGCCCTCATGGCGACGTTAGTTGTTGCCTTGTAAGCACAAGGTCTTCTAACCGAAGCCACAAATGTGTGGTTGGCTTCCTGTTGTTGACTTCCTTTGTTTCTATTTTTACATCCAAGTGTTGTTTATCTTCGCACTTGATTTTACCGTACTGATGAGAGCTTAAGCTCAAAACACGTGTCTACGGTTGCAGAACTTTTTGCGGGATATACCCAATAATTTTTCTACTAATATTTTCATATATTGCCCCTCGCTAAATCCATCCTTAATTGTATTTTCCTGGGTAGGATTGTCACGCTGGTAGCTATAGCTGCCCCGTGGCGACGTTAGTTGTTGCCTTGTAAGCACAAGGTCTTCTAACCGAAGCCACAAATGTGTGGTTGGCTTCCTGTTGTTGAATTCCTTTGTTTCTATTTTTACATTCAAGTGTTGTTCATTTTCGCACTTGATTTTATCGTACTGATGAGAGCTTAAGCTCGAAACACGTGTCTACGGTTGCAGAACTTTTTGCGGGATATACCCAATAACTTTTCTACTAATATTTTCATATATTGCCCCTCGCTAAATCCATCCTTAATTGTATTTTCCTGGGTAGGATTGTCACGCTGGTAGCTATAGCTGCCCCCGTGGCGACGTTAGTTGTTGCCTTGTAAGCACAAGGTCTTCTAACCGAAGCCACAAATGCGTGGTTGGCTTCCTGTTGTTGACTTCCTTTGTTTCTATTTTTACATCCAAGTGTTGTTCATCTTCGCACTTGATTTTACCGTACTGATGAGAGCTTAAGCTCGAAACACGTGTCTACGGTTGCAGAACTTTTTGAGGGTTATACCCAATAACTTTTCTACTAATATTTTCATATATTGCCCCTCGCTGAATCCATCCTTAATTGTATTTTCCTGGGTAGGATTGTCACGCTGGTAGCTATAGCTGCCCCCGTGGCGACGTTGGTTGTTGCCTTGTAAGCATAAGGTCTTCTAACCGAAGCCACAAATGTGTGGTTGGCTTCCTGTTGTTGACTTCCTTTGTTTCTATTTTTACATCCAAGTATTGTTCATCTTCGCAATTGATTTTACCGTACTGATGAGAGCTTAAGCTCGAAACACGTGTCTACGGTTGCAGAACTTCTTGAGGGTTATACCCAATAACTTTTCTACTAATATTTTCATATATTGCCCCTCGCTAAATCCATCCTTAATTGTATTTTTCTGGGTAGGACTGTCACGCTGGTAGCTATAGCTGCCCCCGTTGCAACGTTAGTTGTTGCCTTGTAAGCACAAGGTCTTCTAACCGAAGCCACAAATGTGTGGTTGGCTTCCTGTTGTTGACTTCCTTTGTTTCTATTTTTACTTCCAAGTGTTGTTCATCTTCGCACTCGATTTTACCGTACTGATAAGAGCTTAAGCTCGAAACACGTGTCTATGGTTGCAGAACTTTTTGAGGGTTATACCCAATAACTTTTCTACTAATATTTTCATATATTGCCCCTCGCTAAATCCATCCTTAATTGTATTTTCCTGGGTAGGATTGTCACGCTGGTAGCTATAGTTGCCCCCGTGGCGACGTTAGTTGTTGCCTTGTAAGCACAAGGTCTTCTAACCGAAGCCACAAATGTGTGGTTGGCTTCCTGTTGTCGACTTCCTTTGTTTCTATTTTTACATCCAAGTGTTGATCAACTTCGCACTTAATTTTACCGTACTGATGAGAGCTTAAGCTCGAAACACGTGTCTACGGTTGCAGAACTTTTTGAAGGTTATACCCAATAACTTTTCTACTAATATTTTCATATATTGCCCCTCGCTAAATCCATCCTTAATTGTATTTTCCTGGGTAGGATTGTCACGCTGGTAGCTATAGCTGCCCCAGTGGCGACGTTAGTTGTTGCCTTGTAAGCACAAGGTCTTCTAACCGAAGCCACAAATGTGTGGTTGGCATCCTGTTGTTGACTTCCTTTATTTCTATTTTTACATCCAAGTGTTGTTCACCTTCGCACTTGATTTTACCGTACTGATGAGAGCTTAAACTCGAAACACATGTCTACGGTTGCAGAACTTTTTGAGGGTTATACCCAATAACTTTTCTACTAATATTTTCATATATTGCCCCTCGCTAAATCCATCCTTAATTGTATTTTCCTGGGTAGGATTGTCACGCTGGTAGCTATAGCTGCCCCCGTGGCGACGTTAGTTGTTGCCTTGTGAGCACAAGGTCTTCTAACCGAAGCCACAAATGTGTGGTTGGCTTCCTGTTGTTGACTTCCTTTGTTTCTATTTTTACATCCAAGTGTTGTTCATCTTCGCACTTGATTTTACCGTACTGATGAGAGATTAAGCTCGAAACACGTGTCTACGGTTGCAGAACTTTTTGAGGGTTATACCCAATAACTTTTCTACTAATATTTTCATATATTGCCCCTCGCTAAATCCATCCTTAATTGTATTTTCCTGGGTAGGATTGTCACGCTGGTAGCTATAGTTGCCCCCGTGGCGACGTTAGTTGTTGCCTTGTAAGCACAAGGTCTTCTAACCGAAGCCACAAATGTGTGGTTGGCTTCCTGTTGTCGACTTCCTTTGTTTCTATTTTTACATCCAAGTGTTGATCAACTTCGCACTTAATTTTTCCGTACTGATGAGAGCTTAAGCTCGAAACACGTGTCTACGGTTGCAGAACTTTTTGAAGGTTATACCCAATAACTTTTCTACTAATATTTTCATATATTGCCCCTCGCTAAATCCATCCTTAATTGTATTTTCCTGGGTAGGATTGTCACGCTGGTAGCTATAGCTGCCCCCGTGGCGACGTTAGTTGTTGCCTTGTGAGCACAAGGTCTTCCAACCGAAGCCACAAATGTGTGGTTGGCTTCCTGTTGTTGACTTCCTTTGTTTCTATTTTTACATTCAAGTGTTGTTCATCTTCGCACTTGATTTTACCGTACTGGTGAGAGCTTAAGCTCGAAACACGTGTCTACGGTTGCAGAACTTTTTGAGGGTTATACCCAATAACTTTTCTACTAATATTTTCATATATTGCCCCTCGCTAAATCCATCCTTAATTGTATTTTCCTATGTAGGATTGTCACGCTGGTAGCTATAGCTGCTCCTGTGGCGACGTTAGTTGTTGCCTTGTTAGCACAAGGTCTTCTAACCGAAGCCACAAATGTGTGGTTGGCTTCCTGTTGTTGACTTCCTTTGTTTCTATTTTTACATCCAAGTGTTGTTCATCTTCGCACTTGATTTTACCGTACTGATGAGAGCCTGAGCTCGAAATACGTGTCTACGGTTGCAAAACTTTTTGAGGGTTATACCCAATAACTTTTCTACTAATATTTTCATATATTGCCCCTCGCTAAATCCATCCTTAATTGTATTTTCCTGGGTAGGATTGTCACGCTGGTAGCTATAGCAGCCCCCGTGGCGACGTTAGTTGTTGCCTTGTAAGCACAAGGTCTTCTAACCGAAACCACAAATGTGTGGTTGGCTTCCTGTTGTTGACTTCCTTTGTTTCTATTTTTACATCCAAGTGTTGTTCATCTTCGCACTTGATTTTACCGTACTGATGAGAGCTTAAGCTCGAAACACGTGTCTACGGTTGCAGAACTTTTTGAGGGTTATACCCAATAACTTTTCTACTGATATTTTCATATATTGCCCCTCGCTAAATCCATCCTTAATTGTATTTTCCTGGGTAGGATTGACACGCTGGTAGCTATAGCTGCCCCCGTGGCGACGTTAGTTGTTGCCTTGTAAGCACAAGGTCTTCTAACCGAATCCACAAATGTGTGGTTGGCTTCCTGTTGTTGACTTCCTTTGTTTCTATTTTTACATCCAAGTGTTGTTCATCTTCGCACTTGATTTTACCGTACTGATGAGAGCTTAAGCTCGAAATACGTGTCTACGGTTGCAGAACTTTTTGAGGGTTATACCCAATAACTTTTCTACTAATATTTTCATATATTGCCCCTCGCTAAATCCATCCTTAATTGTATTTTCCTGGGTAGGATTGTCACGCTGGTAGCTATAGCTGCCCCCGTGGCGACGTTAGTTGTTGCCTTGTAAGCACAAGGTCTTCTAACCGAAGCCACAAATGTGTGGTTGGCTTCCTGTTGTTGACTTCCTTTGTTTCTATTTTTACATCCAAGTGTTGTTCATCTTCGCACTTGATTTTACCGTACTGATGAGAGCTTAAGCTCGAAACACGTGTCTACGGTTGCAGACCTTTTTGAGGGTTATACCCAATAACTTTTCTACTGATATTTTCATATATTGCCCCTCGCTAAATCCATCCTTAATTGTATTTTCCTGGGTAGGATTGTCACGTTGGTAGCTATAGCTGCCCCCGTGGCGACGTTAGTTGTTGCCTTGTAAGCACAAGGTCTTCTAACCGAAGCCACAAATGTGTGGTTGGCTTCCTGTTGTTGACTTCCTTTGTTTCTATTTTTACATTCAAGTGTTGTTCATCTTCGCACTTGATTTTATTGTACTGATGAGAGCTTAAGCTCGAAACACGTTTCTACGGTTGCAGAACTTTTTGCGGGATATACCCAATAACTTTTCTACTAATATTTTCATATATTGCCCCTCGCTAAATCCATCCTCAATTGTATTTTCCTGGGTAGGATTGTCACGCTGGTAGCTATAGCTGCCCCCGTGGCGACGTTAGTTGTTGCCTTGTAAGCACAAGGTCTTCTAACCGAAACCACAAATGTGTGGTTGGCTTCCTGTTGTTGACTTCCTTTGTTTCTATTTTTTCATTCAAGTGTTGTTCATCTTCGCACTTGATTTTACCGTACTGATGAGAGCTTAAGCTCGAAACACGTGTCTACGGTTGCAGAACTTTTTGAGGGTTATACCCAATAACTTTTCTACTAATATTTTCATATATTGCCCCTCGCTAAATCCATCCTTAATTGTATTTTCCTGGGTAGGATTGTCACGCTGGTAGCTATAGCTGCCCCCGTGGCGACGTTAGTTGTTCCCTTGTAAGCACAAGGTCTTTTAACCGAAGCCACAAATGTGTGGTTGGCTTCCTGTTGTTGACTTCCTTTGTTTCTATTTTTACATCCAAGTGTTGTTCATCTTCGCACTTGATTTTACCGTACTGATGAGAGCTCAAGCTCGAAACACGTGTCTACGGTTGCAGAACTTTTTGCGGGATATACCCAATAACTTTTCTACTAATATTTTCATATATTGCCCCTCGCTAAATCCATCCTTAATTGTATTTCCCTGGGTAGGATTGTCACGCTGGTAGCTATAGCTGCCCCCGTGGCGACGTTAGTTGTTGCCTTGTAAGCACAAGGTCTTCTAACCGAAGCCACAAATGTGTGGTTGGCTTCCTGTTGTTGACTTCCTTTGTTTCTATTTTTACATTCAAGTGTTGTTCATCTTCGCACTTGATTTTATCGTACTGATGAGAGCTTAAGCTCGAAACACGTGTCTACGGTTGCAGAACTTTTTGCGGGATATACCCAATAACTTTTCTACTAATATTTTCATATATTGCCCCTCGCTAAATCCATCCTTAATTGTATTTTCCTGGGTAGGATTGTCACGCTGGTAGCTATAGCTGCCCCCGTGGCGACGTTAGTTGTTGCCTTGTATGCACAAGGTCTTCTAACCGAATCCAAAAATGCGTGGTTGGCTTCCTGTTGTTGACTCCCTTTGTTTCTATTTTTATATCCAAGTGTTGTTCATCTTCGCACTTGATTTTACCGTACTGATGAGAGCTTAAGCTCGAAACACGTGTCTACGGTTGCAGAACTTTTTGAGGGTTATTCCCAATAACTTTTCTACTAATATTTTCATATATTGCCCCTCGCTAAATCCATCCTTAATTGTATTTTCCTGGGTAGGATTGTCACGCTGGTAGCTATAGCTGCCCCCGTGGCGACGTTAGTTGTTGCCTTGTAAGCACAAGGTCTTCTAACCGAACCCACAATTGTGTGGTTGGCTTCCTGTTGTTGACTTCCTTTGTTTCTATTTTTACATCCAAGTGTTGTTCATCTTCGTACTTGATTTTACCGTACTGATGAGAGCTTAAGCTCGAAACACGTGTCTACGGTTGCAGAACTTTTTGAGGGTTATACCCAATAACTTTTCTACTAATATTTTCATATATTGCCCCTCGCTAAATCCATCCTTAATTGTATTTTCCTGGGTAGGATTGTCACGCTGGTAGCTATAGCTGCCCCCGTGGCGACGTTAGTTGTTGCCTTGTAAGCACAAGGTCTTCTAACCGAAGCCACAAATGTGTGGTTGGCTTCCTGTTGTTGACTTCCTTTGTTTCTATTTTTACATTCAAGTGTTGTTCATCTTCGCACTTGATTGTATTGTACTGATGAGAGCTTAAGCTCGAAACACGTTTCTACGGTTGCAGAACTTTTTGCGGGATATACCCAATAACTTTTCTACTAATATTTTCATATATTGCCCCTCGCTAAATCCATCCTCAATTGTATTTTCCTGGGTAGGATTGTCACGCTGGTAGCTATAGCTGCCCCCGTGGCGACGTTAGTTGTTGCCTTGTGAGCACAAGGTCTTCTAACCGAAGCCACAAATGTGTGGTTGGCTTCCTGTTGTCGACTTCCTTTGTTTCTATTTTTACATCCAAGTGTTGATCAACTTCGCACTTAATTTTTCCGTACTGATGAGAGCTTAAGCTCGAAACACGTGTCTACGGTTGCAGAACTTTTTGAAGGTTATACCCAATAACTTTTCTACTAATATTTTCATATATTGCCCCTCGCTAAATCCATCCTTAATTGTATTTTCCTGGGTAGGATTGTCACGCTGGTAGCTATAGCTGCCCCCGTGGCGACGTTAGTTGTTGCCTTGTGAGCACAAGGTCTTCCAACCGAAGCCACAAATGTGTGGTTGGCTTCCTGTTGTTGACTTCCTTTGTTTCTATTTTTACATTCAAGTGTTGTTCATCTTCGCACTTGATTTTACCGTACTGGTGAGAGCTTAAGCTCGAAACACGTGTCTACGGTTGCAGAACTTTTTGAGGGTTATACCCAATAACTTTTCTACTAATATTTTCATATATTGCCCCTCGCTAAATCCATCCTTAATTGTATTTTCCTATGTAGGATTGTCACGCTGGTAGCTATAGCTGCTCCCGTGGCGACGTTAGTTGTTGCCTTGTTAGCACAAGGTCTTCTAACCGAAGCCACAAATGTGTGGTTGGCTTCCTGTTGTTGACTTCCTTTGTTTCTATTTTTACATCCAAGTGTTGTTCATCTTCGCACTTGATTTTACCGTACTGATGAGAGCCTAAGCTCGAAATACGTGTCTACGGTTGCAAAACTTTTTGAGGGTTATACCCAATAACTTTTCTACTGATATTTCCATATATTGCCCCTCGCTAAATCCATCCTTAATTGTATTTTCCTGGGTAGGATTGTCACGCTGGTAGCTATAGCAGCCCCCGTGGCGACGTTAGTTGTTGCCTTGTAAGCACAAGGTCTTCTAACCGAAACCACAAATGTGTGGTTGGCTTCCTGTTGTTGACTTCCTTTGTTTCTATTTTTACATCCAAGTGTTGTTCATCTTCGCACTTGATTTTACCGTACTGATGAGAGCTTAAGCTCGAAACACGTGTCTACGGTTGCAGAACTTTTTGAGGGTTATACCCAATAACTTTTCTACTGATATTTTCATATATTGCCCCTCGCTAAATCCATCCTTAATTGTATTTTCCTGGGTAGGATTGACACGCTGGTAGCTATAGCTGCCCCCGTGGCGACGTTAGTTGTTGCCTTGTAAGCACAAGGTCTTCTAACCGAATCCACAAATGTGTGGTTGGCTTCCTGTTGTTGACTTCCTTTGTTTCTATTTTTACATCCAAGTGTTGTTCATCTTCGCACTTGATTTTACCGTACTGATGAGAGCTTAAGCTCGAAATACGTGTCTACGGTTGCAGAACTTTTTGAGGGTTATACCCAATAACTTTTCTACTAATATTTTCATATATTGCCCCTCGCTAAATCCATCCTTAATTGTATTTTCCTGGGTAGGATTGTCACGCTGGTAGCTATAGCTGCCCCCGTGGCGACGTTAGTTGTTGCCTTGTAAGCACAAGGTCTTCTAACCGAAGCCACAAATGTGTGGTTGGCTTCCTGTTGTTGACTTCCTTTGTTTCTATTTTTACATCCAAGTGTTGTTCATCTTCGCACTTGATTTTACCGTACTGATGGGAGCTTAAGCTCGAAACACGTGTCTACGGTTGCAGACCTTTTTGAGGGTTATACCCAATAACTTTTCTACTGATATTTTCATATATTGCCCCTCGCTAAATCCATCCTTAATTGTATTTTCCTGGGTAGGATTGTCACGTTGGTAGCTATAGCTGCCCCCGTGGCGACGTTAGTTGTTGCCTTGTAAGCACAAGGTCTTCTAACCGAAGCCACAAATGTGTGGTTGGCTTCCTGTTGTTGACTTCCTTTGTTTCTATTTTTACATTCAAGTGTTGTTCATCTTCGCACTTGATTTTATTGTACTGATGAGAGCTTAAGCTCGAAACACGTTTCTACGGTTGCAGAACTTTTTGCGGGATATACCCAATAACTTTTCTACTAATATTTTCATATATTGCCCCTCGCTAAATCCATCCTCAATTGTATTTTCCTGGGTAGGATTGTCACGCTGGTAGCTATAGCTGCCCCCGTGGCGACGTTAGTTGTTGCCTTGTAAGCACAAGGTCTTCTAACCGAAACCACAAATGTGTGGTTGGCTTCCTGTTGTTGACTTCCTTTGTTTCTATTTTTTCATTCAAGTGTTGTTCATCTTCGCACTTGATTTTACCGTACTGATGAGAGCTTAAGCTCGAAACACGTGTCTACGGTTGCAGAACTTTTTGAGGGTTATACCCAATAACTTTTCTACTAATATTTTCATATATTGCCCCTCGCTAAATCCATCCTTAATTGTATTTTCCTGGGTAGGATTGTCACGCTGGTAGCTATAGCTGCCCCCGTGGCGACGTTAGTTGTTACCTTGTAAGCACAAGGTCTTTTAACCGAAGCCACAAATGTGTGGTTGGCTTCCTGTTGTTGACTTCCTTTGTTTCTATTTTTACATCCAAGTGTTGTTCATCTTCGCACTTGATTTTACCGTACTGATGAGAGCTCAAGTTCGAAACACGTGTCTACGGTTGCAGAACTTTTTGCGGGATATACCCAATAACTTTTTTACTAATATTTTCATATATTGCCCCTCGCTAAATCCATCCTTAATTGTATTTCCCTGGGTAGGATTGTCACGCTGGTAGCTATAGCTGCCCCCGTGGCGACGTTAGTTGTTGCCTTGTAAGCACAAGGTCTTCTAACCGAAGCCACAAATGTGTGGTTGGCTTCCTGTTGTTGACTTCCTTTGTTTCTATTTTTACATTCAAGTGTTGTTCATCTTCGCACTTGATTTTATCGTACTGATGAGAGCTTAAGCTCGAAACACGTGTCTACGGTTGCAGAACTTTTTGCGGGATATACCCAATAACTTTTCTACTAATATTTTCATATATTGCCCCTCGCTAAATCCATCCTTAATTGTATTTTCCTGGGTAGGATTGTCACGCTGGTAGCTATAGCTGCCCCCGTGGCGACGTTAGTTGTTGCCTTGTATGCACAAGGTCTTCTAACCGAATCCAAAAATGCGTGGTTGGCTTCCTGTTGTTGACTCCCTTTGTTTCTATTTTTATATCCAAGTGTTGTTCATCTTCGCACTTGATTTTACCGTACTGATGAGAGCTTAAGCTCGAAACACGTGTCTACGGTTGCAGAACTTTTTGAGGGTTATTCCCAATAACTTTTCTACTAATATTTTCATATATTGCCCCTCGCTAAATCCATCCTTAATTGTATTTTCCTGGGTAGGATTGTCACGCTGGTAGCTATAGCTGCCCCCGTGGCGACGTTAGTTGTTGCCTTGTAAGCACAAGGTCTTCTAACCGAACCCACAATTGTGTGGTTGGCTTCCTGTTGTTGACTTCCTTTGTTTCTATTTTTACATCCAAGTGTTGTTCATCTTCGTACTTGATTTTACCGTACTGATGAGAGCTTAAGCTCGAAACACGTGTCTACGGTTGCAGAACTTTTTGAGGGTTATACCCAATAATTTTTCTACTAATATTTTCATATATTGCCCCTCGCTAAATCCATCCTTAATTGTATTTTCCTGGGTAGGATTGTCACGCTGGTAGCTATAGCTGCCCCCGTGGCGACGTTAGTTGTTGCCTTGTAAGCACAAGGTCTTCTAACCGAAGCCACAAATGTGTGGTTGGCTTCCTGTTGTTGACTTCCTTTGTTTCTATTTTTACATTCAAGTGTTGTTCATCTTCGCACTTGATTTTATTGTACTGATGAGAGCTTAAGCTCGAAACACGTTTCTACGGTTGCAGAACTTTTTGCGGGATATACCCAATAACTTTTCTACTAATATTTTCATATATTGCCCCTCGCTAAATCCATCCTCAATTGTATTTTCCTGGGTAGGATTGTCACGCTGGTAGCTATAGCTGCCCCCGTGGCGACGTTAGTTGTTGCCTTGTAAGCACAAGGTCTTCTAACCGAAACCACAAATGTGTGGTTGGCTTCCTGTTGTTGACTTCCTTTGTTTCTATTTTTTCATCCAAGTGTTGTTCATCTTCGCACTTGATTTTACCGTACTGATGAGAGCTTAAGCTCGAAACACGTGTCTACGGTTGCAGAACTTTTTGAGGGTTATACCCAATAACTTTTCTACTAATATTTTCATATATTGCCCCTCGCAAAATCCATCCTTAATTGTATTTTCCTGGGTAGGATTGTCACGCTGGTAGCTATAGCTGCCCCCGTGGCGACGTTAGTTGTTCCCTTGTAAGCACAAGGTCTTCTAACCGAAGCCACAAATGTGTGGTTGGCTTCCTGTTGTTGACTTCCTTTGTTTCTATTTTTACATCCAAGTGTTGTTCATCTTCGCACTTGATTTTACCGTACTGATGAGAGCTTAAGCTCGAAACACGTGTCTACGGTTGCAGAACTTTTTGCGGGATATACCCAATAACTTTTCTACTAATATTTTCATATATTGCCCCTCGCTAAATCCATCCTTAATTGTATTTCCCTGGGTAGGATTGTCACGCTGGTAGCTATAGCTGACCCCGTGGCGACGTTAGTTGTTGCCTTGTAAGCACAAGGTCTTCTAACCGAAGCCACAAATGTGTGGTTGGCTTCCTGTTGTTGACTTCCTTTGTTTCTATTTTTACATTCAAGTGTTGTTCATCTTCGCACTTGATTTTATCGTACTGATGAGAGCTTAAGCTCGAAACACGTGTCTACGGTTGCAGAACTTTTTGCGGGATATACCCAATAACTTTTCTACTAATATTTTCATATATTGCCCCTCGCTAAATCCATCCTTAATTGTATTTTCCTGGGTAGGATTGTCACGCTGGTAGCTATAGCTGCCCCCGTGGCGACGTTAGTTGTTGCCTTGTAAGCACAAGGTCTTTCAACCGAAGCCACAAATGTGTGGTTGGCTTCCTGTTGTTGACTTCCTTTGTTTCTATTTTTATATCCAAATGTTGTTCATCTTCGCACTTGATTTTACCGTACTGATGAGAGCTTAAGCTCGAAACACGTGTCTACGGTTGCAGAACTTTTTGAGGGTTATACCCAATAACTTTTCTACTAATATTTTCATATATTGCCCCTCGCTGAATCCATTCTTAATTGTATTTTCCTGGGTAGGATTGTCACGCTGGTAGCTATAGCTGTTCCCGTGGCGACGTTGGTTGTTGCCTTGTAAGCACAAGGTCTTCTAACCGAAGCCACAAATGTGTGGTTGGCTTCCTGTTGTTGACTTCCTTTGTTTCTATTTTTACATCCAAGTATTGTTCATCTTCGCACTTGATTTTACCGTACTGATGAGAGCTTAAGCTCGAAACACGTGTCTACGGTTGCAGAACTTCTTGAGGGTTATACCCAATAACTTTTCTACTAATATTTTCATATATTGCCCCTCGCTAAATCCATCCTTAATTGTATTTTCCTGGGTAGGATTGTCACGCTGGTAGCTTTAGCTGCCCCCGTGGCGACGTTAGTTGTTGCCTTGTAAGCACAAGGTCTTTTAACCGAAGCCACAAATGTGTGGTTGGCTTCCTGTTGTTGACTTCCTTTGTTTCTATTTTTACATCCAAGTGTTGTTCATCTTCGCACTTGATTTTACCGTACTGATGAGAGCTTAAGCTCGAAACACGTGTCTACGGTTGCAGAACTTTTTGAGGGTTATACCCAATAACTTTTCTACTAATATTTTCATATATTGCCCCTCGCTAAATCCATCCTTAATTGTATTTTCCTGGGTAGGATTGTCACGCTGGTAGCTATAGCTGCCCCCGTGGCGACGTTAGTTGTTGCCTTGTAAGCACAAGGTCTTCAAACCGAAACCACAATTGTGTGGTTGGCTTCCTGTTGTTGACTTCCTTTGTTTCTATTTTTACATCCAAGTGTTGTTCATCTTCGCACTTGATTTTACCGTACTGATGAGAGCTTAAGCTCGAAACACGTGTCTACGGTTGCAGAACTTTTTGAGGGTTATACCCAATAACTTTTCTACTAATATTTTCATATATTGCCCCTCGCTAAATCCATCCTTAATTGTTTTTTCCTGGGTAGGATTGTCACGCTGGTAGCTATAGCTGCCCCCGTGGCGACGTTAGTTGTTGCCTTGTAAGCACAAGGTCTTCTAACCGAAACCACAAATGTGTGGTTGGCTTCCTGATGTTGACTTCCTTTGTTTCTATTTTTACATCCAAATGTTGTTCATCTTCGCACTTGATTTTACCGTACTGATGAGAGCTTAAGCTCGAAACACGTGTCTACGGTTGCAGAACTTTTTGAGGGTTATACCCAATAACTTTTCTACTAATATTTTCATATATTGCCCCTCGCTGAATCCATCCTTAATTGTATTTTTCTGGGTAGGATTGTCACGCTGGTAGCTATAGCTGCCCCCGTGGCGACGTTGGTTGTTGCCTTGTAAGCACAAGGTCTTCTAACCGAAGCCACAAATGTGTGGTTGGCTTCCTGTTGTTGACTTCCTTTGTTTCTATTTTTACATCCAAGTATTGTTCATCTTCGCACTTGATTTTACCGTACTGATGAGAGCTTAAGCTCGAAACACGTGTCTACGGTTGCAGAACTTCTTGAGGGTTATACCCAATAACTTTTCTACTAATATTTTCATATATTGCCCCTCGCTAAATCCATCCTTAATTGTATTTTCCTGGGTAGGATTGTCACGCTGGTAGCTATAGCTGCCCCCGTGGCAACGTTAGTTGTTGCCTTGTAAGCACAAGGTCTTCTAACCGAAGCCACAAATGTGTGGTTGGCTTCCTGTTGTTGACTTCCTTTGTTTCTATTTTTACATCCAAGTGTTGTTCATTTTCGCACTTGATTTTACCGTACTGATGAGAGCTTAAGCTCGAAACACGTGTCTACGGTTGCAGAACTTTTTGAGGGTTATACCCAATAACTTTTCCACTAATATTTTCATATATTGCCCCTCGCTAAATCCATCCTTAATTGTATTTTCCTGGGTAGGATTGTCACGCTGGTAGCTATAGTTGCCCCCGTGGCGACGTTAGTTGTTGCCTTGTAAGCACAAGGTCTTCTAACCGAAGCCACAAATGTGTGGTTGGCTTCCTGTTGTCGACTTCCTTTGTTTCTATTTTTACATCCAAGTGTTGTTCATCTTCGCACTTGATTTTACCGTACTGATGAGAGCTTAAGCTCGAAACACGTGTCTACGGTTGCAGAACTTTTTGAGGGTTATACCCAATAACTTTTCTACTAATATTTTCATATATTGCCCCTCGCTAAATCCATCCTTAATTGTTTTTTCCTGGGTAGGATTGTCACGCTGGTAGCTATAGCTGCCCCCGTGGCGACGTTAGTTGTTGCCTTGTAAGCACAAGGTCTCCTAACCGAAACCACAAATGTGTGGTTGGCTTCCTGATGTTGACTTCCTTTGTTTCTATTTTTACATCCAAATGTTGTTCATCTTCGCACTTGATTTTACCGTACTGATGAGAGCTTAAGCTCGAAACACGTGTCTACGGTTGCAGAACTTTTTGAGGGTTATACCCAATAACTTTTCTACTAATATTTTCATATATTGCCGCTCGCTGAATCCATCATTAATTGTATTTTCCTGGGTAGGATTGTCACGCTGGTAGCTATAGCTGCCCCCGTGGCGACGTTGGTTGTTGCCTTGTAAGCACAAGGTCTTCTAACCGAAGCCACAAATGTGTGGTTGGCTTCCTGTTGTTGACTTCCTTTGTTTCTATTTTTACATCCAAGTATTGTTCATCTTCGCACTTGATTTTACCGTACTGATGAGAGCTTAAGCTCGAAACACGTGTCTACGGTTGCAGAACTTCTTGAGGGTTATACCCAATAACTTTTCTACTAATATTTTCATATATTGCCCCTCGCTAAATCCATCCTTAATTGTATTTTCCTGGGTAGGATTGTCACGCTGGTAGCTATAGCTGCCCCCGTGGCGACGTTAGTTGTTGCCTTGTAAGCACAAGGTCTTCTAACCGAAACCACAATTGTGTGGTTGGCTTCCTGTTGTTGACTTCCTTTGTTTCTATTTTTACATCCAAGTGTTGTTCATCTTCGCACTTGATTTTACCGTACTGATGAGAGCTTAAGCTCGAAACACGTGTCTACGGTTGCAGAACTTTTTGAGGGTTATACCCAATAACTTTTCTACTAATATTTTCATATATTGCCCCTCGCTAAATCCATCCTTAATTGTATTTTCCTGGGTAGGATTGTCACGCTGGTAGCTATAGCTGCCCCCGTGGCGACGTTAGTTGTTGCCTTGTAAGTACAAGGTCTTCTAACCGAAGCCACAAATGTGTGGTTGGCTTCCTGTTGTTGACTTCCTTTGTTTCTATTTTTACATTCAAGTGTTGTTCATCTTCACACTTGATTTTATCGTACTGATGGGAGCTTAAGCTCGAAACACGTGTCTACGGTTGCAGAACTTTTTGCGGGATATACCCAATAACTTTTCTACTAATATTTTCATATATTGCCCCTCGCTAAATCCATCCTTAATTGTATTTTCCTGGGTAGGATTGTCACGCTGGTAGCTATAGCTGCCCTCGTGGCGACGTTAGTTGTTGCCTTGTAAGCACAAGGTCTTCTAACCGAAGCCAAAAATGCGTGGTTGGCTTCCTGTTGTTGACTTCCTTTGTTTTTATTTTTACATCCAAGTGTTGTTCATCTTCGCACTTGATTTTACCGTACTGATGAGAGCTTAAGCTCGAAACACGTGTCTACGGTTGCAGAACTTTTTGAGGGTTATACCCAATAACTTTTCTACTAATATTTTCATATATTGCCCCTCGCTAAATCCATCCTTAATTGTATTTTCCTGGGTAGGATTGTCACGCTGGTAGCTATAGCTGCCCCCGTGGCGACGTTAGTTGTTGCCTTGTAAGCACAAGGTCTTCTAACCGAAACCACAATTGTGTGGTTGGCTTCCTGTTGTTGACTTCCTTTGTTTCTATTTTTACATCCAAGTGTTGTTCATCTTCGCACTTGATTTTACCGTACTGATGAGAGCTTAAGCTCGAAACACGTGTCTACGGTTGCAGAACTTTTTGAGGGTTATACCCAATAACTTTTCTACTAATATTTTCATATATTGCCCCTCGCTGAATCCATCCTTAATTGTATTTTCCTGGGTAGGATTGTCACGCTGGTAGCTATAGCTGCCCCCGTGGCGACGTTGGTTGTTGCCTTGTAAGCACAAGGTCTTCTAACCGAAGCCACAAATGTGTGGTTGGCTTCCTGTTGTTGACTTCCTTTGTTTCTATTTTTACATCCAAGTATTGTTCATCTTCGCACTTGATTTTACCGTACTGATGAGAGCTTAAGCTCGAAACACGTGTCTACGGTTGCAGAACTTCTTGAGGGTTATACCCAATAACTTTTCTACTAATATTTTCATATATTGACCCTCGCTAAATCCATCCTTAATTGTATTTTCCTGGGTAGGATTGTCACGCTGGTAGCTATAGCTGCCCCCGTGGCGACGTTAGTTGTTGCCTTGTAAGCACAAGGTCTTCTAACCGAAGCCACAAATGTGTGGTTGGCTTCCTGTTGTTGACTTCCTTTGTTTCTATTTTTACATCCAAGTGTTGTTCATCTTCGCACTTGATTTTACCGTACTGATGAGAGCTTAAGCTCGAAACACGTGTCTACGGTTGCAGAACTTTTCGAGGGTTATACCCAATAACTTTTCTACTAATATTTTCATATATTGCCCCTCGCTAAATCCATCCTTAATTGTATTTTCCTGGGTAGGATTGACACGCTGGTAGCTATAGCTGCCCCCGTGGCGAAGTTAGTTGTTGCCTTGTAAGCACAAGATCTTCTAACCGAAGCCACAAATGTGTGGTTGGCTTCCTGTTGTTGACTTCCTTTGTTTCTATTTTTACATCCAAGTGTTGTTCATCTTCGCACTTGATTTTACCGTACTGATGAGAGCTTAAGCTCGAAACACGTGTCTACGGTTGCAGAACTTTTTGAGGGTTATACCCAATAACTTTTCTACTAATATTTTCATATATTGCCCCTCGCTAAATCCATCCTTAATTGTATTTTCCTGGGTAGGATTGTCACGCTGGTAGCTATAGCTGCCCCCATGGCGACGTTAGTTGTTGCTTCGTAAGCACAAGGTCTTCTAACCGAAGCCACAAATGTGTGGTTGGCTTCCTGTTGTTGACTTCCTTTGTTTCTATTTTTACATCCAAGTGTTGTTCATCTTCGCATTTGATTTTACCGTACTGATGAGAGCTTAAGCTCGAAACACGTGTCTACGGTTGCAGAACTTTTTGAGGGTTATACCCAATAACTTTTCTACTGATATTTTGATATATTGCCCCTCGCTAAATCCATCCTTAATTGTATTTTCCTGGGTAGGATTGTCACGTTGGTAGCTAAAGCTGCCCCCGTGGCGACGTTAGTTGTTGCCTTGTAAGCACAAGGTCTTCTAACCGAAGCCACAAATGTGTGGTTGGCTTCCTGTTGTTGACTTCCTTTGTTTCTATTTTTATATCCAAGTGTTGTTCATCTTCGCACTTGATTTTACCGTACTGATGAGAGCTTAAGCTCGAAACACGTGTCTACGGTTGCAGAACTTTTTGAGGGTTATACCCAATAACTTTTCTACTAATATTTTCATATATTGTCCCTCGCTAAATCCATTCTTAATTGTATTTTCCTGGGTAGGATTGTCACGCTGGTAGCTATAGCTGCCCCCGTGGCAACGTTAGTTGTTGCCTTGTAAGCACAAGGTCTTCTAACCGAAGCCACAAATGTGTGGTTGGCTTCCTGTTGTTGACTTCCTTTGTTTCTATTTTTACATCCAAGTGTTGTTCATTTTCGCACTTGATTTTACCGTACTGATGAGAGCTTAAGCTCGAAACACGTGTCTACGGTTGCAGAACTTTTTGAGGGTTATACCCAATAACTTTTCTACTAATATTTTCATATATTGCCCCTCGCTAAATCCATCCTTAATTGTATTTTCCTGGGTAGGATTGTCACGCTGGTAGCTATAGTTGCCCCCGTGGCGACGTTAGTTGTTGCCTTGTAAGCACAAGGTCTTCTAACCGAAGCCACAAATGTGTGGTTGGCTTCCTGTTGTCGACTTCCTTTGTTTCTATTTTTACATCCAAGTGTTGTTCATCTTCGCACTTGATTTTACCGTACTGATGAGAGCTTAAGCTCGAAACACGTGTCTACGGTTGCAGAACTTTTTGAGGGTTATACCCAATAACTTTTCTACTAATATTTTCATATATTGCCCCTCGCTAAATCCATCCTTAATTGTATTTTCCTGGGTAGGATTGTCACGCTGGTAGCTATAGCTGCCCCCGTGGCGACGTTAGTTGTTGCCTTGTAAGCACAAGGTCTTCTAACCGAAACCACAATTGTGTGGTTGGCTTCCTGTTGTTGACTTCCTTTGTTTCTATTTTTACATCCAAGTGTTGTTCATCTTCGCACTTGATTTTACCGTACTGATGAGAGCTTAAGCTCGAAACACGTGTCTACGGTTGCAGAACTTTTTGAGGGTTATACCCAATAACTTTTCTACTAATATTTTCATATATTGCCCCTCGCTAAATCCATCCTTAATTGTATTTTCCTGGGTAGGATTGTCACGCTGGTAGCTATAGCTGCCCCCGTGGCGACGTTAGTTGTTGCCTTGTAAGTACAAGGTCTTCTAACCGAAGCCACAAATGTGTGGTTGGCTTCCTGTTGTTGACTTCCTTTGTTTCTATTTTTACATTCAAGTGTTGTTCATCTTCACACTTGATTTTATCGTACTGATGGGAGCTTAAGCTCGAAACACGTGTCTACGGTTGCAGAACTTTTTGCGGGATATACCCAATAACTTTTCTACTAATATTTTCATATATTGCCCCTCGCTAAATCCATCCTTAATTGTATTTTCCTGGGTAGGATTGTCACGCTGGTAGCTATAGCTGCCCTCGTGGCGACGTTAGTTGTTGCCTTGTAAGCACAAGGTCTTCTAACCGAAGCCAAAAATGCGTGGTTGGCTTCCTGTTGTTGACTTCCTTTGTTTCTATTTTTACATCCAAGTGTTGTTCATCTTCGCACTTGATTTTACCGTACTGATGAGAGCTTAAGCTCGAAACACGTGTCTACGGTTGCAGAACTTTTTGAGGGTTATACCCAATAACTTTTCTACTAATATTTTCATATATTGCCCCTCGCTAAATCCATCCTTAATTGTATTTTCCTGGGTAGGATTGTCACGCTGGTAGCTATAGCTGCCCCCGTGGCGACGTTAGTTGTTGCCTTGTAAGCACAAGGTCTTCTAACCGAAACCACAATTGTGTGGTTGGCTTCCTGTTGTTGACTTCCTTTGTTTCTATTTTTACATCCAAGTGTTGTTCATCTTCGCACTTGATTTTACCGTACTGATGAGAGCTTAAGCTCGAAACACGTGTCTACGGTTGCAGAACTTTTTGAGGGTTATACCCAATAACTTTTCTACTAATATTTTCATATATTGCCCCTCGCTGAATCCATCCTTAATTGTATTTTCCTGGGTAGGATTGTCACGCTGGTAGCTATAGCTGCCCCCGTGGCGACGTTGGTTGTTGCCTTGTAAGCACAAGGTCTTCTAACCGAAGCCACAAATGTGTGGTTGGCTTCCTGTTGTTGACTTCCTTTGTTTCTATTTTTACATCCAAGTATTGTTCATCTTCGCACTTGATTTCACCGTACTGATGAGAGCTTAAGCTCGAAACACGTGTCTACGGTTGCAGAACTCCTTGAGGGTTATACCCAATAACTTTTCTACTAATATTTTCATATATTGACCCTCGCTAAATCCATCCTTAATTGTATTTTCCTGGGTAGGATTGTCACGCTGGTAGCTATAGCTGCCCCCGTGGCGACGTTAGTTGTTGCCTTGTAAGCACAAGGTCTTCTAACCGAAGCCACAAATGTGTGGTTGGCTTCCTGTTGTTGACTTCCTTTGTTTCTATTTTTACATCCAAGTGTTGTTCATCTTCGCACTTGATTTTACCGTACTGATGAGAGCTTAAGCTCGAAACACGTGTCTACGGTTGCAGAACTTTTCGAGGGTTATACCCAATAACTTTTCTACTAATATTTTCATATATTGCCCCTCGCTAAATCCATCCTTAATTGTATTTTCCTGGGTAGGATTGACAAGCTGGTAGCTATAGCTGCCCCCGTGGCGAAGTTAGTTGTTGCCTTGTAAGCACAAGATCTTCTAACCGAAGCCACAAATGTGTGGTTGGCTTCCTGTTGTTGACTTCCTTTGTTTCTATTTTTACATCCAAGTGTTGTTCATCTTCGCACTTGATTTTACCGTACTGATGAGAGCTTAAGCTCGAAACACGTGTCTACGGTTGCAGAACTTTTTGAGGGTTATACCCAATAACTTTTCTACTAATATTTTCATATATTGCCCCTCGCTAAATCCATCCTTAATTGTATTTTCCTGGGTAGGATTGTCACGCTGGTAGCTATAGCTGCCCCCATGGCGACGTTAGTTGTTGCTTCGTAAGCACAAGGTCTTCTAACCGAAGCCACAAATGTGTGGTTGGCTTCCTGTTGTTGACTTCCTTTGTTTCTATTTTTACATCCAAGTGTTGTTCATCTTCGCATTCGATTTTACCGTACTGATGAGAGCTTAAGCTCGAAACACGTGTCTACGGTTGCAGAACTTTTTGAGGGTTATACCCAATAACTTTTCTACTGATATTTTGATATATTGCCCCTCGCTAAATCCATCCTTAATTGTATTTTCCTGGGTAGGATTGTCACGTTGGTAGCTAAAGCTGCCCCCGTGGCGACGTTAGTTGTTGCCTTGTAAGCACAAGGTCTTCTAACCGAAGCCACAAATGTGTGGTTGGCTTCCTGTTGTTGACTTCCTTTGTTTCTATTTTTATATCCAAGTGTTGTTCATCTTCGCACTTGATTTTACCGTACTGATGAGAGCTTAAGCTCGAAACACGTGTCTACGGTTGCAGAACTTTTTGAGGGTTATACCCAATAACTTTTCTACTAATATTGTCATATATTGTCCCTCGCTAAATCCATTCTTAATTGTATTTTCCTGGGTAGGATTGTCACGCTGGTAGCTATAGCTGCCCCCGTGGCAACGTTAGTTGTTGCCTTGTGAGCACAAGGTCTTCTAACCGAAGCCACAAATGTGTGGTTGGCTTCCTGTTGTTGACTTCCTTTGTTTCTATTTTTACATCCAAGTGTTGTTCATTTTCGCACTTGATTTTACCGTACTGATGAGAGCTTAAGCTCGAAACACGTGTCTACGGTTGCAGAACTTTTTGAGGGTTATACCCAATAACTTTTCTACTAATATTTTCATATATTGCCCCTCGCTAAATCCATCCTTAATTGTATTTTCCTGGGTAGGATTGTCACGCTGGTAGCTATAGTTGCCCCCGTGGCGACGTTAGTTGTTGCCTTGTAAGCACAAGGTCTTCTAACCGAAGCCACAAATGTGTGGTTGGCTTCCTGTTGTCGACTTCCTTTGTTTCTATTTTTACATCCAAGTGTTGTTCATCTTCGCACTTGATTTTACCGTACTGATGAGAGCTTAAGCTCGAAACACGTGTCTACGGTTGCAGAACTTTTTGAGGGTTATACCCAATAACTTTTCTACTAATATTTTCATATATTGCCCCTCGCTAAATCCATCCTTAATTGTTTTTTCCTGGGTAGGATTGTCACGCTGGTAGCTATAGCTGCCCCCGTGGCGACGTTGGTTGTTGCCTTGTAAGCACAAGGTCTTCTAACCGAAGCCACAAATGTGTGGTTGGCTTCCTGTTGTTGACTTCCTTTGTTTCTATTTTTACATCCAAGTATTGTTCATCTTCGCACTTGATTTTACCGTACTGATGAGAGCTTAAGCTCGAAACACGTGTCTACGGTTGCAGAACTTCTTGAGGGTTATACCCAATAACTTTTCTACTAATATTTTCATATATTGACCCTCGCTAAATCCATCCTTAATTGTATTTTCCTGGGTAGGATTGTCACGCTGGTAGCTATAGCTGCCCCCGTGGCGACGTTAGTTGTTGCCTTGTAAGCACAAGGTCTTCTAACCGAAGCCACAAATGTGTGGTTGGCTTCCTGTTGTTGACTTCCTTTGTTTCTATTTTTACATCCAAGTGTTGTTCATCTTCGCACTTGATTTTACCGTACTGATGAGAGCTTAAGCTCGAAACACGTGTCTACGGTTGCAGAACTTTTTGAGGGTTATACCCAATAACTTTTCTACTAATATTTTCATATATTGCCCCTCGCTAAATCCATCCTTAATTGTATTTTCCTGGGTAGGATTGACACGCTGGTAGCTATAGCTGCCCCCGTGGCGAAGTTAGTTGTTGCCTTGTAAGCACAAGATCTTCTAACCGAAGCCACAAATGTGTGGTTGGCTTCCTGTTGTTGACTTCCTTTGTTTCTATTTTTACATCCAAGTGTTGTTCATCTTCGCACTTGATTTTACCGTACTGATGAGAGCTTGAGCTCGAAACACGTGTCTACGGTTGCAGAACTTTTTGAGGGTTATACCCAATAACTTTTCTACTAATATTTTCATATATTGCCCCTCGCTAAATCCATCCTTAATTGTATTTTCCTGGGTAGGATTGTCACGCTGGTAGCTATAGCTGCCCCCATGGCGACGTTAGTTGTTGCTTCGTAAGCACAAGGTCTTCTAACCGAAGCCACAAATGTGTGGTTGGCTTCCTGTTGTTGACTTCCTTTGTTTCTATTTTTACATCCAAGTGTTGTTCATCTTCGCATTTGATTTTACCGTACTGATGAGAGCTTAAGCTCGAAACACGTGTCTACGGTTGCAGAACTTTTTGAGGGTTATACCCAATAACTTTTCTACTGATATTTTGATATATTGCCCCTCGCTAAATCCATCCTTAATTGTATTTTCCTGGGTAGGATTGTCACGTTGGTAGCTAAAGCTGCCCCCGTGGCGACGTTAGTTGTTGCCTTGTAAGCACAAGGTCTTCTAACCGAAGCCACAAATGTGTGGTTGGCTTCCTGTTGTTGACTTCCTTTGTTTCTATTTTTATATCCAAGTGTTGTTCATCTTCGCACTTGATTTTACCGTACTGATAAGAGCTTAAGCTCGAAACACGTGTCTACGGTTGCAGAACTTTTTGAGGGTTATACCAAATAACTTTTCTACTAATATTTTCATATATTGTCCCTCGCTAAATCCATTCTTAATTGTATTTTCCTGGGTAGGATTGTCACGCTGGTAGCTATAGCTGCCCCCGTGGCGACGTTAGTTGTTGCCTTGTAAGCACAAGGTCTTCTAACCGAAGCCATAAATGTGTGGTTGGCTTCCTGTTTTGTTGACTTCCTTTGTTTCTATTTTTACATTCAAGTGTTGTTCATCTTCGCACTTGATTTTATCGTACTGATGAGAGCTTAAGCTCGAAACACGTGTCTAGGCTGCAGAACTTTTTGCGGGATATACCCAATAACTTTTCTACTAATATTTTCATATATTGCCCCTCGCTAAATCCATCCTTAATTGTATTTTCCTGGGTAGGATTGTCACGTTGGTAGCTAAAGCTGCCCCCGTGGCGACCTTAGTTGTTGCCTTGTAAGCACAAGGTCTTCTAACCGAAGCCACAAATGTGTGGTTGGCTTCCTGTTGTTGACTTCCTTTGTTTCTATTTTTATATCCAAGTGTTGTTCATCTTCGCACTTGATTTTACCGTACTGATGAGAGCTTAAGCTCGAAACACGTGTCTACGGTTGCAGAACTTTTTGAGGGTTATACCCAATAACTTTTCTACTGATATTTTCATATATTGTCCCTCGCTAAATCCATTCTTAATTGTATTTTCCTGGGTAGGATTGTCACGCTGGTAGCTATAGCTGCCCCCGTGGCGACGTTAGTTGTTGCCTTGTAAGCACAAGGTCTTCTAACCGAAACCACAAATGTGTGGTTGGCTTCCTGTTGTTGACTTCCTTTGTTTCTATTTTTACATCCAAGTGTTGTTCATCTTCGCACTTGATTTTACCGTACTGATGAGAGCTTAAGCTCGAAACACGTGTCTACGGTTGCAGAACTTTTTGAGGGTCATACCCAATAACTTTTCTACTAATATTTTCATATATTGCCCCTCGCTAAATCCATCCTTAATTGTATTTTCCTGGGTAGGATTGTCACGCTGGTAGCTATAGCTGCCCCCATGGCGACGTTGGTTGTTGCTTCGTAAGCACAAGGTCTTCTAACCGAAGCCACAAATGTGTGGTTGGCTTCCTGTTGTTGACTTCCTTTGTTTCTATTTTTACATCCAAGTGTTGTTCATCTTCGCATTTGATTTTACCGTACTGATGAGAGCTTAAGCTCGAAACACGTGTCTACGGTTGCAGAACTTTTTGAGGGTTATACCCAATAACTTTTCTACTGATATTTTGATATATTGCCCCTCGCTGAATCCATCCTTAATTGTATTTTCCTGGGTAGGATTGTCACGTTGGTAGCTAAAGCTGCCCCCGTGGCGACGTTAGTTGTTGCCTTGTAAGCACAAGGTCTTCTAACCGAAGCCACAAATGTGTGGTTGGCTTCCTGTTGTTGACTTCCTTTGTTTCTATTTTTATATCCAAGTGTTGTTCATCTTCGCACTTGATTTTACCGTACTGATGAGAGCTTAAGCTCGAAACACGTGTCTACGGTTGCAGAACTTTTTGAGGGTTATACCCAATAACTTTTCTACTAATATTTTCATATATTGTCCTTCGCTAAATCCATTCTTAATTGTATTTTCCTGGGTAGGATTGTCACGCTGGTAGCTATAGCTGCCCCCGTGGCAACGTTAGTTGTTGCCTTGTAAGCACAAGGTCTTCTAACCGAAGCCACAAATGTGTGGTTGGCTTCCTGTTGTTGACTTCCTTTGTTTCTATTTTTACATCCAAGTGTTGTTCATTTTCGCACTTGATTTTACCGTACTGATGAGAGCTTAAGCTCGAAACACGTGTCTACGGTTGCAGAACTTTTTGAGGGTTATACCCAATAACTTTTCTACTAATATTTTCATATATTGCCCCTCGCTAAATCCATCCTTAATTGTATTTTCCTGGGTAGGATTGTCACGCTGGTAGCTATAGTTGCCCCCGTGGCGACGTTAGTTGTTGCCTTGTAAGCACAAGGTCTTCTAACCGAAGCCACAAATGTGTGGTTGGCTTCCTGTTGTCGACTTCCTTTGTTTCTATTTTTACATCCAAGTGTTGTTCATCTTCGCACTTGATTTTACCGTACTGATGAGAGCTTAAGCTCGAAACACGTGTCTACGGTTGCAGAACTTTTTGAGGGTTATACCCAATAACTTTTCTACTAATATTTTCATATATTGCCCCTCGCTAAATCCATCCTTAATTGTTTTTTCCTGGGTAGGATTGTCACGCTGGTAGCTATAGCTGCCCCCGTGGCGACGTTGGTTGTTGCCTTGTAAGCACAAGGTCTTCTAACCGAAGCCACAAATGTGTGGTTGGCTTCCTGTTGTTGACTTCCTTTGTTTCTATTTTTACATCCAAGTATTGTTCATCTTCGCACTTGATTTTACCGTACTGATGAGAGCTTAAGCTCGAAACACGTGTCTACGGTTGCAGAACTTCTTGAGGGTTATACCCAATAACTTTTCTACTAATATTTTCATATATTGACCCTCGCTAAATCCATCCTTAATTGTATTTTCCTGGGTAGGATTGTCACGCTGGTAGCTATAGCTGCCCCCGTGGCGACGTTAGTTGTTGCCTTGTAAGCACAAGGTCTTCTAACCGAAACCACAAATGTGTGGTTGGCTTCCTGTTGTTGACTTCCTTTGTTTCTATTTTTACATCCAAGTGTTGTTCATCTTCGCACTTGATTTTACCGTACTGATGAGAGCTTAAGCTCGAAACACGTGTCTACGGTTGCAGAACTTTTTGAGGGTTATACCCAATAACTTTTCTACTAATATTTTCATATATTGCCCCTCGCTAAATCCATCCTTAATTGTTTTTTCCTGGGTAGGATTGTCACGCTGGTAGCTATAGCTGCCCCCGTGGCGACGTTGGTTGTTGCCTTGTAAGCACAAGGTCTTCTAACCGAAGCCACAAATGTGTGGTTGGCTTCCTGTTGTTGACTTCCTTTGTTTCTATTTTTACATCCAAGTATTGTTCATCTTCGCACTTGATTTTACCGTACTGATGAGAGCTTAAGCTCGAAACACGTGTCTACGGTTGCAGAACTTCTTGAGGGTTATACCCAATAACTTTTCTACTGATATTTTGATATATTGCCCCTCGCTAAATCCATCCTTAATTGTATTTTCCTGGGTAGGATTGTCACGTTGGTAGCTAAAGCTGCCCCCGTGGCGACGTTAGTTGTTGCCTTGTAAGCACAAGGTCTTCTAACCGAAGCCACAAATGTGTGGTTGGCTTCCTGTTGTTGACTTCCTTTGTTTCTATTTTTATATCCAAGTGTTGTTCATCTTCGCACTTGATTTTACCGTACTGATGAGAGCTTAAGCTCGAAACACGTGTCTACGGTTGCAGAACTTTTTGAGGGTTATACCCAATAACTTTTCTACTAATATTTTCATATATTGCCCCTCGCTAAATCCATCCTTAATTGTTTTTTCCTGGGTAGGATTATCACGCTGGTAGCTATAGCTGCCCCCGTGGCGACGTTAGTTGTTGCCTTGTAAGCACAAGGTCTTCTAACCGAAGCCACAAATGTGTGGTTGGCTTCCTGTTGTTGACTTCCTTTGTTTCTATTTTTACATTCAAGTGTTGTTCATCTTCACACTTGATTTTATCGTACTGATGGGAGCTTAAGCTCGAAACACGTGTCTACGGTTGCAGAACTTTTTGCGGGATATACCCAATAACTTTTCTACTAATATTTTCATATATTGCTTCTCGCTAAATCCATCCTTAATTGTATTTTCCTGGGTAGGATTGTCACGCTGGTAGCTATAGCTGCCCTCGTGGCGACGTTAGTTGTTGCCTTGTAAGCACAAGGTCTCCTAACCGAAGCCAAAAATGCGTGGTTGGCTTCCTGTTGTTGACTTCCTTTGTTTCTATTTTTACATCCAAGTGTTGTTCATCTTCGCACTTGATTTTACCGTACTGATGAGAGCTTAAGCTCGAAACACGTGTCTACGGTTGCAGAACTTTTTGAGGGTTATACCCAATAACTTTTCTACTAATATTTTCATATATTGCCCCTCGCTAAATCCATCCTTAATTGTATTTTCCTGGGTAGGATTGTCACGCTGGTAGCTATAGCTGCCCCCGTGGCGACGTTAGTTGTTGCCTTGTAAGCACAAGGTCTTCTAACCGAAACCACAATTGTGTGGTTGGCTTCCTGTTGTTGACTTCCTTTGTTTCTATTTTTACATCCAAGTGTTGTTCATCTTCGCACTTGATTTTACCGTACTGATGAGAGCTTAAGCTCGAAACACGTGTCTACGGTTGCAGAACTTTTTGAGGGTTATACCCAATAACTTTTCTACTAATATTTTCATATATTGCCCCTCGCTAAATCCATCCTTAATTGTTTTTTCCTGGGTAGGATTGTCACGCTGGTAGCTATAGCTGCCCCCGTGGCGACGTTAGTTGTTGCCTTGTAAGCACAAGGTCTTCTAACCGAAACCACAAATGTGTGGTTGGCTTCCTGATGTTGACTTCCTTTGTTTCTATTTTTACATCCAAATGTTGTTCATCTTCGCACTTGATTTTACCGTACTGATGAGAGCTTAAGCTCGAAACACGTGTCTACGGTTGCAGAACTTTTTGAGGGTTATACCCAATAACTTTTCTACTAATATTTTCATATATTGCCCCTCGCTGAATACATCCTTAATTGTATTTTCCTGGGTAGGATTGTCACGCTGGTAGCTATAGCTGCCCCCGTGGCGACGTTGGTTGTTGCCTTGTAAGCACAAGGTCTTCTAACCGAAGCCACAAATGTGTGGTTGGCTTCCTGTTGTTGACTTCCTTTGTTTCTATTTTTACATCCAAGTATTGTTCATCTTCGCACTTGATTTTACCGTACTGATGAGAGCTTAAGCTCGAAACACGTGTCTATGGTTGCAGAACTTTTTGAGGGTTATACCCAATAACTTTTCTACTAATATTTTCATATATTGCCCCTCGCTAAATCCATCCTTAATTGTATTTTCCTGGGTAGGATTGACACGCTGGTAGCTATAGCTGCCCCCGTGGCGAAGTTAGTTGTTGCCTTGTAAGCACAAGATCTTCTAACCGAAGCCACAAATGTGTGGTTGGCTTCCTGTTGTTGACTTCCTTTGTTTCTATTTTTACATCCAAGTGTTGTTCATCTTCGCACTTGATTTTACCGTACTGATGAGAGCTTGAGCTCGAAACACGTGTCTACGGTTGCAGAACTTTTTGAGGGTTATACCCAATAACTTTTCTACTAATATTTTCATATATTGCCCCTCGCTAAATCCATCCTTAATTGTATTTTCCTGGGTAGGATTGTCACGCTGGTAGCTATAGCTGCCCCCATGGCGACGTTAGTTGTTGCTTCGTAAGCACAAGGTCTTCTAACCGAAGCCACAAATGTGTGGTTGGCTTCCTGTTGTTGACTTCCTTTGTTTCTATTTTTACATCCAAGTGTTGTTCATCTTCGCATTTGATTTTACCGTACTGATGAGAGCTTAAGCTCGAAACACGTGTCTACGGTTGCAGAACTTTTTGAGGGTTATACCCAATAACTTTTCTACTGATATTTTGATATATTGCCCCTCGCTAAATCCATCCTTAATTGTATTTTCCTGGGTAGGATTGTCACGTTGGTAGCTAAAGCTGCCCCCGTGGCGACGTTAGTTGTTGCCTTGTAAGCACAAGGTCTTCTAACCGAAGCCACAAATGTGTGGTTGGCTTCCTGTTGTTGACTTCCTTTGTTTCTATTTTTATATCCAAGTGTTGTTCATCTTCGCACTTGATTTTACCGTACTGATGAGAGCTTAAGCTCGAAACACGTGTCTACGGTTGCAGAACTTTTTGAGGGTTATACCAAATAACTTTTCTACTAATATTTTCATATATTGTCCCTCGCTAAATCCATTCTTAATTGTATTTTCCTGGGTAGGATTGTCACGCTGGTAGCTATAGCTGCCCCCGTGGCGACGTTAGTTGTTGCCTTGTAAGCACAAGGTCTTCTAACCGAAGCCATAAATGTGTGGTTGGCTTCCTGTTTTGTTGACTTCCTTTGTTTCTATTTTTACATTCAAGTGTTGTTCATCTTCGCACTTGATTTTATCGTACTGATGAGAGCTTAAGCTCGAAACACGTGTCTAGGCTGCAGAACTTTTTGCGGGATATACCCAATAACTTTTCTACTAATATTTTCATATATTGCCCCTCGCTAAATCCATCCTTAATTGTATTTTCCTGGGTAGGATTGTCACGTTGGTAGCTAAAGCTGCCCCCGTGGCGACCTTAGTTGTTGCCTTGTAAGCACAAGGTCTTCTAACCGAAGCCACAAATGTGTGGTTGGCTTCCTGTTGTTGACTTCCTTTGTTTCTATTTTTATATCCAAGTGTTGTTCATCTTCGCACTTGATTTTACCGTGCTGATGAGAGCTTAAGCTCGAAACACGTGTCTACGGTTGCAGAACTTTTTGAGGGTTATACCCAATAACTTTTCTACTAATATTTTCATATATTGTCCCTCGCTAAATCCATTCTTAATTGTATTTTCCTGGGTAGGATTGTCACGCTGGTAGCTATAGCTGCCCCCGTGGCGACGTTAGTTGTTGCCTTGTAAGCACAAGGTCTTCTAACCGAAACCACAAATGTGTGGTTGGCTTCCTGTTGTTGACTTCCTTTGTTTCTATTTTTACATCCAAGTGTTGTTCATCTTCGCACTTGATTTTACCGTACTGATGAGAGCTTAAGCTCGAAACACGTGTCTACGGTTGCAGAACTTTTTGAGGGTTATAACCAATAACTTTTCTACTAATATTTTCATATATTGCCCCTCGCTGAATCCATCCTCAATTGTATTTTTCTGGGTAGGATTGTCACGCTGGTAGCTATAGCTGCCCCCGTGGCGACGTTGGTTGTTGCCTTGTAAGCACAAGGTCTTCTAACCGAAGCCACAAATGTGTGGTTGGCTTCCTGTTGTTGACTTCCTTTGTTTCTATTTTTACATCCAAGTATTGTTCATCTTCGCACTTGATTTTACCGTACTGATGAGAGCTTAAGCTCGAAACACGTGTCTACGGTTGCATAACTTTTTGAGGGTTATACCCAATAACTTTTCTACTAATATTTTCATATATTGCCCCTCGCTAAATCCATCCTTAATTGTATTTTCCTGGGTAGGATTGTCACGCTGGTAGCTATAGCTGCCCCCGTGGCAACGTTAGTTGTTGCCTTGTAAGCACAAGGTCTTCTAACCGAAGCCACAAATGTGTGGTTGGCTTCCTGTTGTCGACTTCCTTTGTTTCTATTTTTACATCCAAGTGTTGTTCATTTTCGCACTTGATTTGACCGTACTGATGAGAGCTTAAGCTCGAAACACGTGTCTACGGTTGCAGAACTTTTTGAGGGTTATACCCAATAACTTTTCTACTAATATTTTCATATATTGCCCCTCGCTGAATCCATCCCTCATTGTATTTTCCTGGGTAGGATTGTCACGCTGGTAGCTATAGTTGCCCCCGTGGCGACGTTAGTTGTTGCCTTGTAAGCACAAGGTCTTCTAACCGAAGCCACAAATGTGTGGTTGGCTTCCTGTTGTCGACTTCCTCTGTTTCTATTTTTACATCCAAGTGTTGTTCATCTTCGCACTTAATTTTACCGTACTAATGAGAGCTTAAGCTCGAAACACGTGTCTACGATTGCAGAACTTTTTGAAGGTTATACCCAATAACTTTTCTACTAATATTTTCATATATTGCATCCGCTAAATCCATCCTTAATTGTATTTTCCTGGATAGGATTGTCACGCTGGTAGCTATAGCTGCCCCCGTGGCGACGTTAGTTGTTGCCTTGTAAGCACAAGGTCTTCTAACCGAAGCCACAAATGTGTGGTTGGCTTCCTGTTGTTGACTTCCTTTGTTTCTATTTTTACATCCAAGTGTTGTTCACCTTCGCACTTGATTTTACCGTACTGATGAGAGCTCAAGCTCGAAACACGTGTCTACGGTTGCAGAACTTTTTGAGGGTTATACCCAATAACTTTTCTACTAATATTTTCATATATTGCCCCTCGCTAAATCCATCCTTAATTGTATTTTCCTGGGTAGGATTGTCACGCTGGTAGCTATAGCTGCCCCCGTGGCGACGTTAGTTGTTGCTTCGTAAGCACAAGGTCTTCTAACCGAAGCCACAAATGTGTGGTTGGCTTCCTGTTGTTGACTTCCTTTGTTTCTATTTTTACATCCAAGTGTTGTTCATCTTCGCACTTGATTTTACCGTACTGATGAGAGCTTAAACTCGAAACACATGTCTACGGTTGCAGAACTTTTTGAGGGTTATACCCAATAACTTTTCTACTAATATTTTCATATATTGCCCCTCGCTTAATCCATCCTTAATTGTATTTTCCTGGGTAGGATTGTCAGGCTGGTAGCTATAGCTGCCCCCGTGGCAACGTTAGTTGTTGCCTTGTAAGCACAAGGTCTTCTAACCGAAGCCACAAATGTGTGGTTGGCTTCCTGTTGTTGACTTCCTTTGTTTCTATTTTTACATCCAAGTGTTGTTCATCTTCGCACTTGATTTTACCGTACTGATGAGAGCTTAAGCTCGTAAAACACGTGTCTACGGTTGCAGAACTTTTTGAGGGTTATACCCAATAACTTTTCTACTAATATTTTCATATATTGCCCCTCGCTAAATCCATCCCTAATTGTATTTTCCTGGGTAGGATTGTCACGCTGGTAGCTATAGCTGCCCCCATGGCGACGTAAGTTGTTGCTTCGTAAGCACAAGGTCTTCTAACCGAAGCCACAAATGTGTGGTTGGCTTCCTGTTGTTGACTTCCTTTGTTTCTATTTTTACATCCAAGTGTTGTTCATCTTCGCATTTGATTTTACCGTACTGATGAGAGCTTAAGCTCGAAACACGTGTCTACGGTTGCAGAACTTTTTGAGGGTTATACCCAATAACTTTTCTACTGATATTTTGATATATTGCCCCTCGCTAAATCCATCCTTAATTGTATTTTCCTGGGTAGGATTGTCACGTTGGTAGCTAAAGCTGCCCCCGTGGCGACGTTAGTTGTTGCCTTGTAAGCACAAGGTCTTCTAACCGAAGCCACAAATGTGTGGTTGGCTTCCTGTTGTTGACTTCCTTTGTTTCTATTTTTATATCCAAGTGTTGTTCATCTTCGCACTTGATTTTACCGTACTGATGAGAGCTTAAGCTCGAAACACGTGTCTACGGTTGCAGAACTTTTTGAGGGTTATACCAAATAACTTTTCTACTAATATTTTCATATATTGTCCCTCGCTAAATCCATTCTTAATTGTATTTTCCTGGGTAGGATTGTCACGCTGGTAGCTATAGCTGCCCCCGTGGCGACGTTAGTTGTTGCCTTGTAAGCACAAGGTCTTCTAACCGAAGCCATAAATGTGTGGTTGGCTTCCTGTTTTGTTGACTTCCTTTGTTTCTATTTTTACATTCAAGTGTTGTTCATCTTCGCACTTGATTTTATCGTACTGATGAGAGCTTAAGCTCGAAACACGTGTCTAGGCTGCAGAACTTTTTGCGGGATATACCCAATAACTTTTCTACTAATATTTTCATATATTGCCCCTCGCTAAATCCATCCTTAATTGTATTTTCCTGGGTAGGATTGTCACGTTGGTAGCTAAAGCTGCCCCCGTGGCGACCTTAGTTGTTGCCTTGTAAGCACAAGGTCTTCTAACCGAAGCCACAAATGTGTGGTTGGCTTCCTGTTGTTGACTTCCTTTGTTTCTATTTTTATATCCAAGTGTTGTTCATCTTCGCACTTGATTTTACCGTGCTGATGAGAGCTTAAGCTCGAAACACGTGTCTACGGTTGCAGAACTTTTTGAGGGTTATACCCAATAACTTTTCTACTAATATTTTCATATATTGTCCCTCGCTAAATCCATTCTTAATTGTATTTTCCTGGGTAGGATTGTCACGCTGGTAGCTATAGCTGCCCCCGTGGCGACGTTAGTTGTTGCCTTGTAAGCACAAGGTCTTCTAACCGAAACCACAAATGTGTGGTTGGCTTCCTGTTGTTGACTTCCTTTGTTTCTATTTTTACATCCAAGTGTTGTTCATCTTCGCACTTGATTTTACCGTACTGATGAGAGCTTAAGCTCGAAACACGTGTCTACGGTTGCAGAACTTTTTGAGGGTTATAACCAATAACTTTTCTACTAATATTTTCATATATTGCCCCTCGCTGAATCCATCCTCAATTGTATTTTTCTGGGTAGGATTGTCACGCTGGTAGCTATAGCTGCCCCCGTGGCGACGTTGGTTGTTGCCTTGTAAGCACAAGGTCTTCTAACCGAAGCCACAAATGTGTGGTTGGCTTCCTGTTGTTGACTTCCTTTGTTTCTATTTTTACATCCAAGTATTGTTCATCTTCGCACTTGATTTTACCGTACTGATGAGAGCTTAAGCTCGAAACACGTGTCTACGGTTGCATAACTTTTTGAGGGTTATACCCAATAACTTTTCTACTAATATTTTCATATATTGCCCCTCGCTAAATCCATCCTTAATTGTATTTTCCTGGGTAGGATTGTCACGCTGGTAGCTATAGCTGCCCCCGTGGCAACGTTAGTTGTTGCCTTGTAAGCACAAGGTCTTCTAACCGAAGCCACAAATGTGTGGTTGGCTTCCTGTTGTCGACTTCCTTTGTTTCTATTTTTACATCCAAGTGTTGTTCATTTTCGCACTTGATTTGACCGTACTGATGAGAGCTTAAGCTCGAAACACGTGTCTACGGTTGCAGAACTTTTTGAGGGTTATACCCAATAACTTTTCTACTAATATTTTCATATATTGCCCCTCGCTGAATCCATCCCTCATTGTATTTTCCTGGGTAGGATTGTCACGCTGGTAGCTATAGTTGCCCCCGTGGCGACGTTAGTTGTTGCCTTGTAAGCACAAGGTCTTCTAACCGAAGCCACAAATGTGTGGTTGGCTTCCTGTTGTCGACTTCCTCTGTTTCTATTTTTACATCCAAGTGTTGTTCATCTTCGCACTTAATTTTACCGTACTAATGAGAGCTTAAGCTCGAAACACGTGTCTACGATTGCAGAACTTTTTGAAGGTTATACCCAATAACTTTTCTACTAATATTTTCATATATTGCATCCGCTAAATCCATCCTTAATTGTATTTTCCTGGATAGGATTGTCACGCTGGTAGCTATAGCTGCCCCCGTGGCGACGTTAGTTGTTGCCTTGTAAGCACAAGGTCTTCTAACCGAAGCCACAAATGTGTGGTTGGCTTCCTGTTGTTGACTTCCTTTGTTTCTATTTTTACATCCAAGTGTTGTTCACCTTCGCACTTGATTTTACCGTACTGATGAGAGCTCAAGCTCGAAACACGTGTCTACGGTTGCAGAACTTTTTGAGGGTTATACCCAATAACTTTTCTACTAATATTTTCATATATTGCCCCTCGCTAAATCCATCCTTAATTGTATTTTCCTGGGTAGGATTGTCACGCTGGTAGCTATAGCTGCCCCCGTGGCGACGTTAGTTGTTGCTTCGTAAGCACAAGGTCTTCTAACCGAAGCCACAAATGTGTGGTTGGCTTCCTGTTGTTGACTTCCTTTGTTTCTATTTTTACATCCAAGTGTTGTTCATCTTCGCACTTGATTTTACCGTACTGATGAGAGCTTAAACTCGAAACACATGTCTACGGTTGCAGAACTTTTTGAGGGTTATACCCAATAACTTTTCTACTAATATTTTCATATATTGCCCCTCGCTTAATCCATCCTTAATTGTATTTTCCTGGGTAGGATTGTCAGGCTGGTAGCTATAGCTGCCCCCGTGGCAACGTTAGTTGTTGCCTTGTAAGCACAAGGTCTTCTAACCGAAGCCACAAATGTGTGGTTGGCTTCCTGTTGTTGACTTCCTTTGTTTCTATTTTTACATCCAAGTGTTGTTCATCTTCGCACTTGATTTTACCGTACTGATGAGAGCTTAAGCTCGTAAAACACGTGTCTACGGTTGCAGAACTTTTTGAGGGTTATACCCAATAACTTTTCTACTAATATTTTCATATATTGCCCCTCGCTAAATCCATCCCTAATTGTATTTTCCTGGGTAGGATTGTCACGCTGGTAGCTATAGCTGCCCCCATGGCGACGTAAGTTGTTGCCTTGTAAGCACAAGGTCTTCTAACCGAAACCACAAATGTGTGGTTGGCTTCCTGTTGTTGACTTCCTTTGTTTCTATTTTTACATCCAAGTGTTGTTCATCTCAGCACTTGATTTTACCGTACTGATGAGAGCTTGAGCTCGAAACACGTGTCTACGAATGCAGAACTTTTTGAGGGTTATACCCAATAACTTTTCTACTAATATTTTCATATATTGCCCCTCGCTGAATCCATCCTTAATTGTATTTTCCTGGGTAGGATTGACACGCTGGTAGCTATAGCTGCCCCCGTGGCGACGTTAGTTGTTGCCTTGTAAGCACAAGGTCTTCTAACCGAAGCCACAAATGTGTGGTTGGCTTCCTGTTGTTGACTTCCTTTGTTTCTATTTTTACATCCAAGTGTTGTTCATCTTCGCACTTGATTTTACCGTACTGATGAGAGCTTAAGCTCGAAACACGTGTCTACGGTTGCAGAACTTTTTGAGGGTTATACCCAATAACTTTTCTACTAATATTTTCATATATTGCCCCTCGCTAAATCCATCCTTAATTGTATTTTCCTGGGTAGGATTGTCACGCTGGTAGCTATAGCTGCCCCCGTGGCGACGTTAGCTGTTGCCTTGTAAGCACAAGGTCTTCTAACCGAAGCCACAAATGTGTTGTTGGCTTCCTGTTGTTGACTTCCTTTGTTTCTATTTTTACATCCAAGTGTTGTTCATCTTCGCACTTGATTTTACCGTACTGATGAGAGCTTAAGCTCGAAACACGTGTCTACGGTTGCAGAACTTTTTGAGGGTTATACCAAATAACTTTTCTACTGATATTTTCATATATTGCCCCTCGCTAAATCCATCCTTAATTGTATTTTCCTGGGTAGGATTGTCACGTTGGTAGCTACAGCTGCCCCCGTGGCGACGTTAGTTGTTGCCTTGTAAGCACAAGGTCTTCTAACCGAAGCCACAAATGTGTGGTTGGCTTCCTGTTGTTGACTTCCTTTGTTTCTATTTTTATATCCAAGTGTTGTTCATCTTTGCACTTGATTTTACCGTACTGATGAGAGCTTAAGCTCGAAACACGTGTCTACGGTTGCAGAACTTTTTGAGGGTTATACCCAATGACTTTTCTACTAATATTTTCATATATTGTCCCTCGCTAAATCCACTCTTAATTGTATTTTCCTGGGTAGGATTGTCACGCTGGTAGCTATAGCTGCCCCCGTGGCGACGTTAGTTGTTGCCTTGTAAGCACAAGGTCTTCTGACCGAAGCCACAAATGTGTGGTTGGCTTCCTGTTTTGTTGACTTCCTTTGTTTCTATTTTTACATTCAAGTGTTGTTCATCTTCGCACTTGATTTTATCGTACTGATGAGAGCTTAAGCTCGAAACACGTGTCTACGGTTGCAGAACTTTTTGCGGGATATACCCAATAACTTTTCTACTAATATTTTCATATATTGCCCCTCGCTAAATCCATCCTTAATTGTATTTTCCTGGGTAGGATTGTCACGCTGGTAGCTATAGCTGCCTCCGTGGCGACGTTAGTTGTTGCTTCGTAAGCACAAGGTCTTTTAACCGAAGCCACAAATGTGTGGTTGGCTTCCTGTTGTTGACTTTCTTTGTTTCTATTTTTACATCCAAGTGTTGTTCATCTTCGCACTTGATTTTACCGTACTGATGAGAGCTTAAGCTCGAAACACGTGTCTACGGTTGCAAAACTTTTTGAGGGTTATACCCAATAACTTTTCTACTAATATTTTCATATATTGCCCCTCGCTAAATCCATCCTTAATTGTATTTTCCTGGGTAGGATTGTCACGCTGGTAGCTATAGCTGCCTCCGTGGCGACGTTAGTTGTTGCCTTGTAAGCACAAGGTCTTCTAACCGAAACCACAAATGTGTGGTTGGCTTCCTGTTGTTGACTTCCTTTGTTTCTATTTTTACATCCAAGTGTTGTTCATCTCAGCACTTGATTTTACCGTACTGATGAGAGCTTAAGCTCGAAACACGTGTCTACGAATGCAGAACTTTTTGAGGGTTATACCCAATAACTTTTCTACTAATATTTCCATATATTGCCCCTCGCTAAATCCATCCTTAATTGTATTTTCCTGGGTAGGATTGTCACGTTGGTAGCTATAGCTGCCCCCGTGGCGACGTTAGTTGTTGCCTTGTAAGCACAAGGTCTTCTAACCGGATTCACAAATGTGTGGTTGGCTTCCTGTTTTGTTGACTTCCTTTGTTTCTATTTTTACATTCAAGTGTTGTTCATCTTCGCACTTGATTTTATCGTACTGATGAGAGCTTAAGCTCGAAACACGTGTCTACGGTTGCAGAACTTTTTGCGGGATATACCCAATAACTTTTCTACTAATATTTTCATATATTGCCCCTTGCTAAATCCATCCTTAATTGTATTTTCCTGGGTAGGATTCTCACGCTGGTAGCTATAGCTGCCCCCGTGGCGACGTTAGTTGTTGCCTTGTAAGCACAAGGTCTTCTAACCGAAGCCACAAATGAGTGGTTGGCTTCCTGTTATTGACTTTCTTTGTTTCTATTTCTACATCCAAGTGTTGTTCATCTTCGCACTTGATTTTACCGTACTGATGAGAGCTTAAGCTCGAAACACGTGTCTACGGTTGCAGAACTTTTTGAGGGTTATACCCAATAACTTTTCTACTAATATTTTCATATATTGCCCCTCGCTAAATCCATCCTTAATTGTATTTTCCTGGGTAGGATTGTCACGTTGGTAGCTATAGCTGCCCTCGTGGCGACGTTAGTTGTTGCCTTGTAAGCACAAGGTCTTCTAACCGAAGCCACAAATGTGTGGTTGGCTTCCTGTTGTTGACTTCCTTTGTTTCTATTTTTATATCCAAGTGTTGTTCATCTTTGCACTTGATTTTACCGTACTGATGAGAGCTTAAGCTCGAAACACGTGTCTACGGTTGCAGAACTTTTTGAGGGTTATACCCAATAACTTTTCTACTAATATTTTCATATATTGTCCCTCGCTAAATCCACTCTTAATTGTATTTTCCTGGGTAGGATTGTCACGCTGGTAGCGATAGCTGCCCCCGTGGCGACGTTAGTTGTTGCCTTGTAAGCACAAGGTCTTCTAACCGGATTCACAAATGTGTGGTTGGCTTCCTGTTTCGTTGACTTCCTTTGTTTCTATTTTTACATTCAAGTGTTGTTCATCTTCGCACTTGATTTTATCGTACTGATGAGAGCTTAAGCTCGAAACACGTGTCTACGGTTGCAGAACTTTTTGCGGGATATACCCAATCACTTTTCTACTAATATTTTCATATATTGCCCATCGCTAAATCCATCCTTAATTGTATTTTCCTGGGTAGGATTGTCACGCTGGTAGCTATAGCTGCCCCCGTGGCAACGTTAGTTGTTGCCTTGTAAGCACAAGGTCTTCTAACCGAAGCCACAAATGTGTGGTTGGCTTCCTGTTGTTGACTTCCTTTGTTTCTATTTTTCATCCAAGTGTTGTTCATCTTCGCACTTGATTTTACCGTACTGAAGAGAGCTTAAGCTCGAAACACGTGTCTACGGTTGCAGAACTTTTTGCGGGATATACCCAATCACTTTTCTACTAATATTTTCATATATTGCCCCTCGCTAAATCCATCCTTAATTGTATTTTCCTGGGTAGGATTGTCACGCTGGTAGCTATAGCTGCCCCCGTGGCAACGTTAGTTGTTGCCTTGTAAGCACAAGGTCTTCTAACCGAAGCCACAAATGTGTGGTTGGCTTCCTGTTGTTGACTTCCTTTTTTTCTATTTTTACATCCAAGTGTTGTTCATCTTCGCACTTGATTTTACCGTACTGATGAGAGCTTAAGCTCGAAACACGTGTCTACGGTTGCAGAACTTTTTGAGGGTTATACCCAATAACTTTTCTACTAATATTTTCATATATTGCCCCTCGCTAAATCCATCCTTAATTGTATTTTCCTGGGTAGGATTGTCACGTTGGTAGCTATAGCTGCCCCCGTGGCGACGTTAGTTGTTGCTTTGTAAGCACAAGGTCTTCTAACCGAAGCCACAAATGTGTGGTTGGCTTCCTGTTGTTGACTTCCTTTGTTTCTATTTTTACATCCAAGTGTTGTTCATCTTCGCACTTGATTTTACCGTACTGATGAGAGCTCAAGCTCGAAACACGTGTCTACGGTTGCAGAACTTTTTGAGGGTTATACCCAATAACTTTTCTACTAATATTTTCATATATTGCCCCTCGCTAAATCCATCCTCAATTGTATTTTCCTGGGTAGGATTGTCACGTTGGTAGCTATAGCTGCCCCCGTGGCGACGTTAGTTGTTGCCTTGTTAGCACAAGGTCTTCTAACCGAAGCCACAAATGTGTGGTTGGCTTCCTGTTGTTGACTTCCTTTGTTTCTATTTTTATATCCAAGTGTTGTTCATCTTCGCACTTGATTTTACCGTACTGATGAGAGCTTAAGCTCGAAACACGTGTCTACGGTTGCAGAACTTTTTGAGGGTTATACCCAATAACTTTTCTACTAATATTTTCATATATTGTCCCTCGCTAAATCCATTCTTAATTGTACTTTCGTGGGTAGGATTGTCACGCTGGTAGCTATAGCTGCCCCCGTGGCGACGTTAGTTGTTGCCTTGTAAGCACAAGGTCTTCTAACCGAAGCCACAAATGTGTGGTTGGCTTCCTGTTGTTGACTTCCTTTGTTTCTATTTTTACATCCAAGTGTTGTTCATCTTCGCACTTGATTTTACCGTACTGATGAGAGCTTAAGCTCGAAACACGTGTCTACGGTTGCAGAACTTTTTGAGGGTTATACCCAATAACTTTTCTACTAATATTTTCATATATTGCCCCTCGCTAAATCCATCCTTAATTGTATTTTCCTGGGTAGGATTGTCACGCTGGTAGCTATAGCTGCCCCCGTGGCGACGTTAGTTGTTGCCTTGTAAGCACAAGGTCTTCAAACCGAAACCACAATTGTGTGGTTGGCTTCCTGTTGTTGACTTCCTTTGTTTCTATTTTTACATCCAAGTGTTGTTCATCTTCGCACTTGATTTTACCGTACTGATGAGAGCTTAAGCTCGAAACACGTGTCTACGGTTGCAGAACTTTTTGAGGGTTATACCCAATAACTTTTCTACTAATATTTTCATATATTGCCCCTCGCTAAATCCATCCTTAATTGTTTTTTCCTGGGTAGGATTGTCACGCTGGTAGCTATAGCTGCCCCCGTGGCGACGTTAGTTGTTGCCATGTAAGCACAAGGTCTTCTAACCGAAACCACAAATGTGTGGTTGGCTTCCTGATGTTGACTTCCTTTGTTTCTATTTTTACATCCAAATGTTGTTCATCTTCGCACTTGATTTTACCGTACTGATGAGAGCTTAAGCTCGAAACACGTGTCTACGGTTGCAGAACTTTTTGAGGGTTATACCCAATAACTTTTCTACTAATATTTTCATATATTGTCCCTCGCTAAATCCACTCTTAATTGTATTTTCCTGGGTAGGATTGTCACGCTGGTAGCGATAGCTGCCCCCGTGGCGACGTTAGTTGTTGCCTTGTAAGCACAAGGTCTTCTAACCGGATTCACAAATGTGTGGTTGGCTTCCTGTTTCGTTGACTTCCTTTGTTTCTATTTTTACATTCAAGTGTTGTTCATCTTCGCACTTGATTTTATCGTACTGATGAGAGCTTAAGCTCGAAACACGTGTCTACGGTTGCAGAACTTTTTGCGGGATATACCCAATCACTTTTCTACTAATATTTTCATATATTGCCCATCGCTAAATCCATCCTTAATTGTATTTTCCTGGGTAGGATTGTCACGCTGGTAGCTATAGCTGCCCCCGTGGCAACGTTAGTTGTTGCCTTGTAAGCACAAGGTCTTCTAACCGAAGCCACAAATGTGTGGTTGGCTTCCTGTTGTTGACTTCCTTTGTTTCTATTTTTCATCCAAGTGTTGTTCATCTTCGCACTTGATTTTACCGTACTGAAGAGAGCTTAAGCTCGAAACACGTGTCTACGGTTGCAGAACTTTTTGCGGGATATACCCAATCACTTTTCTACTAATATTTTCATATATTGCCCCTCGCTAAATCCATCCTTAATTGTATTTTCCTGGGTAGGATTGTCACGCTGGTAGCTATAGCTGCCCCCGTGGCAACGTTAGTTGTTGCCTTGTAAGCACAAGGTCTTCTAACCGAAGCCACAAATGTGTGGTTGGCTTCCTGTTGTTGACTTCCTTTTTTTCTATTTTTACATCCAAGTGTTGTTCATCTTCGCACTTGATTTTACCGTACTGATGAGAGCTTAAGCTCGAAACACGTGTCTACGGTTGCAGAACTTTTTGAGGGTTATACCCAATAACTTTTCTACTAATATTTTCATATATTGCCCCTCGCTAAATCCATCCTTAATTGTATTTTCCTGGGTAGGATTGTCACGTTGGTAGCTATAGCTGCCCCCGTGGCGACGTTAGTTGTTGCTTTGTAAGCACAAGGTCTTCTAACCGAAGCCACAAATGTGTGGTTGGCTTCCTGTTGTTGACTTCCTTTGTTTCTATTTTTACATCCAAGTGTTGTTCATCTTCGCACTTGATTTTACCGTACTGATGAGAGCTCAAGCTCGAAACACGTGTCTACGGTTGCAGAACTTTTTGAGGGTTATACCCAATAACTTTTCTACTAATATTTTCATATATTGCCCCTCGCTAAATCCATCCTCAATTGTATTTTCCTGGGTAGGATTGTCACGTTGGTAGCTATAGCTGCCCCCGTGGCGACGTTAGTTGTTGCCTTGTTAGCACAAGGTCTTCTAACCGAAGCCACAAATGTGTGGTTGGCTTCCTGTTGTTGACTTCCTTTGTTTCTATTTTTATATCCAAGTGTTGTTCATCTTCGCACTTGATTTTACCGTACTGATGAGAGCTTAAGCTCGAAACACGTGTCTACGGTTGCAGAACTTTTTGAGGGTTATACCCAATAACTTTTCTACTAATATTTTCATATATTGTCCCTCGCTAAATCCATTCTTAATTGTACTTTCGTGGGTAGGATTGTCACGCTGGTAGCTATAGCTGCCCCCGTGGCGACGTTAGTTGTTGCCTTGTAAGCACAAGGTCTTCTAACCGAAGCCACAAATGTGTGGTTGGCTTCCTGTTGTTGACTTCCTTTGTTTCTATTTTTACATCCAAGTGTTGTTCATCTTCGCACTTGATTTTACCGTACTGATGAGAGCTTAAGCTCGAAACACGTGTCTACGGTTGCAGAACTTTTTGAGGGTTATACCCAATAACTTTTCTACTAATATTTTCATATATTGCCCCTCGCTAAATCCATCCTTAATTGTATTTTCCTGGGTAGGATTGTCACGCTGGTAGCTATAGCTGCCCCCGTGGCGACGTTAGTTGTTGCCTTGTAAGCACAAGGTCTTCAAACCGAAACCACAATTGTGTGGTTGGCTTCCTGTTGTTGACTTCCTTTGTTTCTATTTTTACATCCAAGTGTTGTTCATCTTCGCACTTGATTTTACCGTACTGATGAGAGCTTAAGCTCGAAACACGTGTCTACGGTTGCAGAACTTTTTGAGGGTTATACCCAATAACTTTTCTACTAATATTTTCATATATTGCCCCTCGCTAAATCCATCCTTAATTGTTTTTTCCTGGGTAGGATTGTCACGCTGGTAGCTATAGCTGCCCCCGTGGCGACGTTAGTTGTTGCCATGTAAGCACAAGGTCTTCTAACCGAAACCACAAATGTGTGGTTGGCTTCCTGATGTTGACTTCCTTTGTTTCTATTTTTACATCCAAATGTTGTTCATCTTCGCACTTGATTTTACCGTACTGATGAGAGCTTAAGCTCGAAACACGTGTCTACGGTTGCAGAACTTTTTGAGGGTTATACCCAATAACTTTTCTACTAATATTTTCATATATTGCCCCTCGCTGAATCCATCCTTAATTGTATTTTCCTGGGTAGGATTGTCACGCTGGTAGCTATAGCTGCCCCCGTGGCGACGTTGGTTGTTGCCTTGTAAGCACAAGGTCTTCTAACCGAAGCCACAAATGTGTGGTTGGCTTCCTGTTGTTGACTTCCTTTGTTTCTATTTTTACATCCAAGTATTGTTCATCTTCGCACTTGATTTTACCGTACTGATGAGAGCTTAAGCTCGAAACACGTGTCTACGGTTGCAGAACTTCTTGAGGGTTATACCCAATAACTTTTCTACTAATATTTTCATATATTGCCCCTCGCTAAATCCATCCTTAATTGTATTTTCCTGGGTAGGATTGTCACGCTGGTAGCTATAGCTGCCCCCGTGGCAACGTTAGTTGTTGCCTTGTAAGCACAAGGTCTTCTAACCGAAGCCACAAATGTGTGGTTGGCTTCCTGTTGTTGACTTCCTTTGTTTCTATTTTTACATCCAAGTGTTGTTCATTTTCGCACTTGATTTTACCGTACTGATGAGAGCTTAAGCTCGAAACACGTGTCTACGGTTGCAGAACTTTTTGAGGGTTATACCCAATAACTTTTCCACTAATATTTTCATATATTGCCCCTCGCTAAATCCATCCTTAATTGTATTTTCCTGGGTAGGATTGTCACGCTGGTAGCTATAGTTGCCCCCGTGGCGACGTTAGTTGTTGCCTTGTAAGCACAAGGTCTTCTAACCGAAGCCACAAATGTGTGGTTGGCTTCCTGTTGTCGACTTCCTTTGTTTCTATTTTTACATCCAAGTGTTGTTCATCTTCGCACTTGATTTTACCGTACTGATGAGAGCTTAAGCTCGAAACACGTGTCTACGGTTGCAGAACTTTTTGAGGGTTATACCCAATAACTTTTCTACTAATATTTTCATATATTGCCCCTCGCTAAATCCATCCTTAATTGTTTTTTCCTGGGTAGGATTGTCACGCTGGTAGCTATAGCTGCCCCCGTGGCGACGTTAGTTGTTGCCTTGTAAGCACAAGGTCTTCTAACCGAAACCACAAATGTGTGGTTGGCTTCCTGATGTTGACTTCCTTTGTTTCTATTTTTACATCCAAATGTTGTTCATCTTCGCACTTGATTTTACCGTACTGATGAGAGCTTAAGCTCGAAACACGTGTCTACGGTTGCAGAACTTTTTGAGGGTTATACCCAATAACTTTTCTACTAATATTTTCATATATTGCCGCTCGCTGAATCCATCATTAATTGTATTTTCCTGGGTAGGATTGTCACGCTGGTAGCTATAGCTGCCCCCGTGGCGACGTTGGTTGTTGCCTTGTAAGCACAAGGTCTTCTAACCGAAGCCACAAATGTGTGGTTGGCTTCCTGTTGTTGACTTCCTTTGTTTCTATTTTTACATCCAAGTATTGTTCATCTTCGCACTTGATTTTACCGTACTGATGAGAGCTTAAGCTCGAAACACGTGTCTACGGTTGCAGAACTTCTTGAGGGTTATACCCAATAACTTTTCTACTAATATTTTCATATATTGCCCCTCGCTAAATCCATCCTTAATTGTATTTTCCTGGGTAGGATTGTCACGCTGGTAGCTATAGCTGCCCCCGTGGCGACGTTAGTTGTTGCCTTGTAAGCACAAGGTCTTCTAACCGAAACCACAATTGTGTGGTTGGCTTCCTGTTGTTGACTTCCTTTGTTTCTATTTTTACATCCAAGTGTTGTTCATCTTCGCACTTGATTTTACCGTACTGATGAGAGCTTAAGCTCGAAACACGTGTCTACGGTTGCAGAACTTTTTGAGGGTTATACCCAATAACTTTTCTACTAATATTTTCATATATTGCCCCTCGCTAAATCCATCCTTAATTGTATTTTCCTGGGTAGGATTGTCACGCTGGTAGCTATAGCTGCCCCCGTGGCGACGTTAGTTGTTGCCTTGTAAGTACAAGGTCTTCTAACCGAAGCCACAAATGTGTGGTTGGCTTCCTGTTGTTGACTTCCTTTGTTTCTATTTTTACATTCAAGTGTTGTTCATCTTCACACTTGATTTTATCGTACTGATGGGAGCTTAAGCTCGAAACACGTGTCTACGGTTGCAGAACTTTTTGCGGGATATACCCAATAACTTTTCTACTAATATTTTCATATATTGCCCCTCGCTAAATCCATCCTCAATTGTATTTTCCTGGGTAGGATTGTCACGCTGGTAGCTATAGCTGCCCTCGTGGCGACGTTAGTTGTTGCCTTGTAAGCACAAGGTCTTCTAACCGAAGCCAAAAATGCGTGGTTGGCTTCCTGTTGTTGACTTCCTTTGTTTCTATTTTTACATCCAAGTGTTGTTCATCTTCGCACTTGATTTTACCGTACTGATGAGAGCTTAAGCTCGAAACACGTGTCTACGGTTGCAGAACTTTTTGAGGGTTATACCCAATAACTTTTCTACTAATATTTTCATATATTGCCCCTCGCTAAATCCATCCTTAATTGTATTTTCCTGGGTAGGATTGTCACGCTGGTAGCTATAGCTGCCCCCGTGGCGACGTTAGTTGTTGCCTTGTAAGCACAAGGTCTTCTAACCGAAACCACAATTGTGTGGTTGGCTTCCTGTTGTTGACTTCCTTTGTTTCTATTTTTACATCCAAGTGTTGTTCATCTTCGCACTTGATTTTACCGTACTGATGAGAGCTTAAGCTCGAAACACGTGTCTATGGTTGCAGAACTTTTTGAGGGTTATACCCAATAACTTTTCTACTAATATTTTCATATATTGCCCCTCGCTGAATCCATCCTTAATTGTATTTTCCTGGGTAGGATTGTCACGCTGGTAGCTATAGCTGCCCCCGTGGCGACGTTGGTTGTTGCCTTGTAAGCACAAGGTCTTCTAACCGAAGCCACAAATGTGTGGTTGGCTTCCTGTTGTTGACTTCCTTTGTTTCTATTTTTACATCCAAGTATTGTTCATCTTCGCACTTGATTTTACCGTACTGATGAGAGCTTAAGCTCGAAACACGTGTCTACGGTTGCAGAACTTCTTGAGGGTTATACCCAATAACTTTTCTACTAATATTTTCATATATTGACCCTCGCTAAATCCATCCTTAATTGTATTTTCCTGGGTAGGATTGTCACGCTGGTAGCTATAGCTGCCCCCGTGGCGACGTTAGTTGTTGCCTTGTAAGCACAAGGTCTTCTAACCGAAGCCACAAATGTGTGGTTGGCTTCCTGTTGTTGACTTCCTTTGTTTCTATTTTTACATCCAAGTGTTGTTCATCTTCGCACTTGATTTTACCGTACTGATGAGAGCTTAAGCTCGAAACACGTGTCTACGGTTGCAGAACTTTTCGAGGGTTATACCCAATAACTTTTCTACTAATATTTTCATATATTGCCCCTCGCTAAATCCATCCTTAATTGTATTTTCCTGGGTAGGATTGACACGCTGGTAGCTATAGCTGCCCCCGTGGCGAAGTTAGTTGTTGCCTTGTAAGCACAAGATCTTCTAACCGAAGCCACAAATGTGTGGTTGGCTTCCTGTTGTTGACTTCCTTTGTTTCTATTTTTACATCCAAGTGTTGTTCATCTTCGCACTTGATTTTACCGTACTGATGAGAGCTTAAGCTCGAAACACGTGTCTACGGTTGCAGAACTTTTTGAGGGTTATACCCAATAACTTTTCTACTAATATTTTCATATATTGCCCCTCGCTAAATCCATCCTTAATTGTATTTTCCTGGGTAGGATTGTCACGCTGGTAGCTATAGCTGCCCCCATGGCGACGTTAGTTGTTGCTTCGTAAGCACAAGGTCTTCTAACCGAAGCCACAAATGTGTGGTTGGCTTCCTGTTGTCGACTTCCTTTGTTTCTATTTTTACATCCAAGTGTTGTTCATCTTCGCACTTGATTTTACCGTACTGATGAGAGCTTAAGCTCGAAACACGTGTCTACGGTTGCAGAACTTTTTGAGGGTTATACCCAATAACTTTTCTACTAATATTTTCATATATTGCCCCTCGCTAAATCCATCCTTAATTGTTTTTTCCTGGGTAGGATTGTCACGCTGGTAGCTATAGCTGCCCCCGTGGCGACGTTAGTTGTTGCCTTGTAAGCACAAGGTCTTCTAACCGAAACCACAAATGTGTGGTTGGCTTCCTGATGTTGACTTCCTTTGTTTCTATTTTTACATCCAAATGTTGTTCATCTTCGCACTTGATTTTACCGTACTGATGAGAGCTTAAGCTCGAAACACGTGTCTACGGTTGCAGAACTTTTTGAGGGTTATACCCAATAACTTTTCTACTAATATTTTCATATATTGCCGCTCGCTGAATCCATCATTAATTGTATTTTCCTGGGTAGGATTGTCACGCTGGTAGCTATAGCTGCCCCCGTGGCGACGTTGGTTGTTGCCTTGTAAGCACAAGGTCTTCTAACCGAAGCCACAAATGTGTGGTTGGCTTCCTGTTGTTGACTTCCTTTGTTTCTATTTTTACATCCAAGTATTGTTCATCTTCGCACTTGATTTTACCGTACTGATGAGAGCTTAAGCTCGAAACACGTGTCTACGGTTGCAGAACTTCTTGAGGGTTATACCCAATAACTTTTCTACTAATATTTTCATATATTGCCCCTCGCTAAATCCATCCTTAATTGTATTTTCCTGGGTAGGATTGTCACGCTGGTAGCTATAGCTGCCCCCGTGGCGACGTTAGTTGTTGCCTTGTAAGCACAAGGTCTTCTAACCGAAACCACAATTGTGTGGTTGGCTTCCTGTTGTTGACTTCCTTTGTTTCTATTTTTACATCCAAGTGTTGTTCATCTTCGCACTTGATTTTACCGTACTGATGAGAGCTTAAGCTCGAAACACGTGTCTACGGTTGCAGAACTTTTTGAGGGTTATACCCAATAACTTTTCTACTAATATTTTCATATATTGCCCCTCGCTAAATCCATCCTTAATTGTATTTTCCTGGGTAGGATTGTCACGCTGGTAGCTATAGCTGCCCCCGTGGCGACGTTAGTTGTTGCCTTGTAAGTACAAGGTCTTCTAACCGAAGCCACAAATGTGTGGTTGGCTTCCTGTTGTTGACTTCCTTTGTTTCTATTTTTACATTCAAGTGTTGTTCATCTTCACACTTGATTTTATCGTACTGATGGGAGCTTAAGCTCGAAACACGTGTCTACGGTTGCAGAACTTTTTGCGGGATATACCCAATAACTTTTCTACTAATATTTTCATATATTGCCCCTCGCTAAATCCATCCTCAATTGTATTTTCCTGGGTAGGATTGTCACGCTGGTAGCTATAGCTGCCCTCGTGGCGACGTTAGTTGTTGCCTTGTAAGCACAAGGTCTTCTAACCGAAGCCAAAAATGCGTGGTTGGCTTCCTGTTGTTGACTTCCTTTGTTTCTATTTTTACATCCAAGTGTTGTTCATCTTCGCACTTGATTTTACCGTACTGATGAGAGCTTAAGCTCGAAACACGTGTCTACGGTTGCAGAACTTTTTGAGGGTTATACCCAATAACTTTTCTACTAATATTTTCATATATTGCCCCTCGCTAAATCCATCCTTAATTGTATTTTCCTGGGTAGGATTGTCACGCTGGTAGCTATAGCTGCCCCCGTGGCGACGTTAGTTGTTGCCTTGTAAGCACAAGGTCTTCTAACCGAAACCACAATTGTGTGGTTGGCTTCCTGTTGTTGACTTCCTTTGTTTCTATTTTTACATCCAAGTGTTGTTCATCTTCGCACTTGATTTTACCGTACTGATGAGAGCTTAAGCTCGAAACACGTGTCTATGGTTGCAGAACTTTTTGAGGGTTATACCCAATAACTTTTCTACTAATATTTTCATATATTGCCCCTCGCTGAATCCATCCTTAATTGTATTTTCCTGGGTAGGATTGTCACGCTGGTAGCTATAGCTGCCCCCGTGGCGACGTTGGTTGTTGCCTTGTAAGCACAAGGTCTTCTAACCGAAGCCACAAATGTGTGGTTGGCTTCCTGTTGTTGACTTCCTTTGTTTCTATTTTTACATCCAAGTATTGTTCATCTTCGCACTTGATTTTACCGTACTGATGAGAGCTTAAGCTCGAAACACGTGTCTACGGTTGCAGAACTTCTTGAGGGTTATACCCAATAACTTTTCTACTAATATTTTCATATATTGACCCTCGCTAAATCCATCCTTAATTGTATTTTCCTGGGTAGGATTGTCACGCTGGTAGCTATAGCTGCCCCCGTGGCGACGTTAGTTGTTGCCTTGTAAGCACAAGGTCTTCTAACCGAAGCCACAAATGTGTGGTTGGCTTCCTGTTGTTGACTTCCTTTGTTTCTATTTTTACATCCAAGTGTTGTTCATCTTCGCACTTGATTTTACCGTACTGATGAGAGCTTAAGCTCGAAACACGTGTCTACGGTTGCAGAACTTTTCGAGGGTTATACCCAATAACTTTTCTACTAATATTTTCATATATTGCCCCTCGCTAAATCCATCCTTAATTGTATTTTCCTGGGTAGGATTGACACGCTGGTAGCTATAGCTGCCCCCGTGGCGAAGTTAGTTGTTGCCTTGTAAGCACAAGATCTTCTAACCGAAGCCACAAATGTGTGGTTGGCTTCCTGTTGTTGACTTCCTTTGTTTCTATTTTTACATCCAAGTGTTGTTCATCTTCGCACTTGATTTTACCGTACTGATGAGAGCTTAAGCTCGAAACACGTGTCTACGGTTGCAGAACTTTTTGAGGGTTATACCCAATAACTTTTCTACTAATATTTTCATATATTGCCCCTCGCTAAATCCATCCTTAATTGTATTTTCCTGGGTAGGATTGTCACGCTGGTAGCTATAGCTGCCCCCATGGCGACGTTAGTTGTTGCTTCGTAAGCACAAGGTCTTCTAACCGAAGCCACAAATGTGTGGTTGGCTTCCTGTTGTTGACTTCCTTTGTTTCTATTTTTACATCCAAGTGTTGTTCATCTTCGCATTTGATTTTACCGTACTGATGAGAGCTTAAGCTCGAAACACGTGTCTACGGTTGCAGAACTTTTTGAGGGTTATACCCAATAACTTTTCTACTGATATTTTGATATATTGCCCCTCGCTAAATCCATCCTTAATTGTATTTTCCTGGGTAGGATTGTCACGTTGGTAGCTAAAGCTGCCCCCGTGGCGACGTTAGTTGTTGCCTTGTAAGCACAAGGTCTTCTAACCGAAGCCACAAATGTGTGGTTGGCTTCCTGTTGTTGACTTCCTTTGTTTCTATTTTTATATCCAAGTGTTGTTCATCTTCGCACTTGATTTTACCGTACTGATGAGAGCTTAAGCTCGAAACACGTGTCTACGGTTGCAGAACTTTTTGAGGGTTATACCCAATAACTTTTCTACTAATATTTTCATATATTGTCCCTCGCTAAATCCATTCTTAATTGTATTTTCCTGGGTAGGATTGTCACGCTGGTAGCTATAGCTGCCCCCGTGGCAACGTTAGTTGTTGCCTTGTAAGCACAAGGTCTTCTAACCGAAGCCACAAATGTGTGGTTGGCTTCCTGTTGTTGACTTCCTTTGTTTCTATTTTTACATCCAAGTGTTGTTCATTTTCGCACTTGATTTTACCGTACTGATGAGAGCTTAAGCTCGAAACACGTGTCTACGGTTGCAGAACTTTTTGAGGGTTATACCCAATAACTTTTCTACTAATATTTTCATATATTGCCCCTCGCTAAATCCATCCTTAATTGTATTTTCCTGGGTAGGATTGTCACGCTGGTAGCTATAGTTGCCCCCGTGGCGACGTTAGTTGTTGCCTTGTAAGCACAAGGTCTTCTAACCGAAGCCACAAATGTGTGGTTGGCTTCCTGTTGTCGACTTCCTTTGTTTCTATTTTTACATCCAAGTGTTGTTCATCTTCGCACTTGATTTTACCGTACTGATGAGAGCTTAAGCTCGAAACACGTGTCTACGGTTGCAGAACTTTTTGAGGGTTATACCCAATAACTTTTCTACTAATATTTTCATATATTGCCCCTTGCTAAATCCATCCTTAATTGTATTTTCCTGGGTAGGATTGTCACGCTGGTAGCTATAGCTGCCCCCGTGGCGACGTTAGTTGTTGCCTTGTAAGCACAAGGTCTTCTAACCGAAACCACAATTGTGTGGTTGGCTTCCTGTTGTTGACTTCCTTTGTTTCTATTTTTACATCCAAGTGTTGTTCATCTTCGCACTTGATTTTACCGTACTGATGAGAGCTTAAGCTCGAAACACGTGTCTACGGTTGCAGAACTTTTTGAGGGTTATACCCAATAACTTTTCTACTAATATTTTCATATATTGCCCCTCGCTAAATCCATCCTTAATTGTATTTTCCTGGGTAGGATTGTCACGCTGGTAGCTATAGCTGCCCCCGTGGCGACGTTAGTTGTTGCCTTGTAAGTACAAGGTCTTCTAACCGAAGCCACAAATGTGTGGTTGGCTTCCTGTTGTTGACTTCCTTTGTTTCTATTTTTACATTCAAGTGTTGTTCATCTTCACACTTGATTTTATCGTACTGATGGGAGCTTAAGCTCGAAACACGTGTCTACGGTTGCAGAACTTTTTGCGGGATATACCCAATAACTTTTCTACTAATATTTTCATATATTGCCCCTCGCTAAATCCATCCTTAATTGTATTTTCCTGGGTAGGATTGTCACGCTGGTAGCTATAGCTGCCCTCGTGGCGACGTTAGTTGTTGCCTTGTAAGCACAAGGTCTTCTAACCGAAGCCAAAAATGCGTGGTTGGCTTCCTGTTGTTGACTTCCTTTGTTTCTATTTTTACATCCAAGTGTTGTTCATCTTCGCACTTGATTTTACCGTACTGATGAGAGCTTAAGCTCGAAACACGTGTCTACGGTTGCAGAACTTTTTGAGGGTTATACCCAATAACTTTTCTACTAATATTTTCATATATTGCCCCTCGCTAAATCCATCCTTAATTGTATTTTCCTGGGTAGGATTGTCACGCTGGTAGCTATAGCTGCCCCCGTGGCGACGTTAGTTGTTGCCTTGTAAGCACAAGGTCTTCTAACCGAAACCACAATTGTGTGGTTGGCTTCCTGTTGTTGACTTCCTTTGTTTCTATTTTTACATCCAAGTGTTGTTCATCTTCGCACTTGATTTTACCGTACTGATGAGAGCTTAAGCTCGAAACACGTGTCTACGGTTGCAGAACTTTTTGAGGGTTATACCCAATAACTTTTCTACTAATATTTTCATATATTGCCCCTCGCTGAATCCATCCTTAATTGTATTTTCCTGGGTAGGATTGTCACGCTGGTAGCTATAGCTGCCCCCGTGGCGACGTTGGTTGTTGCCTTGTAAGCACAAGGTCTTCTAACCGAAGCCACAAATGTGTGGTTGGCTTCCTGTTGTTGACTTCCTTTGTTTCTATTTTTACATCCAAGTATTGTTCATCTTCGCACTTGATTTTACCGTACTGATGAGAGCTTAAGCTCGAAACACGTGTCTACGGTTGCAGAACTCCTTGAGGGTTATACCCAATAACTTTTCTACTAATATTTTCATATATTGACCCTCGCTAAATCCATCCTTAATTGTATTTTCCTGGGTAGGATTGTCACGCTGGTAGCTATAGCTGCCCCCGTGGCGACGTTAGTTGTTGCCTTGTAAGCACAAGGTCTTCTAACCGAAGCCACAAATGTGTGGTTGGCTTCCTGTTGTTGACTTCCTTTGTTTCTATTTTTACATCCAAGTGTTGTTCATCTTCGCACTTGATTTTACCGTACTGATGAGAGCTTAAGCTCGAAACACGTGTCTACGGTTGCAGAACTTTTCGAGGGTTATACCCAATAACTTTTCTACTAATATTTTCATATATTGCCCCTCGCTAAATCCATCCTTAATTGTATTTTCCTGGGTAGGATTGACACGCTGGTAGCTATAGCTGCCCCCGTGGCGAAGTTAGTTGTTGCCTTGTAAGCACAAGATCTTCTAACCGAAGCCACAAATGTGTGGTTGGCTTCCTGTTGTTGACTTCCTTTGTTTCTATTTTTACATCCAAGTGTTGTTCATCTTCGCACTTGATTTTACCGTACTGATGAGAGCTTAAGCTCGAAACACGTGTCTACGGTTGCAGAACTTTTTGAGGGTTATACCCAATAACTTTTCTACTAATATTTTCATATATTGCCCCTCGCTAAATCCATCCTTAATTGTATTTTCCTGGGTAGGATTGTCACGCTGGTAGCTATAGCTGCCCCCATGGCGACGTTAGTTGTTGCTTCGTAAGCACAAGGTCTTCTAACCGAAGCCACAAATGTGTGGTTGGCTTCCTGTTGTTGACTTCCTTTGTTTCTATTTTTACATCCAAGTGTTGTTCATCTTCGCATTTGATTTTACCGTACTGATGAGAGCTTAAGCTCGAAACACGTGTCTACGGTTGCAGAACTTTTTGAGGGTTATACCCAATAACTTTTCTACTGATATTTTGATATATTGCCCCTCGCTAAATCCATCCTTAATTGTATTTTCCTGGGTAGGATTGTCACGTTGGTAGCTAAAGCTGCCCCCGTGGCGACGTTAGTTGTTGCCTTGTAAGCACAAGGTCTTCTAACCGAAGCCACAAATGTGTGGTTGGCTTCCTGTTGTTGACTTCCTTTGTTTCTATTTTTATATCCAAATGTTGTTCATCTTCGCACTTGATTTTACCGTACTGATGAGAGCTTAAGCTCGAAACACGTGTCTACGGTTGCAGAACTTTTTGAGGGTTATACCCAATAACTTTTCTACTAATATTTTCATATATTGTCCCTCGCTAAATCCATTCTTAATTGTATTTTCCTGGGTAGGATTGTCACGCTGGTAGCTATAGCTGCCCCCGTGGCAACGTTAGTTGTTGCCTTGTAAGCACAAGGTCTTCTAACCGAAGCCACAAATGTGTGGTTGGCTTCCTGTTGTTGACTTCCTTTGTTTCTATTTTTACATCCAAGTGTTGTTCATTTTCGCACTTGATTTTACCGTACTGATGAGAGCTTAAGCTCGAAACACGTGTCTACGGTTGCAGAACTTTTTGAGGGTTATACCCAATAACTTTTCTACTAATATTTTCATATATTGCCCCTCGCTAAATCCATCCTTAATTGTATTTTCCTGGGTAGGATTGTCACGCTGGTAGCTATAGTTGCCCCTGTGGCGACGTTAGTTGTTGCCTTGTAAGCACAAGGTCTTCTAACCGAAGCCACAAATGTGTGGTTGGCTTCCTGTTGTCGACTTCCTTTGTTTCTATTTTTACATCCAAGTGTTGTTCATCTTCGCACTTGATTTTACCGTACTGATGAGAGCTTAAGCTCGAAACACGTGTCTACGGTTGCAGAACTTTTTGAGGGTTATACCCAATAACTTTTCTACTAATATTTTCATATATTGCCCCTCGCTAAATCCATCCTTAATTGTTTTTTCCTGGGTAGGATTGTCACGCTGGTAGCTATAGCTGCCCCCGTGGCGACGTTGGTTGTTGCCTTGTAAGCACAAGGTCTTCTAACCGAAGCCACAAATGTGTGGTTGGCTTCCTGTTGTTGACTTCCTTTGTTTCTATTTTTACATCCAAGTATTGTTCATCTTCGCACTTGATTTTACCGTACTGATGAGAGCTTAAGCTCGAAACACGTGTCTACGGTTGCAGAACTTCTTGAGGGTTATACCCAATAACTTTTCTACTAATATTTTCATATATTGACCCTCGCTAAATCCATCCTTAATTGTATTTTCCTGGGTAGGATTCTCACGCTGGTAGCTATAGCTGCCCCCGTGGCGACGTTAGTTGTTGCCTTGTAAGCACAAGGTCTTCTAACCGAAGCCACAAATGTGTGGTTGGCTTCCTGTTGTTGACTTCCTTTGTTTCTATTTTTACATCCAAGTGTTGTTCATCTTCGCACTTGATTTTACCGTACTGATGAGAGCTTAAGCTCGAAACACGTGTCTACGGTTGCAGAACTTTTTGAGGGTTATACCCAATAACTTTTCTACTAATATTTTCATATATTGCCCCTCGCTAAATCCATCCTTAATTGTATTTTCCTGGGTAGGATTGACACGCTGGTAGCTATAGCTGCCCCCGTGGCGAAGTTAGTTGTTGCCTTGTAAGCACAAGATCTTCTAACCGAAGCCACAAATGTGTGGTTGGCTTCCTGTTGTTGACTTCCTTTGTTTCTATTTTTACATCCAAGTGTTGTTCATCTTCGCACTTGATTTTACCGTACTGATGAGAGCTTGAGCTCGAAACACGTGTCTACGGTTGCAGAACTTTTTGAGGGTTATACCCAATAACTTTTCTACTAATATTTTCATATATTGCCCCTCGCTAAATCCATCCTTAATTGTATTTTCCTGGGTAGGATTGTCACGCTGGTAGCTATAGCTGCCCCCATGGCGACGTTAGTTGTTGCTTCGTAAGCACAAGGTCTTCTAACCGAAGCCACAAATGTGTGGTTGGCTTCCTGTTGTTGACTTCCTTTGTTTCTATTTTTACATCCAAGTGTTGTTCATCTTCGCATTTGATTTTACCGTACTGATGAGAGCTTAAGCTCGAAACGCGTGTCTACGGTTGCAGAACTTTTTGAGGGTTATACCCAATAACTTTTCTACTGATATTTTGATATATTGCCCCTCGCTAAATCCATCCTTAATTGTATTTTCCTGGGTAGGATTGTCACGTTGGTAGCTAAAGCTGCCCCCGTGGCGACGTTAGTTGTTGCCTTGTAAGCACAAGGTCTTCTAACCGAAGCCACAAATGTGTGGTTGGCTTCCTGTTGTTGACTTCCTTTGTTTCTATTTTTATATCCAAGTGTTGTTCATCTTCGCACTTGATTTTACCGTACTGATAAGAGCTTAAGCTCGAAACACGTGTCTACGGTTGCAGAACTTTTTGAGGGTTATACCAAATAACTTTTCTACTAATATTTTCATATATTGTCCCTCGCTAAATCCATTCTTAATTGTATTTTCCTGGGTAGGATTGTCACGCTGGTAGCTATAGCTGCCCCCGTGGCGACGTTAGTTGTTGCCTTGTAAGCACAAGGTCTTCTAACCGAAGCCATAAATGTGTGGTTGGCTTCCTGTTTTGTTGACTTCCTTTGTTTCTATTTTTACATTCAAGTGTTGTTCATCTTCGCACTTGATTTTATCGTACTGATGAGAGCTTAAGCTCGAAACACGTGTCTAGGCTGCAGAACTTTTTGCGGGATATACCCAATAACTTTTCTACTAATATTTTCATATATTGCCCCTCGCTAAATCCATCCTTAATTGTATTTTCCTGGGTAGGATTGTCACGTTGGTAGCTAAAGCTGCCCCCGTGGCGACCTTAGTTGTTGCCTTGTAAGCACAAGGTCTTCTAACCGAAGCCACAAATGTGTGGTTGGCTTCCTGTTGTTGACTTCCTTTGTTTCTATTTTTATATCCAAGTGTTGTTCATCTTCGCACTTGATTTTACCGTACTGATGAGAGCTTAAGCTCGAAACACGTGTCTACGGTTGCAGAACTTTTTGAGGGTTATACCCAATAACTTTTCTACTAATATTTTCATATATTGTCCCTCGCTAAATCCATTCTTAATTGTATTTTCCTGGGTAGGATTGTCACGCTGGTAGCTATAGCTGCCCCCGTGGCGACGTTAGTTGTTGCCTTGTAAGCACAAGGTCTTCTAACCGAAACCACAAATGTGTGGTTGGCTTCCTGTTGTTGACTTCCTTTGTTTCTATTTTTACATCCAAGTGTTGTTCATCTTCGCACTTGATTTTACCGTACTGATGAGAGCTTAAGCTCGAAACACGTGTCTACGGTTGCAGAACTTTTTGAGGGGCATACCCAATAACTTTTCTACTAATATTTTCACTTATTGCCCCTCGCTAAATCCATCCTTAATTGTATTTTCCTGGGTAGGATTGTCACGCTGGTAGCTATAGCTGCCCCCATGGCGACGTTAGTTGTTGCTTCGTAAGCACAAGGTCTTCTAACCGAAGCCACAAATGTGTGGTTGGCTTCCTGTTGTTGACTTCCTTTGTTTCTATTTTTACATCCAAGTGTTGTTCATCTTCGCATTTGATTTTACCGTACTGATGAGAGCTTAAGCTCGAAACACGTGTCTACGGTTGCAGAACTTTTTGAGGGTTATACCCAATAACTTTTCTACTGATATTTTGATATATTGCCCCTCGCTGAATCCATCCTTAATTGTATTTTCCTGGGTAGGATTGTCACGTTGGTAGCTAAAGCTGCCCCCGTGGCGACGTTAGTTGTTGCCTTGTAAGCACAAGGTCTTCTAACCGAAGCCACAAATGTGTGGTTGGCTTCCTGTTGTTGACTTCCTTTGTTTCTATTTTTATATCCAAGTGTTGTTCATCTTCGCACTTGATTTTACCGTACTGATGAGAGCTTAAGCTCGAAACACGTGTCTACGGTTGCAGAACTTTTTGAGGGTTATATCCAATAACTTTTCTACTAATATTTTCATATATTGTCCCTCGCTAAATCCATTCTTAATTGTATTTTCCTGGGTAGGATTGTCACGCTGGTAGCTATAGCTGCCCCCGTGGCAACGTTAGTTGTTGCCTTGTAAGCACAAGGTCTTCTAACCGAAGCCACAAATGTGTGGTTGGCTTCCTGTTGTTGACTTCCTTTGTTTCTATTTTTACATCCAAGTGTTGTTCATTTTCGCACTTGATTTTACCGTACTGATGAGAGCTTAAGCTCGAAACACGTGTCTACGGTTGCAGAACTTTTTGAGGGTTATACCCAATAACTTTTCTACTAATATTTTCATATATTGCCCCTCGCTAAATCCATCCTTAATTGTATTTTCCTGGGTAGGATTGTCACGCTGGTAGCTATAGTTGCCCCCGTGGCGACGTTAGTTGTTGCCTTGTAAGCACAAGGTCTTCTAACCGAAGCCACAAATGTGTGGTTGGCTTCCTGTTGTCGACTTCCTTTGTTTCTATTTTTACATCCAAGTGTTGTTCATCTTCGCACTTGATTTTACCGTACTGATGAGAGCTTAAGCTCGAAACACGTGTCTACGGTTGCAGAACTTTTTGAGGGTTATACCCAATAACTTTTCTACTAATATTTTCATATATTGCCCCTCGCTAAATCCATCCTTAATTGTTTTTTCCTGGGTAGGATTGTCACGCTGGTAGCTATAGCTGCCCCCGTGGCGACGTTGGTTGTTGCCTTGTAAGCACAAGGTCTTCTAACCGAAGCCACAAATGTGTGGTTGGCTTCCTGTTGTTGACTTCCTTTGTTTCTATTTTTACATCCAAGTATTGTTCATCTTCGCACTTGATTTTACCGTACTGATGAGAGCTTAAGCTCGAAACACGTGTCTACGGTTGCAGAACTTCTTGAGGGTTATACCCAATAACTTTTCTACTAATATTTTCATATATTGACCCTCGCTAAATCCATCCTTAATTGTATTTTCCTGGGTAGGATTGTCACGCTGGTAGCTATAGCTGCCCCCGTGGCGACGTTAGTTGTTGCCTTGTAAGCACAAGGTCTTCTAACCGAAACCACAAATGTGTGGTTGGCTTCCTGTTGTTGACTTCCTTTGTTTCTATTTTTACATCCAAGTGTTGTTCATCTTCGCATTTGATTTTACCGTACTGATGAGAGCTTAAGCTCGAAACACGTGTCTACGGTTGCAGAACTTTTTGAGGGTTATACCCAATAACTTTTCTACTGATATTTTGATATATTGCCCCTCGCTAAATCCATCCTTAATTGTATTTTCCTGGGTAGGATTGTCACGTTGGTAGCTAAAGCTGCCCCCGTGGCGACGTTAGTTGTTGCCTTGTAAGCACAAGGTCTTCTAACCGAAGCCACAAATGTGTGGTTGGCTTCCTGTTGTTGACTTCCTTTGTTTCTATTTTTATATCCAAGTGTTGTTCATCTTCGCACTTGATTTTACCGTACTGATGAGAGCTCAAGCTCGAAACACGTGTCTACGGTTGCAGAACTTTTTGAGGGTTATACCCAATAACTTTTCTACTAATATTTTCATATATTGCCCCTCGCTAAATCCATCCTTAATTGTTTTTTCCTGGGTAGGATTGTCACGCTGGTAGCTATAGCTGCCCCCGTGGCGACGTTAGTTGTTGCCTTGTAAGCACAAGGTCTTCTAACCGAAGCCACAAATGTGTGGTTGGCTTCCTGTTGTTGACTTCCTTTGTTTCTATTTTTACATTCAAGTGTTGTTCATCTTCACACTTGATTTTATCGTACTGATGGGAGCTTAAGCTCGAAACACGTGTCTACGGTTGCAGAACTTTTTGCGGGATATACCCAATAACTTTTCTACTAATATTTTCATATATTGCTTCTCGCTAAATCCATCCTTAATTGTATTTTCCTGGGTAGGATTGTCACGCTGGTAGCTATAGCTGCCCTCGTGGCGACGTTAGTTGTTGCCTTGTAAGCACAAGGTCTTCTAACCGAAGCCAAAAATGCGTGGTTGGCTTCCTGTTGTTGACTTCCTTTGTTTCTATTTTTACATCCAAGTGTTGTTCATCTTCGCACTTGATTTTACCGTACTGATGAGAGCTTAAGCTCGAAACACGTGTCTACGGTTGCAGAACTTTTTGAGGGTTATACCCAATAACTTTTCTACTAATATTTTCATATATTGCCCCTCGCTAAATCCATCCTTAATTGTATTTTCCTGGGTAGGATTGTCACGCTGGTAGCTATAGCTGCCCCCGTGGCGACGTTAGTTGTTGCCTTGTAAGCACAAGGTCTTCTAACCGAAACCACAATTGTGTGGTTGGCTTCCTGTTGTTGACTTCCTTTGTTTCTATTTTTACATCCAAGTGTTGTTCATCTTCGCACTTGATTTTACCGTACTGATGAGAGCTTAAGCTCGAAACACGTGTCTACGGTTGCAGAACTTTTTGAGGGTTATACCCAATAACTTTTCTACTAATATTTTCATATATTGCCCCTCGCTAAATCCATCCTTAATTGTTTTTTCCTGGGTAGGATTGTCACGCTGGTAGCTATAGCTGCCCCCGTGGCGACGTTAGTTGTTGCCTTGTAAGCACAAGGTCTTCTAACCGAAACCACAAATGTGTGGTTGGCTTCCTGATGTTGACTTCCTTTGTTTCTATTTTTACATCCAAATGTTGTTCATCTTCGCACTTGATTTTACCGTACTGATGAGAGCTTAAGCTCGAAACACGTGTCTACGGTTGCAGAACTTTTTGAGGGTTATACCCAATAACTTTTCTACTAATATTTTCATATATTGCCCCTCGCTGAATCCATCCTTAATTGTATTTTCCTGGGTAGGATTGTCACGCTGGTAGCTATAGCTGCCCCCGTGGCGACGTTGGTTGTTGCCTTGTAAGCACAAGGTCTTCTAACCGAAGCCACAAATGTGTGGTTGGCTTCCTGTTGTTGACTTCCTTTGTTTCTATTTTTACATCCAAGTATTGTTCATCTTCGCACTTGATTTTACCGTACTGATGAGAGCTTAAGCTCGAAACACGTGTCTACGGTTGCAGAACTTCTTGAGGGTTATACCCAATAACTTTTCTACTAATATTTTCATATATTGACCCTCGCTAAATCCATCCTTAATTGTATTTTCCTGGGTAGGATTGTCACGCTGGTAGCTATAGCTGCCCCCGTGGCGACGTTAGTTGTTGCCTTGTAAGCACAAGGTCTTCTAACCGAAGCCACAAATGTGTGGTTGGCTTCCTGTTGTTGACTTCCTTTGTTTCTATTTTTACATCCAAGTGTTGTTCATCTTCGCACTTGATTTTACCGTACTGATGAGAGCTTAAGCTCGAAACACGTGTCTACGGTTGCAGAACTTTTTGAGGGTTATACCCAATAACTTTTCTACTGATATTTTGATATATTGCCCCTCGCTAAATCCATCCTTAATTGTATTTTCCTGGGTAGGATTGTCACGTTGGTAGCTAAAGCTGCCCCCGTGGCGACGTTAGTTGTTGCCTTGTAAGCACAAGGTCTTCTAACCGAAGCCACAAATGTGTGGTTGGCTTCCTGTTGTTGACTTCCTTTGTTTCTATTTTTATATCCAAGTGTTGTTCATCTTCGCACTTGATTTTACCGTACTGATGAGAGCTTAAGCTCGAAACACGTGTCTACGGTTGCAGAACTTTTTGAGGGTTATACCCAATAACTTTTCTACTAATATTTTCATATATTGCCCCTCGCTAAATCCATCCTTAATTGTTTTTTCCTGGGTAGGATTGTCACGCTGGTAGCTATAGCTGCCCCCGTGGCGACGTTAGTTGTTGCCTTGTAAGCACAAGGTCTTCTAACCGAAGCCACAAATGTGTGGTTGGCTTCCTGTTGTTGACTTCCTTTGTTTCTATTTTTACATTCAAGTGTTGTTCATCTTCACACTTGATTTTATCGTACTGATGGGAGCTTAAGCTCGAAACACGTGTCTACGGTTGCAGAACTTTTTGCGGGATATACCCAATAACTTTTCTACTAATATTTTCATATATTGCTTCTCGCTAAATCCATCCTTAATTGTATTTTCCTGGGTAGGATTGTCACGCTGGTAGCTATAGCTGCCCTCGTGGCGACGTTAGTTGTTGCCTTGTAAGCACAAGGTCTTCTAACCGAAGCCAAAAATGCGTGGTTGGCTTCCTGTTGTTGACTTCCTTTGTTTCTATTTTTACATCCAAGTGTTGTTCATCTTCGCACTTGATTTTACCGTACTGATGAGAGCTTAAGCTCGAAACACGTGTCTACGGTTGCAGAACTTTTTGAGGGTTATACCCAATAACTTTTCTACTAATATTTTCATATATTGCCCCTCGCTAAATCCATCCTTAATTGTATTTTCCTGGGTAGGATTGTCACGCTGGTAGCTATAGCTGCCCCCGTGGCGACGTTAGTTGTTGCCTTGTAAGCACAAGGTCTTCTAACCGAAACCACAATTGTGTGGTTGGCTTCCTGTTGTTGACTTCCTTTGTTTCTATTTTTACATCCAAGTGTTGTTCATCTTCGCACTTGATTTTACCGTACTGATGAGAGCTTAAGCTCGAAACACGTGTCTACGGTTGCAGAACTTTTTGAGGGTTATACCCAATAACTTTTCTACTAATATTTTCATATATTGCCCCTCGCTAAATCCATCCTTAATTGTTTTTTCCTGGGTAGGATTGTCACGCTGGTAGCTATAGCTGCCCCCGTGGCGACGTTAGTTGTTGCCTTGTAAGCACAAGGTCTTCTAACCGAAACCACAAATGTGTGGTTGGCTTCCTGATGTTGACTTCCTTTGTTTCTATTTTTACATCCAAATGTTGTTCATCTTCGCACTTGATTTTACCGTACTGATGAGAGCTTAAGCTCGAAACACGTGTCTACGGTTGCAGAACTTTTTGAGGGTTATACCCAATAACTTTTCTACTAATATTTTCATATATTGCCCCTCGCTGAATCCATCCTTAATTGTATTTTCCTGGGTAGGATTGTCACGCTGGTAGCTATAGCTGCCCCCGTGGCGACGTTGGTTGTTGCCTTGTAAGCACAAGGTCTTCTAACCGAAGCCACAAATGTGTGGTTGGCTTCCTGTTGTTGACTTCCTTTGTTTCTATTTTTACATCCAAGTATTGTTCATCTTCGCACTTGATTTTACCGTACTGATGAGAGCTTAAGCTCGAAACACGTGTCTACGGTTGCAGAACTTCTTGAGGGTTATACCCAATAACTTTTCTACTAATATTTTCATATATTGACCCTCGCTAAATCCATCCTTAATTGTATTTTCCTGGGTAGGATTGTCACGCTGGTAGCTATAGCTGCCCCCGTGGCGACGTTAGTTGTTGCCTTGTAAGCACAAGGTCTTCTAACCGAAGCCACAAATGTGTGGTTGGCTTCCTGTTGTTGACTTCCTTTGTTTCTATTTTTACATCCAAGTGTTGTTCATCTTCGCACTTGATTTTACCGTACTGATGAGAGCTTAAGCTCGAAACACGTGTCTACGGTTGCAGAACTTTTTGAGGGTTATACCCAATAACTTTTCTACTAATATTTTCATATATTGCCCCTCGCTAAATCCATCCTTAATTGTATTTTCCTGGGTAGGATTGACACGCTGGTAGCTATAGCTGCCCCCGTGGCGAAGTTAGTTGTTGCCTTGTAAGCACAAGATCTTCTAACCGAAGCCACAAATGTGTGGTTGGCTTCCTGTTGTTGACTTCCTTTGTTTCTATTTTTACATCCAAGTGTTGTTCATCTTCGCACTTGATTTTACCGTACTGATGAGAGCTTGAGCTCGAAACACGTGTCTACGGTTGCAGAACTTTTTGAGGGTTATACCCAATAACTTTTCTACTAATATTTTCATATATTGCCCCTCGCTAAATCCATCCTTAATTGTATTTTCCTGGGTAGGATTGTCACGCTGGTAGCTATAGCTGCCCCCATGGCGACGTTAGTTGTTGCTTCGTAAGCACAAGGTCTTCTAACCGAAGCCACAAATGTGTGGTTGGCTTCCTGTTGTTGACTTCTTTTGTTTCTATTTTTACATCCAAGTGTTGTTCATCTTCGCATTTGATTTTACCGTACTGATGAGAGCTTAAGCTCGAAACACGTGTCTACGGTTGCAGAACTTTTTGAGGGTTATACCCAATAACTTTTTTACTGATATTTTGATATATTGCCCCTCGCTAAATCCATCCTTAATTGTATTTTCCTGGGTAGGATTGTCACGTTGGTAGCTAAAGCTGCCCCCGTGGCGACGTTAGTTGTTGCCTTGTAAGCACAAGGTCTTCTAACCGAAGCCACAAATGTGTGGTTGGCTTCCTGTTGTTGACTTCCTTTGTTTCTATTTTTATATCCAAGTGTTGTTCATCTTCGCACTTGATTTTACCGTACTGATGAGAGCTTAAGCTCGAAACACGTGTCTACGGTTGCAGAACTTTTTGAGGGTTATACCAAATAACTTTTCTACTAATATTTTCATATATTGTCCCTCGCTAAATCCATTCTTAATTGTATTTTCCTGGGTAGGATTGTCACGCTGGTAGCTATAGCTGCCCCCGTGGCGACGTTAGTTGTTGCCTTGTAAGCACAAGGTCTTCTAACCGAAGCCATAAATGTGTGGTTGGCTTCCTGTTTTGTTGACTTCCTTTGTTTCTATTTTTACATTCAAGTGTTGTTCATCTTCGCACTTGATTTTATCGTACTGATGAGAGCTTAAGCTCGAAACACGTGTCTAGGCTGCAGAACTTTTTGCGGGATATACCCAATAACTTTTCTACTAATATTTTCATATATTGCCCCTCGCTAAATCCATCCTTAATTGTATTTTCCTGGGTAGGATTGTCACGTTGGTAGCTAAAGCTGCCCCCGTGGCGACCTTAGTTGTTGCCTTGTAAGCACAAGGTCTTCTAACCGAAGCCACAAATGTGTGGTTGGCTTCCTGTTGTTGACTTCCTTTGTTTCTATTTTTATATCCAAGTGTTGTTCATCTTCGCACTTGATTTTACCGTGCTGATGAGAGCTTAAGCTCGAAACACGTGTCTACGGTTGCAGAACTTTTTGAGGGTTATACCCAATAACTTTTCTACTAATATTTTCATATATTGTCCCTCGCTAAATCCATTCTTAATTGTATTTTCCTGGGTAGGATTGTCACGCTGGTAGCTATAGCTGCCCCCGTGGCGACGTTAGTTGTTGCCTTGTAAGCACAAGGTCTTCTAACCGAAACCACAAATGTGTGGTTGGCTTCCTGTTGTTGACTTCCTTTGTTTCTATTTTTACATCCAAGTGTTGTTCATCTTCGCACTTGATTTTACCGTACTGATGAGAGCTTAAGCTCGAAACACGTGTCTACGGTTGCAGAACTTTTTGAGGGTCATACCCAATAACTTTTCTACTAATATTTTCATATATTGCCCCTCGCTAAATCCATCCTTAATTGTATTTTCCTGGGTAGGATTGTCACGCTGGTAGCTATAGCTGCCCCCGTGGCGACGTTAGTTGTTGCCTTGTAAGCACAAGGTCTTCTAACCGAAACCACAAATGTGTGGTTGGCTTCCTGTTGTTGACTTCCTTTGTTTCTATTTTTACATCCAAGTGTTGTTCATCTTCGCACTTGATTTTACCGTACTGATGAGAGCTTAAGCTCGAAACACGTGTCTACGGTTGCAGAACTTTTTGAGGGTTATAACCAATAACTTTTCTACTAATATTTTCATATATTGCCCCTCGCTGAATCCATCCTCAATTGTATTTTTCTGGGTAGGATTGTCACGCTGGTAGCTATAGCTGCCCCCGTGGCGACGTTGGTTGTTGCCTTGTAAGCACAAGGTCTTCTAACCGAAGCCACAAATGTGTGGTTGGCTTCCTGTTGTTGACTTCCTTTGTTTCTATTTTTACATCCAAGTATTGTTCATCTTCGCACTTGATTTTACCGTACTGATGAGAGCTTAAGCTCGAAACACGTGTCTACGGTTGCATAACTTTTTGAGGGTTATACCCAATAACTTTTCTACTAATATTTTCATATATTGCCCCTCGCTAAATCCATCCTTAATTGTATTTTCCTGGGTAGGATTGTCACGCTGGTAGCTATAGCTGCCCCCGTGGCAACGTTAGTTGTTGCCTTGTAAGCACAAGGTCTTCTAACCGAAGCCACAAATGTGTGGTTGGCTTCCTGTTGTCGACTTCCTTTGTTTCTATTTTTACATCCAAGTGTTGTTCATTTTCGCACTTGATTTGACCGTACTGATGAGAGCTTAAGCTCGAAACACGTGTCTACGGTTGCAGAACTTTTTGAGGGTTATACCCAATAACTTTTCTACTAATATTTTCATATATTGCCCCTCGCTGAATCCATCCCTCATTGTATTTTCCTGGGTAGAATTGTCACGCTGGTAGCTATAGTTGCCCCCGTGGCGACGTTAGTTGTTGCCTTGTAAGCACAAGGTCTTCTAACCGAAGCCACAAATGTGTGGTTGGCTTCCTGTTGTCGACTTCCTCTGTTTCTATTTTTACATCCAAGTGTTGTTCATCTTCGCACTTAATTTTACCGTACTAATGAGAGCTTAAGCTCGAAACACGTGTCTACGGTTGCAGAACTTTTTGAAGGTTATACCCAATAACTTTTCTACTAATATTTTCATATATTGCATCCGCTAAATCCATCCTTAATTGTATTTTCCTGGATAGGATTGTCACGCTGGTAGCTATAGCTGCCCCCGTGGCGACGTTAGTTGTTGCCTTGTAAGCACAAGGTCTTCTAACCGAAGCCACAAATGTGTGGTTGGCTTCCTGTTGTTGACTTCCTTTGTTTCTATTTTCACATCCAAGTGTTGTTCACCTTCGCACTTGATTTTACCGTACTGATGAGAGCTCAAGCTCGAAACACGTGTCTACGGTTGCAGAACTTTTTGAGGGTTATACCCAATAACTTTTCTTCTAATATTTTCATATATTGCCCCTCGCTAAATCCATCCTTAATTGTATTTTCCTGGGTAGGATTGTCACGCTGGTAGCTATAGCTGCCCCCGTGGCGACGTTAGTTGTTGCTTCGTAAGCACAAGGTCTTCTAACCGAAGCCACAAATGTGTGGTTGGCTTCCTGTTGTTGACTTCCTTTGTTTCTATTTTTACATCCAAGTGTTGTTCATCTTCGCACTTGATTTTACCGTACTGATGAGAGCTTAAACTCGAAACACATGTCTAAGGTTGCAGAACTTTTTGAGGGTTATACCCAATAACTTTTCTACTAATATTTTCATATATTGCCCCTCGCTTAATCCATCCTTAATTGTATTTTCCTGGGTAGGATTGTCAGGCTGGCAGCTATAGCTGCCCCCGTGGCAACGTTAGTTGTTGCCTTGTAAGCACAAGGTCTTCTAACCGAAGCCACAAATGTGTGGTTGGCTTCCTGTTGTTGACTTCCTTTGTTTCTATTTTTACATCCAAGTGTTGTTCATCTTCGCACTTGATTTTACCGTACTGATGAGAGCTTAAGCTCGAAACACGTGTCTACGGTTGCAGAACTTTTTGAGGGTTATACCCAATAACTTTTCTACTAATATTTTCATATATTGCCCCTCGCTAAATCCATCCCTAATTGTATTTTCCTGGGTAGGATTGTCACGCTGGTAGCTATAGCTGCCCACATGGCGACGTAAGTTGTTGCCTTGTAAGCACAAGGTCTTCTAACCGAAACCACAAATGTGTGGTTGGCTTCCTGTTGTTGACTTCCTTTGTTTCTATTTTTACATCCAAGTGTTGTTCATCTCAGCACTTGATTTTACCGTACTGATGAGAGCTTGAGCTCGAAACACGTGTCTACGAATGCAGAACTTTTTGAGGGTTATACCCAATAACTTTTCTACTAATATTTTCATATATTGCCCCTCGCTGAATCCATCCTTAATTGTATTTTCCTGGGTAGGATTGACACGCTGGTAGCTATAGCTGCCCCCGTGGCGACGTTAGTTGTTGCCTTGTAAGCACAAGGTCTTCTAACCGAAGCCACAAATGTGTGGTTGGCTTCCTGTTGTTGACTTCCTTTGTTTCTATTTTTACATCCAAGTGTTGTTCATCTTCGCACTTGATTTTACCGTACTGATGAGAGCTTAAGCTCGAAACACGTGTCTACGGTTGCAGAACTTTTTGAGGGTTATACCCAATAACTTTTCTACTAATATTTTCATATATTGCCCCTCGCTAAATCCATCCTTAATTGTATTTTCCTGGGTAGGATTGTCACGCTGGTAGCTATAGCTGACCCCGTGGCGACGTTAGCTGTTGCCTTGTAAGCACAAGGTCTTCTAACCGAAGCCACAAATGTGTTGTTGGCTTCCTGTTGTTGACTTCCTTTGTTTCTATTTTTACATCCAAGTGTTGTTCATCTTCGCACTTGATTTTACCGTACTGATGAGAGCTTAAGCTCGAAACACGTGTCTACGGTTGCAGAACTTTTTGAGGGTTATACCAAATAACTTTTCTACTGATATTTTCATATATTGCCCCTCGCTAAATCCATCCTTAATTGTATTTTCCTGGGTAGGATTGTCACGTTGGTAGCTACAGCTGCCCCCGTGGCGACGTTAGTTGTTGCCTTGTAAGCACAAGGTCTTCTAACCGAAGCCACAAATGTGTGGTTGGCTTCCTGTTGTTGACTTCCTTTGTTTCTATTCTTATATCCAAGTGTTGTTCATCTTTGCACTTGATTTTACCGTACTGATGAGAGCTTAAGCTCGAAACACGTGTCTACGGTTGCAGAACTTTTTGAGGGTTATACCCAATGACTTTTCTACTAATATTTTCATATATTGTCCCTCGCTAAATCCACTCTTAATTGTATTTTCCTGGGTAGGATTGTCACGCTGGTAGCTATAGCTGCCCCCGTGGCGACGTTAGTTGTTGCCTTGTAAGCACAAGGTCTTCTGACCGAAGCCACAAATGTGTGGTTGGCTTCCTGTTTTGTTGACTTCCTTTGTTTCTATTTTTACATTCAAGTGTTGTTCATCTTCGCACTTGATTTTATCGTACTGATGAGAGCTTAAGCTCGAAACACGTGTCTACGGTTGCAGAACTTTTTGCGGGATATACCCAATAACTTTTCTACTAATATTTTCATATATTGCCCCTCGCTAAATCCATCCTTAATTGTATTTTCCTGGGTAGGATTGTCACGCTGGTAGCTATAGCTGCCTCCGTGGCGACGTTAGTTGTTGCTTCGTAAGCACAAGGTCTTTTAACCGAAGCCACAAATGTGTGGTTGGCTTCCTGTTGTTGACTTTCTTTGTTTCTATTTTTACATCCAAGTGTTGTTCATCTTCGCACTTGATTTTACCGTACTGATGAGAGCTTAAGCTCGAAACACGTGTCTACGGTTGCAAAACTTTTTGAGGGTTATACCCAATAACTTTTCTACTAATATTTTCATATATTGCCCCTCGCTAAATCCATCCTTAATTGTATTTTCCTGGGTAGGATTGTCACGCTGGTAGCTATAGCTGCCTCCGTGGCGACGTTAGTTGTTGCCTTGTAAGCACAAGGTCTTCTAACCGAAACCACAAATGTGTGGTTGGCTTCCTGTTGTTGACTTCCTTTGTTTCTATTTTTACATCCAAGTGTTGTTCATCTCAGCACTTGATTTTACCGTACTGATGAGAGCTTAAGCTCGAAACACGTGTCTACGAATGCAGAACTTTTTGATGGTTATACCCAATAACTTTTCTACTAATATTTCCATATATTGCCCCTCGCTAAATCCATCCTTAATTGTATTTTCCTGGGTAGGATTGTCACGTTGGTAGCTATAGCTGCCCCCGTGGCGACGTTAGTTGTTGCCTTGTAAGCACAAGGTCTTCTAACCGAAGCCACAAATGTGTGGTTGGCTTCCTGTTGTTGACTTCCTTTGTTTCTATTTTTATATCCAAGTGTTGTTCATCTTTGCACTTGATTTTACCGTACTGATGAGAGCTTAAGCTCGAAACACGTGTCTACGGTTGCAGAACTTTTTGAGGGTTATACCCAATAACTTTTCTACTAATATTTTCATATATTGTCCCTCGCTAAATCCACTCTTAATTGTATTTTCCTGGGTAGGATTGTCACGCTGGTAGCTATAGCTGCCCCCGTGGCGACGTTAGTTGTTGCCTTGTAAGCACAAGGTCTTCTAACCGGATTCACAAATGTGTGGTTGGCTTCCTGTTTTGTTGACTTCCTTTGTTTCTATTTTTACATTCAAGTGTTGTTCATCTTCGCACTTGATTTTATCGTACTGATGAGAGCTTAAGCTCGAAACACGTGTCTACGGTTGCAGAACTTTTTGCGGGATATACCCAATAACTTTTCTACTAATATTTTCATATATTGCCCCTTGCTAAATCCATCCTTAATTGTATTTTCCTGGGTAGGATTCTCACGCTGGTAGCTATAGCTGCCCCCGTGGCGACGTTAGTTGTTGCCTTGTAAGCACAAGGTCTTCTAACCGAAGCCACAAATGAGTGGTTGGCTTCCTGTTATTGACTTTCTTTGTTTCTATTTCTACATCCAAGTGTTGTTCATCTTCGCACTTGATTTTACCGTACTGATGAGAGCTTAAGCTCGAAACACGTGTCTACGGTTGCAGAACTTTTTGAGGGTTATACCCAATAACTTTTCTACTAATATTTTCATATATTGCCCCTCGCTAAATCCATCCTTAATTGTATTTTCCTGGGTAGGATTGTCACGTTGGTAGCTATAGCTGCCCTCGTGGCGACGTTAGTTGTTGCCTTGTAAGCACAAGGTCTTCTAACCGAAGCCACAAATGTGTGGTTGGCTTCCTGTTGTTGACTTCCTTTGTTTCTATTTTTATATCCAAGTGTTGTTCATCTTTGCACTTGATTTTACCGTACTGATGAGAGCTTAAGCTCGAAACACGTGTCTACGGTTGCAGAACTTTTTGAGGGTTATACCCAATAACTTTTCTACTAATATTTTCATATATTGTCCCTCGCTAAATCCACTCTTAATTGTATTTTCCTGGGTAGGATTGTCACGCTGGTAGCGATAGCTGCCCCCGTGGCGACGTTAGTTGTTGCCTTGTAAGCACAAGGTCTTCTAACCGGATTCACAAATGTGTGGTTGGCTTCCTGTTTTGTTGACTTCCTTTGTTTCTATTTTTACATTCAAGTGTTGTTCATCTTCGCACTTGATTTTATCGTACTGATGAGAGCTTAAGCTCGAAACACGTGTCTACGGTTGCAGAACTTTTTGCGGGATATACCCAATCACTTTTCTACTAATATTTTCATATATTGCCCCTCGCTAAATCCATCCTTAATTGTATTTTCCTGGGTAGGATTCTCACGCTGGTAGCTATAGCTGCCCCCGTGGCGACGTTAGTTGTTGCCTTGTAAGCACAAGGTCTTCTAACCGAAGCCACAAATGAGTGGTTGGCTTCCTGTTATTGACTTTCTTTGTTTCTATTTCTACATCCAAGTGTTGTTCATCTTCGCACTTGATTTTACCGTACTGATGAGAGCTTAAGCTCGAAACACGTGTCTACGGTTGCAGAACTTTTTGAGGGTTATACCCAATAACTTTTCTACTAATATTTTCATATATTGCCCCTCGCTAAATCCATCCTTAATTGTATTTTCCTGGGTAGGATTGTCACGTTGGTAGCTATAGCTGCCCTCGTGGCGACGTTAGTTGTTGCCTTGTAAGCACAAGGTCTTCTAACCGAAGCCACAAATGTGTGGTTGGCTTCCTGTTGTTGACTTCCTTTGTTTCTATTTTTATATCCAAGTGTTGTTCATCTTTGCACTTGATTTTACCGTACTGATGAGAGCTTAAGCTCGAAACACGTGTCTACGGTTGCAGAACTTTTTGAGGGTTATACCCAATAACTTTTCTACTAATATTTTCATATATTGTCCCTCGCTAAATCCACTCTTAATTGTATTTTCCTGGGTAGGATTGTCACGCTGGTAGCGATAGCTGCCCCCGTGGCGACGTTAGTTGTTGCCTTGTAAGCACAAGGTCTTCTAACCGGATTCACAAATGTGTGGTTGGCTTCCTGTTTTGTTGACTTCCTTTGTTTCTATTTTTACATTCAAGTGTTGTTCATCTTCGCACTTGATTTTATCGTACTGATGAGAGCTTAAGCTCGAAACACGTGTCTACGGTTGCAGAACTTTTTGCGGGATATACCCAATCACTTTTCTACTAATATTTTCATATATTGCCCCTCGCTAAATCCATCCTTAATTGTATTTTCCTGGGTAGGATTGTCACGCTGGTAGCTATAGCTGCCCCCGTGGCAACGTTAGTTGTTGCCTTGTAAGCACAAGGTCTTCTAACCGAAGCCACAAATGTGTGGTTGGCTTCCTGTTGTTGACTTCCTTTGTTTCTATTTTTCATCCAAGTGTTGTTCATCTTCGCACTTGATTTTACCGTACTGAAGAGAGCTTAAGCTCGAAACACGTGTCTACGGTTGCAGAACTTTTTGCGGGATATACCCAATCACTTTTCTACTAATATTTTCATATATTGCCCCTCGCTAAATCCATCCTTAATTGTATTTTCCTGGGTAGGATTGTCACGCTGGTAGCTATAGCTGCCCCCGTGGCAACGTTAGTTGTTGCCTTGTAAGCACAAGGTCTTCTAACCGAAGCCACAAATGTGTGGTTGGCTTCCTGTTGTTGACTTCCTTTTTTTCTATTTTTACATCCAAGTGTTGTTCATCTTCGCACTTGATTTTACCGTACTGATGAGAGCTTAAGCTCGAAACACGTGTCTACGGTTGCAGAACTTTTTGAGGGTTATACCCAATAACTTTTCTACTAATATTTTCATATATTGCCCCTCGCTAAATCCATCCTTAATTGTATTTTCCTGGGTAGGATTGTCACGTTGGTAGCTATAGCTGCCCCCGTGGCGACGTTAGTTGTTGCTTTGTAAGCACAAGGTCTTCTAACCGAAGCCACAAATGTGTGGTTGGCTTCCTGTTGTTGACTTCCTTTGTTTCTATTTTTACATCCAAGTGTTGTTCATCTTCGCACTTGATTTTACCGTACTGATGAGAGCTCAAGCTCGAAACACGTGTCTACGGTTGCAGAACTTTTTGAGGGTTATACCCAATAACTTTTCTATTAATATTTTCATATATTGCCCCTCGCTAAATCCATCCTTAATTGTATTTTCCTGGGTAGGATTGTCACGCTGGTAGCTATAGTTGCCCCCGTGGCAACGTTAGTTGTTGCCTTGTAAGCACAAGGTCTCCTAACCGAAGCCACAAATGTGTGGTTGGCTTCCTGTTGTTGACCTCCTTTGTTTCTATTTTTACATCCAAGTGTTGTTCACCTTCGCACTTGATTTTACCGTACTGATGAGAGCTTAAGCTCGAAACACGTGTCTACGGTTGCAGAACTTTTTGAGGGTTATACCCAATAACTTTTCTACTAATTTTTTCATATATTGCCCCTCGCTAAATCCATCCTTAATTGTATTTTCCTGGGTAGGATTGTCACGCTGGTAGCTATAGCTGCCCCCGTGGCGACGTTAGTTGTTGCCTTGTAAGCACAAGGTCTTCTAACCGAAGCCACAAATGTGTGGTTGGCTTCCTGTTGTTGACTTCCTTTGCTTCTATTTTTACATCCAAGTGTTGTTCATCTTCGCACTTGATTTTACCGTACTGATGAGAGCTTAAACTCGAAACACATGTCTACGGTTGCAGAACTTTTTGAGGGTTATACCCAATAACTTTTCTACTAATATTTTCATATATTGCCCCTCGCTAAATCCATCCTTAATTGTATTTTCCTGGGTAGGATTGTCACGCTGGTAGCTATAGCTGCCCCCGTGGCGACGTTAGTTGTTGCCTTGTAAGCACAAGGTCTTCTAACCGAAGCCACAAATGTGTGGTTGGCTTCCTGTTTTGTTGACTTCCTTTGTTTCTATTTTTACATTCAAGTGTTGTTCATCTTCGCACTTGATTTTATCGTACTGATGAGAGCTTAAGCTCGAAACACGTATCTACGGTTGCAGAACTTTTTGCGGGATATACCCAATAACTTTTCTACTAATATTTTCATATATTGCCCCTCGCTAAATCCATCCTTAATTGTACTTTCCTGGGTAGGATTGTCACGCTGGTAGCTATAGCTGCCCCCGTGGCGACGTTAGTTGTTGCCTTGTAAGCACAAGGTCTTCTAACCGAAGCCACAAATGTGTGGTTGGCTTCCTGTTGTTGACTTCCTTTGTTTCTATTTTTACATCCAAGTGTTGTTCATCTTCGCACTTGATTTTACCGTACTGATGAGAGCTTAAGCTCGAAACACGTGTCTACGGTTGCAGAACGTTTTGAGGGTTATACCCAATAACTTTTCTACTAATATTTTCATATATTGCCCCTCGCTGAATCCATCCTTAATTGTATTTTCCTGGATAGGATTGTCACGCTGGTAGCTATAGCTGCCTCCGTGGCGACGTTGGTTGTTGCCTTGTAAGCACAAGGTCTCCTAACCGAAGCCACAAATGTGTGGTTGGCTTCCTGTTGTTGACCTCCTTTGTTTCTATTTTTACATCCAAGTGTTGTTCACCTTCGCACTTGATTTTACCGTACTGATGAGAGCTTAAGCTCGAAACACGTGTCTACGGTTGCAGAACTTTTTGAGGGTTATACCCAATAACTTTTCTACTAATATTTTCATATATTGCCCCTCGCTAAATCCATCCTTAATTGTATTTTCCTGGGTAGGATTGTCACGCTGGTAGCTATAGCTGCCCCCGTGGCGACGTTAGTTGTTGCCTTGTAAGCACAAGGTCTTCTAACCGAAGCCACAAATGTGTGGTTGGCTTCCTGTTGTTGACTTCCTTTGCTTCTATTTTTACATCCAAGTGTTGTTCATCTTCGCACTTGATTTTACCGTACTGATGAGAGCTTAAACTCGAAACACATGTCTACGGTTGCAGAACTTTTTGAGGGTTATACCCAATAACTTTTCTACTAATATTTTCATATATTGCCCCTCGCTAAATCCATCCTTAATTGTACTTTCGTGGGTAGGATTGTCACGCTGGTAGCTATAGCTGCCCCCGTGGCGACGTTAGTTGTTGCCTTGTAAGCACAAGGTCTTCTAACCGAAGCCACAAATGTGTGGTTGGCTTCCTGTTGTTGACTTCCTTTGTTTCTATTTTTACATCCAAGTGTTGTTCATCTTCGCACTTGATTTTACCGTACTGATGAGAGCTTAAGCTCGAAACACGTGTCTACGGTTGCAGAACTTTTTGAGGGTTATACCCAATAACTTTTCTACTAATATTTTCATATATTGCCCCTCGCTAAATCCATCCTTAATTGTATTTTCCTGGGTAGGATTGTCACGCTGGTAGCTATAGCTGCCCCCGTGGCGACGTCAGATGTTGCCTTGTAAGCACAAGGTCTTCTAACCGAAACCACAAATGTGTGGTTGGCTTCCTGTTGTTGACTTCCTTTGTTTCTATTTTTACATCCAAGTGTTGTTCATCTTCGCACTTGATTTTACCGTACTGAAGAGAGCTTAAGCTCGAAACACGTGTCTACGGTTGCAGTACTTTTTGAGGGTTATACCCAATAACTTTTCTACTAATATTTTCATATATTGCCCCTCGCTGAATCCATCCTTAATTGTATTTTCCTGGGTAGGATTGTCACGCTGGTAGCTATAGCTGCCCCCGTGGCGACGTTGGTTGTTGCCTTGTAAGCACAAGGTCTTCTAACCGAAGCCACAAATGTGTGGTTGGCTTCCTGTTGTTGACTTCTTTTGTTTCTTTTTTTACATCCAAGTGTTGTTCATCTTCGCACTTGATTTTACCGTACTGATGAGAGCTTAAGCTCGAAACACGTGTCTTCGGTTGCAGAACTTCTTGAGGGTTATACCCAATAACTTTTCTACTAATATTTTCATATATTGCCCCTCGCTAAATCCATCCTTAATTGTATTTTCCTGGGTAGGATTGTCACGCTGGTAGCTATAGCTGCCCCCGTGGCAACGTTAGTTGTTGCCTTGTAAGCACAAGGTCTTCTAACCGAAGCCACAAATGTGTGGTTGGCTTCCTGTTGTTGACTTCCTTTGTTTCTATTTTTACATCCAAGTGTTGTTCATCTTCGCACTTGATTTTACCGTACTGATGAGAGCTTAAGCTCGAAACACGTGTCTACGGTTGCAGAACTTTTTGAGGGTTATACCCAATAACTTTTCTATTAATATTTTCATATATTGCCCCTCGCTAAATCCATCCTTAATTGTATTTTCCTGGGTAGGATTGTCACGCTGGTAGCTATAGTTGCCCCCGTGGCAACGTTAGTTGTTGCCTTGTAAGCACAAGGTCTCCTAACCGAAGCCACAAATGTGTGGTTGGCTTCCTGTTGTTGACCTCCTTTGTTTCTATTTTTACATCCAAGTGTTGTTCACCTTCGCACTTGATTTTACCGTACTGATGAGAGCTTAAGCTCGAAACACGTGTCTACGGTTGCAGAACTTTTTGAGGGGTATACCCAATAACTTTTCTACTAATATTTTCATATATTGCCCCTCGCTAAATCCATCCTTAATTGTATTTTCCTGGGTAGGATTGTCACGCTGGTAGCTATAGCTGCCCCCGTGGCGACGTTAGTTGTTGCCTTGTAAGCACAAGGTCTTCTAACCGAAGCCACAAATGTGTGGTTGGCTTCCTGTTGTTGACTTCCTTTGCTTCTATTTTTACATCCAAGTGTTGTTCATCTTCGCACTTGATTTTACCGTACTGATGAGAGCTTAAACTCGAAACACATGTCTACGGTTGCAGAACTTTTTGAGGGTTATACCCAATAACTTTTCTACTAATATTTTCATATATTGCCCCTCGCTAAATCCATCCTTAATTGTATTTTCCTGGGTAGGATTGTCACGCTGGTAGCTATAGCTGCCCCCGTGGCGACGTTAGTTGTTGCCTTGTAAGCACAAGGTCTTCTAACCGAAGCCACAAATGTGTGGTTGGCTTCCTGTTTTGTTGACTTCCTTTGTTTCTATTTTTACATTCAAGTGTTGTTCATCTTCGCACTTGATTTTATCGTACTGATGAGAGCTTAAGCTCGAAACACGTATCTACGGTTGCAGAACTTTTTGCGGGATATACCCAATAACTTTTCTACTAATATTTTCATATATTGCCCCTCGCTAAATCCATCCTTAATTGTACTTTCCTGGGTAGGATTGTCACGCTGGTAGCTATAGCTGCCCCCGTGGCGACGTTAGTTGTTGCCTTGTAAGCACAAGGTCTTCTAACCGAAGCCACAAATGTGTGGTTGGCTTCCTGTTGTTGACTTCCTTTGTTTCTATTTTTACATCCAAGTGTTGTTCATCTTCGCACTTGATTTTACCGTACTGATGAGAGCTTAAGCTCGAAACACGTGTCTACGGTTGCAGAACGTTTTGAGGGTTATACCCAATAACTTTTCTACTAATATTTTTATATATTGCCCCTCGCTGAATCCATCCTTAATTGTATTTTCCTGGATAGGATTGTCACGCTGGTAGCTATAGCTGCCTCCGTGGCGACGTTGGTTGTTGCCTTGTAAGCACAAGGTCTCCTAACCGAAGCCACAAATGTGTGGTTGGCTTCCTGTTGTTGACCTCCTTTGTTTCTATTTTTACATCCAAGTGTTGTTCACCTTCGCACTTGATTTTACCGTACTGATGAGAGCTTAAGCTCGAAACACGTGTCTACGGTTGCAGAACTTTTTGAGGGTTATACCCAATAACTTTTCTACTAATATTTTCATATATTGCCCCTCGCTAAATCCATCCTTAATTGTATTTTCCTGGGTAGGATTGTCACGCTGGTAGCTATAGCTGCCCCCGTGGCGACGTTAGTTGTTGCCTTGTAAGCACAAGGTCTTCTAACCGAAGCCACAAATGTGTGGTTGGCTTCCTGTTGTTGACTTCCTTTGCTTCTATTTTTACATCCAAGTGTTGTTCATCTTCGCACTTGATTTTACCGTACTGATGAGAGCTTAAACTCGAAACACATGTCTACGGTTGCAGAACTTTTTGAGGGTTATACCCAATAACTTTTCTACTAATATTTTCATATATTGCCCCTCGCTAAATCCATCCTTAATTGTATTTTCCTGGGTAGGATTGTCACGCTGGTAGCTATAGCTGCCCCCGTGGCGACGTTAGTTGTTGCCTTGTAAGCACAAGGTCTTCTAACCGAAGCCACAAATGTGTGGTTGGCTTCCTGTTTTGTTGACTTCCTTTGTTTCTATTTTTACATTCAAGTGTTGTTCATCTTCGCACTTGATTTTATCGTACTGATGAGAGCTTAAGCTCGAAACACGTGTCTACGGTTGCAGAACTTTTTGCGGGATATACCCAATAACTTTTCTACTAATATTTTCATATATTGCCCCTCGCTAAATCCATCCTTAATTGTACTTTCCTGGGTAGGATTGTCACGCTGGTAGCTATAGCTGCCCCCGTGGCGACGTTAGTTGTTGCCTTGTAAGCACAAGGTCTTCTAACCGAAGCCACAAATGTGTGGTTGGCTTCCTGTTGTTGACTTCCTTTGTTTCTATTTTTACATCCAAGTGTTGTTCATCTTCGCACTTGATTTTACCGTACTGATGAGAGCTTAAGCTCGAAACACGTGTCTACGGTTGCAGAACGTTTTGAGGGTTATACCCAATAACTTTTCTACTAATATTTTCATATATTGCCCCTCGCTGAATCCATCCTTAATTGTATTTTCCTGGATAGGATTGTCACGCTGGTAGCTATAGCTGCCTCCGTGGCGACGTTGGTTGTTGCGTAAGCACAAGGTCTTCTAACCGAAGCCACAAATGTGTGGTTGGCTTCCTGTTGTTGACTTCCTTTGTTTCTATTTTTACATCCAAGTGTTGTTCATCTTCGCACTTGATTTTACCGTACTGATGAGAGCTTAAGCTCGAAACACGTGTCTACGGTTGCAGAACTTCTTGAGGGTTATACCCAATAACTTTTCTACTAATATTTTCATATATTGCCCCTCGCTAAATCCATCCTTAATTGTATTTTCCTGGGTAGGATTGTCACGCTGGTAGCTATAGCTGCCCCCGTGGCAACGTTAGTTGTTGCCTTGTAAGCACAAGGTCTTCTAACCGAAGCCACAAATGTGTGGTTGGCTTCCTGTTGTTGACTTCCTTTGTTTCTATTTTTACATCCAAGTGTTGTTCATCTTCGCACTTGATTTTACCGTACTGATGAGAGCTTAAGCTCGAAACACGTGTCTACGGTTGCAGAACTTTTTGAGGGTTATACCCAATAACTTTTCTACTAATATTTTCATATATTGCCCCTCGCTAAATCCATCCTTAATTGTATTTTCCTGGGTAGGATTGTCACGCTGGTAGCTATAGCTGCCCCCGTGGCGACGTTAGTTGTTGCCTTGTAAGCACAAGATCTTCTAACCGAAACCACAAATGTGTGGTTGGCTTCCTGTTGTTGACTTCCTTCGTTTCTATTTTTACATCCAAGTGTTGTTCATCTTCGTACTTGATTTTACCGTACTGATAAGAGCTTAAGCTTGAAACACGTGTCTACGGTTGCAGAACTTTTTGAGGGTTATACCCAATAACTTTTCTACTAATATTTTCATATATTGTCCCTCGCTAAATCCATCCTTAATTGTATTTTCCTTGGTAGGATTGTCACGCTGCTAGCTATAGCTGCCCCCGTGGCGACGTTAGTTGTTGCCTTGTAAGCACAAGGTCTTCTAACCGAAGCCACAAATGTGTGGTTGGCTTCCTGTTGTTGACTTCCTTTGTTTCTATTTTTACATCCAAGTGTTGTTCATCTTCGCACTTGATTTTACCGTACTGATGAGAGCTTAAGCTCGAAACACGTGTCTACGGTTGCAGAACTTTTTGAGGGTTATACCCAATAACTTTTCTACTAATATTTTCATATATTGCTCCTCGCTGAATCCATCCTTAATTGTATTTTCCTGGGTAGGATTGTCACGCTGGTAGCTATAGCTGCACCCGTGGAGACGTTAGTTGTTGCCTTGTAAGCACAAGGTCTTCTAACCGAAGCCACAAATGTGTGGTTGACTTCCTTTGTTTCTATTTTTACATCCAAGTGTTGTTCATCTTCGCACTTGATTTTACCGTACTCATGAGAGCTTAAGCTCGAAACACGTGTCTACGGTTGCAGAACTTTTAGAGGGTTATACCCAATAACTTTTCTACTAATATTTTCATATATTGCCCCTCGCTAAATCCATCCTTAATTGTATTTTCCTGGTTAGGATTGTCACGCTGGTAGCTATAGCTGCCCCCGTGGCGACGTTAGTTGTTGCCTTGTAAGCACAAGGTCTTCTAACCGAAGCCACAAATGAGTGGTTGGCTACCTGTTGTTGACTTCCTTTGTTTCTATTTTTACATCCAAGTGTTGTTCATCTTCGCACTTGATTTTACCGTACTGATGAGAGCTTAAGCTCGAAACACGTGTCTACGGTTGCAGAACTTTTTGAGGGTTATACCCAATAACTTTTCTACTAATATTTTCATATATTGCCCCTCGCTAAATCCATCCTTAATTGTATTTTTCTGGGTAGGATTGTCACGCTGGTAGCTATAGCTGCCCCCGTGGCGACGTCAGTTGTTGCCTTGTAAGCACAAGGTCTTCTAACCGAAGCCACAAATGTGTGGTTGGCTTCCTGTTGTTGACTTCCTTTGTTTCTATTTTTACATTCAAGTGTTGCTCATTTCGCACTTGATTTTACCGTACTGATGAGAGCTTAAGCTCGAAACACGTGTCTACGGTTGCAGAACTTTTTGAGGGTTATACCCAATAACTTTTCTTCTAATATTTTCATATATTGCCCCTCGCTAAATCCATCCTTAATTGTATTTTCCTGGGTAGGATTGTCACGCTGGTAGCTATAGCTGCCCCCGTGGCAACGTTAGTTGTTGCCTTGTAAGCACAAGGTCTTCTAACCGAAGCCACAAATGTGTGGTTGGCTTCCTGTTGTTGACTTCCTTTGTTTCTATTTTTACATCCAAGTGTTGTTCATCTTCGCACTTGATTTTACCGTACTGATGAGAGCTTAAGCTCGAAACACGTGTCCACGGTTGCAGAACTTTTTGAGGGTTATACCCAATAACTTTTCTACTAATATTTTCATATATTGCCCCTCGCTAAATCCATCCTTAATTGTATTTTCCTGGGTAGGATTGTCACGCTGGTAGCTATAGTTGCCCCCGTGGCGACGTTAGTTGTTGCCTTGTAAGCACAAGGTCTTCTAACCGAAGCCACAAATGTGTGGTTGGCTTCCTGTTGTTGACTTCCTTTGTTTCTATTTTTACATCCAAGTGTTGTTCATCTTCGCACTTAATTTTACCGTACTGATGAGAGCATAAGCTCGAAACACGTGTCTACGGTTGCAGAACTTTTTGAAGGTTATACCCAATAACTTTTTTACTAATATTTTCATATATTGCCCCTCGCTATATCCATCCTTAATTGTATTTTCCTGGGTAGGATTGTCACGCTGGTAGCTATAGCTGCCCCCGTGGCGACGTAAGTTGTTGCCTTGTAAGCACAAGGTCTTCTAACCGAAGCCATAAATGTGTGGTTGGCTTCCTGTTGTTGACTACCTTTGTTTCTATTTTCACATCCAAGTGTTGTTCACCTTCGCACTTGATTTTACCGTACTGATGAGAGCTTAAGCTCGAAACTCGTGTCTACGGTTGCAGAACTTTTTGAGGGTTATACCCAATAACTTTTCAACTAATATTTTCATATATTGCCCCTCGCTAAATCCATCCTTAATTGTATTTTACTGGGTAGGATTGTCACGCTGGTAGCTATAGTTGCCCCCGTGGCAACGTTAGTTGTTGCCTTGTAAGCACAAGGTCTCCTAACCGAAGCCACAAATGTGTGGTTGGCTTCCTGTTGTTGACCTCCTTTGTTTCTATTTTTACATCCAAGTGTTGTTCACCTTCGCACTTGATTTTACCGTACTGATGAGAGCTTAAGCTCGAAACACGTGTCTACGGTTGCAGAACTTTTTGAGGGTTATACCCAATAACTTTTCTACTAATATTTTCATATATTGCCCCTCGCTAAATCCATCCTTAATTGTATTTTCCTGGGTAGGATTGTCACGCTGGTAGCTATAGCTGCCCCCGTGGCGACGTTAGTTGTTGCCTTGTAAGCACAAGGTCTTCTAACCGAAGCCACAAATGTGTGGTTGGCTTCCTGTTGTTGACTTCCTTTGCTTCTATTTTTACATCCAAGTGTTGTTCATCTTCGCACTTGATTTTACCGTACTGATGAGAGCTTAAACTCGAAACACATGTCTACGGTTGCAGAACTTTTTGAGGGTTATACCCAATAACTTTTCTACTAATATTTTCATATATTGCCCCTCGCTAAATCCATCCTTAATTGTATTTTCCTGGGTAGGATTGTCACGCTGGTAGCTATAGCTGCCCCCGTGGCGACGTTAGTTGTTGCCTTGTAAGCACAAGGTCTTCTAACCGAAGCCACAAATGTGTGGTTGGCTTCCTGTTTTGTTGACTTCCTTTGTTTCTATTTTTACATTCAAGTGTTGTTCATCTTCGCACTTGATTTTATCGTACTGATGAGAGCTTAAGCTCGAAACACGTGTCTACGGTTGCAGAACTTTTTGCGGGATATACCCAATAACTTTTCTACTAATATTTTCATATATTGCCCCTCGCTAAATCCATCCTTAATTGTACTTTCCTGGGTAGGATTGTCACGCTGGTAGCTATAGCTGCCCCCGTGGCGACGTTAGTTGTTGCCTTGTAAGCACAAGGTCTTCTAACCGAAGCCACAAATGTGTGGTTGGCTTCCTGTTGTTGACTTCCTTTGTTTCTATTTTTACATCCAAGTGTTGTTCATCTTCGCACTTGATTTTACCGTACTGATGAGAGCTTAAGCTCGAAACACGTGTCTACGGTTGCAGAACGTTTTGAGGGTTATACCCAATAACTTTTCTACTAATATTTTCATATATTGCCCCTCGCTGAATCCATCCTTAATTGTATTTTCCTGGATAGGATTGTCACGCTGGTAGCTATAGCTGCCTCCGTGGCGACGTTGGTTGTTGCCTTGTAAGCACAAGGTCTCCTAACCGAAGCCACAAATGTGTGGTTGGCTTTCTGTTGTTGACCTCCTTTGTTTCTATTTTTACATCCAAGTGTTGTTCACCTTCGCACTTGATTTTACCGTACTGATGAGAGCTTAAGCTCGAAACACGTGTCTACGGTTGCAGAACTTTTTGAGGGTTATACCCAATAACTTTTCTACTAATATTTTCATATATTGCCCCTCGCTAAATCCATCCTTAATTGTATTTTCCTGGGTAGGATTGTCACGCTGGTAGCTATAGCTGCCCCCGTGGCGACGTTAGTTGTTGCTTTGTAAGCACAAGGTCTTCTAACCGAAGCCACAAATGTGTGGTTGGCTTCCTGTTGTTGACTTCCTTTGCTTCTATTTTTACATCCAAGTGTTGTTCATCTTCGCACTTGATTTTACCGTACTGATGAGAGCTTAAACTCGAAACACATGTCTACGGTTGCAGAACTTTTTGAGGGTTATACCCAATAACTTTTCTACTAATATTTTCATATATTGCCCCTCGCTAAATCCATCCTTAATTGTATTTTCCTGGGTAGGATTGTCACGCTGGTAGCTATAGCTGCCCCCGTGGCGACGTTAGTTGTTGCCTTGTAAGCACAAGGTCTTCTAACCGAAGCCACAAATGTGTGGTTGGCTTCCTGTTTTGTTGACTTCCTTTGTTTCTATTTTTACATTCAAGTGTTGTTCATCTTCGCACTTGATTTTATCGTACTGATGAGAGCTTAAGCTCGAAACACGTGTCTACGGTTGCAGAACTTTTTGCGGGATATACCCAATAACTTTTCTACTAATATTTTCATATATTGCCCCTCGCTAAATCCATCCTTAATTGTAATTTCCTGGGTAGGATTGTCACGCTGGTAGCTATAGCTGCCCCCGTGGCGACGTTAGTTGTTGCCTTGTAAGCACAAGGTCTTCTAACCGAAGCCACAAATGTGTGGTTGGCTTCCTGTTGTTGACTTCCTTTGTTTCTATTTTTACATCCAAGTGTTGTTCATCTTCGCACTTGATTTTACCGTACTGATGAGAGCTTAAGCTCAAAACACGTGTCTACGGTTGCAGAACGTTTTGAGGGTTATACCCAATAACTTTTCTACTAATATTTTCATATATTGCCCCTCGCTGAATCCATCCTTGATTGTATTTTCCTGGATAGGATTGTCACGCTGGTAGCTATAGCTGCCTCCGTGGCGACGTTGGTTGTTGCGTAAGCACAAGGTCTTCTAACCGAAGCCACAAATGTGTGGTTGGCTTCCTGTTGTTGACTTCCTTTGTTTCTATTTTTACATCCAAGTGTTGTTCATCTTCGCACTTGATTTTACCGTACTGATGAGAGCTTAAGCTCGAAACACGTGTCTACGGTTGCAGAACTTCTTGAGGGTTATACCCAATAACTTTTCTACTAATATTTTCATATATTGCCCCTCGCTAAATCCATCCTTAATTGTATTTTCCTGGGTAGGATTGTCACGCTGGTAGCTATAGCTGCGCCCGTGGAGACGTTAGTTGTTGCCTTGTAAGCACAAGGTCTTCTAACCGAAGCCACAAATGTGTGGTTGGCTTCCTGTTGTTGACTTCCTTTGTTTCTATTTTTACATCCAAGTGTTGCTCATCTTCGCACTTGATTTTACCGTACTGATGAGAGCTTAAGCTCGAAACACGTGTCTACGGTTGCAGAACTTTTTGAGGGTTATACCCAATAACTTTTCTACTAATATTTTCATATATTGCCCCTCGCTGAATCCATCCTTAATTGTATTTTTCTGGGTGGGATTGTCACGCTGGTAGCTATAGCTGCCCCCGTGGCGACGTTAGTTGTTGCCCTGTAAGCACAAGGTCTTCTAACCGAAGCCACAAATGTGTGGTTGGCTTCCTGTTGTTGACTTCCTTTGTTTCTATTTTTACATCCAAGTGTTGTTCATCTTCGCACTTGATTTTACCGTACTGATGAGAGCTTAAGCTCGAAACACGTGTCTACGGTTGCAGAACTTTTTGAGGGTTATACCCAATAACTTTTCTACTAATATTTTCATATATTGCCCCTCGCTAAATCCATCCTTAATTGTACTTTCCTGGGTAGGATTGTCACGCTGGTAGCTATAGCTGCCCCCGTGGCGACGTTAGTTGTTGCCTTGTAAGCACAAGGTCTTCTACCCGAAGCCACAAATGTGTGGTTGGCTTCCTGTTGTTGACTTCCTTTGTTTCTATTTTTACATCCAAGTGTTGTTCATCTTCGCACTTGATTTTACCGTACTGATGAGAGCTTAAGCTCGAAACACGTGTCTACGGTTGCAGAACGTTTTGAGGGTTATACCCAATAACTTTTCTACTAATATTTTCATATATTGCCCCTCGCTGAATCCATCCTTGATTGTATTTTCCTGGATAGGATTGTCACGCTGGTAGCTATAGCTGCCTCCGTGGCGACGTTGGTTGTTGCGTAAGCACAAGGTCTTCTAACCGAAGCCACAAATGTGTGGTTGGCTTCCTGTTGTTGACTTCCTTTGTTTCTATTTTTACATCCAAGTGTTGTTCATCTTCGCACTTGATTTTACCGTACTGATGAGAGCTTAAGCTCGAAACACGTGTCTACGGTTGCAGAACTTCTTGAGGGTTATACCCAATAACTTTTCTACTAATATTTTCATATATTGCCCCTCGCTAAATCCATCCTTAATTGTATTTTCCTGGGTAGGATTGTCACGCTGGTAGCTATAGCTGCCCCCGTGGAGACGTTAGTTGTTGCCTTGTAAGCACAAGGTCTTCTAACCGAAGCCACAAATGTGTGGTTGGCTTCCTGTTGTTGACTTCCTTTGTTTCTATTTTTACATCCAAGTGTTGCTCATCTTCGCACTTGATTTTACCGTACTGATGAGAGCTTAAGCTCGAAACACGTGTCTACGGTTGCAGAACTTTTTGAGGGTTATACCCAATAACTTTTCTACTAATATTTTCATATATTGCCCCTCGCTGAATCCATCCTTAATTGTATTTTTCTGGGTGGGATTGTCACGCTGGTAGCTATAGCTGCCCCCGTGGCGACGTTAGTTGTTGCCCTGTAAGCACAAGGTCTTCTAACCGAAGCCACAAATGTGTGGTTGGCTTCCTGTTGTTGACTTCCTTTGTTTCTATTTTTACATCCAAGTGTTGTTCATCTTCGCACTTGATTTTACCGTACTGATGAGAGCTTAAGCTCGAAACACGTGTCTACGGTTGCAGAACTTTTTGAGGGTTATACCCAATAACTTTTCTACTAATATTTTCATATATTGCCCCTCGCTAAATCCATCCTTAATTGTATTTTCCTGGGTAGGATTGTCACGCTGGTAGCTATAGCTGCCCCCGTGGCGACGTTAGTTGTTGCCTTGTGAGCACAAGGTCTTCTAACCGAAGCCACAAATGTGTGGTTGGCTTCCTGTTGTTGACTTCCTTTGTTTCTATTTTTACATCCAAGTGTTGTTCATCTTCGCACTTGATTTTACCGTACTGATGAGAGCTTAAGCTCGAAACACGTGTCTACGGTTGCAGAACGTTTTGAGGGTTATACCCAATAACTTTTCTACTAATATTTTCATATATTGCCCCTCGCTGAATCCATCCTTGATTGTATTTTCCTGGATAGGATTGTCACGCTGGTAGCTATAGCTGCCTCCGTGGCGACGTTGGTTGTTGCGTAAGCACAAGGTCTTCTAACCGAAGCCACAAATGTGTGGTTGGCTTCCTGTTGTTGACTTCCTTTGTTTCTATTTTTACATCCAAGTGTTGTTCATCTTCGCACTTGATTTTACCGTACTGATGAGAGCTTAAGCTCGAAACACGTGTCTACGGTTGCAGAACTTCTTGAGGGTTATACCCAATAACTTTTCTACTAATATTTTCATATATTGCCCCTCGCTAAATCCATCCTTAATTGTATTTTCCTGGGTAGGATTGTCACGCTGGTAGCTATAGCTGCCCCCGTGGAGACGTAAGTTGTTGCCTTGTAAGCACAAGGTCTTCTAACCGAAGCCACAAATGTGTGGTTGGCTTCCTGTTGTTGACTTCCTTTGTTTCTATTTTTACATCCAAGTGTTGCTCATCTTCGCACTTGATTTTACCGTACTGATGAGAGCTTAAGCTCGAAACACGTGTCTACGGTTGCAGAACTTTTTGAGGGTTATACCCAATAACTTTTCTACTAATATTTTCATATATTGCCCCTCGCTGAATCCATCCTTAATTGTATTTTTCTGGGTGGGATTGTCACGCTGGTAGCTATAGCTGCCCCCGTGGCGACGTTAGTTGTTGCCCTGTAAGCACAAGGTCTTCTAACCGAAGCCACAAATGTGTGGTTGGCTTCCTGTTGTTGACTTCCTTTGTTTCTATTTTTACATCCAAGTGTTGTTCATCTTCGCACTTGATTTTACCGTACTGATGAGAGCTTAAGCTCGAAACACGTGTCTACGGTTGCAGAACTTTTTGAGGGTTATACCCAATAACTTTTCTACTAATATTTTCATATATTGCCCCTCGCTAAATCCATCCTTAATTGTATTTTCCTGGGTAGGATTGTCACGCTGGTAGCTATAGCTGCCCCCGTGGCGACGTTAGTTGTTGCCTTGTAAGCACAAGGTCTTCTAACCGAAGCCACAAATGTGTGGTTGGCTTCCTGTTGTTGACTTCCTTTGTTTCTATTTTTACATCCAAGTGTTGCTCATCTTCGCACTTGATTTTACCGTACTGATGAGAGCTTAAGCTCGAAACACGTGTCTATGGTTGCAGAACTTTTTGAGGGTTATACCCAATAACTATTCTACAAATATTTTCATATATTGCCCCTCGCTAAATCCATCCTTAATTGTATTTTCCTGGGTAGGATTGTCACGCTGGTAGCTATAGCTGCCCCCGTGGCGACGTTAGTTGTTGCCTTGTAAGCACAAGGTCTTCTAACCGAAGCCACAAATGTGTGGTTGGCTTCCTGTTGTTGACTTCCTTTGTTTCTATTTTTACATCCAAGTGTTGTTCATCTTTGCACTTGATTTTACCGTACTGATGAGAGCTTGAGCTCGAAACACGTGTCTACGGTTGCAGAACTTTTTGAGGGTTATACCCAATAACTTTTCTACTAATATTTTCATATATTGCCCCTCGCTGAATCCATCCTTAATTGTATTTTCCTGGGTAGGATTGTCACGCTGGTAGCTATAGCTGCCCCCGTGGCGACGTTAGTTGTTGCCTTGTAAGCACAAGGTCTTCTAACCGAAGCCACAAATGTGTGGTTGGCTTCCTGTTGTTGACTTCCTTTGTTTCTATTTTTACATCCAAGTGTTGTTCATCTTCGCACTTGATTTTACCGTACTGATGAGAGCTTAAGCTCGAAACACGTGTCTACGGTTGCAGAACTTTTTGAGGGTTATACCCAATAACTTTTCTACTAATATTTTCATATATTGCCCCTCGCTAAATCCATCCTTAATTGTATTTTCCTGGGTAGGACTGTCACGCTGGTAGCTATAGCTGCCCCCGTGGCGACGTTAGTTGTTGCCTTGTAAGCACAAGGTCTTCTAACCGAAGCCACAAATGTGTGGTTGGCTTCCTGTTGTTGACTTCCTTTGTTTCTATTTTTACATCCAAGTGTTGTTCATCTTTGCACTTGATTTTACCGTACTGATGAGAGCTTGAGCTCGAAACACGTGTCTACGGTTGCAGAACTTTTTGAGGGTTATACCCAATAACTTTTCTACTAATATTTTCATATATTGCCCCTCGCTGAATCCATCCTTAATTGTATTTTCCTGGGTAGGATTGTCACGCTGGTAGCTATAGCTGCCCCCGTGGCGACGTTAGTTGTTGCCTTGTAAGCACAAGGTCTTCTAACCGAAGCCACAAATGTGTGGTTGGCTTCCTGTTGTTGACTTCCTTTGTTTCTATTTTTACATCCAAGTGTTGTTCATCTTTGCACTTGATTTTACCGTACTGATGAGAGCTTGAGCTCGAAACACGTGTCTACGGTTGCAGAACTTTTTGAGGGTTATACCCAATAACTTTTCTACTAATATTTTCATATATTGCCCCTCGCCGAATCCATCCTTAATTGTATTTTCCTGGGTAGGATTGTCACGCTGGTAGCTATAGCTGCCCCCGTGGCGACGTTAATTATTGCCTTGTAAGCACAAGGTCTTCTAACCGAAGCCACAAATGTGTGGTTGGCTTCCTGTTGTTGACTTCTTTTGTTTCTATTTTTACATCCAAGTGTTGTTCATCTTCGCACTTGATTTTACCGTACTGATGAGAGCTTAAGCTCGAAACACGTGTCTACGGTTGCAGAACTTTTTGAGGGTTATACCCAATAACTTTTCTACTAATATTTTCATATACTGCCCCTCGCTAAATCCATCCTTAATTGTATTTTCCTGGGTAGGATTGTCACGCTGGTAGCTATAGCTGCCCCCGTGGCGACGTTAGTTGTTGCCTTGTAAGCACAAGGTCTTCTAACCGAAGCCACAAATGTATGGTTGGCTTCCTGTTGTTGACTTCCTTTGTTTCTATTTTTACATCCAAGTGTTGTTCATCTTCGCACTTGATTTTACCGTACTGATGAGAGCTTAAGCTCGAAACACGTGTCTACGGTTGCAGAACTTTTTGAGGGTTATACCCAATAACTTTTCTACTAATATTTTCATATATTGCCCCTCGCTAAATCCATCCTTAATTGTATTTTCCTGGGTAGGATTGTCACGCTGGTAGCTATAGCTGCCCCCGTGGCGACGTTAGTTGTTGCCTTGTAAGCACAAGGTCTTCTAACCGAAGCCACAAATGTGTGGTTGGCTTCCTGTTGTTGACTTCCTTTGTTTCTATTTTTACATCCAAGTGTTGTTCATCTTCGCACTTGATTTTACCGTACTGATAAGAGCTTAAGCTCGAAACACTTGTCTACGGTTGCAGAACTTTTTGAGGGATATATCCAATAACTTTTCTACTAATATTTTCATATATTGCCCCTCGCTAAATCCATCCTTAATTGTATTTTCCTGGGTAGGATTGTCACGCTGGTAGCTATAGCTGCCCCCGTGTCAACGTTAGTTGTTGCCTTGTGAGCACAAGGTCTTCTAACCGAAGCCACAAATGTGTGGTTGGCTTCCTGTTGTTGACTTCCTTTGTTTCTATTTTTACATCCAAGTGTTGTTCATCTTCGCACTTGATTTTACCGTACTGATGAGAGCTCAAGCTCTAAACACGTGTCTACGGTTGCAGAACTTTTTGAGGGTTATACCCAATAACTTTTCTACTAATATTTTCATATATTGCCCCTCGCTAAATCCATCCCTAATTGTATTTTCCTGGGTAGGATTGTCACGCTGGTAGCTATAGCTGCCTCCGTGGCGACGTTAGTTGTTGCCTTGTAAGCACAAGGTCTTCTAACCGAAGCCACAAATGTGTGGTTGGCTTCCTGTTGTTGACTTCCTTTGTTTCTATTTTTACATCCAAGTGTTGCTCATCTTCGCACTTGATTTTACCGTACTGATGAGAGCTTAAGCTCGAAACACGTGTCTATGGTTGCAGAACTTTTTGAGGGTTATACCCAATAACTATTCTACAAATATTTTCATATATTGCCCCTCGCTAAATCCATCCTTAATTGTATTTTCCTGGGTAGGATTGTCACGCTGGTAGCTATAGCTGCCCCCGTGGCGAAGTTAGTTGTTGCCTTGTAAGCACAAGATCTTCTAACCGAAGCCACAAATGTGTGGTTGGCTTCCTGTTGTTGACTTCCTTTGTTTCTATTTTTACATCCAAGTGTTGTTCATCTTCGCACTCGATTTTACCGTACTGATAAGAGCTTAAGCTCGAAACACGTGTCTACGGTTGCAGAACTTTTTGAGGGTTATATCCAATAACTTTTCTACTAATATTTTCATATATTGCCCCTCGCTAAATCCATCCTTAATTGTATTTTCCTGGGTAGGATTGTCACGCTGGTAGCTATAGCTGCCCCCGTGGCGACGTTAGTTGTTGCCTTGTAAGCACAAGGTCCTCTAACCGAAGCCACAAATGTGTGGTTGGCTTCCTGTTGTTGACTTCCTTTGTTTCTATTTTTACATCCAAGTGTTGTTCATCTTCGCACTTGATTTTACCGTACTGATGAGAGCTTAAGCTCGAAACACGTGTCTACGGTTGCAGAACTTTTTGAGGGTTATACCCAATAACTTTTCTACTTATATTTTCATATATTGCCTCTCGCTGAATCCATCCTTAATTGTATTTTTCTGGGTAGGATTGTCACGCTGGTAGCTATAGCTGCTCCCGTGGCGACGTTAGTTGTTGCCTTGTAAGCACAAGGTCTTCTTACCGAAGCCACAAATGTGTGGTTGGCTTCCTGTTGTTGACTTCCTTTGTTTCTATTTTTACATCCAAGTGTTGTTCATCTTCGCACTTGATTTTACCGTACTGATGAGAGCTTAAGCTCGAAACACGTGTCTACGGTTGCAGAACTTTTTGAGGGTTATACCCAATAACTTTTCTACTAATATTTTCATATATTGCCCCTCGCTAAATCCATCCTTAATTGTATTTTCCTGGGTAGGATTGTCACGCTGGTAGCTATAGCTGCCCCCGTGGCGACGTTAGTTGTTGCCTTAAAAGCACAAGGTCTTCTAACCGAAGCCACAAATGTGTGGTTGGCTTCCTGTTGTTGACTTCCTTTGTTTCTATTTTTACATCCGAGTGTTGCTCATCTTCGCACTTGATTTTACCGTACTGATGAGAGCTTAAGCTCGAAACACGTGTCTACGGTTGCAGAACTTTTCTACTAATATTTTCATATATTGCCCCTCGCTAAATCCATCCTTGATTGTATTTTCCTGGGTAGGACTGTCACGCTGGTAGCTATAGCTGCCCCGTGGCGACGTTAGTTGTTGCCTTGTAAGCACAAGGTCTTCTAACCGAAGCCACAAATGTGTGGTTGGCTTCCTGTTTTTGAATTCCTTTGTTTCTATTTTTACATCCAAGTGTTGTTCATCTTCGCACTTGATTTTACCGTACTGATGGGAGCTTAAGCTCGAAACACGTGTCTACGGTTGCAGAACTTTTTGAGGGTTATATCCAATAACTTTTCTACTAATATTTTCATATATTGCCCCTCGCTAAATCCATCCTTAATTGTATTTTCCTGGGTAGGATTGTCACGCTGGTAGCTATAGCTGCCCCCGTGGCGACGTTAGTTGTTGCCTTGTAAGCACAAGGTCCTCTAACCGAAGCCACAAATGTGTGGTTGGCTTCCTGTTGTTGACTTCCTTTGTTTCTATTTTTACATCCAAGTGTTGTTCATCTTCGCACTTGATTTTACCGTACTGATGAGAGCTTAAGCTCGAAACACGTGTCTACGGTTGCAGAACTTTTTGAGGGTTATACCCAATAACTTTTCTACTTATATTTTCATATATTGCCTCTCGCTGAATCCATCCTTAATTGTATTTTTCTGGGTAGGATTGTCACGCTGGTAGCTATAGCTGCTCCCGTGGCGACGTTAGTTGTTGCCTTGTAAGCACAAGGTCTTCTTACCGAAGCCACAAATGTGTGGTTGGCTTCCTGTTGTTGACTTCCTTTGTTTCTATTTTTACATCCAAGTGTTGTTCATCTTCGCACTTGATTTTACCGTACTGATGAGAGCTTAAGCTCGAAACACGTGTCTACGGTTGCAGAACTTTTTGAGGGTTATACCCAATAACTTTTCTACTAATATTTTCATATATTGCCCCTCGCTAAATCCATCCTTAATTGTATTTTCCTGGGTAGGATTGTCACGCTGGTAGCTATAGCTGCCCCCGTGGCGACGTTAGTTGTTGCCTTGTAAGCACAAGGTCTTCTAACCGAAGCCACAAATGTGTGGTTGGCTTCCTGTTGTTGACTTCCTTTGTTTCTATTTTTACATCCGAGTGTTGCTCATCTTCGCACTTGATTTTACCGTACTGATGAGAGCTTAAGCTCGAAACACGTGTCTACGGTTGCAGAACTTTTCTACTAATATTTTCATATATTGCCCCTCGCTAAATCCATCCTTGATTGTATTTTCCTGGGTAGGACTGTCACGCTGGTAGCTATAGCTGCCCCCGTGGCGACGTTAGTTGTTGCCTTGTAAGCACAAGGTCTTCTAACCGAAGCCACAAATGTGTGGTTGGCTTCCTGTTTTTGAATTCCTTTGTTTCTATTTTTACATCCAAGTGTTGTTCATCTTCGCACTTGATTTTACCGTACTGATGGGAGCTTAAGCTCGAAACACGTGTCTACGGTTGCAGAACTTTTTGAGGGTTATATCCAATAACTTTTCTACTAATATTTTCATATATTGCCCCTCGCTAAATCCATCCTTAATTGTATTTTCCTGGGTAGGATTGTCACGCTGGTAGCTATAGCTGCCCCCGTGGTGACGTTAGTTGTTGCCTTGTAAGCACAAGGTCTTCTAACCGAAGCCACAAATGTGTGGTTGGCTTCCTGTTGTTGACTTCCTTTGTTTCTATTTTTACATCCAAGTGTTGTTCATCTTCGCACTTGATTTTACCGTACTGATGAGATCTTGAGCTCGAAACACGTGTCTACGGTTGCAGAACTTTTTGAGGGTTATACTCAATAACTTTTCTACTAATATTTTCATATATTGCCCCTCGCTAAATCCATCCTTGATTGTATTTTCCTGGGTAGGACTGTCACGCTGGTAGCTATAGCTGCCCCCGTGGCGACGTTAGTTGTTGCCTTGTAAGCACAAGGTCTTCTAACCGAAGCCACAAATGTGTGGTTGGCTTCCTGTTGTTGAATTCCTTTGTTTCTATTTTTACATCCAAGTGTTGTTCATCTTCGCACTTGATTTCACCGTACTGATGGGAGCTTAAGCTCGAAACACGTGTCTACGGTTGCAGAACTTTTTGAGGGTTATACCCAATAACTTTTCTACTAATATTTTCATATATTGCCCCTCGCTAAATCCATCCTTTATTGTATTTTCCTGGGTAGGATTGTGACGCTGGTAGCTATAGCTGCCCCCGTGGCGACGTTAGTTGTTGCCTTGTAAGCACAAGGTCTTCTAACTGAAGCCACAAATGTGTGGTTGGCTTCCTGTTGTTGACTTCCTTTGTTTCTATTTTTACATCCAAGTGTTGCTCATCTTCGCACTTGATTTCACCGTACTGATGAGAGCTTAAGCTCGAAACACGTGTCTATGGTTGCAGAACTTTTTGAGGGTTATACCCAATAACTATTCTACTAATATTTTCATATATTGCCCCTCACTAAATCCATCCTTAATTGTATTTTCCTGGGTAGGATTGTCACGCTGGTAGCTATAGCTGCCCCCGTGGCGATGTTAGTTGTTGCCTTGTAAGCACAAGATCTTCTAACCGAAGCCACAAATGTGTGGTTGGCTTCCTGTTGTTGACTTCCTTTGTTTCTATTTTTACATCCAAGTGTTGTTCATCTTCGCACTCGATTTTACCGTACTGATAAGAGCTTAAGCTCGAAACACGTGTCTACGGTTGCAGAACTTTTTGAGGGTTATATCCAATAACTTTTCTACTAATATTTTCATATATTGCCCCTCGCTAAATCCATCCTTAATTGTATTTTCCTGGGTAGGATTGTCACGCTGGTAGCTATAGCTGCCCCCGTGGTGACGTTAGTTGTTGCCTTGTAAGCACAAGGTCTTCTAACCGAAGCCACAAATGTGTGGTTGGCTTCCTGTTGTTGAATTCCTTTGTTTCTATTTTTACATCCAAGTGTTGTTCATCCTCGCACTTGATTTTACCGTACTGATGAGAGCTTAAGCTCGAAACACGTGTCTACGGTTGCAGAACTTTTTGAGGGTTATACCCAATAACTTTTCTACTAATATTTTCATATATTGCCCCTCGCTAAATCCATCCTTAATTGTATTTTCCTGGGTAGGATTGTCACGCTGGTAGCTATAGCTGCCCCCGTGGCGACGTTAGTTGTTTCCTTGTAAGCAGAAGGTCTTCTAACCGAAGCCACAAATGTGTGGTTGGCTTCCTGTTGTTGACTTCCTTTGTTTCTATTTTTACATCCATGTGTTTTTCATCTTCGCACTTAATTTTACCGTACTGATGAGAGCTTAAGCTACGGTTGCAGAACTTTTTGAAGGTTATACCCAATAACTTTTCTACTAATATTTTCATATATTGCCCCTCGCTAAATCCATCCTTAATTGTATTTTCCTGGGTAGGATTGTCACGCTGGTAGCTATAGCTGCCCCCGTGGCGACGTTAGTTGTTGCCTTGTAAGCACAAGGTCTTCTAACCGAAGCCACAAATGTGTGGTTGGCTTCCTGTTGTTGACTTCCTTTGTTTCTATTTTTACATCCAAGTGTTGTTCATCTTCGCACTTGATTTTACCGTACTGATGAGAGCTTAAGCTCGAAACACGTGTCTACGGTTGCAGAACTTTTCGAGGGTTATACCAATAACTTTTCTACTAATATTTTCATATATTGCCCCTCGCTAAATCCATCCTTAATTGTATTTTCCTGGGTAGGATTGTCACGCTGGTAGCTATAGCTGCCCCCGTGGAGACGTTAGTTGTTGCCTTGTAAGCACAAGGTCTTCTAACCGAAGCCACAAATGTGTGGTTGGCTTCCTGTTGTTGACTTCCTTTGTTTCTATTTTTACATCCAAGTGTTGTTCATCTTTGCACTTGATTTTGCCGTACTGATGAGAGCTTGAGCTCGAAACACGTGTCTACGGTTGCAGAACTTTTTGAGGGTTATACCCAATAACTTTTCTACTAATATTTTCATATATTGCCCCTCGCTGAATCCATCCTTAATTGTATTTTCCTGGGTAGGATTGTCACGCTGGTAGCTATAGCTGCCCCCGTGGCGACGTAAGTTGTTGCCTTGTAAGCACAAGGTCTTCTAACCGAAGCCACAAATGTGTGGTTGGCTTCCTGTTGTTGACTTCCTTTGTTTCTATTTTTACATCCAAGTGTTGTTCATCTTCGCACTTAATTTTACCGTACTGATGAGAGCTTAAGCTCGAAACACGTGTCTACGGTTGCAGAACTTTTTGAGGGTTATACCCAATAACTTTTCTACTAATATTTTCATATATTGCCCCTCGCTAAATCCATCCTTAATTGTATTTTCCTGGGTAGGACTGTCACGCTGGTAGCTATAGCTGCCACCGTGGCGACGTTAGTTGTTGCCTTGTAAGCACAAGGTCTTCTAACCGAAGCCACAAATGTGTGGTTGGCTTCCTGTTGTTGACTTCCTTTGTTTCTATTTTTACATCCAAGTGTTGTTCATCTTCGCACTTGATTTTACCGTACTGATGAGAGCTTAAGCTCGAAACGCGTGTCTACGGTTGCAGAACTTTTTGAGGGTTATACCCAATAACTTTTCTACTAATATTTTCATATACTGCCCCTCGCTAAATCCATCCTTAATTGTATTTTCCTGGGTAGGATTGTCACGCTGGTAGCTATAGCTGCCCCCGTGGCGACGTTAGTTGTTGCCTTGTAAGCACAAGGTCTTCTAACCGAAGCCACAAATGTATGGTTGGCTTCCTGTTGTTGACTTCCTTTGTTTCTATTTTTACATCCAAGTGTTGTTCATCTTCGCACTTGATTTTACCGTACTGATGAGAGCTTAAGCTCGAAACACGTGTCTACGGTTGCAGAACTTTTTGAGGGTTATACCCAATAACTTTTCTACTAATATTTTCATATATTGCCCCTCGCTAAATCCATCCTTAATTGTATTTTCCTGGGTAGGATTGTCACGCTGGTAGCTATAGCTGCCCCCGTGGCGACGTTAGTTGTTGCCTTGTAAGCACAAGGTCTTCTAACCGAAGCCACAAATGTGTGGTTGGCTTCCTGTTGTTGACTTCCTTTGTTTCTATTTTTACATCCAAGTGTTGCTCATCTTCGCACTTGATTTTACCGTACTGATGAGAGCTTAAGCTCGAAACACGTGTCTACGGTTGCAGAACTTTTTGAGGGTTATACCCAATAACTTTTCTACTAATATTTTCATATATTGCCCCTCGCTGAATCCATCCTTAATTGTATTTTTCTGGGTGGGATTGTCACGCTGGTAGCTATAGCTGCCCCCGTGGCGACGTTAGTTGTTGCCTTGTAAGCACAAGGTCTTCTAACCGAAGCCACAAATGTGTGGTTGGCTTCCTGTTGTTGACTTCCTTTGTTTCTATTTTTACATCCAAGTGTTGTTCATCTTCGCACTTGATTTTACCGTACTGATGAGAGCTTAAGCTCGAAACACGTGTCTACGGTTGCAGAACTTTTTGAGGGTTATACCCAATAACTTTTCTACTAATATTTTCATATATTGCCCCTCGCTAAATCCATCCTTAATTGTATTTTCCTGGGTAGGATTGTCACGCTGGTAGCTATAGCTGCCCCCGTGGCGACGTTAGTTGTTGCCTTGTAAGCACAAGGTCTTCTAACCGAAGCCACAAATGTGTGGTTGGCTTCCTGTTGTTGACTTCCTTTGTTTCTATTTTTACATCCAAGAGTTGCTCATCTTCGCACTTGATTTTACCGTACTGATGAGAGCTTAAGCTCGAAACACGTGTCTATGGTTGCAGAACTTTTTGAGGGTTATACCCAATAACTATTCTACAAATATTTTCATATATTGCCCCTCGCTAAATCCATCCTTAATTGTATTTTCCTGGGTAGGATTGTCACGCTGGTAGCTATAGCTGCCCCCGTGGCGAAGTTAGTTGTTGCCTTGTAAGCACAAGATCTTCTAACCGAAGCCACAAATGTGTGGTTGGCTTCCTGTTGTTGACTTCCTTTGTTTCTATTTTTACATCCAAGTGTTGTTCATCTTCGCACTCGATTTTACCGTACTGATAAGAGCTTAAGCTCGAAACACGTGTCTACGGTTGCAGAACTTTTTGAGGGTTATATCCAATAACTTTTCTACTAATATTTTCATATATTGCCCCTCGCTAAATCCATCCTTAATTATATTTTCCTGGGTAGGATTGTCACGCTGGTAGCTATAGCTGCCCCCGTGGCGACGTTAGTTGTTGCCTTGTAAGCACAAGGTCTTCTAACCGAAGCCACAAATGTGTGGTTGGCTTCCTGTTGTTGACTTCCTTTGTTTCTATTTTTACATCCAAGTGTTGTTCATCTTCGCACTTGATTTTACCGTACTGATGAGAGCTTAAGCTCGAAACACGTGTCTACGGTTGCAGAACTTTTTGAGGGTTATACCCAATAACTTTTCTACTAATATTTTCATATATTGCCCCTCGCTAAATCCATCCTTAATTGTATTTTCCTGGGTAGGATTGTCACGCTGGTAGCTATAGCTGCCCCCGTGGCGACGTTAGTTGTTTCCTTGTAAGCAGAAGGTCTTCTAACCGAAGCCACAAATGTGTGGTTGGCTTCCTGTTGTTGACTTCCTTTGTTTCTATTTTCACATCCAAGTGTTTTTCATCTTCGCACTTGATTTTACCGTACTGATGAGAGCTTAAGCTCGAAACACGTGTCTACGGTTGCAGAACTTTTTGAGGGTTATACCCAATAACTTTTCTACTAATATTTTCATATATTGCCCCTCGCTAAATCCATCCTTAATTGTATTTTCCTGGGTAGGATTGTCACGCTGGTAGCTATAGCTGCCCCCGTGGCGACGTTAGTTGTTGCCTTGTAAGCACAAGGTCTTCTAACCGAAGCCACAAATGTGTGGTTGGCTTCCTGTTGTTGACTTCCTTTGTTTCTATTTTTACATCCAAGTGTTGTTCATCTTCGCACTTGATTTTACCGTACTGATGAGAGCTTAAGCTCGAAACACGTGTCTACGGTTGCAGAACTTTTCGAGGGTTATACCCAATAACTTTTCTACTAATATTTTCATATATTGCCCCTTGCTAAATCCATCCTTAATTGTATTTTCCTGGGTAGGATTGTCACGCTGGTAGCTATAGCTGCCCCCGTGGCGACGTTAGTTGTTGCCTTGTAAGCACAAGGTCTTCTAACCGAAGCCACAAATGTGTGGTTGGCTTCCTGTTGTTGACTTCCTTTGTTTCTATTTTTACATCCAAGTGTTGTTCATCTTCGCACTTGATTTTACCGTACTGATGAGAGCTTAAGCTCGAAACACGTGTCTACGGTTGCAGAACTTTTTGAGGGTTATACCCAATAACTTTTCTACTAATATTTTCATATATTGCCTCTCGCTGAATCCATCCTTAATTGTATTTTTCTGGGTAGGATTGTCACGCTGGTAGCTATAGCTGCCCCCGTGGCGACGTTAGTTGTTGCCTTGTAAGCACAAGGTCTTCTTACCGAAGCCACAAATGTGTGGTTGGCTTCCTGTTGTTGACTTCCTTTGTTTCTATTTTTACATCCAAGTGTTGTTCATCTTCGCACTTGATTTTACCGTACTGATGAGAGCTTAAGCTCGAAACACGTGTCTACGGTTGCAGAACTTTTTGAGGGTTATACCCAATAACTTTTCTACTAATATTTTCATATATTGCCCCTCGCTAAATCCATCCTTAATTGTATTTTCCTGGGTAGGATTGTCACGCTGGTAGCTATAGCTGCCCCCGTGGCGACGTTAGTTGTTGCCTTGTAAGCACAAGGTCTTCTAACCGAAGCCACAAATGTGTGGTTGGCTTCCTGTTGTTGACTTCCTTTGTTTCTATTTTTACATCCGAGTGTTGCTCATCTTCGCACTTGATTTTACCGTACTGATGAGAGCTTAAGCTCGAAACACGTGTCTACGGTTGCAGAACTTTTCTACTAATATTTTCATATATTGCCCCTCGCTAAATCCATCCTTGATTGTATTTTCCTGGGTAGGACTGTCACGCTGGTAGCTATAGCTGCCCCCGTGGCGACGTTAGTTGTTGCCTTGTAAGCACAAGGTCTTCTAACCGAAGCCACAAATGTGTGGTTGGCTTCCTGTTGTTGACTTCCTTTGTTTCTATTTTTACATCCAAGTGTTGTTCATCTTCGCACTTGATTTTACCGTACTGATGGGAGCTTAAGCTCGAAACACGTGTCTACGGTTGCAGAACTTTTTGAGGGTTATATCCAATAACTTTTCTACTAATATTTTCATATATTGCCCCTCGCTAAATCCATCCTTAATTGTATTTTCCTGGGTAGGATTGTCACGCTGGTAGCTATAGCTGCCCCCGTGGCGACGTTAGTTGTTGCCTTGTGAGCACAAGGTCTTCTAACCGAAGCCACAAATGTGTGGTTGGCTTCCTGTTGTTGACTTCTTTTGTTTCTATTTTTACATCCAAGTGTTGTTCATCTTCGCACTTGATTTTACCGTACTGATGAGAGCTTGAGCTCGAAACACGTGTCTACGGTTGCAGAACTTTTTGAGGGTTATACTCAATAACTTTTCTACTAATATTTTCATATATTGCCCCCCGCTAAATCCATCCTTGATTGTATTTTCCTGGGTAGGACTGTCACGCTGGTAGCTATAGCTGCCCCCGTGGCGACGTTAGTTGTTGCCTTGTAAGCACAAGGTCTTCTAACCGAAGCCACAAATGTGTGGTTGGCTTCCTGTTGTTGAATTCCTTTGTTTCTATTTTTACATCCAAGTGTTGTTCATCTTCGCACTTGATTTCACCGTACTGATGGGAGCTTAAGCTCGAAACACGTGTCTACGGTTGCAGAACTTTTTGAGGGTTATACCCAATAACTTTTCTACTAATATTTTCATTTATTGCCCCTCGCTAAATCCATCCTTTATTGTATTTTCCTGGGTAGGATTGTCACGCTGGTAGCTATAGCTGCCCCCGTGGCGACGTTAGTTGTTGCCTTGTAAGCACAAGGTCTTCTAACTGAAGCCACAAATGTGTGGTTGGCTTCCTGTTGTTGACTTCCTTTGTTTCTATTTTTACATCCAAGTGTTGCTCATCTTCGCACTTGATTTCACCGTACTGATGAGAGCTTAAGCTCGAAACACGTGTCTATGGTTGCAGAACTTTTTGAGGGTTATACCCAATAACTATTCTACTAATATTTTCATATATTGCCCCTCGCTAAATCCATCCTTAATTGTATTTTCCTGGGTAGGATTGTCACGCTGGTAGCTATAGCTGCCCCCGTGGCGATGTTAGTTGTTGCCTTGTAAGCACAAGATCTTCTAACCGAAGCCACAAATGTGTGGTTGGCTTCCTGTTGTTGACTTCCTTTGTTTCTATTTTTACATCCAAGTGTTGTTCATCTTCGCACTCGATTTTACCGTACTGATAAGAGCTTAAGCTCGAAACACGTGTCTACGGTTGCAGAACTTTTTGAGGGTTATATCCAATAACTTTTCTACTAATATTTTCATATATTGCCCCTCGCTAAATCCATCCTTAATTGTATTTTCCTGGGTAGGATTGTCACGCTGGTAGCTATAGCTGTTCCCGTGGCGACGTTAGTTGTTGCCTTGTAAGCACAAGGTCTTCTAACCGAAGCCACAAATGTGTGGTTGGCTTCCTGTTGTTGACTTCCTTTGTTTCTATTTTTACATCCAAGTGTTGTTCATCTTCGCACTTGATTTTACCGTACTGATGAGAGCTTAAGCTCGAAACACGTGTCTACGGTTGCAGAACTTTTTGAGGGTTATACCCAATAACTTTTCTACTAATATTTTCATATATTGCCCCTCGCTAAATCCATCCTTAATTGTATTTTCCTGGGTAGGATTGTCACGCTGGTAGCTATAGCTGCCCCCGTGGCGACGTTAGTTGTTGCCTTGTAAGCACAAGGTCTTCTAACCGAAGCCACAAATGTGTGGTTGGCTTCCTGATGTTGACTTCCTTTGTTTCTATTTTTACATCCAAGTGTTGCTCATCTTCGCACTTGATTTTACCGTACTGATGAGAGCTTAAGCTTGAAACACGTGTCTATGGTTGCAGAACTTTTTGAGGGTTATACCCAATAACTATTCTACTAATATTTTCATATATTGCCCCTCGCTAAATCCATCCTTATTTGTATTTTCCTGGGTAGGATTGTCACGCTGGTAGCTATAGCTGCCCCGTGGCGACGTAAGTTGTTGCCTTGTAAGCACAAGATCTTCTAACCGAAGCCACAAATGTGTGGTTGCTGTTGTTGACTTCCTTTGTTTCTATTTTTACATCCAAGTGTTGTTCATCTTCGCACTCGATTTTACCGTACTGATAAGAGCTTAAGCTCGAAACACGTGTCTACGGTTGCAGAACTTTTTGAGGGTTATATCCAATAACTTTTCTACTAATATTTTCATATATTGCCCCTCGCTAAATCCATCCTTAATTGTATTTTCCTGGGTAGAATTGTCACGCTGGTAGCTATAGCTGCCCCCGTGGCGACGTTAGTTGTTGCCTTGTAAGCACAAGGTCTTCTAACTGAAGCCACAAATGTGTGGTTGGCTTCCTGTTGTTGACTTCCTTTGTTTCCATTTTTACATCCAAGTGTTGTTCATCTTCGCACTCGATTTTACCGTACTAATAAGAGCTTAAGCTCGAAACACGTGTGTTGCTCATCTTCGCACTTGATTTTACCGTACTGATGAGAGCTTAAGCTCGAAACACGTGTCTACGGTTGCAGAACTTTTCTACTAATATTTTCATATATTGCCCCTCGCTAAATCCATCCTTGATTGTATTTTCCTGGGTAGGACTGTCACGCTGGTAGCTATAGCTGCCCCCGTGGCGACGTTAGTTGTTGCCTTGTAAGCACAAGGTCTTCTAACCGAAGCCACAAATGTGTGGTTGGCTTCCTGTTGTTGACTTCCTTTGTTTCTATTTTCACATCCAAGTGTTGTTCATCTTCGCACTTGATTTTACCGTACTGATGGGAGCTTAAGCTCGAAACACGTGTCTACGGTTGCAGAACTTTTTGAGGGTTATATCCAATAACTTTTCTACTAATATTTTCATATATTGCCCCTCGCTAAATCCATCCTTAATTGTATTTTCTTGGGTAGGATTGTCACGCTGGTAGCTATAGCTGCCCCCGTGGCGACGTTAGTTGTTGCCTTGTAAGCACAAGGTCTTCTAACCGAAGCCACAAATGTGTGGTTGGCTTCCTGTTGTTGACTTCCTTTGTTTCTATTTTTACATCCAAGTGTTGTTCATCTTCGCACTTGATTTTACCGTACTGATGAGAGCTTGAGCTCGAAACACGTGTCTACGGTTGCAGAACTTTTTGAGGGTTATACTCAATAACTTTTCTACTAATATTTTCATATATTGCCCCCCGCTAAATCCATCTTTGATTGTATTTTCCTGGGTAGGACTGTCACGCTGGTAGCTATAGCTGCCCCCGTGGCGACGTTAGTTGTTGCCTTGTAAGCACAAGGTCTTCTAACCGAAGCCACAAATGTGTGGTTGGCTTCCTGTTGTTGAATTCCTTTGTTTCTATTTTTACATCCAAGTGTTGTTCATCTTCGCACTTGATTTCACCGTACTGATGGGAGCTTAAGCTCGAAACACGTGTCTACGGTTGCAGAACTTTTTGAGGGTTATACCCAATAACTTTTCTACTAATATTTTCATTTATTGCCCCTCGCTAAATCCATCCTTTATTGTATTTTCCTGGGTAGGATTGTCACGCTGGTAGCTATAGCTGCCCCCGTGGCGACGTTAGTTGTTGCCTTGTAAGCACAAGGTCTTCTAACTGAAGCCACAAATGTGTGGTTGGCTTCCTGTTGTTGACTTCCTTTGTTTCTATTTTTACATCCAAGTGTTGCTCATCTTCGCACTTGATTTCACCGTACTGATGAGAGCTTAAGCTCGAAACACGTGTCTATGGTTGCAGAACTTTTTGAGGGTTATACCCAATAACTATTCTACTAATATTTTCATATATTGCCCCTCGCTAAATCCATCCTTAATTGTATTTTCCTGGGTAGGATTGTCACGCTGGTAGCTATAGCTGCCCCCGTGGCGATGTTAGTTGTTGCCTTGTAAGCACAAGATCTTCTAACCGAAGCCACAAATGTGTGGTTGGCTTCCTGTTGTTGACTTCCTTTGTTTCTATTTTTACATCCAAGTGTTGTTCATCTTCGCACTCGATTTTACCGTACTGATAAGAGCTTAAGCTCGAAACACGTGTCTACGGTTGCAGAACTTTTTGAGGGTTATATCCAATAACTTTTCTACTAATATTTTCATATATTGCCCCTCGCTAAATCCATCCTTAATTGTATTTTCCTGGGTAGGATTGTCACGCTGGTAGCTATAGCTGTTCCCGTGGCGACGTTAGTTGTTGCCTTGTAAGCACAAGGTCTTCTAACCGAAGCCACAAATGTGTGGTTGGCTTCCTGTTGTTGACTTCCTTTGTTTCTATTTTTACATCCAAGTGTTGTTCATCTTCGCACTTGATTTTACCGTACTGATGAGAGCTTAAGCTCGAAACACGTGTCTACGGTTGCAGAACTTTTTGAGGGTTATACCCAATAACTTTTCTACTAATATTTTCATATATTGCCCCTCGCTAAATCCATCCTTTATTGTATTTTCCTGGGTAGGATTGTCACGCTGGTAGCTATAGCTGCCCCCGTGGCGACGTTAGTTGTTGCCTTGTAAGCACAAGGTCTTCTAACCGAAGCCACAAATGTGTGGTTGGCTTCCTGATGTTGACTTCCTTTGTTTCTATTTTTACATCCAAGTGTTGCTCATCTTCGCACTTGATTTTACCGTACTGATGAGAGCTTAAGCTTGAAACACGTGTCTATGGTTGCAGAACTTTTTGAGGGTTATACCCAATAACTATTCTACTAATATTTTCATATATTGCCCCTCGCTAAATCCATCCTTATTTGTATTTTCCTGGGTAGGATTGTCACGCTGGTAGCTATAGCTGCCCCCGTGGCGACGTAAGTTGTTGCCTTGTAAGCACAAGATCTTCTAACCGAAGCCACAAATGTGTGGTTGCTGTTGTTGACTTCCTTTGTTTCTATTTTTACATCCAAGTGTTGTTCATCTTCGCACTCGATTTTACCGTACTGATAAGAGCTTAAGCTCGAAACACGTGTCTACGGTTGCAGAACTTTTTGAGGGTTATATCCAATAACTTTTCTACTAATATTTTCATATATTGCCCCTCGCTAAATCCATCCTTAATTGTATTTTCCTGGGTAGAATTGTCACGCTGGTAGCTATAGCTGCCCCCGTGGCGACGTTAGTTGTTGCCTTGTAAGCACAAGGTCTTCTAACTGAAGCCACAAATGTGTGGTTGGCTTCCTGTTGTTGACTTCCTTTGTTTCCATTTTTACATCCAAGTGTTGTTCATCTTCGCACTCGATTTTACCGTACTGATAAGAGCTTAAGCTCGAAACACGTGTCTACGGTTGCAGACCTTTTTGAGGGTTATACCCAATAACTTTTCTACTAATATTTTCATATATTGCCCCTCGCTAAATCCATCCTTAATTGTATTTTCCTGGGTAGGATTGTCACGCTGGTAGCTATAGCTGCCCCCGTGGCGACGTTAGTTGTTGCCTTGTAAGCACAAGGTCTTCTAACCGAAGCCACAAATGTGTGGTTGGCTTCCTGTTGTTGACTTCCTTTGTTTCTATTTTTACATCAAAGTGTTGTTCATCTTCGCACTTGATTTTACCGTACTGATAAGAGCTTAAGCTCGAAACACGTGTCTACTGTTGCAGAACTTTTTGAGGGTTATATCCAATAACTTCTCTACTAATATTTTCATATATTGCCCCCCGCTAAATCCATCCTTAATTGTATTTTCCTGGGTAGGATTGTCACGCTGGTAGCTATAGCTGCCCCCGTGGCGACGTTAGTTGTTGCCTTGTAAGCACAAGGTCTTCTAACCGAAGCCACAAATGTGTGGTTGGCTTCCTGTTGTTGACTTCCTTTGTTTCTATTTTCACATCCAAGTGTTGTTCATCTTCGCACTTGATTTTACCGTACTGATGAGAGCTTAAGCTCGAAACACGTGTCTACGGTTGCAGAACTTTTTGAGGGTTATACCCAATAACTTTTCTACTAATATTTTCATATATTGCCCCTCGCTAAATCCATCCTTAATTGTATTTTCCTGGGTAGGATTGTCACGCTGGTAGCTATAGCTGCCCCCGTGGCGACGTTAGTTGTTGCCTTGTAAGCACAAGGTCTTCTAACCGAAGCCACAAATGTGTGGTTGGCTTCCTGTTGTTGACTTCCTTTGTTTCTATTTTTACATCCAAGTGTTGCTCATCTTCGCACTTGATTTTACCGTACTGATGAGAGCTTAAGCTCGAAACACGTGTCTACGGTTGCAGAACTTTTTGAGGGTTATACCCAATAACTTTTCTACTAATATTTTCATATATTGCCCCTAGCTGAATCCATCCTTAATTGTATTTTTCTGGGTGGGATTGTCACGCTGGTAGCTATAGCTGCCCCCGTGGCGACGTTAGTTGTTGCCTTGTAAGCACAAGGTCTTCTAACCGAAGCCACAAATGTGTGGTTGGCTTCCTGTTGATGAATTCCTTTGTTTCTATTTTTACATCCAAGTGTTGTTCATCTTCGCACTTGATTTTACCGTACTGATGGGAGCTTAAGCTCGAAACACGTGTCTACGGTTGCAGAACTTTTTGAGGGTTATATCCAGTAACTTTTCTACTAATATTTTCATATATTGCCTCTCGCTAAATCCATCCTTAATTGTATTTTCCTGGGTAGGATTGTCACGCTGGTAGCTATAGCTGCCCCCGTGGCGACGTTAGTTGTTGCCTTGTAAGCACAAGGTCTTCTTACCGAAGCCACAAATGTGTGGTTGGCTTCCTGTTGTTGACCTTCTTTGTTTCAATTTTTACATCCAAGTGTTGTTCATCTTCGCACTTGATTTTACCATACTGATGAGAGCTTACGCTCGAAACACGTGCCTACGGTTGCAGAACTTTTTGAGGGTTATACCCAATAAATTTTCTACTAATATTTTCATATATTGCCCCTCGCTGAATCCATCCTTAATTGTATTTTTCTGGGTAGGATTGTCACGCTGGTAGCTATAGCTGCCCCCGTGGCGACGTTAGTTGTTGCCTTGTAAGCACAAGGTCTTCTAACCGAAGCCACAAATGTGTGGTTGGCTTCCTGTTGTTGACTTCATTTGTTTCTATTTTTACATCCAAGTGTTTTTCATTTTCGCACTTGATTCTACCGTACTGATGAGAGCTTAAGCTCGAAACACGTGTCTACGGTTGCAGAATTTTTTGAGGGTTATACCCAATAACTTTTCTACTAATATTTTCATATATTGCCCCTCGCTAAATCCATCCTTAATTGTATTTTCCTGGGTAGGACTGTCACGCTGGTAGCTATAGCTGCCCCCGTGGCGACGTTAGTTGTTGCCTTGTAAGCACAAGGTCTTCTAACCGAAGCCACAAATGTGTGGTTGGCTTCCTGTTGTTGACTTCCTTTGTTTCTATTTTTACATCCAAGTGTTGTTCATCTACGCACTAGATTTTACCGTACTGATAAGAGCTTAAGCTCGAAACACGTGTCTACGGTTGCAGAACTTTTTGAGGGTTATATCCAATAACTTTTCTACTAATATTTTCATATATTGCCCCTCGCTAAATCCATCCTTAATTGTATTTTCCTGGGTAGGATTGTCACGCTGGTAGCTATAGCTGCCCCCGTGGCGACGTTAGTTGTTGCCTTGTAAGCACAAGGTCTTCTAACCGAAGCCACAAATGTGTGGTTGGCTTCCTGTTGCTGACTTCCCTTGTTTCTATTTTTACATCCAAGTGTTGTTCATCTTCGCACTTGATTTTACCGTACTGATGAGAGCTTAAGCTCGAAACACGTGTCTACGGTTGCAGAACTTTTCTACTAATATTTTCATATATTGCCCCTCGCTAAATCCATCCTTAATTGTATTTTCCTGGGTAGGATTGTCACGCTGGTAGCTATAGCTGCCCCCGTGGCGACGTTAGTTGTTGCCTTGTAAGCACAAGATCTTCTAACCGAAGCCACAAATGTGTGGTTGGCTTCCTGTTGTTGACTTCCTTTGTTTCTATTTTTACATCCAAGTGTTGTTCATCTTCGCACTTGATTTTACCGTACTGATGAGAGCTTGAGCTCGAAACACGTGTCTACGGTTGCAGAACTTTTTGAGGGTTATACTCAATAACTTTTCTACTAATATTTTCATATATTGCCCCTCGCTAAATCCATCCTTGATTGTATTTTCCTGGGTAGGACTGTCACGCTGGTAGCTATAGCTGCCCCCGTGGCGACGTTAGTTGTTGCCTTGTAAGCACAAGGTCTTCTAACCGAAGCCACAAATGTGTGGTTGGCTTCCTGTTGTTGAATTCCTTTGTTTCTATTTTTACATCCAAGTGTTGTTCATCTTCGCACTTGATTTCACCGTACTGATGAGAGCTTAAGCTCGAAACACGTGTCTATGGTTGCAGAACTTTTTGAGTGTTATACCCAATAACTATTCTACTAATATTTTCATATATTGCCCCTCGCTAAATCCATCCTTAATTGTATTTTCCTGGGTAGGATTGTCACGCTGGTAGCTATAGCTGCCCCCGTGGCGATGTTAGTTGTTGCCTTGTAAGCACAAGATCTTCTAACCGAAGCCACAAATGTGTGGTTGGCTTCCTGTTGTTGACTTCCTTTGTTTCTATTTTTACATCCAAGTGTTTTTCATCTTCGCACTCGATTTTACCGTACTGATAAGAGCTTAAGCTCGAAACACGTGTCTACGGTTGCAGAACTTTTTGAGGGTTATATCCAATAACTTTTCTACTAATATTTTCATATATTGCCCCTCGCTAAATCCATCCTTAATTGTATTTTCCTGGGTAGGATTGTCACGCTGGTAGCTATAGCTGTTCCCGTGGCGACGTTAGTTGTTGCCTTGTAAGCACAAGGTCTTCTAACCGAAGCCACAAATGTGTGGTTGGCTTCCTGTTGTTGACTTCCTTTGTTTCTATTTTTACATCCAAGTGTTGTTCATCTTCGCACTTGATTTTACCGTACTGATGAGAGCTTAAGCTCGAAACACGTGTCTACGGTTGCAGAACTTTTTGAGGGTTATACCCAATAACTTTTCTACTAATATTTTCATATATTGCCCCTCGCTAAATCCATCCTTAATTGTATTTTCCTGGGTAGGATTGTCACGCTGGTAGCTATAGCTGCCCCCGTGGCGACGTTAGTTGTTGCCTTGTAAGCACAAGGTCTTCTAACCGAAGCCACAAATGTGTGGTTGGCTTCCTGTTGTTGACTTCCTTTGTTTCTATTTTTACATCCAAGTGTTTTTCATTTTCGCACTTGATTCTACCGTACTGATGAGAGCTTAAGCTCGAAACACGTGTCTACGGTTGCAGAATTTTTTGAGGGTTATACCCAATAACTTTTCTACTAATATTTTCATATATTGCCCCTCGCTAAATCCATCCTTAATTGTATTTTCCTGGGTAGGACTGTCACGCTGGTAGCTATAGCTGCCCCCGTGGCGACGTTAGTTGTTGCCTTGTAAGCACAAGGTCTTCTAACCGAAGCCACAAATGTGTGGTTGGCTTCCTGTTGTTGACTTCCTTTGTTTCTATTTTTACATCCAAGTGTTGTTCATCTACGCACTAGATTTTACCGTACTGATAAGAGCTTAAGCTCGAAACACGTGTCTACGGTTGCAGAACTTTTTGAGGGTTATATCCAATAACTTTTCTACTAATATTTTCATATATTGCCCCTCGCTTAATCCATCCTTAATTGTATTTTCCTGGGTAGGATTGTCACGCTGGTAGCTATAGCTGCCCCCGTGGCGACGTTAGTTGTTGCCTTGTAAGCACAAGGTCTTCTAACCGAAGCCACAAATGTGTGGTTGGCTTCCTGTTGCTGACTTCCTTTGTTTCTATTTTTACATCCAAGTGTTGTTCATCTTCGCACTTGATTTTACCGTACTGATGAGAGCTTAAGCTCGAAACACGTGTCTACGGTTGCAGAACTTTTCTACTAATATTTTCATATATTGCCCCTCGCTAAATCCATCCTTAATTGTATTTTCCTGGGTAGGATTGTCACGCTGGTAGCTATAGCTGCCCCCGTGGCGACGTTAGTTGTTGCCTTGTAAGCACAAGATCTTCTAACCGAAGCCACAAATGTGTGGTTGGCTTCCTGTTGTTGACTTCCTTTGTTTCTATTTTTACATCCAAGTGTTGTTCATCTTCGCACTTGATTTTACCGTACTGATGAGAGCTTGAGCTCGAAACACGTGTCTACGGTTGCAGAACTTTTTGAGGGTTATACTCAATAACTTTTCTACTAATATTTTCATATATTGCCCCTCGCTAAATCCATCCTTGATTGTATTTTCCTGGGTAGGACTGTCACGCTGGTAGCTATAGCTGCCCCCGTGGCGACGTTAGTTGTTGCCTTGTAAGCACAAGGTCTTCTAACCGAAGCCACAAATGTGTGGTTGGCTTCCTGTTGTTGAATTCCTTTGTTTCCATTTTTACATCCAAGTGTTGTTCATCTTCGCACTTGATTTCACCGTACTGATGAGAGCTTAAGCTCGAAACACGTGTCTATGGTTGCAGAACTTTTTGAGGGTTATACCCAATAACTATTCTACTAATATTTTCATATATTGCCCCTCGCTAAATCCATCCTTAATTGTATTTTCCTGGGTAGGATTGTCACGCTGGTAGCTATAGCTGCCCCCGTGGCGATGTTAGTTGTTGCCTTGTAAGCACAAGATCTTCTAACCGAAGCCACAAATGTGTGGTTGGCTTCCTGTTGTTGACTTCCTTTGTTTCTATTTTTACATCCAAGTGTTGTTCATCTTCGCACTCGATTTTACCGTACTGATGAGAGCTTAAGCTCGAAACACGTGTCTATGGTTGCAGAACTTTTTGAGGGTTATACCCAATAACTATTCTACTAATATTTTCATATATTGCCCCTCGCTAAATCCATCCTTAATTGTATTTTCCTGGGTAGGATTGTCACGCTGGTAGCTATAGCTGTTCCCGTGGCGACGTTAGTTGTTGCCTTGTAAGCACAAGGTCTTCTAACCGGAGCCACAAATGTGTGGTTGGCTTCCTGTTGTTGACTTCCTTTGTTTCTATTTTTACATCCAAGTGTTGTTCATCTTCGCACTTGATTTTACCGTACTGATGAGAGCTTAAGCTCGAAACACGTGTCTACGGTTGCAGAACTTTTTGAGGGTTATACCCAATAACTTTTCTACAAATATTTTCATATATTGCCCCTCGCTAAATCCATCCTTAATTGTATTTTCCTGGGTAGGATTGTCACGCTGGTAGCTATAGCTGCCCCCGTGGCGACGTTAGTTGTTGCCTTGTAAGCACAAGGTCTTCTAACCGAAGCCACAAATGTGTGGTTGGCTTCCTGTTGTTGACTTCCTTTGTTTCTATTTTTACATCCAAGTGTTGCTCATCTTCGCACTTGATTTTACCGTACTGATGAGAGCTTAAGCTCGAAACACGTGTCTATGGTTGCAGAACTTTTTGAGGGTTATACCCAATAACTATTCTACTAATATTTTCATATATTGCCCCTCGCTAAATCCATCCTTATTTGTATTTTTCTGGGTAGGATTGTCACGCTGGTAGCTATAGCTGCCCCCGTGGCGACGTTAGTTGTTGCCTTGTAAGCACAAGATCTTCTAACCGAAGCCACAAATGTGTGGTTGGCTTTCTGTTGTTGACTTCCTTTGTTTCTATTTTTACATCCAAGTGTTGTTCATCTTCGCACTCGATTTTACCGTACTGATAAGAGCTTAAGCTCGAAACACGTGTCCACGGTTGCAGAACTTTTTGAGGGTTATATCCAATAACTTTTCTACTAATATTTTCATATATTGCCCCTCGCTAAATCCATCCTTAATTGTATTTTCCTGGGTAGGATTGTCACGCTGGTAGCTATAGCTGCCCCCGTGGCGACGTTAGTTGTTGCCTTGTAAGCACAAGGTCTTCTAACTGAAGCCACAAATGTGTGGTTGGCTTCCTGTTGTTGACTTCCTTTGTTTCTATTTTTACATCCAAGTTTTGCTCATCTTCGCACTTGATTTTACCGTACTGATGAGAGCTTAAGCTCGAAACACGTGTCTATGGTTGCAGAACTTTTTGAGGGTTATACCCAATAACTATTCTACTAATAATTTCATATATTGCCCCTCGCTAAATCCATCCTTAATTGTATTTTCCTGGGTAGGATTGTCACGCTGTTAGCTATAGCTGCCCCCGTGGCGACGTTAGTTGTTGCCTTGTAAGCACAAGGTCTCCTAACCGAAGCCACAAATGTGTGGTTGGCTTCCTGTTGTTGACTTCCTTTGTTTCTATTTTTACATCCAAGTGTTTTTCATCTTCGCACTTGATTTTACCGTACTGATGAGAGCTTAAGTTCGAAACACGTGTCTACGTTTGCAGAATTTTTTGAGGAATATACCCAATAACTTTTCTACTAATATTTTCATATATTGCCCCTCGCTAAATCCATCCTTAATTGTATTTTCCTGGGTAGGACTGTCACGCTGGTAGCTATAGCTGCCCCCGTGGCGACGTTAGTTGTTGCCTTGTAAGCACAAGGTCTTCTAACCGAAGCCACAAATGTGTGGTTGGCTTCCTGTTGTTGACTTCCTTTGTTTCTATTTTTACATCCAAGTGTTGTTCATCTACGCACTAGATTTTACCGTACTGATAAGAGCTTAAGCTCGAAACACGTGTCTACGGTTGCAGAACTTTTTGAGGGTTATATCCAATAACTTTTCTACTAATATTTTCATATATTGCCCCTCGCTAAATCCATCCTTAATTGTATTTTCCTGGGTAGGATTGTCACGCTGGTAGCTATAGCTGCCCCCGTGGCGACGTTAGTTGTTGCCTTGTAAGCACAAGGTCTTCTAACCGAAGCCACAAATGTGTGGTTGGCTTCCTGTTGTTGACTTCCTTTGTTTCTATTTTTACATCCAAGTGTTGTTCATCTTCGCACTTGATTTTACCGTACTGATGAGAGCTTAAGCTCGAAACACGTGTCTACGGTTGCAGAACTTTTTGAGGGTTATACCCAATAACTTTTCTACTAATATTTTCATATATTGGCCCTCGCTAAATCCGTCCTTAATTGTATTTTCCTGGGTAGGATTGTCACGCTGGTAGCTATAGCTGCCCCCGTGGCGACGTTAGTTGTTGCCTTGTAAGCACAAGGTCTTCTAACCGAAGCCACAAATGTGTGGTTGGCTTCCTGTTGTTGACTTCCTTTGTTTCTATTTTTACATCCAAGTGTTGCTCATCTTCGCACTTGATTTTACCGTACTGATGAGAGCTTAAGCTCGAAACACGTGTCTATGGTTGCAGAACTCTTTGAGGGTTATACCCAATAACTATTCTACTAATATTTTCATATATTGCCCCTCGCTAAATCCATCCTTATTTGTATTTTCCTGGGTAGGATTGTCACGCTGGTAGCTATAGCTGCCCCCGTGGCGACGTTAGTTGTTGCCTTGCGAGCACAAGGTCTTCTAACCGAAGCCACAAATGTGTGGTTGGCTTCCTGTTGTTGACTTCCTTTGTTTCTATTTTTACATCCAAGTGTTGTTCATCTTCGCACTTGATTTTACCGTACTGATGAGAGCTTGAGCTCGAAACACGTGTCTACGGTTGCAGAACTTTTTGAGGGTTATACTCAATAACTTTTCTACTAATATTTTCATATATTGCCCCCCGCTAAATCCATCCTTGATTGTATTTTCCTGGGTAGGACTGTCACGCTGGTAGCTATAGCTGCCCCCGTGGCGACGTTAGTTGTTGCCTTGTAAGCACAAGGTCTTCTAACCGAAGCCACAAATGTGTGGTTGGCTTCCTGTTGTTGAATTCCTTTGTTTCTATTTTTACATCCAAGTGTTGTTCATCTTCGCACTTGATTTCACCGTACTGATAGGAGCTTAAGCTCGAAACACGTGTCTACGGTTGCAGAACTTTTTGAGGGTTATACCCAATAACTTTTCTACTAATATTTTCATATATTGCCCCTCGCTAAATCCATCCTTTATTGTATTTTCCTGGGTAGGATTGTCACGCTGGTAGCTATAGCTGCCCCCGTGGCGACGTTAGTTGTTGCCTTGTAAGCACAAGGTCTTCTAACTGAAGCCACAAATGTGTGGTTGGCTTCCTGTTGTTGACTTCCTTTGTTTCTATTTTTACATCCAAGTGTTGCTCATCTTCGCACTTGATTTCACCGTACTGATGAGAGCTTAAGCTCGAAACACGTGTCTATGGTTGCAGAACTTTTTGAGGGTTATACCCAATAACTATTCTACTAATATTTTCATATATTGCCCCTCGCTAAATCCATCCTTAATTGTATTTTCCTGGGTAGGATTGTCACGCTGGTAGCTATAGCTGCCCCCGTGGCGATGTTAGTTGTTGCCTTGTAAGCACAAGATCTTCTAACCGAAGCCACAAATGTGTGGTTGGCTTCCTGTTGTTGACTTCCTTTGTTTCTATTTTTACATCCAAGTGTTGTTAATCTTCGCACTCGATTTTACCGTACTGATAAGAGCTTAAGCTCGAAACACGTGTCTACGGTTGCAGAACTTTTTGAGGGTTATATCCAATAACTTTTCTACTAATATTTTCATATATTGCCCCTCGCTAAATCCATCCTTAATTGTATTTTCCTGGGTAGGATTGTCACGCTGGTAGCTATAGCTGTTCCCGTGGCGACGTTAGTTGTTGCCTTGTAAGCACAAGGTCTTCTAACCGAAGCCACAAATGTGTGGTTGGCTTCCTGTTGTTGACTTCCTTTGTTTCTATTTTTACATCCAAGTGTTGTTCATCTTCGCACTTGATTTTACCGTACTGATGAGAGCTTAAGCTCGAAACACGTGTCTACGGTTGCAGAACTTTTTGAGGGTTATACCCAATAACTTTTCTACTAATATTTTCATATATTGCCTCTCGCTAAATCCATCCTTAATTGTATTTTCCTGGGTAGGATTGTCACGCTGGTAGCTATAGCTGCCCCCGTGGCGACGTTAGTTGTTGCCTTGTAAGCACAAGGTCTTCTAACCGAAGCCACAAATGTGTGGTTGGCTTCCTGATGTTGACTTCCTTTGTTTCTATTTTTACATCCAAGTGTTGCTCATCTTCGCACTTGATTTTACCGTACTGATGAGAGCTTAAGCTTGAAACACGTGTCTATGGTTGCAGAACTTTTTGAGGGTTATACCCAATAACTATTCTACTAATATTTTCAAATATTGCCCCTCGCTAAATCCATCCTTATTTGTATTTTCCTGGGTAGGATTGTCACGCTGGTAGCTATAGCTGCCCCCGTGGCGACGTAAGTTGTTGCCTTGTAAGCACAAGATCTTCTAACCGAAGCCACAAATGTGTGGTTGGCTTTCTGTTGTTGACTTCCTTTGTTTCTATTTTTACATCCAAGTGTTGTTCATCTTCGCACTCGATTTTACCGTACTGATAAGAGCTTAAGCTCGAAACACGTGTCTACGGTTGCAGAACTTTTTGAGGGTTATATCCAATAACTTTTCTACTAATATTTTCATATATTGCCCCTCGCTAAATCCATCCTTAATTGTATTTTCCTGGGTAGAATTGTCACGCTGGTAGCTATAGCTGCCCCCGTGGCGACGTTAGTTGTTGCCTTGTAAGCACAAGGTCTTCTAACTGAAGCCACAAATGTGTGGTTGGCTTCCTGTTGTTGACTTCCTTTGTTTCCATTTTTACATCCAAGTGTTGTTCATCTTCGCACTCGATTTTACCGTACTGATAAGAGCTTAAGCTCGAAACACGTGTCTACGGTTGCAGACCTTTTTGAGGGTTATACCCAATAACTTTTCTACTAATATTTTCATATATTGCCCCTCGCTAAATCCATCCTTAATTGTATTTTCCTGGGTAGGATTGTCACGCTGGTAGCTATAGCTGCCCCCGTGGCGACGTTAGTTGTTGCCTTGTAAGCACAAGGTCTTCTAACCGAAGCCACAAATGTGTGGTTGGCTTCCTGTTGTTGACTTCCTTTGTTTCTATTTTTACATCAAAGTGTTGTTCATCTTCGCACTTGATTTTACCGTACTGATAAGAGCTTAAGCTCGAAACACGTGTCTACTGTTGCAGAACTTTTTGAGGGTTATATCCAATAACTTTTCTACTAATATTTTCATATATTGCCCCCCGCTAAATCCATCCTTAATTGTATTTTCCTGGGTAGGATTGTCACGCTGGTAGCTATAGCTGCCCCCGTGGCGACGTTAGTTGTTGCCTTGTGAGCACAAGGTCTTCTAACCGAAGCCACAAATGTGTGGTTGGCTTCCTGTTGTTGACTTCCTTTGTTTCTATTTTCACATCCAAGTGTTGTTCATCTTCGCACTTGATTTTACCGTACTGATGAGAGCTTAAGCTCGAAACACGTGTCTACGGTTGCAGAACTTTTTGAGGGTTATACCCAATAACTTTTCTACTAATATTTTCATATATTGCCCCTCGCTAAATCCATCCTTAATTGTATTTTCCTGGGTAGGATTGTCACGCTGGTAGCTATAGCTGCCCCCGTGGCGACGTTAGTTGTTGCCTTGTAAGCACAAGGTCTTCTAACCGAAGCCACAAATGTGTGGTTGGCTTCCTGTTGTTGACTTCCTTTGTTTCTATTTTTACATCCAAGTGTTGCTCATCTTCGCACTTGATTTTACCGTACTGATGAGAGCTTAAGCTCGAAACACGTGTCTATGGTTGCAGAACTTTTTGAGGGTTATACCCAATAACTATTCTACTAATATTTTCATATATTGCCCCTCGCTAAATCCATCCTTAATTGTATTTTCCTGGGTAGGATTGTCACGCTGGTAGCTATAGCTGCCCCCGTGGCGATGTTAGTTGTTGCCTTGTAAGCACAAGATCTTCTAACCGAAGCCACAAATGTGTGGTTGGCTTCCTGTTGTTGACTTCCTTTGTTTCTATTTTTACATCCAAGTGTTGTTAATCTTCGCACTCGATTTTACCGTACTGATAAGAGCTTAAGCTCGAAACACGTGTCTACGGTTGCAGAACTTTTTGAGGGTTATATCCAATAACTTTTCTACTAATATTTTCATATATTGCCCCTCGCTAAATCCATCCTTAATTGTATTTTCCTGGGTAGGATTGTCACGCTGGTAGCTATAGCTGTTCCCGTGGCGACGTTAGTTGTTGCCTTGTAAGCACAAGGTCTTCTAACCGAAGCCACAAATGTGTGGTTGGCTTCCTGTTGTTGACTTCCTTTATTTCTATTTTTACATCCAAGTGTTGTTCATCTTCGCACTTGATTTTACCGTACTGATGAGAGCTTAAGCTCGAAACACGTGTCTACGGTTGCAGAACTTTTTGAGGGTTATACCCAATAACTTTTCTACTAATATTTTCATATATTGCCTCTCGCTAAATCCATCCTTAATTGTATTTTCCTGGGTAGGATTGTCACGCTGGTAGCTATAGCTGCCCCCGTGGCGACGTTAGTTGTTGCCTTGTAAGCACAAGGTCTTCTAACCGAAGCCACAAATGTGTGGTTGGCTTCCTGATGTTGACTTCCTTTGTTTCTATTTTTACATCCAAGTGTTGCTCATCTTCGCACTTGATTTTACCGTACTGATGAGAGCTTAAGCTTGAAACACGTGTCTATGGTTGCAGAACTTTTTGAGGGTTATACCCAATAACTATTCTACTAATATTTTCATATATTGCCCCTCGCTAAATCCATCCTTATTTGTATTTTCCTGGGTAGGATTGTCACGCTGGTAGCTATAGCTGCCCCCGTGGCGACGTAAGTTGTTGCCTTGTAAGCACAAGATCTTCTAACCGAAGCCACAAATGTGTGGTTGGCTTTCTGTTGTTGACTTCCTTTGTTTCTATTTTTACATCCAAGTGTTGTTCATCTTCGCACTCGATTTTACCGTACTGATAAGAGCTTAAGCTCGAAACACGTGTCTACGGTTGCAGAACTTTTTGAGGGTTATATCCAATAACTTTTCTACTAATATTTTCATATATTGCCCCTCGCTAAATCCATCCTTAATTGTATTTTCCTGGGTAGAATTGTCACGCTGGTAGCTATAGCTGCCCCCGTGGCGACGTTAGTTGTTGCCTTGTAAGCACAAGGTCTTCTAACTGAAGCCACAAATGTGTGGTTGGCTTCCTGTTGTTGACTTCCTTTGTTTCCATTTTTACATCCAAGTGTTGTTCATCTTCGCACTCGATTTTACCGTACTGATAAGAGCTTAAGCTCGAAACACGTGTCTACGGTTGCAGACCTTTTTGAGGGTTATACCCAATAACTTTTCTACTAATATTTTCATATATTGCCCCTCGCTAAATCCATCCTTAATTGTATTTTCCTGGGTAGGATTGTCACGCTGGTAGCTATAGCTGCCCCCGTGGCGACGTTAGTTGTTGCCTTGTAAGCACAAGGTCTTCTAACCGAAGCCACAAATGTGTGGTTGGCTTCCTGTTGTTGACTTCCTTTGTTTCTATTTTTACATCAAAGTGTTGTTCATCTTCGCACTTGATTTTACCGTACTGATAAGAGCTTAAGCTCGAAACACGTGTCTACTGTTGCAGAACTTTTTGAGGGTTATATCCAATAACTTTTCTACTAATATTTTCATATATTGCCCCCCGCTAAATCCATCCTTAATTGTATTTTCCTGGGTAGGATTGTCACGCTGGTAGCTATAGCTGCCCCCGTGGCGACGTTAGTTGTTGCCTTGTAAGCACAAGGTCTTCTAACCGAAGCCACAAATGTGTGGTTGGCTTCCTGTTGTTGACTTCCTTTGTTTCTATTTTCACATCCAAGTGTTGTTCATCTTCGCACTTGATTTTACCGTACTGATGAGAGCTTAAGCTCGAAACACGTGTCTACGGTTGCAGAACTTTTTGAGGGTTATACCCAATAACTTTTCTACTAATATTTTCATATATTGCCCCTCGCTAAATCCATCCTTAATTGTATTTTCCTGGGTAGGATTGTCACGCTGGTAGCTATAGCTGCCCCCGTGGCGACGTTAGTTGTTGCCTTGTAAGCACAAGGTCTTCTAACCGAAGCCACAAATGTGTGGTTGGCTTCCTGTTGTTGACTTCCTTTGTTTCTATTTTTACATCCAAGTGTTGCTCATCTTCGCACTTGATTTTACCGTACTGATGAGAGCTTAAGCTCGAAACACGTGTCTACGGTTGCAGAACTTTTTGAGGGTTATACCCAATAACTTTTCTACTAATATTTTCATATATTGCCCCTAGCTGAATCCATCCTTAATTGTATTTTTCTGGGTGGGATTGTCACGCTGGTAGCTATAGCTGCCCCCGTGGCGACGTTAGTTGTTGCCTTGTAAGCACAAGGTCTTCTAACCGAAGCCACAAATGTGTGGTTGGCTTCCTGTTGATGAATTCCTTTGTTTCTATTTTTACATCCAAGTGTTGTTCATCTTCGCACTTGATTTTACCGTACTGATGGGAGCTTAAGCTCGAAACACGTGTCTACGGTTGCAGAACTTTTTGAGGGTTATATCCAGTAACTTTTCTACTAATATTTTCATATATTGCCTCTCGCTAAATCCATCCTTAATTGTATTTTCCTGGGTAGGATTGTCACGCTGGTAGCTATAGCTGCCCCCGTGGCGACGTTAGTTGTTGCCTTGTAAGCACAAGGTCTTCTAACCGAAGCCACAAATGTGTGGTTGGCTTCCTGTTGTTGACCTTCTTTGTTTCAATTTTTACATCCAAGTGTTGTTCATCTTCGCACTTGATTTTACCATACTGATGAGAGCTTACGCTCGAAACACGTGCCTACGGTTGCAGAACTTTTTGAGGGTTATACCAAATAAATTTTCTACTAATATTTTCATATATTGCCCCTCGCTGAATCCATCCTTAATTGTATTTTTCTGGGTAGGATTGTCACGCTGGTAGCTATAGCTGCCCCCGTGGCGACGTTAGTTGTTGCCTTGTAAGCACAAGGTCTTCTAACCGAAGCCACAAATGTGTGGTTGGCTTCCTGTTGTTGACTTCCTTTGTTTCTATTTTTACATCCAAGTGTTTTTCATTTTCGCACTTGATTCTACCGTACTGATGAGAGCTTAAGCTCGAAACACGTGTCTACGGTTGCAGAATTTTTTGAGGGTTATACCCAATAACTTTTCTACTAATATTTTCATATATTGCCCCTCGCTAAATCCATCCTTAATTGTATTTTCCTGGGTAGGACTGTCACGCTGGTAGCTATAGCTGCCCCCGTGGCGACGTTAGTTGTTGCCTTGTAAGCACAAGGTCTTCTAACCGAAGCCACAAATGTGTGGTTGGCTTCCTGTTGTTGACTTCCTTTGTTTCTATTTTTACATCCAAGTGTTGTTCATCTACGCACTAGATTTTACCGTACTGATAAGAGCTTAAGCTCGAAACACGTGTCTACGGTTGCAGAACTTTTTGAGGGTTATATCCAATAACTTTTCTACTAATATTTTCATATATTGCCCCTCGCTAAATCCATCCTTAATTGTATTTTCCTGGGTAGGATTGTCACGCTGGTAGCTATAGCTGCCCCCGTGGCGACGTTAGTTGTTGCCTTGTAAGCACAAGGTCTTCTAACCGAAGCCACAAATGTGTGGTTGGCTTCCTGTTGCTGACTTCCTTTGTTTCTATTTTTACATCCAAGTGTTGTTCATCTTCGCACTTGATTTTACCGTACTGATGAGAGCTTAAGCTCGAAACACGTGTCTACGGTTGCAGAACTTTTCTACTAATATTTTCATATATTGCCCCTCGCTAAATCCATTCTTAATTGTATTTTCCTGGGTAGGATTGTCACGCTGGTAGCTATAGCTGCCCCCGTGGCGACGTTAGTTGTTGCCTTGTAAGCACAAGATCTTCTAACCGAAGCCACAAATGTGTGGTTGGCTTCCTGTTGTTGACTTCCTTTGTTTCTATTTTTACATCCAAGTGTTGTTCATCTTCGCACTTGATTTTACCGTACTGATGAGAGCTTGAGCTCGAAACACGTGTCTACGGTTGCAGAACTTTTTGAGGGTTATACTCAATAACTTTTCTACTAATATTTTCATATATTGCCCCTCGCTAAATCCATCCTTGATTGTATTTTCCTGGGTAGGACTGTCACGCTGGTAGCTATAGCTGCCCCCGTGGCGACGTTAGTTGTTGCCTTGTAAGCACAAGGTCTTCTAACCGAAGCCACAAATGTGTGGTTGGCTTCCTGTTGTTGAATTCCTTTGTTTCTATTTTTACATCCAAGTGTTGTTCATCTTCGCACTTGATTTCACCGTACTGATGAGAGCTTAAGCTCGAAACACGTGTCTATGGTTGCAGAACTTTTTGAGGGTTATACCCAATAACTATTCTACTAATATTTTCATATATTGCCCCTCGCTAAATCCATCCTTAATTGTATTTTCCTGGGTAGGATTGTCACGCTGGTAGCTATAGCTGCCCCCGTGGCGATGTTAGTTGTTGCCTTGTAAGCACAAGATCTTCTAACCGAAGCCACAAATGTGTGGTTGGCTTCCTGTTGTTGACTTCCTTTGTTTCTATTTTTACATCCAAGTGTTGTTCATCTTCGCACTCGATTTTACCGTACTGATAAGAGCTTAAGCTCGAAACACGTGTCTACGGTTGCAGAACTTTTTGAGGGTTATATCCAATAACTTTTCTACTAATATTTTCATATATTGCCCCTCGCTAAATCCATCCTTAATTGTATTTTCCTGGGTAGGATTGTCACGCTGGTAGCTATAGCTGTTCCCGTGGCGACGTTAGTTGTTGCCTTGTAAGCACAAGGTCTTCTAACCGAAGCCACAAATGTGTGGTTGGCTTCCTGTTGTTGACTTCCTTTGTTTCTATTTTTACATCCAAGTGTTGTTCATCTTCGCACTTGATTTTACCGTACTGATGAGAGCTTAAGCTCGAAACACGTGTCTACGGTTGCAGAACTTTTTGAGGGTTATACCCAATAACTTTTCTACTAATATTTTCATATATTGCCCCTCGCTAAATCCATCCTTAATTGTATTTTCCTGGGTAGGATTGTCACGCTGGTAGCTATAGCTGCCCCCGTGGCGACGTTAGTTGTTGCCTTGTAAGCACAAGGTCTTCTAACCGAAGCCACAAATGTGTGGTTGGCTTCCTGTTGTTGACTTCCTTTGTTTCTATTTTTACATCCAAGTGTTGCTCATCTTCGCACTTGATTTTACCGTACTGATGAGAGCTTAAGCTCGAAACACGTGTCTATGGTTGCAGAACTTTTTGAGGGTTATACCCAATAACTATTCTACTAATATTTTCATATATTGCCCCTCGCTAAATCCATCCTTATTTGTATTTTTCTGGGTAGGATTGTCACGCTGGTAGCTATAGCTGCCCCCGTGGCGACGTTAGTTGTTGCCTTGTAAGCACAAGATCTTCTAACCGAAGCCACAAATGTGTGGTTGGCTTTCTGTTGTTGACTTCCTTTGTTTCTATTTTTACATCCAAGTGTTGTTCATCTTCGCACTCGATTTTACCGTACTGATAAGAGCTTAAGCTCGAAACACGTGTCCACGGTTGCAGAACTTTTTGAGGGTTATATCCAATAACTTTTCTACTAATATTTTCATATATTGCCCCTCGCTAAATCCATCCTTAATTGTATTTTCCTGGGTAGGATTGTCACATCCCAGTTTTGCTCATCTTCGCACTTGATTTTACCGTACTGATGAGAGCTTAAGCTCGAAACACGTGTCTATGGTTGCAGAACTTTTTGAGGGTTATACCCAATAACTATTCTACTAATAATTTCATATATTGCCCCTCGCTAAATCCATCCTTAATTGTATTTTCCTGGGTAGGATTGTCACGCTGTTAGCTATAGCTGCCCCCGTGGCGACGTTAGTTGTTGCCTTGTAAGCACAAGGTCTCCTAACCGAAGCCACAAATGTGTGGTTGGCTTCCTGTTGTTGACTTCCTTTGTTTCTATTTTTACATCCAAGTGTTTTTCATCTTCGCACTTGATTTTACCGTACTGATGAGAGCTTAAGTTCGAAACACGTGTCTACGTTTGCAGAATTTTTTGAGGGTTATACCCAATAACTTTTCTACCAATATTTTCATATATTGCCCCTCGCTAAATCCATCCTTAATTGTATTTTCCTGGGTAGGACTGTCACGCTGGTAGCTATAGCTGCCCCCGTGGCGACGTTAGTTGTTGCCTTGTAAGCACAAGGTCTTCTAACCGAAGCCACAAATGTGTGGTTGGCTTCCTGTTGTTGACTTCCTTTGTTTCTATTTTTACATCCAAGTGTTGTTCATCTACGCACTAGATTTTACCGTACTGATAAGAGCTTAAGCTCGAAACACGTGTCTACGGTTGCAGAACTTTTTGAGGGTTATATCCAATAACTTTTCTACTAATATTTTCATATATTGCCCCTCGCTAAATCCATCCTTAATTGTATTTTCCTGGGTAGGATTGTCACGCTGGTAGCTATAGCTGCCCCCGTGGCGACGTTAGTTGTTGCCTTGTAAGCACAAGGTCTTCTAACCGAAGCCACAAATGTGTGGTTGGCTTCCTGTTGTTGACTTCCTTTGTTTCTATTTTTACATTCAAGTGTTGTTCATCTTCGCACTTGATTTTACCGTACTGAGGAGAGCTTAAGCTCGAAACACGTGTCTACGGTTGCAGAACTTTTTGAGGGTTATACCCAATAACTTTTCTACTAATATTTTCATATATTGCCCCTCGCTAAATCCATCCTTAATTGTATTTTCCTGGGTAGGATTGTCACGCTGGTAGCTATAGCTGCCCCCGTGGCGACGTTAGTTGTTGCCTTGTAAGCACAAGGTCTTCTAACCGAAGCCACAAATGTGTGGTTGGCTTCCTGTTGTTGACTTCCTTTGTTTCTATTTTTACATCCAAGTGTTGCTCATCTTCGCACTTGATTTTACCGTACTGATGAGAGCTTAAGCTCGAAACACGTGTCTATGGTTGCAGAACTTTTTGAGGGTTATACCCAATAACTATTCTACTAATATTTTCATATATTGCCCCTCGCTAAATCCATCCTTATTTGTATTTTCCTGGGTAGGATTGTCACGCTGGTAGCTATAGCTGCCCCCGTGGCGACGTTAGTTGTTGCCTTGTAAGCACAAGATCTTCTAACCGAAGCCACAAATGTGTGGTTGGCTTTCTGTTGTTGACTTCCTTTGTTTCTATTTTTACATCCAAGTGTTGTTCATCTTCGCACTCGATTTTACCGTACTGATAAGAGCTTAAGCTCGAAACACGTGTCTACGGTTGCAGAACTTTTTGAGGGTTATATCCAATAACTTTTCTACTGATATTTTCATATATTGCCCCTCGCTAAATCCATCCTTAATTGTATTTTCCTGGGTAGGATTGTCACGCTGGTAGCTATAGCTGCCCCCGTGGCGACGTAAGTTGTTGCTTCGTAAGCACAAGGTCTTCTAACTGAAGCCACAAATGTGTGGTTGGCTTCCTGTTGTTGACTTCTTTTGTTTCTATTTTTACATCCAAGTTTTGCTCATCTTCGCACTTGATTTTACCGTACTGATGAGAGCTTAAGCTCGAAACACGTGTCTATGGTTGCAGAACTTTTTGAGGGTTATACCCAATAACTATTCTACTAATATTTTCATATATTGCCCCTCGCTAAATCCATCCTTAATTGTATTTTCCTGGGTAGGATTGTCACGCTGTTAGCTATAGCTGCCCCCGTAGCGACGTTAGTTGTTGCCTTGTAAGCACAAGGTCTTCTAACCGAAGCCACAAATGTGTGGTTGGCTTCCTGTTGTTGACTTCCTTTGTTTCTATTTTTACATCCAAGTGTTTTTCATCTTCGCACTTGATTTTACCGTACTGATGAGAGCTTAAGCTCGAAACACGTGTCTACGGTTGCAGAATTTTTTGAGGGTTATACCCAATAACTTTTCTACTAATATTTTCATATATTGCCCCTCGCTAAATCCATCCTTAATTGTATTCTCCTGGGTAGGACTGTCACGCTGGTAGCTATAGCTGCCCCCGTGGCGACGTAAGTTGTTGCCTTGTAAGCACAAGGTCTTCTAACCGAAGCCACAAATGTGTGGTTGGCTTCCTGTTGTTGACTTCCTTTGTTTCTATTTTTACATCCAAGTGTTGTTCATCTACGCACTAGATTTTACCGTACTGATAAGAGCTTAAGCTCGAAACACGTGTCTACGGTTGCAGAACTTTTTGAGGGTTATATCCAATAACTTTTCTACTAATATTTTCATATATTGCCCCTCGCTAAATCCATCCTTAATTGTATTTTCCTGGGTAGGATTGTCACGCTGGTAGCTATAGCTGCCCCCGTGGCGACGTTAGTTGTTGCCTTGTAAGCACAAGGTCAACTAACCGAAGCCACAAATGTGTGGTTGGCTTCCTGTTGTTGACTTCCTTTGTTTCTATTTTTACATCCAAGTGTTGTTCATCTTCGCACTTGATTTTACCGTACTGATGAGAGCTTAAGCTCGAAACACGTGTCTACGGTTGCAGAACTTTTCTACTAATATTTTCATATATTGCCCCTCGCTAAATCCATCCTTGATTGTATTTTCCTGGGTAGGACTGTCACGCTGGTAGCTATAGCTGCCCCCGTGGCGACGTTAGTTGTTGCCTTGTGAGCACAAGGTCTTCTAACCGAAGCCACAAATGTGTGGTTGGCTTCCTGTTGTTGAATTCCTTTGTTTCTATTTTTACATCCAAGTGTTGTTCATCTTCGCACTTGATTTTACCGTACTGATGGGAGCTTAAGCTCGAAACACGTGTCTACGGTTGCAGAACTTTTTGAGGGTTATATCCAATAACTTTTCTACTAATATTTTCATATATTGCCCCTCGCTAAATCCATCCTTAATTGTATTTTCCTGGGTAGGATTGTCACGCTGGTAGCTATAGCTGCCCCCGTGGCGACGTTAGTTGTTGCCTTGTAAGCACAAGGTCTTCTAACCGAAGCCACAAATGTGTGGTTGGCTTCCTGTTGTTGACTTCCTTTGTTTCTATTTTTACATCCAAGTGTTGTTCATCTTCGCACTTGATTTTACCGTACTGATGAGAGCTTGAGCTCGAAACACGTGTTTACGGTTGCAGAACTTTTTGAGGGTTATACTCAATAACTTTTCTACTAATATTTTCATATATTGACCCTCGCTAAATCCATCCTTGATTGTATTTTCCTGGGTAGGACTGTCACGCTGGTAGCTATAGCTGCCCCCGTGGCGACGTTAGTTGTTGCCTTGTAAGCACAAGGTCTTCTAACCGAAGCCACAAATGTGTGGTTGGCTTCCTTTTGTTGAATTCCTTTGTTTCTATTTTTACATCCAAGTGTTGTTCATCTTCGCACTTGATTTCACCGTACTGATGGGAGCTTAAGCTCGAAACACGTGTCTACGGTTGCAGAACTTTTTGAGGGTTATACCCAATAACTTTTCTACTAATATTTTCATATATTGCCCCTCGCTAAATCCATTCTTTATTGTATTTTCCTGGGTAGGATTGTCACGCTGGTAGCTATAGCTGCCCCCGTGGCGACGTTAGTTGTTGCCTTGTAAGTACAAGGTCTTCTAACTGAAGCCACAAATGTGTGGTTGGCTTCCTGTTGTTGACTTCCTTTGTTTCTATTTTTACATCCAAGTGTTGCTCATCTTCGCACTTGATTTCACCGTACTGATGAGAGCTTAAGCTCGAAACACGTGTCTATGGTTGCAGAACTTTTTGAGGGTTATACCCAATAACTATTCTACTAATATTTTCATATATTGCCCCTCCCTTAATCCATCCTTAATTGTATTTTCCTGGGTAGGATTGTCACGCTGGTAGCTATAGCTGCCCCCGTGGCGATGTTAGTTGTTGCCTTGTAAGCACAAGATCTTCTAACCGAAGCCACAAATGTGTGGTTGGCTTCCTGTTGTTGACTTCCTTTGTTTCTATTTTTACATCCAAGTGTTGTTCATCTTCGCACTCGATTTTACCGTACTGATAAGAGCTTAAGCTCGAAACACGTGTCTACTGTTGCAGAACTTTTTGAGGGTTATATCCAATAACTTTTCTACTAATATTTTCATATATTGCCCCCCGCTAAATCCATCCTTAATTGTATTTTCCTGGGTAGGATTGTCACGCTGGTAGCTATAGCTGCCCCCGTGGCGACGTTAGTTGTTGCCTTGTAAGCACAAGGTCTTCTAACCGAAGCCACAAATCTGTGGTTGGCTTCCTGTTGTTGACTTCCTTTGTTTCTATTTTTACATCCAAGTGTTGTTCATCTTCGCACTTGATTTTACCGTACTGATGAGAGCTTAAGCTCGAAACACGTGTCTACGGTTGCAGAACTTTTTGAGGGTTATACCCAATAACTTTTCTACTAATATTTTCATATATTGCCCCTCGCTAAATCCATCCTTAATTGTATTTTCCTGGGTAGGATTGTCACGCTGGTAGCTATAGCTGCCCCCGTGGCGACGTTAGTTGTTGCCTTGTAAGCACAAGGTCTTCTAACCGAAGCCACAAATGTGTGGTTGGCTTCCTGTTGTTGACTTCCTTTGTTTCTATTTTTACATCCAAGTGTTGCTCATCTTCGCACTTGATTTTACCGTACTGATGAGAGCTTAAGCTCGAAACACGTGTCTACGGTTGCAGAACTTTTTGAGGGTTATACCCAATAACTTTTCTACTAATATTTTCATATATTGCCCCTCGCTGAATCCATCCTTAATTGTATTTTTCTGGGTGGGATTGTCACGCTGGTAGCTATAGCTGCCCCCGTGGCGACGTTAGTTGTTGCCTTGTAAGCACAAGGTCTTCTAACCGAAGCCACAAATGTGTGGTTGGCTTCCTGTTGATGAATTCCTTTGTTTCTATTTTTACATCCAAGTGTTGTTCATCTTCGCACTTGATTTTACCGTACTGATGGGAGCTTAAGCTCGAAACACGTGTCTACGGTTGCAGAACTTTTTGAGGGTTATATCCAGTAACTTTTCTACTAATATTTTCATATATTGCCTCTCGCTAAATCCATCCTTAATTGTATTTTCCTGGGTAGGATTGTCACGCAGGTAGCTATAGCTGCCCCCGTGGCGACGTTAGTTGTTGCCTTGTAAGCACAAGGTCTTCTAACCGAAGCCACAAATGTGTGGTTGGCTTCCTGTTGTTGACCTTCTTTGTTTCAATTTTTACATCCAAGTGTTGTTCATCTTCGCACTTGATTTTACCGTACTGATGAGAGCTTAAGCTCGAAACACGTGTCTACGGTTGCAGAACTTTTTGAGGGTTATACCCAATAACTTTTCTACTAATATTTTCATATATTGCCCCTCGCTGAATCCATCCTTAATTGTATTTTTCTGGGTAGGATTGTCACGCTGGTAGCTATAGCTGCCCCCGTGGCGACGTTAGTTGTTGCCTTGTAAGCACAAGGTCTTCTAACCGAAGCCACAAATGTGTGGTTGGCTTCCTGTTGTTGACTTCCTTTGTTTCTATTTTTACATCCAAGTGTTTTTCATATTCGCACTTGATTTTACCGTACTGATGAGAGCTTAAGCTCGAAACACGTGTCTACGGTTGCAGAATTTTTTGAGGGTTATACCCAATAACTTTTCTACTAATATTTTCATATATTGCCCCTCGCTAAATCCATCCTTAATTGTATTTTCCTGGGTAGGACTGTCACGCTGGTAGCTATAGCTGCCCCCGTGGCGACGTTAGTTGTTGCCTTGTAAGCACAAGATCTTCTAACCGAAGCCACAAATGTGTGGTTGGCTTCCTGTTGTTGACTTCCTTTGTTTATATTTTTACATCCAAGTATTGTTCATCTACGCACTAGATTTTACCGTACTGATAAGAGCTTAAGCTCGAAACACGTGTCTACGGTTGCAGAACTTTTTGAGGGTTATATCCAATAACTTTTCTACTAATATTTTCATATATTGCCCCTCGCTAAATCCATCCTTAATTGTATTTTCCTGGGTAGGATTGTCACGCTGGTAGCTATAGCTGCCCCCGTGGCGACGTTAGTTGTTGCCTTGTAAGCACAAGGTCTTCTAACCAAAGCCACAAATGTGTGGTTGGCTTCCTGTTGTTGACTTCCTTTGTTTCTATTTTTACATCCAAGTGTTGTTCATCTTCGCACTTGATTTTACCGTACTGATGAGAGCTTAAGCTCGAAACACGTGTCTACGGTTGCAGAACTTTTCTACTAATATTTTCATATATTGCCCCTCGCTAAATCCATCCTTGATTGTATTTTCCTGGGTAGGACTGTCACGCTGGTAGCTATAGCTGCCCCCGTGGCGACGTTAGTTGTTGCCTTGTAAGCACAAGGTCTTCTAACCGAAGCCACAAATGTGTGGTTGGCTTCCTGTTGTTGACTTCCTTTGTTTCCATTTTTACATCCAAGTGTTGTTCATCTTCGCACTCGATTTTACCGTACTGATAAGAGCTTAAGCTCGAAACACGTGTCTACGGTTGCAGACCTTTTTGAGGGTTATACCCAATAACTTTTCTACTAATATTTTCATATATTGCCCCTCGCTAAATCCATCCTTAATTGTATTTTCCTGGGTAGGATTGTCACGCTGGTAGCTATAGCTGCCCCCGTGGCGACGTTAGTTGTTGCCTTGTAAGCACAAGGTCTTCTAACCGAAGCCACAAATGTGTGGTTGGCTTCCTGTTGTTGACTTCCTTTGTTTCTATTTTTACATCAAAGTGTTGTTCATCTTCGCACTTGATTTTACCGTACTGATAAGAGCTTAAGCTCGAAACACGTGTCTACTGTTGCAGAACTTTTTGAGGGTTATATCCAATATCTTTTCTTCTAATATTTTCATATATTGCCCCCCGCTAAATCCATCCTTAATTGTATTTTCCTGGGTAGGATTGTCACGCTGGTAGCTATAGCTGCCCCCGTGGCGACGTTAGTTGTTGCCTTGTAAGCACAAGGTCTTCTAACCGAAGCCACAAATGTGTGGTTGGCTTCCTGTTGTTGACTTCCTTTGTTTCTATTTTTACATCCAAGTGTTGTTCATCTTCGCACTTGATTTTACTGTACTGATGAGAGCTTAAGCTCGAAACACGTGTCTACGGTTGCAGAACTTTTTGAGGGTTATACCCAATAACTTTTCTACTAATATTTTCATATATTGCCCCTCGCTAAATCCATCCTTAATTGTATTTTCCTGGGTAGGATTGTCACGCTGGTAGCTATAGCTGCCCCCGTGGCGACGTTAGTTGTTGCCTTGTAAGCACAAGGTCTTCTAACCGAAGCCACAAATGTGTGGTTGGCTTCTTGTTGTTGACTTCCTTTGTTTCTATTTTTACATCCAAGTGTTGCTCATCTTCGCACTTGATTTTACCGTACTGATGAGAGCTTAAGCTCGAAACACGTGTCTACGGTTGCAGAACTTTTTGAGGGTTATACCCAATAACTTTTCTACTAATATTTTCATATATTGCCTCTCGCTGAATCCATCCTTAATTGTATTTTTCTGGGTAGGATTGTCACGCTGGTAGCTATAGCTGCCCCCGTGGCGACGTTAGTTGTTGCCTTGTAAGCACAAGGTCTTCTAACCGAAGCCACAAATGTGTGGTTGGCTTCCTGTTGATGAATTCCTTTGTTTCTATTTTTACATCCAAGTGTTGTTCATCTTCGCACTTGATTTTACCGTACTGATGGGAGCTTAAGCTCGAAACACGTGTCTACGGTTGCAGAACTTATTGAGGGTTATATCCAGTAACTTTTCTACTAATATTTTCATATATTGCCTCTCGCTAAATCCATCCTTAATTGTATTTTCCTGGGTAGGATTGTCACGCTGGTAGCTACAGCTGCCCCCGTGGCGACGTTAGTTGTTGCCTTGTAAGCACAAGGTCTTCTAACCGAAGCCACAAATGTGTGGTTGGCTTCCTGTTGTTGACCTTCTTTGTTTCAATTTTTACATCCAAGTGTTGTTCATCTTCGCACTTGATTTTACCGTACTGATGAGAGCTTAAGCTCGAAACACGTGCCTACGGTTGCAGAACTTTTTGAGGGTTATACCCAATAACTTTTCTACTAATATTTTCATATATTGCCCCTCGCTGAATCCATCCTTAATTGTATTTTTCTGGGTAGGATTGTCACGCTGGTAGCTATAGCTGCCCCCGTGGCGACGTTAGTTGTTGCCTTGTAAGCACAAGGTCTTCTAACCGAAGCCACAAATGTGTGGTTGGCTTCCTGTTGTTGACTTCCTTTGTTTCTGTTTTTACATCCAAGTGTTTTTCATTTTCGCACTTGATTCTACCGTACTGATGAGAGCTTAAGCTCGAAACACGTGTCTACGGTTGCAGAATTTTTTGAGGGTCATACCCAATAACTTTTCTACTAATATTTTCATATATTGCCCCTCGCTAAATCCATCCTTAATTGTATTTTCCTGGGTAGGACTGTCACGCTGGTAGCTATAGCTGCCCCCGTGGCGACGTTAGTTGTTGCCTTGTAAGCACAAGGTCTTCTAACCGAAGCCACAAATGTGTGGTTGGCTTCCTGTTGTTGACTTCCTTTGTTTCTATTTTTACATCCAAGTGTTGTTCATCTACGCACTAGATTTTACCGTACTGATAAGAGCTTAAGCTCGAAACACGTGTCTACGGTTGCAGAACTTTTTGAGGGTTATATCCAATAACTTTTCTACTGATATTTTCATATATTGCCCCTCGCTAAATCCATCCTTAATTGTATTTTCCTGGGTAGGATTGTCACGCTGGTAGCTATAGCTGCCCCCGTGGCGACGTTAGTTGTTGCCTTGTAAGCACAAGGTCTTCTAACCGAAGCCACAAATGTGTGGTTGGCTTCCTGTTGCTGACTTCCTTTGTTTCTATTTTTACATCCAAGTGTTGTTCATCTTCGCACTTGATTTTACCGTACTGATGAGAGCTTAAGCTCGAAACACGTGTCTACGGTTGCAGAACTTTTCTAGTAATATTTTCATATATTGCCCCTCGCTAAATCCATCCTTAATTGTATTTTCCTGGGTAGGATTGTCACGCTGGTAGCTATAGCTGCCCCCGTGGCGACGTTAGTTGTTGCCTTGTAAGCACAAGGTCTTCTAACCGAAGCCACAAATGTGTGGTTGGCTTCCTGTTGTTGACTTCCTTTGTTTCTATTTTTACATCCAAGTGTTGTTCATCTTCGCACTTGATTTTACCGTACTGATGAGAGCTTGAGCTCGAAACACGTGTATACGGTTGCAGAACTTTTTGAGGGTTATACTCAATAACTTTTCTACTAATATTTTCATATATTGCCCCTCGCTAAATCCATCCTTGATTGTATTTTCCTGGGTAGGACTGTCACGCTGGTAGCTATAGCTGCCCCCGTGGCGACGTTAGTTGTTGCCTTGTAAGCACAAGGTCTTCTAACCGAAGCCACAAATGTGTGGTTGGCTTCCTGTTGTTGAATTCCTTTGTTTCTATTTTTACATCCAAGTGTTGTTCATCTTCGCACTTGATTTCACCGTACTGATGGGAGCTTAAGCTCGAAACACGTGTCTACGGTTGCAGAACTTTTTGAGGGTTATACCCAATAACTTTTCTACTAATATTTTCATATATTGCCCCTCGCTAAATCCATCCTTTATTGTATTTTCCTGGGTAGGATTGTCACGCTGGTAGCTATAGCTGCCCCCGTGGCGACGTTAGTTGTTGCCTTGTAAGCACAAGGTCTTCTAACTGAAGCCACAAATGTGTGGTTGGCTTCCTGTTGTTGACTTCCTTTGTTTCTATTTTTACATCCAAGTGTTGCTCATCTTCGCACTTGATTTCACCGTACTGATGAGAGCTTAAGCTCGAAACACGTGTCTATGGTTGCAGAACTTTTTGAGGGTTATACCCAATAACTATTCTACTAATATTTTCATATATTGCCCCTCGCTAAATCCATCCTTAATTGTATTTTCCTGGGTAGGATTGTCACGCTGGTAGCTATAGCTGCCCCCGTGGCGATGTTAGTTGTTGCCTTGTAAGCACAAGATCTTCTAACCGAAGCCACAAATGTGTGGTTGGCTTCCTGTTGTTGACTTCCTTTTTTTCTATTTTTACATCCAAGTGTTGTTCATCTTCGCACTCGATTTTACCGTACTGATAAGAGCTTAAGCTCGAAACACGTGTCTACGGTTGCAGAACTTTTTGAGGGTTATATCCAATAACTTTTCTACTAATATTTCCATATATTGCCCCTCGCTAAATCCATCCTTAATTGTATTTTCCTGGGTAGGATTGTCACGCTGGTAGCTATAGCTGCCCCCGTGGCGACGTTAGTTGTTGCCTTGTAAGCACAAGGTCTTCTAACTGAAGCCACAAATGTGTGGTTGGCTTCCTGTTGTTGACTTCTTTTGTTTCTATTTTTACATCTAAGTTTTGCTCATCTTCGCACTTGATTTTACCGTACTGATGAGAGCTTAAGCTCGAAACACGTGTCTATGGTTGCAGAACTTTTTGAGGGTTATACCCAATAACTATTCTACTAATATTTTCATATATTGCCCCTCGCTAAATCCCTCCTTAATTGTATTTTCCTGGGTAGGATTGTCACGCTGTTAGCTATAGCTGCCCCCGTGGCGACGTTAGTTGTTGCCTTGTAAGCACAAGGTCTTCTAACCGAAGCCACAAATGTGTGGTTGGCTTCCTGTTGTTGACTTCCTTTGTTTCTATTTTTACATCCAAGTGTTTTTCATCTTCGCACTTGATTTTACCGTACTGATGAGAGCTTAAGTTCGAAACACGTGTCTACGGTTGCAGAATTTTTTGAGGGTTATACCCAATAACTTTTCTACTAATATTTTCATATATTGCCCCTCGCTAAATCCATCCTTAATTGTATTTTCCTGGGTAGGACTGTCACGCTGGTAGCTATAGCTGACCCCGTGGCGACGTTAGTTGTTGCCTTGTAAGCACAAGGTCTTCTAACCGAAGCCACAAATGTGTGGTTGGCTTCCTGTCGTTGACTTCCTTTGTTTCTATTTTTACATCCAAGTGTTGTTCATCTACGCACTAGATTTTACCGTACTGATAAGAGCTTAAGCTCGAAACACGTGTCTACGGTTGCAGAACTTTTTGAGGGTTATATCCAATAACTTTTCTACTAATATTTTCATATATTGCCCCTCGCTAAATCCATCCTTAATTGTATTTTCCTGGGTAGGATTGTCACGCTGGTAGCTATAGCTGCCCGCGTGGCGACGTTAGTTGTTGCCTTGTAAGCACAAGGTCTTCTAACCGAAGCCACAAATGTGTGGTTGGCTTCCTGTTGTTGACTTCCTTTGTTTCTATTTTTACATCCAAGTGTTGTTCATCTTCGCACTTGATTTTACCGTACTGATGAGAGCTTAAGCTCGAAACACGTGTCTACGGTTGCAGAACTTTTTGAGGGTTATACCCAATAACTTTTCTACTAATATTTTCATATATTGCCCCTCGCTAAATCCGTCCTTAATTGTATTTTCCTGGGTAGGATTGTCACGCTGGTAGCTATAGCTGCCCCCGTGGCGACGTTAGTTGTTGCCTTGTAAGCACAAGGTCTTCTAACCGAAGCCACAAATGTGTGGTTGGCTTCCTGTTGTTGACCTCCTTTGTTTCTATTTTTACATCCAAGTGTTGCTCATCTTCGCACTTGATTTTACCGTACTGATGAGAGCTTAAGCTCGAAACACGTGTCTATGGTTGCAGAACTTTTTGAGGGTTATACCCAATAACTATTCTACTAATATTTTCATATATTGCCCCTCGCTAAATCCATCCTTATTTGTATTTTCCTGGGTAGGATTGTCACGCTGGTAGCTATAGCTGCCCCCGTGGCGACGTTAGTTGTTGCCTTGTAAGCACAAGATCTTCTAACCGAAGCCACAAATGTGTGGTTGGCTTTCTGTTGTTGACTTCCTTTGTTTCTATTTTTACATCCAAGTGTTGTTCATCTTCGCACTCGATTTTACCGTACTGATAAGAGCTCAAGCTCGAAACACGTGTCTACGGTTGCAGAACTTTTTGAGGGTTATATCCAATAACTTTTCTACTAATATTTTCATATATTGCCCCTCGCTGAATCCATCCTTAATTGTATTTTCCTGGGTAGGATTGTCACGCTGGTAGCTATAGCTGCCCCCGTGGCGACGTTAGTTGTTGCCTTGTAAGCACAAGGTCTTCTAACTGAAGCCACAAATGTGTGGTTGGCTTCCTGTTGTTGACTTCTTTTGTTTCTATTTTTGCATCCAAGTTTTGCTCATCTTCGCACTTGATTTTACCGTACTGATGAGAGCTTAAGCTCGAAACACGTGTCTATGGTTGCAGAACTTTTTGAGGGTTATACCCAATAACTATTCTACTAATATTGTCATATATTGCCCCTCGCTAAATCCATCCTTAATTGTATTTTCCTGGGTAGGATTGTCACGCTGTTAGCTATAGCTGCCCCCGTGGCGACGTTAGTTGTTGCCTTGTAAGCACAAGGTCTTCTAACCGAAGCCACAAATGTGTGGTTGGCTTCCTGTTGTTGACTTCCTTTGTTTCTATTTTTACATCCAAGTGTTTTTCATCTTCGCACTTGATTTTACCGTACTGATGAGAGCTTAAGCTCGAAACACGTGTCTACGGTTGCAGAATTTTTTGAGGGTTATACCCAATAACTTTTCTACTAATATTTTCATATATTGCCCCTCGCTAAATCCATCCCTAATTGTATTTTCCTGGGTAGGACTGTCACGCTGGTAGCTATAGCTGCCCCCGTGGCGACGTTAGTTGTTGCCTTGTAAGCACAAGGTCTTCTAACTGAAGCCACAAATGTGTGGTTGGCTTCCTGTTGTTGACTTCCTTTGTTTCTATTTTTACATCCAAGTGTTGCTCATCTTCGCACTTGATTTCACCGTACTGATGAGAGCTTAAGCTCGAAACACGTGTCTATGGTTGCAGAACTTTTTGAGGGTTATACCCAATAACTATTCTACTAATATTTTCATATATTGCCCCTCGCTAAATCCATCCTTAATTGTATTTTCCTGGGTAGGATTGTCACGCTGGTAGCTATAGCTGCCCCCGTGGCGATGTTAGTTGTTGCCTTGTAAGCACAAGATCTTCTAACCGAAGCCACAAATGTGTGGTTGGCTTCCTGTTGTTGACTTCCTTTTTTTCTATTTTTACATCCAAGTGTTGTTCATCTTCGCACTCGATTTTACCGTACTGATAAGAGCTTAAGCTCGAAACACGTGTCTACGGTTGCAGAACTTTTTGAGGGTTATATCCAATAACTTTTCTACTAATATTTCCATATATTGCCCCTCGCTAAATCCATCCTTAATTGTATTTTCCTGGGTAGGATTGTCACGCTGGTAGCTATAGCTGCCCCCGTGGCGACGTTAGTTGTTGCCTTGTAAGCACAAGGTCTTCTAACTGAAGCCACAAATGTGTGGTTGGCTTCCTGTTGTTGACTTCTTTTGTTTCTATTTTTACATCCAAGTTTTGCTCATCTTCGCACTTGATTTTACCGTACTGATGAGAGCTTTAGCTCGAAACACGTGTCTATGGTTGCAAAACTTTTTGAGGGTTATACCCAATAACTATTCTACTAATATTTTCATATATTGCCCCTCGCTAAATCCCTCCTTAATTGTATTTTCCTGGGTAGGATTGTCACGCTGTTAGCTATAGCTGCCCCCGTGGCGACGTTAGTTGTTGCCTTGTAAGCACAAGGTCTTCTAACCGAAGCCACAAATGTGTGGTTGGCTTCCTGTTGTTGACTTCCTTTGTTTCTATTTTTACATCCAAGTGTTTTTCATCTTCGCACTTGATTTTACCGTACTGATGAGAGCTTAAGTTCGAAACACGTGTCTACGGTTGCAGAATTTTTTGAGGGTTATACCCAATAACTTTTCTACTAATATTTTCATATATTGCCCCTCGCTAAATCCATCCTTAATTGTATTTTCCTGGGTAGGACTGTCACGCTGGTAGCTATAGCTGACCCCGTGGCGACGTTAGTTGTTGCCTTGTAAGCACAAGGTCTTCTAACCGAAGCCACAAATGTGTGGTTGGCTTCCTGTTGTTGACTTCCTTTGTTTCTATTCTTACATCCAAGTGTTGTTCATCTACGCACTAGATTTTACCGTACTGATAAGAGCTTAAGCTCGAAACACGTGTCTACGGTTGCAGAACTTTTTGAGGGTTATATCCAATAACTTTTCTACTAATATTTTCATATATTGCCCCTCGCTAAATCCATCCTTAATTGTATTTTCCTGGGTAGGATTGTCACGCTGGTAGCTATAGCTGCCCCCGTGGCGACGTTAGTTGTTGCCTTGTAAGCACAAGGTCTTCTAACCGAAGCCACAAATGTGTGGTTGGCTTCCTGTTGTTGACTTCCTTTGTTTCTATTTTTACATCCAAGTGTTGTTCATCTTCGCACTTGATTTTACCGTACTGATGAGAGCTTAAGCTCGAAACACGTGTCTACGGTTGCAGAACTTTTTGAGGGTTATACCCAATAACTTTTCTACTAATATTTTCATATATTGCCCCTCGCTAAATCCGTCCTTAATTGTATTTTCCTGGGTAGGATTGTCACGCTGGTAGCTATAGCTGCCCCCGTGGCGACGTTAGTTGTTGCCTTGTAAGCACAAGGTCTTCTAACCGAAGCCACAAATGTGTGGTTGGCTTCCTGTTGTTGACCTCCTTTGTTTCTATTTTTACATCCAAGTGTTGCTCATCTTCGCACTTGATTTTACCGTACTGATGAGAGCTTAAGCTCGAAACACGTGTCTATGGTTGCAGAACTTTTTGAGGGTTATACCCAATAACTATTCTACTAATATTTTCATATATTGCCCCTCGCTAAATCCATCCTTATTTGTATTTTCCTGGGTAGGATTGTCACGCTGGTAGCTATAGCTGCCCCCGTGGCGACGTTAGTTGTTGCCTTGTAAGCACAAGATCTTCTAACCGAAGCCACAAATGTGTGGTTGGCTTTCTGTTGTTGACTTCCTTTGTTTCTATTTTTACATCCAAGTGTTGTTCATCTTCGCACTCGATTTTACCGTACTGATAAGAGCTCAAGCTCGAAACACGTGTCTACGGTTGCAGAACTTTTTGAGGGTTATATCCAATAACTTTTCTACTAATATTTTCATATATTGCCCCTCGCTAAATCCATCCTTAATTGTATTTTCCTGGGTAGGATTGTCACGCTGGTAGCTATAGCTGCCCCCGTGGCGACGTTAGTTGTTGCCTTGTAAGCACAAGGTCTTCTAACTGAAGCCACAAATGTGTGGTTGGCTTCCTGTTGTTGACTTCTTTTGTTTCTATTTTTGCATCCAAGTTTTGCTCATCTTCGCACTTGATTTTACCGTACTGATGAGAGCTTAAGCTCGAAACACGTGTCTATGGTTGCAGAACTTTTTGAGGGTTATACCCAATAACTATTCTACTAATATTTTCATATATTGCCCCTCGCTAAATCCATCCTTAATTGTATTTTCCTGGGTAGGATTGTCACGCTGTTAGCTATAGCTGCCCCCGTGGCGACGTTAGTTGTTGCCTTGTAAGCACAAGGTCTTCTAACCGAAGCCACAAATGTGTGGTTGGCTCCCTGTTGTTGACTTCCTTTGTTTCTATTTTTACATCCAAGTGTTTTTCATCTTCGCACTTGATTTTACCGTACTGATGAGAGCTTAAGCTCGAAACACGTGTCTACGGTTGCAGAATTTTTTGAGGGTTATACCCAATAACTTTTCTACTAATATTTTCATATATTGCCCCTCGCTAAATCCATCCTTAATTGTATTTTCCTGGGTAGGACTGTCACGCTGGTAGCTATAGCTGCCTCCTTGGCGACGTTAGTTGTTGCCTTGTAAGCACAAGGTCTTCTAACCGAAGCCACAAATGTGTGGTTGGCTTCCTGTTGTTGACTTCCTTTGTTTCTATTTTTACATCCAAGTGTTGTTCATCTACGCACTAGATTTTACCGTACTGATAAGAGCTTAAGCTCGAAACACGTGTCTACGGTTGCAGAACTTTTTGAGGGGTTATATCCAATAACTTTTCTACTAATATTTTCATATATTGCCCCTCGCTAAATCCATCCTTAATTGTATTTTCCTGGGTAGGATTGTCACGCTGGTAGCTATAGCTGCCCCCGTGGCGACGTTAGTTGTTGCCTTGTAAGCACAAGGTCTTCTAACCGAAGCCACAAATGTGTGGTTGGCTTCCTGTTGTTGACTTCCTTTGTTTCTATTTTTACATCCAAGTGTTGTTCATCTTCGCACTTGATTTTACCGTACTGATGAGAGCTTAAGCTCGAAACACGTGTCTACGGTTGCAGAACTTTTCTACTAATATTTTCATATATTGCCCATCGCTAAATCCATCCTTGATTGTATTTTCCTGGGTAGGACTGTCACGCTGGTAGCTATAGCTGCCCCCGTGGCGACGTTAGTTGTTGCCTTGTGAGCACAAGGTCTTCTAACCGAAGCCACAAATGTGTGGTTGGCTTCCTGTTGTTGAATTCCTTTGTTTCTATTTTTACATCCAAGTGGTGTTCATCTTCGCACTTGATTTTACCGTACTGATGGGAGCTTAAGCTCGAAACACGTGTCTACGGTTGCAGAACTTTTTGAGGGTTATATCCAATAACTCTTCTACTAATATTTTCATATATTGCCCCTCGCTAAATCCATCCTTAATTGTATTTTCCTGGGTAGGATTGTCACGCTGGTAGCTATAGCTGCCCCCGTGGCGACGTTAGTTGTTGCCTTGTAAGCACAAGGTCTTCTAACCGAAGCCACAAATGTGTGGTTGGCTTCCTGTTGTTGACTTCCTTTGTTTCTATTTTTACATCCAAGTGTTGTTCATCTTCGCACTTGATTTTACCGTACTGATGAGAGCTTGAGCTCGAAACACGTGTCTACGGTTGCAGAACTTTTTGAGGGTTATACTCAATAACTTTTCTACTAATATTTTCATATATTGCCCCTCGCTAAATCCATCCTTGATTGTATTTTCCTGGGTAGGACTGTCACGCTGGTAGCTATAGCTGCCCCCGTGGCGACGTTAGTTGTTGCCTTGTAAGCACAAGGTCTTCTAACCGAAGCCACAAATGTGTGGTTGGCTTCCTGTTGTTGAATTCCTTTGTTTCTATTTTTACATCCAAGTGTTGTTCATCTTCGCACTTGATTTCACCGTACTGATGGGAGCTTAAGCTCGAAACACGTGTCTACGGTTGCAGAACTTTTTGAGGGTTATACCCAATAACTTTTTTACTAATATTTTCATATATTGCCCCTCGCTAAATCCATCCTTTATTGTATTTTCCTGGGTAGGATTGTCACGCTGGTAGCTATAGCTGCCCCCGTGGCGACGTTAGTTGTTGCCTTGTAAGCACAAGGTCTTCTTACTGAAGCCACAAATGTGTGGTTGGCTTCCTGTTGTTGACTTCCTTTGTTTCTATTTTTACATCCAAGTGTTGCTCATCTTCGCACTTGATTTCACCGTACTGATGAGAGCTTAAGCTCGAAACACGTGTCTATGGTTGCAGAACTTTTTGAGGGTTATACCCAATAACTATTCTACTAATATTTTCATATATTGCCCCTCGCTAAATCCATCCTTAATTGTATTTTCCTGGGTAGGATTGTCACGCTGGTAGCTATAGCCGCCCCCGTGGCGATGTTAGTTGTTGCCTTGTAAGCACAAGATCTTCTAACCGAAGCCACAAATGTGTGGTTGGCTTCCTGTTGTTGACTTCCTTTGTTTCTATTTTTACATCCAAGTGTTGTTCATCTTCGCACTCGATTTTACCGTACTGATAAGAGCTTAAGCTCGAAACACGTGTCTACGGTTGCAGAACTTTTTGAGGGTTATATCCAATAACTTTTCTACTAATATTTTCATATATTGCCCCTCGCTAAATCCATCCTTAATTGTATTTTCCTGGGTAGGATTGTCACGCTGGTAGCTATAGCTGTTCCCGTGGCGACGTTAGTTGTTGCCTTGTAAGCACAAGGTCTTCTAACCGAAGCCACAAATGTGTGGTTGGCTTCCTGTTGTTGACTTCCTTTGTTTCTATTTCTACATCCAAGTGTTGTTCATCTTCGCACTCGATTTTACCGTACTGATAAGAGCTTAAGCTCGAAACACGTGTCTACGGTTGCAGAACTTTTTGAGGGTTATATCCAATAACTTTTCTACTAATATTTTCATATATTGCCCCTGGCTAAATCCATCCTTAATTGTATTTTCCTGGGTAGGATTGTCACGCTGGTAGCTATAGCTGCCCCCGTGGCGACGTTAGTTGTTGCCTTGTAAGCACAAGGTCTTCTAACCGAAGCCACAAATGTGTGGTTGGCTTCCTGTTGTTGACTTCCTTTGTTTCTATTTTTACATCAAATTGTTGTTCATCTTCGCACTTGATTTTACCGTACTGATAAGAGCTTAAGCTCGAAACACGTGTCTACTGTTGCAGAACTTTTTGAGGGTTATATCCAATAACTTTTCTACTAATATTTTCATATATTGCCCCCCGCTAAATCCATCCTTAATTGTATTTTCCTGGGTAGGATTGTCACGCTGGTAGCTATAGCTGCCCCCGTGGCGACGTTAGTTGTTGCCTTGTAAGCACAAGGTCTTCTAACCGAAGCCACAAATGTGTGGTTGGCTTCCTGTTGTTGACTTCCTTTGTTTCTATTTTTACATCCAAGTGTTGTTCATCTTCGCACTTGATTTTACCGTACTGATGAGAGCTTAAGCTCGAAACACGTGTCTACGGTTGCAGAACTTTTTGAGGGTTATACCCAATAACTTTTCTACTAATATTTTCATATATTGCCCCTCGCTAAATCCATCCTTAATTGTATTTTCCTGGGTAGGATTGTCACGCTGGTAGCTATAGCTGCCCCCGTGGCGACGTTAGTTGTTGCCTTGTAAGTACAAGGTCTTCTAACCGAAGCCACAAATGTGTGGTTGGCTTCCTGTTGTTGACTTCCTTTGTTTCTATTTTTACATCCAAGTGTTGCTCATCTTCGCACTTGATTTTACCGTACTGATGAGAGCTTAAGCTCGAAACACGTGTCTACGGTTGCAGAACTTTTTGAGGGTTATACCCAATAACTTTTCTACTAATATTTTCATATATTGCCCCTCGCTGAATCCATCCTTAATTGTATTTTTCTGGGTGGGATTGTCACGCTGGTAGCTATAGCTGCCCCCGTGGCGACGTTAGTTGTTGCCTTGTAAGCACAAGGTCTTCTAACCGAAGCCACAAATGTGTGGTTGGCTTCCTGTTGTTGACTTCCTTTGTTTCTATTTTTACATCCAAGTGTTGCTCATCTTCGCACTTGATTTCACCGTACTGATGAGAGCTTAAGCTCGAAACACGTGTCTATGGTTGCAGAACTTTTTGAGGGTTATATCCAGTAACTTTTCTACTAATATTTTCATATATTGCCTCTCGCTAAATCCATCCTTAATTGTATTTTCCTGGGTAGGATTGTCACGCAGGTAGCTATAGCTGCCCCCGTGGCGACGTTAGTTGTTGCCTTGTAAGCACCAGGTCTTCTAACCGAAGCCACAAATGTGTGGTTGGCTTCCTGTTGTTGGCCTTCTTTGTTTCAATTTTCACATCCAAGTGTTGTTCATCTTCGCACTTGATTTTACCGTACTGATGAGAGCTTAAGCTCGAAACACGTGTCTACGGTTGCAGAACTTTTTGAGGGTTATACCCAATAACTTTTCTACTAATGTTTTCATATATTGCCCCTGGCTAAATCCATCCTTAATTGTATTTTCCTGGGTAGGATTGTCACGCTGGTAGCTATAGCTGCCCCCGTGGCGACGTTAGTTGTTGCCTTGTAAGCACAAGGTCTTCTAACTGAAGCCACAAATGTGTGGTTGGCTTCCTGTTGTTGACTTCATTTGTTTCTATTTTTACATCCAAGTGTTGTTCATCTTCGCACTCGATTTTACCGTACTGATAAGAGCTCAAGCTCGAAACGCGTGTCTACGGTTGCAGACCTTTTTGAGGGTTATACCCAATAACTTTTCTACTAATATTTTCATATATTGCCCCTCGCTAAATCCATCCTTAATTGTATTTTCCTGGGTGGGATTGTCACGCTGGTAGCTATAGCTGCCCCCGTGGCGACGTTAGTTGTTGCCTTGTAAGCACAAGGTCTTCTAACCGAAGCCACAAATGTGTGGTTGGCTTCCTGTTGTTGACTTCCTTTGTTTCTATTTTTACATCAAAGTGTTGTTCATCTTCGCACTTGATTTTACCGTACTGATAAGAGCTTAAGCTCGAAACACGTGTCTACTGTTGCAGAACTTTTTGAGGGTTATATCCAATAACTTTTCTACTAATATTTTCATATATTGCCCCCCGCTAAATCCATCCTTAATTGTATTTTCCTGGGTAGGATTGTCACGCTGGTAGCTATAGCTGCCCCCGTGGCGACGTTAGTTGTTGCCTTGTAAGCACAAGGTCTTCTAACCGAAGCCACAAATGTGTGGTTGGCTTCCTGTTGTTGACTTCCTTTGTTTCTATTTTTACATCCAAGTGTTGTTCATCTTCGCACTTGATTTTACCGTACTGATGAGAGCTTAAGCTCGAAACACGTGTCTACGGTTGCAGAACTTTTTGAGGGTTATACCCAATAACTTTTCTACTAATATTTTCATATATTGCCCCTCGCTAAATCCATCCTTAATTGTATTTTCCTGGGTAGGATTGTCACGCTGGTAGCTATAGCTGCCCCCGTGGCGACGTTAGTTGTTGCCTTGTAAGCACAAGGTCTTCTAACCGAAGCCACAAATGTGAGGTTGGCTTCCTGTTGTTGACTTCCTTTGTTTCTATTTTTACATCCAAGTGTTGCTCATCTTCGCACTTGATTTTACCGTACTGATGAGAGCTTAAGCTCGAAACACGTGTCTACGGTTGCAGAACTTTTTGAGGGTTATACCCAATAACTTTTCTACTAATATTTTCATATATTGCCCCTCGCTGAATCCATCCTTAATTGTATTTTTCTGGGTGGGATTGTCACGCTGGTAGCTATAGCTGCCCCCGTGGCGACGTTAGTTGTTGCCTTGTAAGCACAAGGTCTTCTAACCGAAGCCACAAATGTGTGGTTGGCGTCCTGTTGATGAATTCCTTTGTTTCTATTTTTACATCCAAGTGTTGTTCATCTTCGCACTTGATTTTACCGTACTGATGGGAGCTTAAGCTCGAAACACGTGTCTACGGTTGCAGAACTTTTTGAGGGTTATATCCAGTAACTTTTCTACTAATATTTTCATATATTGCCTCTCGCTAAATCCATCCTTAATTGTATTTTCCTGGGTAGGATTGTCACGCAGGTAGCTATAGCTGCCCCCGTGGCGACGTTAGTTGTTGCCTTGTAAGCACAAGGTCTTCTAACCGAAGCCACAAGTGTGTGGTTGGCTTCCTGTTGTTGGCCTTCTTTGTTTCAATTTTTACATCCAAGTGTTGTTCATCTTCGCACTTGATTTTACCGTACTGATGAGGGCTTAAGCTCGAAACACGTGTCTACGGTTGCAGAACTTTTTGAGGGTTATACCCAATAACTTTTCTACTAATGTTTTCATATATTGCCCCTCGCTGAATCCATCCTTAATTGTATTTTTCTGGGTAGGATTGTCACGCTGGTAGCTATAGCTGCCCCCGTGGCGACGTTAGTTGTTGCCTTGTAAGCACAAGGTCTTCTAACCGAAGCCACAAATGTGTGGTTGGCTTCCTGTTGTTGACTTCCTTTGTTTCTATTTTTACATCCAAGTGTTTTTCATATTCGCACTTGATTTTACCGTACTGATGAGAGCTTAAGCTCGAAACACGTGTCTACGGTTGCAGAATTTTTTGAGGATTATACCCAATAACTTTTCAAAATGCATAAGATGTCCGGAGGACTGCTCATTGCTAATATCCTATACAATAGGAAAAGTTGGATCGAAAATCCATCAGAAAACAACTACTTTCCTGGCTAATGCCACGACGAACATTGAATTACATCTGATGAAATTTCCGTGCAGAGTTCCTACAAGGTTATCTCTGCAATTGCTTGGTTGCATGGGAATGATCATAGAAACATTCGGACCACCTATATATCGATTTCGGAGTGTTGCTCCTCATCAGTATAGGGTAGGTCTAGCAGTCAATAACTAATGACTGCAACGAATGAATCGACGACCATTCCCATTTAAAGACCGAAACTGAGATCGCGCCCGCACAGTGGATTAACTCCAAACTGCGAGCGCCATCCCAGCGCCGGAAGTCCAACCAAACAGTATCCGTGCTCCACGATCGTCAAGACCGTATATGAAACGGAAAAGAAATCTGTAGTTCACAATGAGCTTATGACAAAATGCATAAGATGTCCGGAGGACTGCTCATTGCTAATATCCTATACAATAGGAAAAGTTGGATCGAAAATCCATCAGAAAACAACTACTTTCCTGGCTAATGCCACGACGAACATTGAATTACATCTGATGAAATTTCCGTGCAGAGTTCCTACAAGGTTATCTCTGCAATTGCTTGGTTGCATGGGAATGATCATAGAAACATTCGGACCACCTATATATCGATTTCGGAGTGTTGCTCCTCATCAGTATAGGGTAGGTCTAGCAGTCAATAACTAATGACTGCAACGAATGAATCGACGACCATTCCCATTTAAAGACCGAAACTGAGATCGCGCCCGCACAGTGGATTAACTCCAAACTGCGAGCGCCATCCCAGCGCCGGAAGTCCAACCAAACAGTATCCGTGCTCCACGATCCAACTTTTCCTATTGTATAGGATATTAGCAATGAGCAGTCCTCCGGACATCTTATGCATTTTGTCATAAGCTCATTGTGAACTACAGATTTCTTTTCCGTTTCATATACGGTCTTGACGATCTAATATAGGGGAGATTGAAGCTCCCATTGGAGTTCCAAAACTTTGTTTATAAATTTTGTTGTTGAAAGAGAAATATGTGTTATTGAACAAGAAAGTTAAAATTTTCATGAATGTTTCTTCATTAATGTTACAATAATTGCTAACACGATACCAATTTTTGTGAATTGATCTTTGACAAACTTCTAAATATACATTACTAAAAAGAGAAACCACATCAAGACTTGCCAAAACGTAGTCATTAGGTATGTTTGTGTTATTAAATTTATTATTTACTTCAAAAGAGTCTTGTATAAAGTATTCATTATCGGAATCATATGCTTTAGTTAGAATATCTGTGAGAAGTGAGGCAATGGCTTCTGTTGGAGCACCAATACATGAAACTATAGGTCTCATCGATAAAGTAGGTTTATGTATTTTGAGAACCTACTTCTTAGGCAAGAGGCTCATGCGAATATCAAGCAACAGAATTACAGGTTAGGAATAAAATTACTTAACATTGAGATTTCTACAAATCATACTTTGATTAAAAATTTAGAGTGTTCTCTGACGACAACTAGGAGTGAAATCATTTCTCTTACAAGTGAACTTATATTTGAAAATTTTCTCAGTAAACAATTAAGAACATATAATGAACTGTTCCATGATGTAAAAAGTAGAAATATCAATAAAATTAATAACCTAAAAAACAATCATTTTCGAAAAAAATTGAGAACAAAACCAAACTGGATATCAAATATTTCTAACACCATCATTCCTGAAGATATTTTACAATTTTTTGCTTTAGGACCAAAGTTCAGTGTGGAACCGTTAATTATAAAAGACATTTCCATCAAGAGTTTTTTAGCTGATGTTGATTACATCACTTCATCTATCAGTGACGAATACCAAAGAAATATCACTATAGCAAGAGCAACTAATATTATAACTAATAATATACAATCAAATCAGCATTCTTCTATTTTTAGAGGCTTACTTTTAAAATCAAAAAAGTTTCTAAAAGACAATCCGAATCTGATATTGATTCAATCTGACAAAGGTAATGTGACAGTCATTATGGAAAAAGATCAATATCTTAATCTTTCAAATGAAATAATTATCAACAGTAATTCCTATATTGAATTAGCAAAAGATCCTACGACTACGATACAAAGTAAAGCTAATGAATTTTTGAAAGTACTTAAAGACACAAATCAAATTGATGATGTCACAAAAAAGAAACTCACATGCTATAATGCTATTTCTCCAAAATTCTATTCATTACCAAAAATACATAAACCTACTTTATCGATGAGACCTATAGTTTCATGTATTGGTGCTCCAACAGAAGCCATTGCCTCACTTCTCACAGATATTCTAACTAAAGCATATGATTCCGATAATGAATACTTTATACAAGACTCTTTTGAAGTAAATAATAAATTTAATAACACAAACATACCTAATGACTACGTTTTAGCAAGTCTTGATGTGGTTTCTCTTTTTAGTAATGTATATTTAGAAGTTTGTCAAAGATCAATTCACAAAAATTGGTATCGTGTTAGCAATTATTGTAACATTAATGAAGAAACATTCATGAAAATTTTAACTTTCTTGTTCAATAACACATATTTCTCTTTTAACAACAAAATTTATAAACAAAGTTTTGGAACTCCAATGGGAGCTTCAATCTCCCCTATATTAGCTTCATATGTGATGGATGATGTGTTGGACACAGTAATTCCAGTACTATCATTTAAACCTTTTTTCATCAAAAAATATGTTGATGATATCATTGTCGCTTTACCAAAAGATGGCATTACTGAGATTCTTAGTACTTTTAACAGCTTTGACCCATATATTCAGTTTACAATAGAAACTGAGGATGATGATTTTTCCGTACCTTTCTTAGATACAAGATTCATACGTGGTCTTAATAACAAAATTCTTATAGACTGGTACAGGAAACCATGCAGTTCTGGAAGATATATTAACTTCGAGTCTTATCACAAGCGGTCAATGAAAATAAACCTTGTGAAACAGATGAAAGCTAGAGTACTCAAAATCTCAGATAGATCCTTTCATAAAAAAAACCTAGATATTCTTTTCAAACTCTTTTCTGACAATGCTTATCCACCAAAATTACTGAGAAGTATTCTGTTCAGCACACCATTAAATATTGAAACAGATATTATATCTAACAATCTGAACATATCCATTAATAGCAATGTTGCTAATACTAATCCTACAAATCCTACAATTCCTACATTCACTTCACTTCCATATATAAAAGATATTACACCAAGATTGTCCAGGCTCTTTCATTCAGTATGTAATGTCAAAATAGCAAATAAAACTATTTTACCAATAAGATCAATTTATTCAAAAGTGAAGGATAAAATTCCATTAACTTCCACTTCAAATGTAGTATATAGCATTCCTTGTCAGGACTGTGATAAAAATTATATTGGCCAGACTTCTAGAAGCCTTAAAAGTAGAATCTCCTCACATAAAAGTGATTGTAGACTTCATCCTGAAAGATGTGCTCTTGCTGATCATGTAAACAAATTTGACCATCGAATAAATTATAACTCAACTAAAATATTAGCTAAAGAGACACATATGACTAAGAGAACTTTTTTGGAAATGGCCTTCATATATCAAGACAAAAAATGTATGAATAAAAGAACTGATATAAATCATTTGAGTGAGATTTATTCCTTCTTATTGTCGTTAGACCACACTCTCCATATGAATAATAATATCTCCATAACTACTCAATTGGAAATGTAATTTTTTCCTAACTTACAAAACAACAGTCGTATATTTCAACAGTTGGTACTACATTACAGTTGGTACAAGATTACAGTTGGTACAAGATTACAGTTGGTAACATTGACTAGAAAATTACAGATTTCTTTTCTATTGACAACTGATTTGTGTCCCTTGGATACAATCAACAAGTCTTTTGTTTTTCGACTGAAATTTCAAAATTATCTGTTATTTATATTCGTAAAGTCTTTTTTCCTTATTATTTACAATTTTAAGCTGTAATGTCACTATACAAAGAACTAAGAACATGTCAACTAACCTCACTATAGTTGTAAGTAAAATTTTAATAACATCAAAATGTATAATTGACATAATAATTCTTTGTAGTTCCCTGAAGATGTAAATAAAATTTACGAAAGCTTGGAATAATCTCTATAAAAGAGTACACTTTTGACTTTGCTGCAATCCCCAATATTAACTGGTTTTATTCTTAACTAGTCAGCAACGACTACCCTTTCTATATTCTACAGATATGGGGTTTTATCGTAACATCCTGATTACATATGGTGACATAGCAGTGCAGAAATTGAAGTTGTGGTCCAAGAACAAGATGAAATTGGCCAAAGAATATAATAGACGCTGTTTTCTATTACAATGCAAGAAGTTAGGAATTCTTCCAAATCACATTACCTCAGCGATTAGACCTATTGAGAACCTACTTCTTAGGCAAGAGGCTCATGCGAATATCAAGCAACAGAATTACAGGTTAGGAATAAAATTATTTAACATTGAGATTTCTACAAATCATACTTTGATTAAAAATTTAGAGTGTTCTCTGACGACAACTAGGAGTGAAATCATTTCTCTTACAAGTGAACTTATATTTGAAAATTTTCTCAGTAAACAATTAAGAACATATAATGAACTGTTCCATGATGTAAAAAGTAGAAATATCAATAAAATTAATAACCTAAAAAACAATCATTTTCGAAAAAAATTGAGAACAAAACCAAACTGGATATCAAATATTTCTAACACCATCATTCCTGAAGATATTTTACAATTTTTTGCTTTAGGACCAAAGTTCAGTGTGGAACCGTTAATTATAAAAGACATTTCCATCAAGAGTTTTTTAGCTGATGTTGATTACATCACTTCATCTATCAGTGACGAATACCAAAGAAATATCACTATAGCAAGAGCAACTAATATTATAACTAATAATATACAATCAAATCAGCATTCTTCTATTTTTAGAGGCTTACTTTTAAAATCAAAAAAGTTTCTAAAAGACAATCCGAATCTGATATTGATTCAATCTGACAAAGGTAATGTGACAGTCATTATGGAAAAAGATCAATATCTTAATCTTTCAAATGAAATAATTATCAACAGTAATTCCTATATTGAATTAGCAAAAGATCCTACGACTACGATACAAAGTAAAGCTAATGAATTTTTGAAAGTACTTAAAGACACAAATCAAATTGATGATGTCACAAAAAAGAAACTCACATGCTATAATGCTATTTCTCCAAAATTCTATTCATTACCAAAAATACATAAACCTACTTTATCGATGAGACCTATAGTTTCATGTATTGGTGCTCCAACAGAAGCCATTGCCTCACTTCTCACAGATATTCTAACTAAAGCATATGATTCCGATAATGAATACTTTATACAAGACTCTTTTGAAGTAAATAATAAATTTAATAACACAAACATACCTAATGACTACGTTTTAGCAAGTCTTGATGTGGTTTCTCTTTTTAGTAATGTATATTTAAAAGTTTGTCAAAGATCAATTCACAAAAATTGGTATCGTGTTAGCAATTATTGTAACATTAATGAAGAAACATTCATGAAAATTTTAACTTTCTTGTTCAATAACACATATTTCTCTTTTAACAACAAAATTTATAAACAAAGTTTTGGAACTCCAATGGGAGCTTCAATCTCCCCTATATTAGCTTCATATGTGATGGATGATGTGTTGGACACAGTAATTCCAGTACTATCATTTAAACCTTTTTTCATCAAAAAATATGTTGATGATATCATTGTCGCTTTACCAAAAGATGGCATTACTGAGATTCTTAGTACTTTTAACAGCTTTGACCCATATATTCAGTTTACAATAGAAACTGAGGATGATGATTTTTCCGTACCTTTCTTAGATACAAGATTCATACGTGGTCTTAATAACAAAATTCTTATAGACTGGTACAGGAAACCATGCAGTTCTGGAAGATATATTAACTTCGAGTCTTATCACAAGCGGTCAATGAAAATAAACCTTGTGAAACAGATGAAAGCTAGAGTACTCAAAATCTCAGATAGATCCTTTCATAAAAAAAACCTAGATATTCTTTTCAAACTCTTTTCTGACAATGCTTATCCACCAAAATTACTGAGAAGTATTCTGTTCAGCACACCATTAAATATTGAAACAGATATTATATCTAACAATCTGAACATATCCATTAATAGCAATGTTGCTAATACTAATCCTACAAATCCTACAATTCCTACATTCACTTCACTTCCATATATAAAAGATATTACACCAAGATTGTCCAGGCTCTTTCATTCAGTATGTAATGTCAAAATAGCAAATAAAACTATTTTACCAATAAGATCAATTTATTCAAAAGTGAAGGATAAAATTCCATTAACTTCCACTTCAAATGTAGTATATAGCATTCCTTGTCAGGACTGTGATAAAAATTATATTGGCCAGACTTCTAGAAGCCTTAAAAGTAGAATCTCCTCACATAAAAGTGATTGTAGACTTCATCCTGAAAGATGTGCTCTTGCTGATCATGTAAACAAATTTGACCATCGAATAAATTATAACTCAACTAAAATATTAGCTAAAGAGACACATATGACTAAGAGAACTTTTTTGGAAATGGCCTTCATATATCAAGACAAAAAATGTATGAATAAAAGAACTGATATAAATCATTTGAGTGAGATTTATTCCTTCTTATTGTCGTTAGACCACACTCTCCATATGAATAATAATATCTCCATAACTACTCAATTGGAAATGTAATTTTTTCCTAACTTACAAAACAACAGTCGTATATTTCAACAGTTGGTACTACATTACAGTTGGTACAAGATTACAGTTGGTACAAGATTACAGTTGGTAACATTGACTTGAAAATTACAGATTTCTTTTCTATTGACAACTGATTTGTGTCCCTTGGAAACAATCAACAAGTCTTTTGTTTTTCGACTGAAATTTCAAAATTATCTGTTATTTATATTCGTAAAGTCTTTTTTCCTTATTATTTACAATTTTAAGCTGTAATGTCACTATACAAAGAACTAAGAACATGTCAACTAACCTCACTATAGTTGTAAGTAAAATTTTAATAACATCAAAATGTATAATTGACATAATAATTCTTTGTAGTTCCCTGAAGATGTAAATAAAATTTACGAAAGCTTGGAATAATCTCTATAAAAGAGTACACTTTTGACTTTGCTGCAATCCCCAATATTAACTGGTTTTATTCTTAACTAGTCAGCAACGACTACCCTTTCTATATATATATATATATATATATATATATATGGAACTATTAAATAGTGGGGCTTTGCAGCAAAATCAAAGAGTACTCTTTAAAGTTTGTCCAAGCTTTCGGAAATTTAATAACTTATTTCCATCATCAGGGATACTACAATTTGCATGTGTAAGTAATATAAAAAATATATATGTACGGTTAACTTACATCTTTGTTGAGATTGTTAGACGCGATGTTATTCAACCATAAGTGGCACATTGTGCAAGATGAAAATTGATTAAAACAAGTGAAATTGGAAAGATGTCATAAAATATTTAGATAAAATTACGTTACATTTAAAATTGTTAAAATTACTTGTTGGAGTCCGTAAATCCGATTTTTAATTGGTAAAAGCGACACCTAGGGAGGTAGGATGGAACCTGAATTAAGTACATTTGGCATGTAACTAAATGTCTTTAGTACATTTTCCTTCTGGATCTTGATGTGTTGTAGTAGATATAACAATGTTTTGTCCTACTGTGGGCAAAATTATGGTAAAGGTTTATACCTGGAGAAAAATGGTTAAGTTTTATTTATGAAATTATCTGAACAAAGTCAAGAAATATTTGTTGATAAATTTGAAATATTGAAGGACAGTGGATTCTTATCCAACGTCAAGAGGTAGGAATAGATTTCACTAAGATGATTGATATCTGTTTTTTTATTTATGCAATTACTATTTTCTGCAATAAAGGCCATTTCGAAAAAGGTCCTTTCTGATAGATGCGATTCACTAGCTAAGACCTTAGTGGCATCAAAATTCATATGGTGATCAAACTTGTTGACATGTTCAGCTAACGCACATCGTTCTGGATGTAATCTACAGTCACTTTTATGTGAAACGATTCGGGAGCCTAGAGCTCTCGAAGTCTGACCAACATACATTTTGTTGCACGATTGACACGGAATACTATATATCAAATTCGTTTGAGAGAAAAGAAAAAGTTTATCTTCAACTTTAGAGTGAATTGCTCTGATGGTTAGAACTGATTTATTTGCAATTTTCAAATTTGGTAAAACATTAAAAATTCTGGAGAGTTTGGGAGAGATCTCCTTTATGTATGGTAAAGAACTGTAGAAAGAAATGAATGGTGCAATATTATCATTACTATTATTATTACTGTTATTGTCATTATTGTTAACTAGTGTAATCGTTGGATTAATTATATCAAAGGAGGATGAAGAATTAAACAAAATATTTTTGATCATGCTAGATGGGTAAGAGTTTTCAAGAAATAAATTCAAAAGAGTATCCAGATTTTTTTTGTGAAATTGATTGTCAGAGATTTTTAACACTCTATCTTTCATTTGTTTTACTAGATTCACTTTCATTGAATGCTTGTGGTAAGACCAATAATTTATGTATCTTCCTGAGCTACATGGTTTTCTGTACCAGTCTATCAGAATTTTGTTCTTTGATGACCGTATGAACCTTGTGTCAAGGAATGGAACGGAGAAATTAGCATCTTCAGTTTCCATAGTGAACTGGATGAAAGGATCATAGCTGTTGAAGGTGTCAAGAATCTCTTCAGTACAGTCAATTGGCAAAGCAAGGATAATATCATCAACATATTTTTTAATAAAGTGGGGTCTGAAGGACAAAACAGGTAATACTGTGTCTAACAAATCATCCATTACGTAAGCAGCCAAAATAGGAGAAATTGATGCCCCATGGGGGTTCCAAAAGTTTGTTTATAGAATTCATTATCAAAAGAGAAATATGTGTTGTCAAATAAAAATTGTAAAAGATTTATAAAATTTTCTTCAGAAATATTGCAATGTAGACTAATATTGTCCCATTGTTTGTGGACTGCTCTTATGCATGTTTCCACATAGACATTACTGAATAAGGATACCACAAGAGTGAGAATTAGATTTGGATTTTCTTTTAGAAAACGTTTGGATTTGAAAAACAAATTTCGAAAGAGAGAGGATTGTTGAGGAGGATTATGAATGTGATTTGTGATGATGTTTGTCGCCCTTGCTACAAGCATGCTTCTTTGTATGGAGTCTGAGATAGTGGATGTAATGCAGTCTACATCAGCTAAGATATTCTTGATCGGAATATCTATGCCTATTGAAGGTTCAATACAAAATTTTGGGCCTAGGGCCAGGAAAGAGGAAATGTCTTCCGGAATCATTACATTTGAAATATTTTTTAACCATTTATGGTTAGACTTAACTTTTGAATTGACGTTTTGAATTTTTAAATTGTTCAATTTGTTGATATTTTTAAATTTTACTCTATGGAAAAGTTTATTGTAAGCTCGTAACTGCTTACTGGAAAAATTTTGAAAGGTTAGTTCATTGGTGAGTGCAATTATATTAATACCCATGATTCCGGAAGACATTTCCTCTTTCCTGGCCCTAGGCCCAAAAGTTTGTATTGAACCTTCAATAGGCATAGATATTCCGATCAAGAATATCTTAGCTGATGTAGACTGCATTACATCCACTATCTCAGACCCCATACAAAGAAGCATCCTTGTAGCAAGGGCGACAAACATCATCACAAATCACATTCATAATCCTCCTCAACAATCCTCTCTCTTTCGAAATTTGTTTTTCAAATCCAAACGTTTTCTAAAAGAAAATCCAAATCTAATTCTCACTCTTGTGGTATCCTTATTCAGTAATGTCTATGTGGAAACATGCATAAGAGCAGTCCACAAACAATGGGACAATATTAGTCTACATTGCAATATTTCTGAAGAAAATTTTATAAATCTTTTACAATTTTTATTTGACAACACATATTTCTCTTTTGATAATAAATTCTATAAACAAACTTTTGGAACCCCCATGGGGGCATCAATTTATCCTATTTTGGCTGCTTACGTAATGGATGATTTGTTAGACACAGTATTACCTGTTTTGTCCTTCAGACCCCACTTTATTAAAAAATATGTTGATATTATCCTTGCTTTGCCAATTGACTGTACTGAAGAGATTCTTGACACCTTCAACAGCTATGATCGTTTCATCCAGTTCACTATGGAAACTGAAGATGCTAATTTCTTCGTTCCATTCCTTGACACAAGGTTCATACGGTCATCAGAGAACAAAATTCTGATAGACTGGTACAGAAAACCATGTAGCTCAGGAAGATATATAAATTATTGGTCTTACCAAAAGCATTCAATGAAAGTGAATCTAGTAAAACAAATGAAAGATAGAGTGTTAAAAATCTCTGACAATCAATTTCACAAAAAAAATCTGGATACTCTTTTGAATTTATTTCTTGAAAACTCTTACCCATCTAGCATGATCAAAAATATTTTGTTTAATTCTTCCTCCTTTGACATAATTAATCCAACGATTACACTAGTTAACAATAATGACAATAACAGTAATAATAATAATGATAGTAATGATAATATTGCACCATTCATTTCTTTCTACAGTTCTTTACCATACATAAAGGAGATCTCTCCCAAACTCTCCAGAATTTTTAATGTTTTACCAAATTTGAAAATTGCAAATAAATCAGTTTTAACCATTAGAGAAATTCACTCTAAAGTTAAAGATAAACTTTCTCTTTTCTCTCAAACGAATTTGATATATAGTATTCCGTGTCAATCGTGCAACAAAATGTATGTTGGTCAGACTTCGAGAGCTCTAGGCTCCCGAATCGTTTCACATAAAAGTGACTGTAGATTACATCCAGAACGATGTGCGTTAGCTGAACATGTCAACAAGTTTGATCACCATATGAATTTTGATGCCACTAAGGTCTTAGCTAGTGAATCGCATCTATCAAAAAGGACCTTTCTTGAAATGGACTTTATTGCAGAAAATAGTAATTGCATAAATAAAAAAACAGATATCAATTATCTTAGTGAAATCTATTCCTACCTCTTGACGTTGGATAAGAATCCACTGTCCTTCAATATTTCAAATTTATCAACAAATATTTCTTGACTTTGTTCAGATAATTTCATAAATAAAACTTATCCATTTTTCTCCAGGTATAAACCTTTACCATAATTTTGCCCACAGTAGGACAAAACATTGTTATATCTACTTCAACACATCAAGATCCAGAAGGAAAATGTACTAAAGACATTTAGTTACATGCCAAATGTACTTAATTCAGGTTCCATCCTACCTCCATAGGTGTCGCTTTTACCAATTAAAAATTGGATTTACGGACTCCAACATAGGTTGGTAACTGTAAATTGGTACCACTGACTAAGTCATATGTCATGTCAACTGTCTGTCTTCTCTTAACCAATAGCATTGATTTGGCCTGACGTGGTCAAAATATAAAGTAATTTTAACAATTTTTGAATGTAACGTAATTTTATCTAAATATTTTATGACATCTTTCCAATTTCACTTGTTTTATATCAATTTTCATCTTGCACAATGTGCCACTTATGGTTGAATAATATCGCGTCTAACAATCTCAACAAAGATGTAAGTTAACCGTACATATATATTTTTTACTGATATCATAACGCATATCTTATTGCATGCAAACGCACACTCTTAAGCTGATTCTCCAGACCATCCTGTAGATGACTAGCACCTGCTAAGCTTTGCACGATACCTTCTCGTAACTTTTATTCCTTGCACTGAACTATCAAGTTGCCCTGTACACGCCAAGAATCTAAGAAGTTAACCGTAATTGTGGAAGCGAACATCTTGCTCTGGAGGAAATCCAAGGTAGTATGTCAAGAAAGCCCTGCTGAAATTCACCAACACTCCAAAATCAAGGCAACCTTCTTAATATTATTTATTTACTTCTGTGGGACCATTGGATAAATAAAGGACGAAATCCGTATCTCGGTGTCATCGAGCCCTACGAGAAAAGTGCGTCAAATAACATAAAATAGTAATTTTGAGTTTGGTCAACTTGCTTCATTGAAAATCACATAGATAAGTGTAAACCGGTGGTATGCATACCGAGGGTAACTGTATTCTTCCATCAGTACAATAATTACTGTTGTCGGATTCAGATGTATTGTTGTATACGAACCATTGTATTTAAATTGTTTGTTATTGTTCATTTATTTTCGCATAACGCCAATTGTCAAATTGTACTGTCAATTTCTATCTTCTTCTATGTTTATGGCCTGTTGATTTTTACGGTTGGCCACGGTAGCCAGAATTAGCAGCCAAGGTCTTCTCATTTACTCTTCTTCTTCTTCCTCATCCACATTAGGGTGAAACCACCTGCCTTCTTTCTTCTATTTCACTTTTCTAACACTCTTTTCCGTCAATCTTTAATCAATGAATCATATTTTTTACTTATCTTATAACTTTCTTTCAACCTCTCTACCCACCCCGTCTCCACTGTCTAAAAGCTTAGCCGCGGTTTCCACAAACAAGTCAGGGTTCATTAGTTGCTGTCTTGAAATTTTGTGAAAATAGACAAGGACCCTGACAAAATGGCGCCCAGACGTTTGTAATTTTCAATTTTCAGTATAATTTGGCAGTTTTCGTTGTTAGGTAGGTTTGCTATTGGACTGGGTAAAAATTTTCAATATACCTAGTTACCTTATATACAGGGTATTTTCTATAGTAGGTATATGATCGGGTTGAGTGAGTTGTTTCTACAGGGTGATGCTTGAATGATGTATACAGAGCTGTAAACAGATAACAAATTAATTTTGTCTGATTCAATATACAGAGTTGAACGAAAGTAACAAATTTATTTTGGTTTGATTCATTATACAGGGTTGTCAGAAAGTAAGCCAAGGTTGTTTTTCCTTTTTTCTTTCAGGAAAGAGTGGGTGTGTCCAATTGACACTGTTTATATTTAATTTTTTGAGTGCTTTCATTCAGCAAATGGTTTTTTGATAATGGAAATCAACAGATTACTTGGCGATGAAATCGTATATGAACTGAAGATAAGAAATTTACCTGTTCAACGCACAGTGAACGAGAATAGAACTATATTGAGAGGTGCTTTGCAATTTGAAAGAGAAGGAGGAAGTAGTTTTGCTACATCCGACTTAGATCCTACTGCTGAATTTGAAATTTGTAAAAATAAACTAGTAGACTTGAATGATAATATTGATAATTTTAATAACTCGAATAGGTTGAACGATTTCAAAAGAATTTCATCCAGATTGTATCATGTGAAATCACGTTTAGAGGGAGTAACTTTAACAAACGACATTCAAAAGGAAACACAGAGTGGGTTAATTTGTAGGTGCTCACAATTTATGGATTCATTGTGTGCTTTAAATGACAATTTATTATTCCTAGAAAATCAGATTGATAGAAACACGTCAGAAGTTAGCTGCTTGGAACAAGATAATGTAGTTGAAGGGTCTCCCACTGACGACTCAATTCCGTTAGTACCTTCCATTGTTCCTTCTGAAGCCACTCAGATTCCTTTAGAGAATCGTAATACACCTCTTCAACCGATTTCAAATGTTGATCAAGTGGAATTTTCTCATGCAAGAAATTCATTTGAAAATGATGACCGATTGAACGTTTCTCGAGTGTTTCTAACGTTCGTTAGTAATTCGACGGCCCGACCAGACAGATCATCTAGTGGATACGTTATCCAGAACGCAGGACAGAGTTTCTGGATGAAGGGGAAAGGTTAGCTACTATGAATTCTACTCAAGATTTTGAAAATAGAATTCGTAATTTACAGCTATCCGATCTACAATCATCCCCCTCCGGTTCACGCAATGGCAGTTTTCAATCGTATTTTGACATCTCACGATGGCGACTTACGTTTGATGGTGTGACTAGTGTTACCAATTTTTTAGCGAGAATCGAGGAGATAAGAATATCTCGCGGAGTCTCTCAGGAACAGCTTTTTCGTTCAGCTGCTGAACTTTTCACCAAGAATGCATTGTTGTGGTTCAGGACCCAACGATTCGATTCATGGGATCAGTTAGTTGGTGAGTTAAGAAAAGATTTCTTGCTCTACGATTATGAGTTGGATCTCTGGGAAGAGATCAGAAACCAAACTCAGGGAGCAAGAGAAAGGGTGATCAATTTCATAGCAACTATGGAAAATCTCTTCAACAAACTTGGAGCCAATAAACCTATCGATCAGGGTCGGTTAAAGACGATAAGAAGGAATTTATTGCCTCATATACAATCTCATCTAGCTGTTCATACAATAACGACAATTTCGGATTTGACTAGACTCAGTCGTGCTATAGAGGAAGCCTCGTTGAGGGCAGAACATTTTTGTCCACCTCCCACTAATCATAGAAACTTATTGGAACCAGAAACAAGTCAGGGTTCATTAGTTGCTGTCTTGGAATTTTGTGAAAATAGACAAGGACCCTGACAAAGGGAAGTACGATGTCCTGAATTTTTCTAGAATGTGGTCCACAACTAATCTCAGTTTGCATAATTTGTCATCTCTCTTTAGGGTTCTATTGTCAGCAAAATGTAGATTGGATAGTATTGTTAAATATCTATCTCTAGGCATAGCTTGACTAAAGAAGGGCAATTCTGTAATTGATTCTTTGGATCAATAATCGTCAATTTTGGGTTTTTTGCCTTCATCCTCTTCACCAGAGTCCTCATCTGTGAGGACATTTGAGTCTGGAGGTTCTATAAAAATTTCTCTAATATCGATATCATCCTCATAAACCATATTCAGCGCAAATTCCAGAGTAAAACCTCGCCTAGAATAAAAATAATAATTTTTATTATTTTGCCCCCGCCACTGGCTAGCGTTACGATAACGTAACGGTGAAACAAAATCAACAGAATAACAAAACCGTGCCGGTTAACTACAAGTTTACTATTCGGTTATAAAGTTCAAACATTCTTCTAGTGTTATTTGCTACTACCACGAATTTTATGATAAAAATAAAAATCTGTGAGTACTTACTCTAACCGAAAGTCCATTGTGTGATCACTCATACTATATATTCAAATTGAACACTTTGTAAAACAGAAATTAAAAGTAAAATCAGAAATACTCTTACTGTCACCGATTGTATGACTATCTGACAACTGATTACTATAACCTATAATCGTGTTTACCGCTAAAGTTGGGACAGAACCATAAAAATAGAGTTGGGTGCGGTCGTTACATAAACGTAACACTAGCCGTTGAAGGGTTAATTTAAAATACAATCAGGGAATTTATTTTTGTCTAGAATTTTTATTACTTCTTTCATCATCCTTGGTTTGTTCTTTCTATAATTTTTTCCATTTCTATATTTATTACTTCATGATCAGAAGGATGGTAATTTTTAAATTCAGTTAGATATTTTTAAGTTTCTAACTGAAAATTTGTTACGACATGATCTATTATAGATTTTTTGTTGTTATGATTTCGTCTGGTATACTAGTAGATAACAAATGAGAGAGCAACGGCAAGAGGGCCTATACAAATGAGAGAGCAACGGGAGGTACACGTCAGCAGAAAGTGCACGTGTCAGGTATCAGATTACATTTGATAACATCCGGTCAATGAAATTTGAAACGGGTTCAATGACCTATCTCAAGGTTAATGAATGCACGTGTTGGATATCAAATTACTTGGAATTTGCTGACGCCATATTTCCGGTAGGCGAAATTTGATAAGGGTTCAATGACCTCTTTCAAAATGAATGCACGTGTTGGATATCAAATTACTTGGAATTTGCTGACGCCATATTTCCGGTAGGCGAAATTTGATGCGAGTTCAATGACCTCTTTCAAAATGAATGCACGTGTTGGATATCAAATTACTTGGAATTTGCTGACGCCATATTTCCGGTAGGCGAAATTTGATACGGGTTCAACGACCTCTTTCAAGGTTGATGAATGCACGTGTCTGATATCAAATTACTTGGAATTTGCTGACGCCATATTTCCGGTAGGCGAAATTTGATACGGGTTCAATGACCTATTACAAGGTTAATGAATGCACGTGTCGGATATCAAATAACTTGAAATTTGCTGACGCCATATTTCCGGTAGACGAAATTTGATACGGGTTCAATGACCTATTTCAAGGTTAATGAATGCACGTGTCAGGTATCAGATTTCCTTTGGAAACATCCGGTCACGTGTCATCAGCAGAATCCAATACAGGTTCAACTACCTCTCATAAAGTCAAAACCTATGAGAGAGCAATAGGAGTCAAGGTCAAAACCTATGAGAGAGCAATGGGAGTCAAGGTCAAAACCTATTATATTGTTTCATTTGGAAATTCTTGAAGTCGGAAACGATACAATGAAGTGGAAACTTGGGAAGCACACATCTTTGTCAAAGATGATATGACTTGAAAATAACAAATGATTTTCAAAAAATCACTTTGCTTCCCCTCCACCGCATTTTTTATATATTACTATAAGAAAAGTCTATCCAACTCCAGTTTGTGTGAAACGATCAATATGTTCACAAATCTTATCATTTTACAAGCCATTTGGCAAGGGTTTCTTTTCATTTAACAGCCCAACAACGTTTGTGAAGTTTTCATATGCTTTGAGATTAATGGTACATGGAATGAAACTTGGCCCTCCAAGTGGGCGAGGATGATTCCGTTTGAATTCAATGATGTGGAAACTCTAAAAATTTCAATACCAGCCAACAGCACATAATACAAGTTGATAATGAGGAAATATAATTCAACTGAACGGACAGATAGGATCAAGCTATACCCCTTCCGACCATCAGCTAATATAAGAGATGATTCAGAGTCTACAATACTTCAATCTCTGATTCACTACATAGCTTTCTGCTCTTCAGTAACAGTGCTCTCTTCATTGGTGGAAAGATTTCAAAAAATATGGAGGGAACTCACTGCCTGATGGGTCTTATAACCAAACATGAGAAGCTTAAACCTTTATATAAATTCACCGAAGATGAACTACGACAATTTCCACTACAATATTTGATTCGTAAGGCTAGACCTCAGGAACTTCTATTGGTATGGCACAAACTACCAGATGAATATATGGGAAACTTTGAACTACAGGTTCAGCTACCTTGCTTCATTCATCACAATCGACCTGAGTGGATGGAACATGTAGATGGTCCGGCTCCTTCACAATCAAAATGTTATTCATGCTTGGGAAGTTTAAAGTGTATTTGTTTTTAGGGTATTTGAATAAAAACCAATTTTTTCAATATTCTCGTTTTATTCGATAACAATTACAGATCCAAAATTCATTCATCTATCATTATCCGACATTAATAATAGGAGATCCAACACTGCGTCCTCATCTTTAGGATTCAACTTTTGATGACCCCAGGCTAATGTTTAAACATTATTGGGCAAAACAAATCTTTTGTCATCACTAGATGATAACGCAATTTTGTTTCTCAACTCCGTATGAATAGTGTGTAAATGAGAATTAAAAATGTACATTTTTCGCAAGATAGAGCCCTTTCAACAATTCGAATATAATCAGAAATTGAAGTGAAGTCTCTATAACATTTTTAGGAACCCCTTTGCCTTTTTCATCACTGTTGTAGCTTTAACACAGTATGCCTTCGCACCTGTACCATAAAAACATTCTATTGGCGTTCCTGAAAATTCATCTTTCATCCTACCGACAACTGATTTTGTTTTAGGAATTTTGTGAATATTGTCAAATGTAAAATTTGATGTGTCGAAGAATTGAATATTTTCCCTAATGTCATCGTATACATTTTCTGTGAATATCTCCAAAATCAGTTAATTGGTATCTGCGATTTTGTTTTGATATCCTAGCCATAAAAAAAATCATAAATGAGTTTTCGAAATATCCAAAATTGAAAAGCCTACGTAAAGCGGTTTGTCATAGGTTACTGTTAATTTCTCCATTTGAACAGCTACCAAATTTTCATCGAACAGTGAACAGGATTTGAAATGAGGTTTTGCTATAAATCCTTCAGCTCCCACAGATCCTGGAAGATTTTCCCAGTGACTGCAAAGTTTTATGTTTTGTCTCTTCTCACGTTCTCCATAGTTTTTCCAAATATTGAGTTTATGATGAATTTAAAGAGATGACGTTCGAATTCGTTCCTGGCAGAATTCCGTAAATTGGTATTCATATCGATATATTGCTTTAACCATGGTGACTGTGTGAATTCCAATACTCTATGCACCTTCTTCAGCTTCAATCCGTATTTCAAACATTGCTTCAAGTTTCGGTAGTGTATGATGTATCTTTCCTTTGTCATCAAATTTGGAGTCAACTTCGAATATTTACTTCCAGGAGGCTTAATATTCTCTGGACAGAAAGGGAGGTCATTGTGATCATCATGTAAGTTTGGCGGGTAGTCCAAGTCAACTTCTAGTACATATTCTTTCGATGATGTATCCCCAACTACAAAACAGTCAAAGTTCTCTAGTTCATTCTGCTCAAGCCATCTGAAATCACGCATTGGAAGATATTCACTCATAGCAGCTCCACACAAGTTTGTTGCGTCAAGATATAAAATATATGAGTTCGGTTTGGATGGATCATGAGTTGGTATGAATTGATTATTAGCTATAGCCTTTCTTTTACTACATTGGCTTACACCACCACGAATTCCTTTCTTGAAAAAGTGAACCATATCAATATCAGTTAAGAGCTGTAGTTCGATCTTAGTTAAACGAAGCATAGCATCCCATCTGAGTGAAGGAGCTGTCACATATTGGGCTGGATCCAGTTTATATTTTTCTAAACACACATCCCTGAAATTTTCGAAGACATCCGCCAATAGTAGGACATCTGATTTCAAGTACACATCTGAGTATTCTCCTAGAGTTGAACATCTAAATTCCTACCATACTTCACAAGCTCGATCGTAATCCTCTTCGGAAATATCTCTGGCATTCAGAATATCAAAGAATTCAGATTGGCTTGGTAATGTAGGTTGGTTCAATTTTTCATGAGAATCTACATATGAATATGGAAAAACGCCATTGCTCCTTATATTGAATTTTCTATCATCATGAAAATGTTTTCTCACCTCCCGACATTGGGATGGTTTCAGTGTTTTACTCAGATTATCTAGAGATTTGGATAAGAAGCCAAAAGAGTCAGTAAATCTCAGAGAGATGTATTTGTCTCTCACTTTGGGGTTTTCTGATTTCTCAACCAAGTATGATTTTGTGAATGAAATATACTTCTCCTTATTTTGAGCAATTACTGAGATATTCTCTTTATTCGAAGCCAGCTTTTTTATGAACAGATTACAGTCATAATTTGTCAAATTATGGAAGAACACAGGAATGTATCTCACCAGTTCATATTGCAAATTGCATCTGGAATGAGCACTCGCACGGTATACACCTGTCAAGTGACAGTGACCTCGGACTTTGGTGTCTTCAGGTTTGTACGAGTTACCACAAATATGACATTCTGTGGAAATCTGAAATTCACTCTCTTCTTTTATTGAAAGTGGCAGAATTTCTTTAACATGTTTCAAATGTTTGTTATATAGATCCAGGACGAGCTCATCCAACATTTTAACAAAAACCTCGGCGCAATCACTTCCACGATATTGTACGAATTTCGAGTATTTGTCATCAAAATTGCACTTCACATAGAAAGCGAATGAATATGGCTCGTGTTCATACGCTTTTAATGTGAATGAATGATCATCTGATGGTTCAGTATGATGAATAGGCTTCAGCAAACTCTCAAAATCAGCATAAATCACAAAAGGAACTGAAAGTTGTTTTTCCAGATTGGTAAATTTGATAATATTTCCAGGTACAACCTCGCCATACTTGTTAGTAATCATATCTGGTTTTGGAAGTAAAACATACAGATGATTACAATCATACTGTTGATGAGTCATCAATTTTTCACTTGTAGAAAAGAATTGGAGACAACCATCACAAATATATACACGCCCATTATGCTTAGACTTTTGCTTTAAAACTTACTTTGATAAATCTGTAATGAGGCAGTAGTGATAATTTTCATCCGAATCATCTATCACTAGAAGGTTCACATGTGTTGCAGATCGATGTGTTGTGAAATGTAAGGGTCCCACGATGTTGGTTGTCATTTTACGTTCTTTGAATTTTGTTACTATCCCGAAAACATTGATTGATATATTGTTCATTCTTTCAAATTTGGATATATCCTTTAGTTTCACTGAAAAATCAATACCTTGGAAAATAAGTAATGTAGTATACTGTGGATATGAAGATGGGCTAGAAGGATCTCCATTAGATGGAAAAATCGCTGCCATAATGGACCATGCAAAGCAAGCATTATCCAAGTTCTTCACATTCAAAACTGCTCGTTTTATATTAATGGATTTGGGCAACATGATGTATGAAGAGGCTGATAGTGGATTGTATTTGTTCATATTCATATCCAGATACCATATCTTCTATAATGACCAGCCTGAGTCTCTTTCCTGGAATTCTGGAGCCTTTGAAATCATTTCGTTTCTAAATTCCTCATTGAGCCAATCCAAGTCATTGGAACGAGTTGTGATTTGGTTTTTTGTGTTGAAGGATTTCAAATCACTCAACTGTTTCTCAGATATGATATAATGTCCGAACAGTTCAAAATTAATTTTCAAACTTTTATGTTCCTGTATATATTCAGAAATGATGTTCAGAACTTTCGGTTTCACATCTTCCATGAAGTTGACAGAATCAATATGATGTCCACTGCTTTTAAATCGATAACATGCTATTCTATTCTTAAATGCATGTTGCAGTTTTTCGATGCCATCTTCCAGTTTCGATGAAATATTCGCATGCAACCTTTTTCTTGACTGCTGAGCTCTGGTGGATGCAACACTCAGTTCGAGTATTTTCGACTGCGGAACACTGGTGGATATATCATCCAATTTGACTCTTTTTCTGGTACACCATTAATTTCTTTGGAAGGACAGCTTTTTTGCAAATGTCGGCGTAGATTATCTCTTCTCGAGAAATTCTTGTTACATTTGTCACATTTCATGATTAATCAACCTCAGTGGTGGAAATACTAACTGTAATTGTTAGAACAGTCCCGATTAAATACATGTAGCTCTCGATATACGCTTGCGCATTGCTATTTCTATAGCGATCACTGACCTTGTGGGGAACATCTGGTGTCTAGACAGCCGAATGCTATGAGGTGAATGACTTGCCGAGTCATCATTGATGATGAATTGCAGATGTTGCAAGGTGGACGACAGCTGGTGTCGGAATAAACAAATATTATGACTTGTCGAAGCAAGTCTGAAGTGCTGACATAATAAATTCCTGTAATAAAAATCTTAAAGAATACAATGCTTTTTTGGAAATATATTTATTGAGATGTATCTGTAATGTACGACTAATATAAGAAATATCTGTTATCAACGATGACTAAGGAATGTGTGTTGGACGGGAGAGTTCAGTTGATGTAAGACACCCGTACCGTGAAGAACGAGTAATAAAAGTATTAGTGAAAACGAGTGTTTGATTTACAAAAGTGAAGGTTGTTACATTGGCGACGAGGAATAATAGGTCACTATTATTTGTGTGTAGTGCTAGTGTTCCCTCAGATATAAGGGTGAGTAAATGAATAAATTATCGATATGGTGAATGGTGAAATATGTCACGGATTCATCCATAAGTAGAAATATACCTAGTAGTATAGTGAGTCAAACGGCTCGGAATAGACTTTTGGTCTAGTGAACCAAACGGTTCGAAATATACCTAGTGGTATAGTGAGTCAAACGGCTCGGAATAGACTTTTGGTCTAGTGAACCAAACGGTTCGAAATATACCTAATGGTATAGTGAGTCAAACGGCTCGTTGCTACTTAGCTGAAAGGCTTAACTAACCAAATGGTTTACAAAACGAGAAAATGTACTCATGGATACTAAATGACTAATAAATTAAAGGTTTCAAGTAATTCAGTGTGCCAAGAAAAAGGACCGTGAATTGATATATATGTATATGTACCTATGTATGCATATGTAATGCAAGTAGGTGTGTACATATGTAATGAAAAGAATCTCATGACATGGTACCGAAATACATTTAGCGAATGATTAGTTCCTCACTCGTGATAAATAAAGGCCTATACCCATTATGTTTTTAAATTTTAGCAAAATGGCAAATATGCCAGGTCTTGAATCATTTCAATGCGAAGGAGACCCTTTCTCTCTTGCTACAAGATGGGAAAAATGGAAAAGGGCACTGCAAATCTACTTGACAGCCTCTGACATCACCGAAGGAACCAAGAAACAAGCAGTTCTTCTGCATTCTGGAGGCATAGCCTTACAAGAAATTTTCTACAGTTTACCTGAACCGGCTGGAGATGTGGAAGATCGGCAAGAAGGAGATGTCTTTGCGATAACTCTGAAGAAATTGGATGAGTACTTTCTTCCAAAACAAAGTAAAATATTCGAACGATATACCTTCAGATTAATGAAACAAGCAGAGGATGAAAAATTTGATAAATTTCTAGTCCGCTTGAGACATCAAGCGAGTAAATGCAGTTTCACTAATCTGGAGGAGCACCTGATAGACCAAATCACTGAAAAAGGTAAATCGGAAGACCTCAGACGAAAAATACTCTCTCTGGGTGATGGTGTAACTCTAAATAACATAATTTTAGAAGCTAACGCTTTGGAGTCTGTGAACCGTCAAATGGACAGATTTGAAGAGGGCAACAAAAACACCGCTACTACGAGCGAAATTAACAAGATATATTCAAAATCCCTTAACAAAAAAAATCATACTAAATATGCCTGTACAAGATGCGGCAACCATAAACACGATTCACAGGATCCAAAGTGTCCGGCCCGCGATCAAGTTTGTAACAAATGTAACTTCTTAGGCCATTTCAGAAAATATTGCAAATCAAAAAGACAAAGAAAATTACCTTACGATTCAAATGTGAAAAAAAATAAACGTAAAAAATTCAGTTCAATATCAGAACAATCGGAAGAGGTAGACTATATTTTTCACTTAGACGATGATGCTACTGTCCTTTGCACAATCGGGGGAGTCATAACTCCGATGATTGTTGACTCTGGTAGTAAAAGTAACATTATAGACGACAAAACTTGGAGAATTTTGAAACAAAAACATATTAAAATCTCGAATCAAAAAAAGGACCTCAATAAAAAATTCTTACCTTATGCTAGCAGTGTACCTCTGACGATTGTTGGTTGTTTTGATGCAGAAATTGAGGCGGGCAGTAAAAAAGAAAATGATACCTTTTATGTTATTAAAGATGGTCTGAAATGTCTGTTGGGCAAAGAAACAGCTATGTCACTTGGAATTTTAAGAATTCAAGTCGATATAAATCACATTACGACCCAATTTCCCAAATTTAAAGACTTTGTGGTTGATATCCCTATAAACAGGGAAGTTCAACCGGTTATTCAACCTTATAGAAGAATTCCCATACCTTTAGAAGAAAAGGTAGAAAAAACCTTACAGGAACTTTTAGATGGTGATATTATCGAACCGGTAAATGAACCGTCTAAATTGTACCCATATTGAAAGAGAATGGCGATGTCAGGATTTGCATTGACATGAGACGTGCAAACCAAGCAATAGCCCGGGAAAATCATCCTTTGCCAACAATGGACGTGTTATTGCCGCAATTGCGAAAAGCTACCTTATTTTCCCGTCTAGATATCAAAAATGCATTTCACCAAGTCGAAATATCAGAGAGTTCGCGCTTCATAACAACGTTCATAACAAAAAAAGGGCTATTCCGTTATAGAAGGTTAATGTTTGGTATAACATGCCGACGGTAGACTTTCTTGGACACACTCTATCCGCAAATGGCATAAAACCACTCGATGCTCACGTCACCGCAATTAAAATATTTCGTTCACCCAATACAGTGGAAGAAATACAAAGCTTCTTAGGGCTGATCAATTTCGTAGGAAAATGGATCCCTAATTTGGCTACATTAACGGAACCAATAAGAAAATTATTACGACTTAAGTCAGGAAGAAATACGAACATTGAACGTTTTTGGAAGCAAGAGCAGAAGCAATCATTCACAAAGCTGAAAGACGCACTTTCGAGTGAGTCGGTCCTAGGGTATTATGACCCAAAGGACCGGACACAAGTGATTGCCGATGCTAGTCCTGTCGGATTAGGCGCTGTACTAATACAGTTCGACGACAAAGGTCCTCGTATTATAGCCTATGGTAATAAGAGTTTGACAGAATGTGAAAAACGGTACTGTCAAACTGAAAAGGAAGCTCTTGCCTTAGTGTGGGCGGTCGAACATTTTGCAAATCAAGTAATATCATACTATTCCATACAATACCATACTGGCCGCAACAAAATGGACAGGTGGAGCGCTAAAACCGTGACATACTCAAAAGGCTGAAAATAAGTCAAGCGTGTAAGAAAGACTGGAAGCGTGAATAACTCGAATATCTTGTAATGTATAATAGTACTCCGCATACAACGACAGGAAAGACTCCGTCTGAACTATTCTTTCGACGTAAATTTCGTGATAAATTACCTAGTTTGCCTAGTCACAATTCGTACGAAATAATTGAAGAAGAAATTCAAGACCGCGACCAATGGGAAAAACAGAAAGGTAAACAATACGCAGATCGGAAGAGAAAAGCACAAAACTCTGAACTGGAATGTGGAGACAAGGTGTTTGTAAAAAATATTATCAAAGAAAATAAGCTAACTCCCACTTTTGATCCCACACCACACACAGTGACTAGAAAAAACGGGGGGGACGTTCAAGTTGAGAATGATGAGACGGGTCAGAACTATAGGAAAAATGTAGTCCATTTAAAGAAAATTAGTGGCGAATGGACAGTTGCTAATCCAATTGGTGAATAAGTGTAAAATAACTATATATGCATAAAAAAAAAAGATAAAAAAAAAAAAAAAAAAAAAAAAAAAAAAAAAAAAGAGAAAAGGAATAGTATATATATGTGCATTGTATTATGTATTAGAATGTAAATAAGTGCTTATGAGCATATTGATTTCATGTATCATATTATATTTACAATGTATGTTAAACTGTTATGGAAAAAATGTTATATTTAACCTAATGTTATTTTGTAAGCGTGTAAGTTGTTCAATGTTGGGAACCGTGACAGGACTGTGCCGTAGGGAAGCAAATATGTATGTAACGTTATAATTTGTGATTCAGGAAAAAGGGAGAGGATGTAATGTACGACTAATATAAGAAATATCTGTTATCAACGATGACTAAGGAATGTGTGTTGGACGGGAGAGTTCAGTTGATGTAAGACACCCGTACCGTGAAGAACGAGTAATAAAAGTATTAGTGAAAACGAGTGTTTGATTTACAAAAGTGAAGGTTGTTACAGTATCCATAATATACATTTGATATAGAGAATGAACATTTGAAAGAGCACATTCACAATTATCTTTAGCATGATGAAAACAACTTGTTTCAGATGCTCGTAAACCGGGATGTTCTTCAAATTCTATGACTGGTTGCTGGGTGAATTTTTTGATGTATTCTGCTTTTTCCCTTCCTTTGACAAAAATAGTATCAACTCCCTCAGTGAGCCTCTTCATTATATTACCAAATTGATGTTATGGTGTTAATCCATCATTCCAATCTATACAATGATGATTATACATCAACCAAGTGGCCTGACTATGGAATTTTGGTTCAATGGAAATGGAGGTTTGAACACATAGTGAGAAACTTTAATTCCATCGAATGCAGCCAATTCCTTTGTTATAAATTTATCATTTTCGATAGTGAAACCTTGCACATCTATTACCAATATCATATTTTCAATTTGATAAGTTTTCTTATTAATGATTGTTTCGAATTGTATGACTCAATCAATTATTTGAGTACTTTCAGGTTCTTATGATGTTCCTTCAATCTTCTTCGATACATTGATATCAATTTCGAACTGATATTACTAACATGCAAGTCTATATATATATATATATATATATATATATATATATATATATATATATATATATATATATATATATATATATATATATATATATATAAAACAACATGCGGATCATGCGCATTAAGATTGTTTAACAATTTTCGTCAATGGATTATATGAAAATTCTGTCTCGTGTAGAATAAGGCAGTAGGCAGTTACATCTTTGGGTGTGGTTTCAGCAGTTTCAATTTCAATTCTAAGTACGATGGAACCGGTCTGAATAGCTTCTCTTTGACGTGAACAGTCGATGTGGGCCAGAGGTGCCTTCACTTTGAATTCATTTGGATTGAGAATAGGTTGATTTGGAAGTTGGCATACATTTCATAGAGTTTTGCAAACTTGTTATTTTTGAAATCAAGATTCAAGTCATTGTAAGGATATCGTTCGGAATTCAGAAATACTCTCAAATTGCTGAGATTGCAGTGGTCGAATGTACTCATATCAGTGGTGAGCTTTCCTTCTTCACCTTGTTGAAATGAAATAATAACATGTCGCGGAGTTTCAACCTTCGTAGTTGTTTTCACAGCCCAAGTATGCCTTGTTGTTTCATTCAGATAAGGGTACTCAGCGTGACAATCCTACCCAGGAAAATACAATTAAGGATGGATTTAGCGAGGGGCAATATATGAAAATATTAGTAGAAAAGTTATTGGGTATAACCCTCAAGAAGTTCTGCAACCGTAGACACGTGTTTCGAGCTTAAGCTCTCATCAGTACGGTAAAATCAAGTGCGAAGATGAACAATACTTGGATGTAAAAATAGAAACAAAGGAAGTCAACAACAGGAAGCCAACCACACATTTGTGGCTTCGGTTAGAAGACCTTGTGCTTACAAAGCAAAAACTAACGTCGCCACGGGGGCAGCTATAGCTACCAGCGTGACAATCCTACCCAGGAAAATACAATTAAGGATGGATTTAGCGAGGAACAATATATGAAAATATTAGTAGAAAAGTTATTGGGTATAACCCTCATAAAGTTCTGCAACCGTAGACACGTGTTTCGAGCTTAATCTCTCATCAGTACGGTAAAATCAAGTGCGAAGATGAACAACACTTGGATGTAAAAATAGAAACAAAGGAAGTCAACAACAGGAAGCCAACCACACATTTGTGGCTTCGGTTAGAAGACCTTGTGCTTACAAGGCAACAACTAACGTCGCCACGGGGGCAGCTATAGCTACCAGCGTGACAATCCTACCCAGGAAAATACAATTAAGGATGGATTTAGCGAGGAGCAATATATGAAAATATTAGTAGAAAAGTTATTGGGTATAACCCTCAAAAAGTTCTGCAACCGTAGACATGTGTTTCGAGTTTAAGCTCTCATCAGTACGGTAAAATCAAGTGCGAAGATGAACAACACTTGGATGTAAAAATAGAAACAAAGGAAGTCAACAACAGGAAGCCAACCACACATTTGTGGCTTCGGTTAGAAGACCTTGTGCTTACAAGGCAACAACTAACGTCGCCACGGGGGCAGCTATAGCTACCAGCGTGACAATCCTACCCAGGAAAATACAATTAAGGGTGGATTTAGCGAGGGGCAATATATGAAAATATTAGTAGAAAAGTTATTGGGTATAACCCTCAAAAAGTTCTGCAACCGTAGACACGTGTTTCGAGCTTAAGCTCTCATCAGTACGGTAAAATCAAGTGCGAAGGTGAACAACACTTGGATGTAAAAATAGAAACAAAGGAAGTCAACAACAGGCAGCCAACCACACATTTGTGGCTTCGGTTAGAAGACCTTGTGCTTACAAGGCAACAACTAACGTCGCCACGATGGCAGCTATAGCTACCAGCGTGACAATCCTACCCAGGAAAATACAATTAAAGATGGATTTAGCGAGGGGCAATATATGAAAATATTAGTAGAAAAGTTATTGGGTATAACCTTCAAAAAGTTCTGCAACCGTAGACACGTGATTCGAGCTTAAGCTCTCATCAGTACGGTAAAATTAAGTGCGAAGATGAACAACACTTGGATGTAAAAATAGAAACAAAGGAAGTCGACAACAGGAAGCCAACCACACATTTGTGGCTTCGGTTAGAAGACCTTGTGCTTACAAGGCAACAACTAACGTCGCCACGGGGGCAACTATAGCTACCAGCGTGACAATCCTACCCAGGAAAATACAATTAAGGATGGATTTAGCGAGGGCAATATATGAAAATATTAGTAGAAAAGTTATTGGGTATAACCCTCAAAAAGTTCTGCAACCGTAGACACGTGTTTCGAGCTAAAGCTCTCATCAGTACGGTAAAATCAAGTGCGAAAATGAACAACACTTGGAAGTAAAAATAGAAACAAAGGAAGTCAACAACAGGAAGCCAACCACACATTTGTGGCTTCGGTAAGAAGACCTTGTGCTTACAAGGCAACAACTAACGTTGCCACGGGGGCAGCTATAGCTACCAGCGTGACAATCCTACCCAGGAAAATACAATTAAGGATGGATTTAGCGAGGGGCAATATATGAAAATATTAGTAGAAAAGTTATTGGGTATAACCCTCAAGAAGTTCTGCAACCGTAGACACGTGTTTCGAGCTTAAGCTCTCATCAGTACGGTAAAATCAAGTGCGAAGATGAACAATACTTGGATGTAAAAATAGAAACAAAGGAAGTCAACAACAGGAAGCCAACCACACATTTGTGGCTTCGGTTAGAAGACCTTGTGCTTACAAGGCAACAACCAACATCGCCACGGAGGCAGCTAAAGCTACCAGCGTGACAATCCTACCCAGGAAAATACAATTAAGGATGGATTCAGCGAGGGGCAATATATGAAAATATTAGTAGAAAAATTATTGGGTATAACCCTCAAAAAGTTCTGCAACCGTAGACACGTGTTTCGAGCTTAAGCACTCATCAGTACGGTAAAATCAAGTGCGAAGATGAACAACACTTGGATGTAAAAATAGAAACAAAGGAAGTCAACAACAGGAAGCCAACCACGCATTTGTGGCTTCGGTTAGAAGACCTTGTGCTTACAAGGCAACAACTAACGTCGCCACGGGGGCAGCTATAGCTACCAGCGTGACAATCCTACCCAGGAAAATACAATTAAGGATGGATTTAGCGAGGGGCAATATATGAAAATATTAGTAGAAAAGTTATTGGGTATATCCCGCAAAAAGTTCTGCAACCGTAGACACGTGTTTCGAGCTTAAGCTCTCATCAGTACGATAAAATCAAGTGCGAAGATGAACAACACTTGAATGTAAAAATAGAAACAAAGGAAGTCAACAACAGGAAGCCAACCACTCATTTGTGGCTTCGGTTAGAAGACCTTGTGCTTACAAGGTGACAACTAACGTCGCCACGGGGGCAGCTATAGCTACCAGCGTGACAATCCTACCCAGGAAAATACAATTAAGGATGGATTTAGCGAGGGGCAATATATGAAAATATTAGTAGAAAAATTATTGGGTATATCCCGCAAAAAGTTCTGCAACCGTAGACACGTGTTTCGAGCTCAAGCTCTCATCAGTACGGTAAAATCAAGTGCGAAGATGAACAACACTTGGATGTAAAAATAGAAACAAAGGAAGTCAACAACAGGAAGCCAACCACACATTTGTGGCTTCGGTTAGAAGACCTTGTGCTTACAAGGCAACAACTAACGTCGCCATGGGGGCAGCTATAGCTACCAGCGTGACAATCCTACCCAGGAAAATACAATTAGGGATGGATTTAGCGAGGGGCAATATATGAAAATATTAGTAGAAAAGTTATTGGGTATAACCCTCAAAAAGTTCTGCAACCGTAGACACGTGTTTCGAGCTTAAGCTCTCATCAGTATGGTAAAATCAAGGGCGAAGATGACCAACACTTGGTTGTAAAAATAGAAACAAAGGAAGTCAACAACAGGAAGCCAACCACACATTTATGGCTTCGGTTAGAAGACCTTGTGCTAACAAGGCAACAACTAACGTCGCCACGGGGGCAGCTATAGCTACCAGCGTGTCAATCCTACCCAGGAAAATACAATTAAGGATGGATTTAGCGAGGGGCAATATATGAAAATATTAGTAGAAAAGTTATTGGGTATAACCCTCAAAAAGTTCTGCAACCGTAGACACGTGTTTCGAGCTTAAGCTCTCACCAGTACGGTAAAATCAAGTGCGAAGATGAACAACACTTGAATGTAAAAATAGAAACAAAGGAAGTCAACAACAAGAAGCCAACCACACATTTGTGGCTTCGGTTAGAAGACCTTGTGCTTACAAAGCAACAACTAACGTCGCCACGGAAGCAGCTATAGCTACCAGCGTGACAATCCTACCCAGGAAAATACAATTAAGGATGGATTTAGCGAGGGGCAATATATGAAAATATTAGTAGAAAAGTTATTGGGTATAACCCTCAAAAAGTTCTGCAACCGTAGACACGTGTTTCGAGCTTAAGCTCTCACCAGTACGGTAAAATCAAGTGCGAAGATGAACAACACTTGAATGTAGAAATAGAAACAAAGGAAGTCAACAACAAGAAGCCAACCACACATTTGTGGCTTCGGTTAGAAGACCTTGTGCTTACAAAGCAACAACTAACGTCGCCACGGGAGCAGCTATAGCTACCAGCGTGACAATCCTACCCAGGAAAATACAATTAATGATGGATTTAGCGAGGAACAATATATGAAAATATTAGAAGAAAAGTTATTGGGTATAACCCTCATAAAGTTCTGCAACCGTAGACACGTGTTTCGAGCCTAATCTCTCATCAGTACGGTAAAATCAAGTGCGAAGATGAACAACACTTGGATGTAAAAATAGAAACAAAGGAAGTCAACAACAGGAAGCCAACCACACATTTGTGGCTTCGGTTAGAAGACCTTGTGCTAACAAGGCAACAACTAACGTCGCCACGGGAGCAGCTATAGCTAACAGCGTGACAATCCTACCCAGGAAAATACAATTAAGGATGGATTTAGCGAGGGGCAATATATGAAAATATTAGTAGAAAAGTTATTGGGTATAACCCTCAAAAAGTTCTGCAACCGTAGACACGTGTTTCGAGCTTAAGCTCTCACCAGTACGGTAAAATCAAGTGCGAAGATGAACAACACTTGAATGTAAAAATAGAAACAAAGGAAGTCAACAACAAGAAGCCAACCACACATTTGTGGCTTCGGTTAGAAGACCTTGTGCTTACAAAGCAACAACTAACGTCGCCACGGGAGCAGCTATAGCTACCAGCGTGACAATCCTACCCAGGAAAATACAATTAAGGATGGATTTAGCGAGGAGCAATATATGAAAATATTAGTAGAAAAGTTATTGGGTATAACCCTCAAAAAGTTCCGCAACCGTAGACATGTGTTTCGAGTTTAAGCTCTCATCAGTACGGTAAAATCAAGTGCGAAGATGAACAACACTTGGATGTAAAAATAGAAACAAAGCAAGTTGACAACAGAAAGCCAACCACACATTTGTGGCTTCGGTTAGAAGACCTTGTGCTTACAAGGCAACAACTAACGTCGCCACGGGGGCAACTATAGCTACCAGCGTGACAATCCTACCCAGGAAAATACAATTAAGGATGGATTTAGCGAGGGCAATATATGAAAATATTAGTAGAAAAGTTATTGGGTATAACCCTCAAAAAGTTCTGCAACCGTAGACACGTGTTTCGAGCTTAAGCTCTCATCAGTACGGTAAAATCAAGTGCGAAAATGAACAACACTTGGAAGTAAAAATAGAAACAAAGGAAGTCAACAACAGGAAGCCAACCACACATTTGTGGCTTCGGTTAGAAAACCTTGTGCTTACAAGGCAACAACTAACGTTGCCACGGGGGCAGCTATAGCTACCAGCGTGACAATCGTACCCAGGAAAATACAATTAAGGATGGATTTAGCGAGGGGCAATATATGAAAATATTAGTAGAAAAGTTATTGGGTATAACCCTCAAGAAGTTCTGCAACCGTAGACACGTGTTTCGAGCTTAAGCTCTCATCAGTACGGTAAAATCAAGTGCGAAGATGAACAATACTTGGATGTAAAAATAGAAACAAAGGAAGTCAACAACAGGAAGCCAACCACACATTTGTGGCTTCGGTTAGAAGACCTTGTGCTTACAAAGCAAAAACTAACGTCGCCACGGGGGCAGCTATAGCTACCAGCGTGACAATCCTACCCAGGAAAATACAATTAAGGATGGATTTAGCGAGGAACAATATATGAAAATATTAGTAGAAAAGTTATTGGGTATAACCCTCATAAAGTTCTGAAACCGTAGACACGTGTTTCGAGCTTAATCTCTCATCAGTACGGTAAAATCAAGTGCGAAGATGAACAACACTTGGATGTAAAAATAGAAACAAAGGAAGTCAACAACAGGAAGCCAACCACACATTTGTGGCTTCGGTTAGAAGACCTTGTGCTTACAAGGCAACAACTAACGTCGCCACGGGGGCAGCTATAGCTACCAGCGTGACAATCCTACCCAGGAAAATACAATTAAGGATGGATTTAGCGAGGAGCAATATATGAAAATATTAGTAGAAAAGTTATTGGGTATAACCCTCAAAAAGTTCTGCAACCGTAGACATGTGTTTCGGGTTTAAGCTCTCATCAGTACGGTAAAATCAAGTGCGAAGATGAACAACACTTGGATGTAAAAATAGAAACAAAGGAAGTCAACAACAGGAAGCCAACCACACATTTGTGGCTTCGGTTAGAAGACCTTGTGCTTACAAGGCAACAACTAACGTCGCCACGGGGGCAGCTATAGCTACCAGCGTGACAATCCTACCCAGGAAAATACAATTAAGGGTGGATTTAGCGAGGGGCAATATATGAAAATATTAGTAGAAAAGTTATTGGGTATAACCCTCAAAAAGTTCTGCAACCGTAGACACGTGTTTCGAGCTTAAGCTCTCATCAGTACGGTAAAATCAAGTGCGAAGGTGAACAACACTTGGATGTAAAAATAGAAACAAAGGAAGTCAACAACAGGCAGCCAACCACACATTTGTGGCTTCGGTTAGAAGACCTTGTGCTTACAAGGCAACAACTAACGTCGCCACGATGGCAGCTATAGCTACCAGCGTGACAATCCTACCCAGGAAAATACAATTAAGGATGGATTTAGCGAGGGGCAATATATGAAAATATTAGTAGAAAAGTTATTGGGTATAACCTTCAAAAAGTTCTGCAACCGTAGACACGTGATTCGAGCTTAAGCTCTCGTCAGTACGGTAAAATTAAGTGCGAAGATGAACAACACTTGGATGTAAAAATAGAAACAAAGGAAGTCGACAACAGGAAGCCAACCACACATTTGTGGCTTCGGTTAGAAGACCTTGTGCTTACAAGGCAACAACTAACGTCGCCACGGGGGCAACTATAGCTACCAGCGTGACAATCCTACCCAGGAAAATACAATTAAGGATGGATTTAGCGAGGGCAATATATGAAAATATTAGTAGAAAAATTATTGGGTATAACCCTCAAAAAGTTCTGCAACCGTAGACACGTGTTTCGAGCTTAAGCTCTCATCAGTACGGTAAAATCAAGTGCGAAAATGAACAACACTTGGAAGTAAAAATAGAAACAAAGGAAGTCAACAACAGGAAGCCAACCACACATTTGTGGCTTCGGTAAGAAGACCTTGTGCTTACAAGGCAACAACTAACGTTGCCACGGGGGCAGCTATAGCTACCAGCGTGACAATCCTACCCAGGAAAATACAATTAAGGATGGATTTAGCGAGGGGCAATATATGAAAATATTAGTAGAAAAATTATTGGGTATAACCCTCAAAAAGTTCTGCAACCGTAGACACGTGTTTCGAGCTTAAGCTCTCATCAGTACGGTAAAATCAAGTGCGAAGATGAACAACACTTGGATGTAAAAATAGAAACAAAGGAAGTCAACAACAGGAAGCCAACCACGCATTTGTGGCTTCGGTTAGAAGACCTTGTGCTTACAAGGCAACTACTAACGTCGCCACGGAGGCAGCTATAGCTACCAGCGTGACAATCCTACCCAGGAAAATACAATTAAGGATGGATTTAGCGAGGGGCAATATATGAAAATATTAGTAGAAAAGTTATTGGGTATATCCCGCAAAAAGTTCTGCAACCGTAGACACGTGTTTCGAGCTTAAGCTCTCATCAGTACGATAAAATCAAGTGCGAAGATGAACAACACTTGAATGTAAAAATAGAAACAAAGGAAGTCAACAACAGGAAGCCAACCACTCATTTGTGGCTTCGGTTAGAAGACCTTGTGCTTACAAGGTGACAACTAACGTCGCCACGGGGGCAGCTATAGCTACCAGCGTGACAATCCTACCCAGGAAAATACAATTAAGGATGGATTTAGCGAGGGGCAATATATGAAAATATTAGTAGAAAAATTATTGGGTATATCCCGCAAAAAGTTCTGCAACCGTAGACACGTGTTTCGAGCTTAAGCTCTCATCAGTACGGTAAAATCAAGTGCGAAGATGAACAACACTTGGATGTAAAAATAGAAACAAAGGAAGTCAACAACAGGAAGCCAACCACACATTTGTGGCTTCGGTTAGAAGACCTTGTGCTTACAAGGCAACAACTAACGTCGCCATGGGGGCAGCTATAGCTACCAGCGTGACAATCCTACCCAGGAAAATACAATTAGGGATGGATTTAGCGAGGGGCAATATATGAAAATATTAGTAGAAAAGTTATTGGGTATAACCCTCAAAAAGTTCTGCAACCGTAGACACGTGTTTCGAGCTTAAGCTCTCATCAGTATGGTAAAATCAAGGGCGAAGATGACCAACACTTGGTTGTAAAAATAGAAACAAAGGAAGTCAACAACAGGAAGCCAACCACACATTTATGGCTTCGGTTAGAAGACCTTGTGCTTACAAGGCAACAACTAACGTCGCCACGGGGGCAGCTATAGCTACCAGCGTGTCAATCCTACCCAGGAAAATACAATCAAGGATGGATTTAGCGAGGGGCAATATATGAAAATATTAGTAGAAAAGTTATTGGGTATAACCCTCAAAAAGTTCTGCAACCGTAGACACGTGTTTCGAGCTTGAGCTCTCATCAGTACGGTAAAATCAAGTGCGAAGATGAACAACACTTGGATGTAAAAATAGAAACAAAGGAAGTCAACAACAGGAAGCAAACCACACATTTGTGGCTTCGATTAGAAGACCTTGTGCTTACAAGGCAACAACTAACGTCGCCACGGGGGCAGCTATAGCTACCAGCGTGACAATCCTACCCAGGAAAATACAATTAAGGATGGATTTAGCGAGGGGCAATATATGAAAATATTAGTAGAAAAGTTATTGGGTATAACCCTCAAAAAGTTCTGCAACCGTAGACACGTGTTTCGAGCTTAAGCTCTCATCAGTACGGTAAAATCAAGTGCGAAGATGAACAACACTTGGATGTAAAAATAGAAACAAAGGAAGTCAACAACAGGAAGCAAACCACACATTTGTGGCTTCGATTAGAAGACCTTGTGCTTACAAGGCAACAACTAACGTCGCCACGGTGGCAGCTATAGCTACCAACGTGACAATACTTGCCAGGAAAATACAATAAGGGATCGATTTAGCGAATGGCAATATATGAAAATATTAGTAGAAAAGTTATTGGGTATAACCCTCAAAAAGTTCTGCAATCGTAGACACGTGTTTCGATTTAAGCTCTCATCAGTACGGTAAAATCAAGTGCGAAGATGAACAACACTTGGATGTAAAAATAGAAACAAAGGAAGTCAACAACAGGAAGCCAACTACACATTTGTGGCTTCGGTTAGAAGACCTTGTGCTTACAAGGCAACAACTAACGTCGCCACGGGGGCAGCTATAGCTACCAGCGTGACAATCCTACCCAGGAAAATACAATTAAGGATGGATTTAGCGAGGGGCAATATATGAAAATATTAGTAGAAAAGTTATTGGGTATAACCCTCAAAAAGTTCTGCAAACGTAGACATGTGTTTCGAGCTTAAGCTCTCATCAGTACGGTAAAATTAAGTGCGAAGATGAACAACACTTGGATGTAAAAATAGAAACAAAGGAAGTCAACAACAGGAAGCCAACCACACATTTGTGGCTTCGGTTAGAAGACCTTGTGCTTACAAGGCAACAACTAACGTCGCCACGGGGGCAGCTATAGCTACCAGCGTGACAATCCTACCCAGGAAAATACAATTAAGGATGGATTTGGCGAGGGGCAATATATGAAAATATTAGTAGAAAAGTTATTGGGTATAACCCTCAAAAAGTTCTGCAGACGTAGACATGTGTTTCGAGCTTAAGCTCTCATCAGTACGGTAAAATTAAGTGCGAAGATGAACAACACTTGGATGTAAAAATAGAAACAAAGGAAGTCAACAACAGGAAGCCAACCACACATTTGTGGCTTCGGTTAGAAGACCTTGTGCTTACAAGGCAACAACTAACGTCGTCACGGGGGCAGCTATAGCTACCAGCGTGACAATCCTACCCAGGAAAATACAATTAAGGATGGATTTAGCGAGGGGCAATATATGAAAATATTAGTAGAAAAGTTATTGGGTATAACCCTCAAAAAGTTCTGCAACCGTAGACACGTGTTTAAAGCTTAAGCTCTCATCAGTACGGTAAAATCAAGTGCGAAGATGAACAACACTTGGATGTAAAAATAGAAACAAAGGAAGTCAACAACAGGAAGCCAACCACAAATTTGTGGCTTCGGTTAGAAGACCTTGTGCTTACAAGGCAACAACTAACGTCGCCACGGGGGCAGCTATAGCTACCAGCGTGACAATCCTACCCAGGAAAATACAATAAGGGTGGATTTAGCGAGGGGCAATATATGAAAATATTAGTAGAAAAGTTATTGGGTATAACCCTCAAAAAGTTCTGCAACCGTAGACACGTGTTTCGAGCTTAAGCTCTCATCAGTACGGTAAAATCAAGTGCGAAGATGAACAACACTTGGATGTAAAAATAGAAACAAAGGAAGTCAACAACAGGAAGCCAACCACACATTTGTGGCTTCGGTTAGAAGACCTTGTGCTTACAAGGCAACAACTAACGTCGCCACGGGGGCAGCTATAGCTACCAGCGTGACAATCCTACCCAGGAAAATACAATTAAGGATGGATTTAGCGAGGGGCAATATATGAAAATATTAGTAGAAAAGTTATTGGGTATAACCCTCAAAAAGTTCTGCAACCGTAGACACGTGTTTCGAGATTAAGCTCTCATCAGTACGGTAAAATCAAGTGCGAAGATGAACATCACTTGGATGTAAAAATAGAAACAAAGGAAGTCAACAACAGGAAGCCAACCACACATTTGTGGCTTCGGTTAGAAGACCTTGTGCTTACAAGGCAACAACTAACGTCGCCACAGGGGCAGCTATAGCTACCAGCGTGACAATCCTTCCCAGGAAAATACAATTAAGGATGGATTTAGCGAGGGGCAATATATGAAAATATTAGTAAAAATGTTATTGGATATAACCCTCAAAAAGTTCTGCAACCGTAGACACGTGTTTCGAGCTTAAGCTCTCATCAGTACGGTAAAATCAAGTGCGAAGATGAACAACACTTGGATGTAAAAATAGAAACAAAGGAAGTCAACAACAGAAAGCCAACCACACATTTGTGGCTTCGGTTAGAAGACCTTGTGCTTACAAGGCAACAACTAACGTCGCCACGGGGGCAGCTATAGCTACCAGCGTGACAATCCTACCCAGGAAAATACAATTAAGGATGGATTCAGCGAGGGGCAATATATGAAAATATTAGTAGAAAAGTTATTGGGTATAACCCTCAAAAAGTTCTGCAACCGTAGACACGTGTTTCGAGCTTAAGCTATCATCAGTACGGTAAAATCAAGTGCGAAGATGAACAACACTTGGATGTAAAAATAGAAACAAAGGAAGTCAACAACAGGAAGCCAACCACACATTTGTGGCTTCGGTTAGAAGACCTTGTGCTTACGAGGCAACAACTAACGTCGCCACGGGGGCAGCTATAGCTACCAGCGTGACCATCCTTCCCAGGAAAATACAATTAAGGATGGATTTAGCGAGGGGCAATATATGAAAATATTAGTAGAAAAGTTATTGGGTATAACCCTCAAAAAGTTCTGCAACCGTAGACACGTGTTTCGAGCTTAAGCTCTCATCAGTACGGTAAAATCAAGTGCGAAGATGAACAACACTTGGATGTAGAAATAGAATCAAAGGAAGTCAACAACAGGAAGCCAACCACACATTTGTGGCTTCGGTTAGAAGACCTTGTGCTTACAAGGCAACAACTAACGTCGCCTCAGGGGCAGCTATAGCTACCAGCGTGACAATCCTACCCAGGAAAATACAATTAAGGATGGATTTAGCGAGGGGCAATATATGAAAATATTAGTAGAAAAGTTATTGGGTATAACCCTCAAAAAGTTCTGCAACCGTAGACACGTGTTTTGAGATTAAGCTCTCATCAGTACGGTAAAATCAAGTGCGAAGATGAACAACACTTGGATGTAAAAATAGAAAAAAAGGAAGTCAACAACAGGAAGCCAACCACACATTTGTGGTTTCGGTTAGAAGACCTTGTGCTTACAAGGCAACAACTAACGTCGCCACGGGGGCAGCTATAGCTACCAGCGTGACAATCCTACCCAGGAAAATACAATAAAGGATGGATTTAGCGAGGGGCAATATATGAAAATATTAGTAGAAAAGTTATTGGGTATAACCCTCAAAAAGTTCTGCAAACGTAGACATGTGTTTCGAGCTTAAGCTCTCATCAGTACGGTAAAATTAAGTGCGAAGATGAACAACACTTGGATGTAAAAATAGAAACAAAGGAAGTCAACAACAGGAAGCCAACCACACATTTGTGGCTTCGGTTAGAAGACCTTGTGCTTACAAGGCAACAACTAACGTCGCCACGGGGGCAGCTATAGCTACCAGCGTGACAATCCTACCCAGGAAAATATAATTAAGGATGGATTTAGCGAGGGGCAATATATGAAAATATTAGTAGAAAAGTTATTGGGTATAACCCTCAAAAAGTTCTGCAACCGTAGACACGTGTTTCGAGCTTAAGCTCTCATCAGTACGGTAAAATCAAGTGCGAAGATGAACAACACTTGAATGTAAAAATGGAAACAAAGGAAGTCAACAACAGGAAGCCAACCACACATTTGTGGCTTCGGTTAGAAGTCCTTGTGCTTACAAGGCAACAACTAACGTCGCCACGGGGGCAGCTATAGCTACCAGCGTGACAATCCTACCCAGGAAAATACAATTAAGGATGGATTTAGCGAGGGACAATATATGAAAATATTAGTAGAAAAGTTATTGGGTATAACCCTCAAAAAGTTCTGCAACCGTAGACACGTGTTTTGAGCTTATGCTCTCATCAGTACGGTAAAATCAAGTGCGAAGATGAACAACACTTGGATGTAAAAATAGAAACAAAGGAAGTCAACAACAGGAAGCCAACCACACATTTGTGGCTTCGGTTAGAAGACCCTGTGCTTACAAGGCAACAACTAACGTCGCCACGGGGGCAGCTATAGCTACCAGCGTGACAATCCTACCCAGGAAAATACAATTAAGGATGGATTTAGCGAGGGGCAATATATGAAAATGTTAGTAGAAAAGTTATTGGGTATAACCCTCAAAAAGTTCTGCAACCGTAGGCACGTGTTTCGAGCTTAAGCTCTCATCAGTACGGTAAAATCAAGTGCGAAGATGAACAACACTTGGATGTAAAAATAGAAACAAAAGAAGTCAACAACAGAAAGCCAACCACACATTTGTGGCTTCGGTTAGAAGACCTTGTGCTTAGGAAAAACCTGGAATGCTCATTTGCGATGATAAAGGCCTTCTTTTAAAGTACCTATAATGAAAATTTCAATCACAGTGGCGTCCAAAAAGGTAATATTTATTGATATCAGGATAAATTATTGTACTCTGTGTTTTTGTGTGTTCAATTCTTTAGGATTGAGCAATTAGAATACAAGTTTTTTAGACTGTTTGATTTTTTTCGAATCTAACTTCAATTTTGAGAAACAATTTAAAAACCGCTTCCTTGCATGTAACACTAAAAAAGGATCTAAGTAATTTATAATGGGACAACTGTATTAATTTTGATTTTTTAGGAAACGGCAAGACAAAAATACACAAAACTGCTCAAAATAACCATCTTTTTTTTTTCAGTGCGAAGTTCACACCTGCGAACGACAGATTCTGCAGTTGCAGGGTGTGATCTCTGGTGCTGCTTGAACAATTCTTTCTCAGAGAGTAGCTTCGTCGTTGATGGGCTCTGCATAAACTTTGGTTTTCATTGCACCCTATACAAAAATCCATAGGGGTTAAGTCAGGAGAGCTCGCAGGTCAAGGATCTTTAACGACCTGTTTCTCGAAAACGAAGCAAGTTAGGACACATGAAATGGGACACAAAAATCTTATTTTTGACTGAAAATCGGTCTTAAGCGTTTGGCGGTTTAACCCTGGGTCACCCTGTATAATACAGTGATACTAAAATGAAAAATTGCTATCATGAGCTAACTTATGCTGATGAACGGTAAAAATGTTAAAAAAAGATTACAGGGTTCCTAACTGAAATATGCAGATCGATGGTAGTTCTTTCCATAGTTCCATTGCTATTTTTTTATGTGCTTTATGGAACAGGTATCGATATCGCAAAACTGCATATTGAATAATAGTTATTACACATATTTTCAATTGGCGATTGCAAAATTTTATTTTTTCGTGCTGTGGTGCACTAAAATGTGAGGCTCAATCGTGACTGAATCCTTGGCACCCTGCAGTTCAACTTAGATAAGAGCAAACTGTAGTCAATATGGCTGTGCAGCAGCTGGCGAATTGTAATTATTGAGGCACATTGTCTCCTTTTTTCGAAGGGAGTGAATTGAAAATTATTAAGGTTATTGTGGTCAGAACCCCTAGTTTGACATGTACAACAATTTTTGAAACACATGAATTTTAAGAACTTTCTCTGTACTTTCTCAATTGTGTAGTCGTGACAATAGTAGTAGGGGCTCCAAATTATTGTGCAGTATTCCAGTTTGGATCTGACATGAGAAGTACTGATTTTTATGGCATTTGAGTTAGTGATCGTTCGAAAATTTTGTATAATAAATCCTAAAATGTTATTTGCTCCAGAAGCATTTTTATTTATGCTATTAACAAAAGTCATTTTGGAGTCAAAGAAAACACCTAAATCTATTGTGTCGGATATTGTATGGTTGTTCAATGTGCGGATGTTTTCTAGTATATGACACAACTTCACATTTACGAATATCCAGGTGTAGGTTATTGACGTCACACCAACCCTGCACATTATCTGTGTCTTTTTGAAAGGTTATGCAATCATCCACATTGTGTATGGAATTCAGAATTTTCAGATAATCAGCAAAAAAGAGTTTCATGGAATTTATTCGAGTGATTAGATCATTAATGAATAGTAAGAACATTAAGGGTCTCAAGTTCGATTCTTGAGGAACACCAGATGTAATAATTATAGCATTCAACTTGTATCCGTTGTAATGAACAGTTCGATTTCGGTTAAAAAGGTACGATATAAAAAAAACCTAGCAAGTTCCGACTAAAGCCAATATCATCCAATTTAGACAGTAAAATGCAGTTATCAATTTTATCAAAAATCCGTGTATATCACATCCACCTATCCCTATTCATCAAATTATGAGCAAACAGAATCAGAGAACAATGCTAGATTTGTTGTGGTGGAGCGGTGGCTCATGAAACCATGTTGAATTTCACCATTTTGATTGTGAGTTGACAGGTAGATGTGCTCATTTTATTTTATCGCTTCTGTCACTTCATCTTCCGAAATGTTTCTAATGTTGATTGTTTCAGTATTATGTACCGATTCGGAGCGATCATTATGATTTGGTGAAAGGAAGGAAAACGTTACTAAAAAAGCTCTGGTAATTCTTGGGGGTTCTCTAGTTTTTGATTGTCGTAATTTATTTCACCAGGAATTCTTGACTTTTGTTTTTTTTTTTAGTAAAGTTCCAGAAAATTTCGGATCGTTGTGAATTGATGACTGTACATTCATTAGATACCTTTCGAAGGATTGCTCAATTTGTGTGTTTATGATGGAGCGCAAGTTTCTGTGGCGATATTGATTTTTTTTATATCTTCTTCTTCTTGCTGTTGAATTCTTCACCAATATCTCTGATAATTTCAGAGGGGTACCATATCGGGTAATTGTGGTTCCCTGTTTCATGCAATGGTATGTATATATCAAAAATTGAATATATTTTTTCATATTTTACTGATTTGATGGATTTGCATTATGATGAATGTAAAGGAATTGGAGACAGACTTGTGGAAGGAAAATCATGGTAATGAAGTTTTGACATTCTTTTCGATTCCCACTCTCTTGCACTGTCATTATTACTGTATTCAGTGAGCCTGTACTAGCTTGTACCTGAGTTATATGGTTTATTTTCAAGAGGAAGGGTACACATTTTTCATAGTTTTCAGCAGAAATCTAATGAAGGAAATTTTACACAAAAAACTGGTGAATATATAGTATACTGGTTTTTTCAATATTTATAAATTTACCGGATTTTCTGATAGATTCTGGGATTTCCTCGGATTCATGTACACAGGATGTTTCTCAAATATTAAGAGAAACTTCTATTGAAATTGAATCGCGAATCTGATATGAATTGAACAGGGGTGTATGTGAATGAAGGAAGCACGAAAATGGCACTTTGAATCAGTTGTGTTAATACTTTGGCAATTCAATGGAGAGGCGAGGGGTTCCATTCAGCAAAATTAAAAGAATTTATTATTGTTGATGACATTATATTTTCAAAACTATCTTTATAAAAATAATATTATGATTTCCACGCATCATTTCCTCATTAATTCAGATTCTGCAGGAATGTTCAATAATGAATGAAAATAAATTTTGTTTCTACTTTTTTTTTATTTGGTATGAAATTCTCCTATTAGTCCTTTATTTTCTCAGAAAACTAATGGAGTGAACGTGTGCATCAAAGATGGGAGATTTATACTGGGGAAGCGATCTGAGGCTAACGATGGTCGCAACATATATGTCAACGGACATGGCACCTTGCATTTCAGGAGATGTTTTGTTCCATAATACTTTTTATTATTTTCATACAGTGACCGCCAAAGAGTATGTATCATATGGGAAAAAAGTTTATTATCAGAGTATTGGAAAAACGTTTCTAGGAAAAAGTTTGTGCATGTCCAATAACGTAAAAATCGATTTGTCACGTGACCACTAGTAGGGCGACAAATTGGAAAAAATACCATGAAGATGCCAAAAGTGGGGAAAGATGGAAGGATATCAAAAAAAGTTATTTGAAAAAGTTGCTTGCAATTTGATTTCATACTCACAAACAGAGTGTCAAGCAATAATTCGGAAAAATTTGAACTTACATTTTTTTAAATATTTTACAAAACTGTTGTGGTGATATAGCAATCTAGAAACATTCTGGTTCCGTGATTATAATCAAGTTTCGATGATAATCATACATGAGCGTTCCACTTCGCACATAAACCAGAAAATACTACGTAAAATTGAAGAGGAATGAAGTTATGTGCAAAGTGAAACGCTCATGCAGCATTATCATCAAAACTTGATTATAATCAGAAAACATGATGTTTCTAAATTGCTTTATCATCACAATAGTCTTTGAATTCTGATAGATACGTGCCCACTTACGTTCAAACCTAACCTAACCTAGATACGAACCAAGGTAACAGCGATGGTTCTGGCAAAAACCAATTGTTTCAATTTAGTGCCATCTGGTTCGAAGAAAATGAAAGAGTTTTGTCATTATCATCGAAATTCACTACAGTCAAGTTATTCAGAAAAAAACATTTTGATTTTTGTAGAGAGATCGGAAAATATAAAAAAATTGCAATTTCAAGTTTTCCCGATTTTTGGAGCTCTGTATGTGAGTATAAAATTAACTTTCGAACAACTTTTCTATGTACTTTTTTTAAAGCTTGCCATCTTACCCCACTTTTGGCATCTCTGTCATATTTTTTCCAATTTGCAACCATAGTAGTGGTCACGTGAAATGTGTCAAAATCGTATTTTAGGTTATCGGACATGCACAAACATTTCCCCAAACATTTTTTACCACCACTCTAACAATATTTTTTTCTATGGTAAGTAGAACCGGCGGCACTATAACGAGACCCGCTGCCCACTATAGCGAGACAGACGCCCTGTCAGCCAGCCACCCAGCCGCCCAGCCGTTCAATTTAGGTGTGGTAAGGTAGGTATTACCCCCACTCTTCATTTTTGAGGTGGTTCGTGTATCTATTTTTAGTCATTGACGTTATTGATATATCAGACAGTTTAGTAGCTCACCCTGTAGCTTAATTTAGGTGTGGTAGACACTCACCTCATCTGATCAAGTTACGGTAATTCAGCGTGACTTCAAACTGTATAATTCAAATTGAAATTTAGCAACTTGGTTGTAGTGTTTTTGAATTGATTAGTGACCTTTGGATCATTGGTGTTTTGCCAATGGTGTAAATTTCACTTTCATTTACATTTTAAATTTTGGAATTTAGACCATACCATTTTAGTTTTCCCCAGTGTCCCACGTGATATTTTTCATAGCAGACTGTTCCCATGCGATAATGTTAGAAAAACAGTTTGAATATCAGCATGTTGTAAATATAGAAACGCTTTATGGAATTCCTTGCGATGTGGCGATAAAAAAACATGTTTCGTTACTATGTATACGTGTTATAAGGTCTAAAAAGGTCGTTATTTGCGTTTATATTTCAGGGGCGCAGATAAATGTGGTAGCGGTTTTGTTGCGCGGAAACTTGTTGATTGTAAAACATTGATAACAAAAAGAATATTTGAGAATAGTTGATTGCATTCCGGAAGTTTATGGATACGAAAATATGTGCCGTGCTGTGGTTAAAAATACCGATAATTAGCAATAGAAAAAAATGTTTGTTTCAAGAGATGAAAAAATCCCTTGAGATTCATCAATATTTGCAATTGTTAAAAGACAATCATTACATACCATGAGATTTTGGTTTTCAGTTCTCAATCCTCAATGAATTCGTGATGTGATTTTAATGAGTAGACGTTTTCTTCCATCTTTCTAGATGTTGTAGGTTAAATTTCTTCCAGCAGAGAATGTGGCAACTTGTTTTTTTCCATCTGGCTAGATACTGTAGTTTTAAATTTTGGCCACCAGAGAATGTTAGCATTTTTTCACTCTTCACCTTTAGTACCTATAAAAATTCCTTTATGAGTAAAAACCCAATATGTGTACAAAAAAAGGAAAATATGTGTGGGGATTTGACAGTTTTTTGAGTGGGGTCAGTGAAAAGACATATTTGGCTGTTTTGGTATAATGAACATGTCGTGGATTTACCAAAAAAAATGGTATTTTTATATTCAAATAAGTATAACTATTTTTATGTGGTCATATGATATTATACAACTTGGCAAAGAAACATCTGGGTTATTCACAGACATGATGAATCCAAGGCTACACATGGGATGTTAAATTTTTCAAAACAGAGAAACAAGAAGTTCGTGTGAGGAGAAAATAGTACATTATATGAGAAATTATAGATAATTTTATACATGTGTATAAAAAACAGCGTAAAGAACTTGATAAGGCCTTCCAGAGTAATGGTGAGTAGTATTGATAACAAAGTGTGAAAAATGGTTTGATTTTGAGTAAAATTCATACAGTAATTTTTTCGAAAAAGTCGTTAAGAAATCACATGCTGACCCATAAGAAGGTGGAAATTCTCGGAAATGTTCAAATGTGTAGAATGTTCGTATACCGCAAACGTAAGAGGCAACCTTTTGCAACATATGAGCAAGCATTTACATGTCGAAATGTGAAGTTGTGTGTACACCAAGACTGGTGAACTTATTTTATTCTTAATTATGTCTTAACAAGAAATAGCTTGAAGGTTGAGGTTTATAAGAAAAGGAAAATATGTGAGGGATTTAGCCGTTTTGTGTTGGGTTGATGAAAAAACTCTACTCAGTTCGAGTAATTTCCCCAAAACAAACTGGACTAAAAGGTTTAGGGGTAATATATATATATTGTATTCATAAAAATAAAAAAATTAAGAGAGTTTTCCGAATAGAAACAAGAAGTTCGTAGTTTACCCATGTATCTATGGACCACTTCAAACTAAAAAAAGGAAGCATGTCGTATATTGCCCCGTTTGATCCTTGGAGAAAATTTTACAACAAGCTGGAAAATAAGCCTTCCCCCCAGCCGTTTCTATCAGCGAACATAGAATGTATGGAACTCATTTAACTGTCAGAACTCGGAAGAATATAAAGATATATATATATATATATATATATATATATATGAAGACAGACATTCTCCTGCTGGCTGATGTCTTTGAGATGTTTAGATCAGGCATCCTCAAATCGCATAAACTCGATCCGGCTCAATATTCCAGAGGCTATACTTGGGATGCCATGTTGAAATATACTGGGATCGAATTTGAGCTTTTCGACAGACCCCCGACATGTTTTTATTTGTTGAACGGGGTATTCGAGGGGATCTAAGTCAGGTCTACCAACAACAAGTATATACCCAATAGATATGACCCCGTCCAAAACCTACAACATTCCAGATGTACTTTGACGTCAACAATCAGTACGGATGGGCTATGTCGCAGTACCTTCCTTATGGAGGCTTCGAATGGGCCGACACCAACATAGACGTCACGTCAATGCCCTGATGATGCCAATGTAGGTCATATGTTGGAAGTAGATTTGGAATATCCTCAACACTTGCATGACAACCATAAGGATCTTCCGTTGTGTCCTCAACATATAAACCCTAAAATTGACAAACCTCCTGGGAAAAACTCCGAGGTTTTGAAGCTGAAAGGAATTCAATGACCAATGACGATGAAGCAGATCCCAAACTTCGAAAAACAAAATGATGTGTCAGTTAACGTGTATATCCTTAAAAAAAAATAAGAAATCCTTTGAAACATTGCCGACATATCTGACTAAGGATAAGAAGGAGAGGTATGTCAATCTTATTTTGGTTCAGGATAGATCTTATGTTGAGGGTAAGGAGGAGGGTGGAACTCCAACAAAATTCCACTTATGTGAATAAAAAGTATGTCGAGACACCTATCAGTAGTATATTCCCGCATACATATAAAGTGAGTGGCATGTTGGATCTTTGGTTCACAGGAACTGAAACTGTAAGAGTTATGGGATACGAAGAGCCAAAGACAACATTGGACAAAACAAGAAATACAAAATTCAAATGTAAATGGAGCGGCCTTTAGACCACTACCGAAATGGTCTAAGTATACCAATATACGGGGTGTAAATTACAAATTATAAAAAACCTCGATATAGTTATGTTTGTGGAAAAGGGTATAAGGGGTGGGATTTCAGTTTATTATAATAGATATTCAGAAGTTAATAACAAGTATATGTCTACATACAATCCCACACAGTCATCCAAATTTATAATGTATTTCGAGGTAAATAACCTTTAAAATATTTATCAAAATAAAAAATTTGACTATTCAAGCAAATATGACATTATAACAATTCGGCATCCAAGGACTGTTGGACTCAACAAGCCCCTTGTAACGTTAATTTTAAAAGATTATTCTTGGTACCCATTACTTTCCACAATCTGTCGGGGTATGACAGCCATTCCATTGTGATATTGCAAAAAGACCAAGTGTGAACATACTTCTTTCAAATAAAGAAAGCACATATTATCTTTTACACACAATAAAGGGGTGAGAAATATAATAAGAATACCAAGACAAGTTGACTGCATAATATTGTTCGAAAAGAAACATTCAGAACTCATTGAAGTTTGATGGGGAAATACAATATTTGGTGGAAAATTTGAGTTAGCTGTAGTGAAATAAAAATATGTAAATGTTAATTATGAAGTAAAACACATTTTTATTTCACGAGTTTTGTGAAAAATTTCCAAAAAAAAATGTCTATGTAAAAAGATGTTTATCTGGGGGGAAGAAGAGGTGAATCGAGATTTAGCTAGACACTGCGAAATATCAAAGGAAATTGTACATAAATAATGGACAGACACCCAGACAAGACCTTTTGAGTTGAACATAGCTAACTTCACACTGGCCACCAAGTATGGAATCTGTATTACCGACCATAGTCAAGTTTAAAACCATTTTTACATGTATATACATATTTTTGTAGCCGGAAACATCGTATAGAAAAGAGAGAAATGAAAAGTGTTGACTTCAAAGGAATTATTTATATTGATTTTGAGGTTGACGTTCACCCTATAGCGTTGCAAAAAATTCGTGGGTGTACTCAGCAACTCTTAATAAAGTTTGCATGTAAAATCACATGTTAAAGGAATAACATTAAGTCATTCAGTATCATAATTGATTAATTTTGATTTTAAAAATGGTTTTACAACCCTCAGAACCTATAAGCATATTAGTAAATCAGTAGAACACAAGAGCACGAGGTAATAATATAAAAATAAAATAATAATAAAAGTTCACAGTTTTTGTTCCGCTGACGATATTAAATGAGCATCAGGATACCTGAATCAGATTAAAATTATTTTAAAGTTCAAAAATAAAAGAAAAGTCTCCTTGAGCAAGATATGATACACATTTCATTGTGACAGATATCGCCACAAAAAAAATGATGGGGAAAGGTGGATTTGCTCCCGATAACTAAGGAGAAATACATATCGTTTACAAAGCACTTTGATGATACACCAATTCAATTCAGATTTATTGACTCATTCCGCTTCTTGGCATCTTCATTAGATAAATTAGTATCTTATCTTCCTTGAAATTCACAAAGCTGATGGTAGTTTTTTTTACATTTCAGACAAAACGAAAGAGTTCACAAAAGTAATAATTACTCTAAATTTCAAACAAAATTAACACTCAATAAAAAGTAAATAAGGTAAAATATACAAACAAAAAAGTCTCAAATCTTAATTTGATTTAAAACTTATTGGAAGTGTTTTGTCAATTTCGATATATTATGTATGTATCCGGAAAAAGTTGAATATGAAGGATATGCTGGACCATATGATTTTGAGGCGGATGTACCTTGATAAAAATTCGTACTGACCATCAGTCTTAACAAAGCGTGTATGTAAAAGGTTGAACATACAAGGATATAATATATGTAAGAAGGATGGGAGCCTAAGCAAATATTACGAAAAAGAGATATACATTTTTTAAAAATCGATAAATCTCAACAAAAATGTACACATACCTTGTAGTTGGCGGTTTTCCCACCTACTTCTTTTTTTTTGCTAGCCACCATTTACTAAGTTGTTCACCTACAGCTACTTCTTCAAAACATTCCTACACATCAGTTTTTTTCAAACTGAAAAAATATATTCAAATAGTTTTAAAACAAAAAAAATTCGAAAAAAACTCACGGAACGTAGCATTGTTGTCGGAATTTACATTTATGTTGTAAAAATGTAACATTTTTACGATAACGTCGTTTGCAAAATGGACATTTAAAATGTGTCAAAAGATGTTTTTTAAATGTACCAGAAACAGGCGAATCACAAATATCGCACATTTTTACAGTTTCTTCAGAAACTAGCTGGAGCATTTTGTGTAGGTAATAATGATAGAATGATTATATTAAAGAATTCTACGAGCTAATATGCAAAAATTAAACGGAAGTTGCGATTCTAGAATAATTCCTATCGGAAAAATGTTGATAGTTAAAATGCATTTTGACCAACTTTTATCAATAGTTTGTGGTATTTTGAAAGAAGAGAGTTTTATCAATTTAACAGTTTCTTGGTGATTTGTAAAAGAAAAACAGGAAACTAGAATTGCAATATCCAGATATTAGAATTTTATTAATAATTTTTGTGGTAATTTATCGTTTGGAAGTGGATAAATGCAAACAAAATATGCATTTTTGTGATGTTGATATTGAAAAATAAGTAGGGGTTTGCGACGTTAAGCTATATATAAATAGAGATTATTTGACTGTCTATTGTCTATTATTTCTTTTGAAAAATGATTTGCAACAAGTGTGAAAGAATTTTCTGTTTCTGTCCAGAAACTTTAAAGTAAGTATTTTTTATTACTGGGAATTGTTGGTACTAATTATATATTTATATATATTAGAAGTTTATTGGAGAGATACGAAGAGGAGCAATTAGGCTCAGAAGAGTAAGTTATCAAAACTTGTTGTGAATTTTATTATTAAATATTCATTTTCAGTATGAACGATATTTTAGATATACAGGGGTCGCCGGGGCTGTATTTGTAAGTTTTACAATATAAATTTGTATTTATAATTGCATGGTTTTTTACAGATTGGACGAAAGTGACGCCTCTATGTAAGATATTTTTAATTTAAAAACGAAAAATAATTATATTTAATTTAGTGAATCACCTCCTGTAGCCCCCACACTACCCCCTACACCGCCCCCTACAACATCAACACCACCTGTAACCCCGAAACCTGCCACTTATACGCCACCTCTACCCCCCGCAACCCCTCAACCCCGGGACGAAAATTGTCTGGAGATTATAGGATCTCCAGGAATATATGAGTAAGTTGGTAATTACACCAGTGGGGGGTTTTTTATTAATATTTTTGTTTTTCCAGCTCACCGTCACCAGCCCACAAAAAATTCCGAAAAGAATAATTTGAAGTGTTTTCATTTACCCCACCTTAACCTATCCTTTTATCCCTGTTTTCCTATCCTACCCCCGATAAGCGCAGTGTTGTAACGTTCTCGTCGTGCTTATTGTTAAGAATAAATAAAGTTTAAAAGTAAAAAGTTTAAAAGAAAAAACTTTATTTATTCAACCAATAACAACACAATTAAATAATGAAATTCACAAAAAAACTGCTAAAACTTCGCTAATCTTTTTGTACAAGTTTGAGAGAGAGAGATACCTTTTCGTAAGGGGTTTTATCGAAACAACAAAATCGTCTGATCTAACCAGAACGTACTAACCTTACCTAGGGGCACAGCGCCCAAAAATTAAAATTTTGCTATTTTTAATGTTACTGTCAGATTGTTACACAAGTTTTTGATAGCTGTTCAGCGAAAAATCAACAATAAAAAAAATGAATTTCCGAAGCCAAAATAGTAGAGATTCAATTCAAGAATACAGAAAAGGAGCCACCCTGTATAATTCAGATGTTTTAAGAGAACACACTAGGAAAAAATAATACTTCGTTAATCTTTGCACAAGTTTGAGGGTTGCAGATCAATAGTTGGTTAGTGGAAAAACAACAATAATATTGACTTTGAACTCAATAAACTATAAATACATGCGAATGAAGTTTCAACCAATTGAACCCCCTTTAAATTCATTGAATTGACAGAAACATCACCATTGGTATGGCAAAAAGGTTTAGAAAATTCTAGAAAAATCAGCGTAATAAAATAGTTCGTGTTTGAAAGGAGGGTGGATGTTTTGAAATTCCAACATATTGGACCACAGCTGGGTTCAAAAATTCATTAGAACTTGTGTTTAACTGTGTTTTATAGATAAGTTTTGGCATCATTACATGAATTGTGAAATGTTAAATTTAACAAATGACTCATCCCTTGAATAAAATCTACAAGCATATTGGAAACCTGCCACACCCCAAAAAACCTTTGCACACGTCACTATTCATAATGACGCAATCATTTGCACACGACACGACTCAATTTTGATAATGACCACACCCAAACACTCCTGCTATCATGAGCAGAGACAAATATTTCCTTCTCTCTCTCATAAAGTCTCGCTCATCTATACATAATGGTAGCTATTCAAAAATGGAAATTTCGAAAAAAACTACAACCCTAAACAAATTTTTTGTATTAGCTAATCGAAATAAAATGCATAATATTACTTGGTGTTGATAATTTCTTCAATAAACTCGGATATAAAATCATATCGCTCAAAACCACATTGTAGATAATTCCAAAAAATATAACACTATTTGTGAATGGAATCGTTTGTGTGGAATTTATTTGACTTTCTGATATATTTACAACAACTAGATGTAATAAACTTGTAATATTACCCAAAATTATGTTTTTTCGAGGAAAATGGTCACGTGACATCTTTAAGCCACACCCCCCTTTCCTATCTGTATAAAGGTAGCATTTCGGCAGATGTTCTCTCATTGTTCTGCTGCAGTGTCTCCTGGTAAGATAAGCTCTTGAATATAATTCTGAAAATTTTTGAAAATTTTTTATTTTTAAAACTTTGAAAAATATTATTATGGAAAAGTTTTTAATTGTGAAAGATACAGTGAGGAAAGTTCAATCTAAATGGTAGGTCTTTGGAGTTTAAACTCAGGCCTGTACCTCAAGATTCGGACCCCCTTCTATGGGTTAAAAATAGTATAAAAGATGTTGTTACTAAAATAACTGAAGGTACAAAGCCAGATGATCAGGTTGGTTTTACTTTTTGTTCAAAACAATTTAATCGTGGTGAAGGATGGATACGTTTCGCTCCGGCCTCTGAAGTAAAATTTTACGATGTGTGGGACATGATTGCTTCTGTCTATCAATCCAACTCGTCAGGTCTGGACACTGAGACATTTTGTCTCGGTGTTACAACTGTGAAAATGCCTAAAGGAAAAGGAAGACCAACTAAATTTAATAATTTTGACGAGGAATGTGCCCATCGTGAAGGTATCATCGTAATAAATAATAAAGATAATTCATGTCTAGCTCGAGCTATCGTAGTGGCAAAGGCATATGCTGATAACAACCCTGAGAAAAAGAAGATACGCGAAGTTATGGGGGTCCAAACTCAGCACACTCGTGAGCTTTTGCAAAAGAGTTGTGTAAAGATACCACAAGAGGGTGGTGGTATAAAATAACTGAAGGTACAAAGCCAGATGATCAGGTTGGTTTTACTTTTTGTTCAAAACAATTTAATCGTGGTGAAGGATGGATACGTTTCGCTCCGGCCTCTGAAGTAAAATTTGACGATGTGTGGGACATGATTGCTTCTGTCTATCAATCCAACTCGTCAGGTCTGGACACTGAGACATTTTGTCTCGGTGTTACAACTGTGAAAATGCCTAAAGGAAAAGGAAGACCAACTAAATTTAATAATTTTGACGAGGAATGTGCCCATCGTAAAGGTATCATCGTAATAAAAAATAAAGATAATTCATGTCTAGCTCGAGCTATCGTAGTGGCAAAGGCATATGCTGATAACAACCCTGAGAAAAAGAAGATACGCGAAGTTATGGGGGTCCAAACTCAGCACACTCGTGAGCTTTTGCAAAAGAGTTGTGTAAAGATACCCCAAGAGGGTGGTGGTATACCGGAGCTGGAAAAATTTCAAGATTATCTAGGGGATTACACAATCATAGTATATAAATATGGGAATAAAGGCCGCGACGTTCTTTATGAGGGGATAGGGGGTGCCAAGAAAATTAATTTGATACATCATGATAATCACTACAATGGGTTCTATCTCTGACTGCTGCATTTTGTTGTGATTATTTTTGTGACAAATGTTACATACCTTTTGATCATATACACAAGCATAAATGTGACAGGAAGTGTCCTGCGTGTCAGCAGACGCCCACATGTCCTCTGGATAAAAAAATAGTTTGTAGCATATGTAGGAGGGGTTTCCGAGGACAGGAATGTTTTGACAAACACATAGTTGCCAAGATCTGTGAACAAATAAGGTGTTGTGATAAATGTTACAAAATAGTGCCTACCAACCGGACCCATTCTTGTGGGGAGGTCTTTTGTAAAGTGTGCAAAGCACACAAACCCTCCCCTCATAATTGTTTTATGCCTGTAGATACTGGCAAACCATCAATGTCGGGAGTACTTTTCATTTTTTACGACTTGGAAAGTACCCAAGAAGAATCGCTAGCTGATGACTCGTTGCTTCATAAACCCAACTTGTGTGTGTACCGGCAACACTGTGAAAATTGCATAGGTACAGACATAAAACTTTGTTGTTGTGGAGTTAGACAGCAAGTTTTGAAAATTCGCCCTGTAGATAGATTTGTGGAGTATGTAATGAATCAACGCGTGCAATTCAAACAAATCATTGTTGTAGGACACGCCGGGGGTTTATACGATAACCAGTTTATGCTGAATTATATACTGACATCTACAAATCTCAAACCAGAGCTCATAACTCAGGGTACAAAATTGATGGTGATGTCTGTGGGGAATGTAAAGTTCATTGATTCGCTCAATTACTTTCCAATGCCTCTGGCAAAATTACCCAAGGCTTTTGGTTTGAAAGATGCAAAGAAGGGGTTTTTCCCCCACCTCTTCAATAAGGCTGAGAACTGGAATTATGTCGGACCACTGCCAGCTCTGGAATATTATGACCCCGATAACCTAAAATATACCCCCACCCTCGATGAAGACAAAGACGCTAGGAAACAACTTGTAGATTGGCACACAAACCTATCCGAACAAGGGTATGTGTTTGACTTTCAAAAAGAACTTATAGAATATTGCGTGAGTGACGTAGATATATTATCTCGAGCATGTCTCAAGTTCAGAGAACTAATGTTACAGGAAGGGGGCGTTGACCCCTTCACGGAAGCCATCACATTATCCGGTACCTGCAATAAGATATTCAGAAGGAATTTCCTCAAACCAAACACTATAGGGCTCATACCAAAGAACGGCTATAGGTGGCGCGATAATCAGTCAAAAATAGCAGTTCAGTGGATGGTTTGGGAGGAGCAACAACGAGGTATTGCAATACAACATGCAGAAAAGGGTCCCGAAGTAGCTATAGCCAATATTAAAGTGGATGGTTTTTGTGACCAAACCAAACAAATTTTCGAGTTCCACGGCTGGTATTTCCACGGCTGTCCTAAATGTATAAAATACAAACGTAATACCCCTGTTTTCGAAGACCCTACAACCACTACAGAAGCACGATACGAGGCAACTTTAGCTAAAACTGAGCGTTTGCGGGGCCTAGGCTACGAGGTAATCGAGAAATGGGAATGTTCTTTCCGTAAAGAACTTTTGGAAAACTCCTATTCATGTGAGTTTAGCGAAAAACATCCCTACGTTTCTCAACTACAGTTGAATCCTCGTGACGCTTTCTATGGGGGTAGGACAGATGCCACAAAATCATATTACAAATGTAAGGACGGCGAAAAAATCAAATACGTAGACGTTTGCAGTTTGTACCCCTATGTTAATAAATATGCTAAATATCCTATACTACATCCCACAGTATTTGTGGGGGATGAATGTAATGAATTGGATTTGGAGAAAACAGATGGATTGATAAAATGTAAAGTGCTGCCACCACAAGATCTTTATCATCCCGTCCTGCCAATTAAAATGAATAATAAATTAATGTTCCCTCTATGCCGTACATGTTGTGAAAATATGTCACATGAGCGAAGAAGAACGAGCTCTCTCAGGTACTTGGGTAATAGACGAGGTTTTGAAAGCTTTGTCAAAAGGGTACAAAATCATGGAAATTTATGAGATGTGGAAATACGAAGTTGTTCAGTATGACCCCAAGACTAAGTCAGGTGGTCTCTTTTCTGAATATATTTCCAAATTTTTTAAAATTAAACAACAAGCTTCGGGGTGGCCATCACATTGTGTGTCAGATGAACAGAAAAAAGCCTATATCGAAGAATATTTGTTGTTTTGTGTGCTGAGGAAATTGAGCATAACCCTGGTCGTAGGCAAATTGGGAAAAGTGTCGTAACCATCTTCTGGGGGAAATTAGGGCAAAGGGAAAATATGCAGAAAACTTCAGTTGTAACTGACACTGCAGAGTTTCTAGATATTTTATCACGTCCTTTCGCCATAGTGAATAGCATATTCCCTGTCAATGAAAACACTTTGCTATTTAATTGGGAATTTAAAGAAGAATCTTATAATACTCTCCCGACAGTGAATGTGGTTCTAGCAGCCTATACCACAGCTCTAGCTAGACTGAAATTATACAGTTATTTGGAAAAATTGGACGACAGGGCCCTGTATCAGGACACAGATTCTTGTATTCATATTTCACGACGTTCCTATAGGTAGTTTTCTAGGTGAAATGACTGACGAATTGAAGGAATATGGCGAGGGTAGCTACATTACCGATTTTGTCTCTGGAGGGCCTAAATTGTATGCATATCGTGTATATTCCACATTAAAAAATAAAACTATAGATATAATCAAAGTTAAAGGAATTACCTTGAACTATGATACACATACTAAGGTAAATTTTGAAAAACTCAGAGAAATGATCGTTAATGAAGCACCCGATGAATATATTACTACCAGAAATATTCTGAGAAACCCCGATCATACGATTGTTACTAAGGAGGTAACGAAAGTTTTTCGTACCAACTTCACTAAAAGAAAACGAATCGCTGATTATGACTCTGTACCTTATGGCTATAAAAAAAATAAAATTTAACTGTATTTTTCACAAAATTCTTCATTTTTTATTTTTCACAACAATTCATCATTTTTTTTGACACTTGTAGAACAAAAAATGGCATTTTTCAAGGCCACACCCTTCCTATCCTCTCCTTCAGATCATTATAGGTATCAACAAAAAAAACGAAAAAGACCCAAAAACATTCCAATGAATTGATTCACATCAGTGTTTATTGGAATAAAAAGTATACAAAGTCATAAGAGGCAATAAAAAAGGACCCATAACAAATTCTACCAATAAACCGTTTTTATTAATTTAGAAACCGGTGTTATGTAGATTTTAAAAAATATCAAAAAGAGGCAAAAAAAATAAGACTTGTATATATAATTTTGTTGGTTTCAATAATGATAATCCTTTTTTCCTGGGAAAAAAGCACTCACCTTCCCGCTTGGTTTTTCCCGATTTCGACTGACGAGTGCACTCCTTTCCTAACTCCTTTTTGAAATTTTGTCGATTTTTTCAGCCATATAATGATAAACCCTGTATATTTTTCGTTGTATTTTTACCGGTACTTAACGTTATTTCAAATATTCTTTCTAACTAGCTAGTTCGAAGAATGCCTTTTGAAAGATTATTATTATTGAATTTTTATCAACCCTGTATAACTTTTTTTTATTTTCTCCATTAAAATGTGCTTTTTTCAATTATTTTTTGAACTATGGTGACTTAAATAATCTTCTCATAACATGTTTAGTTTCGGAAATTTTGGTGTTTTTTATAAAAGTTCCTTTTCAGATTTTTCACTCTGTATATGAACTCTGAGAAAACGAAATTTGTATGGTTGATATAATTCGTTGAGAGATACGTTTTGCCTACATACAAAAATTCCAGAATTTCATTGTTTCTGGGAGAGCAATGGATTTTTCGCGTTTTGAAATATTTCTCCCGTACTATTGTTTTTAAGGAACAAGACATTTACATTTTTTTTCTGAAAACTATCAACAAGCTCCTATAAATTTTGAAAATCTGCAAAATTATTTCCTTATCAAAACTATTCATCTTTCTCGGGCTCTATTTAACAAAAATATATTCCATAATCGTCTGTATTTTCACTCCAAATGTTACATGGTTCTATTGGTTCTATGTATAATTAAAAATAAAAATGCTTTCCATTTTTTTTGATTTTTTTTCACATCACTTACAACGTAGAAACACTATTTACTAGTTGGAGACACAAACCACTATGATTTGAGTTACATTATCCCAGCTATTTCCCACAATCGCTACTGTTAAAAGGAAATGATATTTCCTTTGATGATTTTGTGGCATTCAACTGAACAATATACTCGTGTTTTAGTCAAACAACTTATATAGGGTGATTGTAGCAATAAATATGTATTTAACAAGATGAAATTTTTTTTTGTTGTAAATACGATTTTTAGATGTTAGATGTTTCATCTAATATTGAAGTTCCTACATATTGTTAGTCTAAAACATCTGCGAAAATCATCATATTATACAACCTGTCTCACTAGTGTATTAGAAAAAATATGTATTTCTAGACAAAAATTCATAAAATTACGGGGGTGTTTGAAAACACTCATCAATTAAGAGAAAAAACATAGGGCGTGATCAAAATACATCATTTAGGAAAAATAAATACAGGGTTTCTCATAAACGTGCATCGTGTCAAAATACATCATTTAAGAAAAAAACATGACGTTCCAACGTGTGACCTCATTGGGGAACATATACAGAGTGTCTCCAACGTGACAGAGAAAGAACGCATCATTTTTAAAGTGTGATTTTGGAGTAAAGTTGTCATTCAAAATTTTAGTCATTTTTTCGAACGGGAAAAATGCATAATTGTATATCGTATTTACGCACGTTTTGGTGTTTAAAATTTGAGGTGTTTTGTACGAACGCGAAAACGAACATTTTGAGCAATTTTGAAATACCTATTGTCCATAAGAATTACATGTTAAAGTGCATTTTTAGCGTACGTAATTTCAGTTGTTCTTCGGAACGTGAAAACGTGTAACAAAATGTGGTCAAAATAGATGTTTTCCGTGTCAGAAATTTTGTGCGGTTTTCGGTACGCAAAAACGTCTTTTTTTTTATGTATGTCAGTGTATGTCACAATATGGTTATGTTCTGTATGTCACCGTATGTCATAGTATGGTTATGTTCTGTATGGTTGAGTATGTCACCGTATGGTGCAGTATGGGTATGTTCGGTATGGTTCGGGTTGTCACCGTATGGTGTACTATGTGTATGTTTGTTATGGCACTGTATGTCAGTGTATGTCACAATATGGTTATGTTCTGTATGTCATAATATGGTTATGTTCTGTATGGTTGAGTATGTCACCGTATGGTGCAGTATGGGTATGTTCGGTATGTCACAGTATGTAGCAGTATGGTGCATTTATGTATATATAGACTTGATGGATGTAGATAATTCAGTTGTATTCAATATGTCATACAAAACACATGGTAAAAATATGAATAATTCCGTGGAAGAGCGGAGTAATAAACATGCTCATGAATCAGAACAGCAAAAAATGATCGAGTCTGATACTTATGGTCTACGATTCAACGATGGATATGTTATTGGTAATATCCCAGTACGTTATGAAAATGATAGAGTGGTTGTACATGACAAAAGTTTCGTTCTAACGGAGGGGTTACTCCAATTGTTATGTAAACGAGTACCTCAGCATTACAATGCAGAAGATTTGACAGCATATAAAAATATTTTAATGATGACCAATGCTTACAAACAAAGATATAACCCAGATGAACCTGTGAACGCCAACAGTTCGTGAAAATATCGGAATATTATATCCATGCTGTTCCCACCTAAAAGAAGAAAAAATAAGCATTTGTCATGCAATGTCCAACTGGAACATCGGAGCAAAATCCAAACACCCTCCTATATTGATAACAATGAAGCAATGAAGAGTAATATGGGACAACTCAACGAATATTTCGACGAAAAAATAGATGAAGTTTATAGATTATGTAGAGGTCCTCTTGTATTCAATAGATATTAAAATATATGTGTGTTATATTTCTAAATCATATGTTTACCCCTTATTTAACATTACCCTATATACTATTCTCAAATATTCTTTTTGTTATCAATGTTTTACAATCAACAAGTTTCCGTGCAACAAAACCGCGACCACATTTATCTGCGCCCCTGAAATATAAACGCAAATAACGACCTTTTTAGACCTTATAACACGTATACATAGTAACGGAACATGTTTTTTCATCGCCACATCGCAAGGAATTCCATAAAGCGTTTCTATATTTACAACATGCTGATATTCAAACTGTTTTTCTAACATTATCGCATGGGAACAGTCTGCTATGAAAAATATCACCATTGGCAAAACACCAATGATCCAAAGGTCACTAATCAATTCAAAAACACTACAACCAAGTTGCTAAATTTCAATTTGAATTATACAGTTTGAAGTCACGCTGAATTACCGTAACTTGATCAGATGAGGTGAGTGTCTACCACACCTAAATTAAGCTACAGGGTGAGCTACTAAACTGTCTGATATATCAATAACGTCAATGACTAAAAATAGATACACGAACTACCTCAAAAATGAAGAGTGGGGGTAATACCTACCTTACCACACCTAAATTGAACGGCTGGGCGGCTGGGTGGCTGGCTGACAGGGCGTCTGTCTCGCTATAGTGGCAGCGGGTCTCGTTGTAGTGCCGCCGGTTCTACTATGGTACATACTTTTTGGCGGTCACTGTATATGTTGTGCATTACTTCAGGAATGGGTACGATGAGCACGATGTTGTGAGTGTAGAAGACGATCTGGCATGGAGATAGTTGGTGATATCATTTTTGCTTATTTATATTAATACATTCATTTTCACAAAGACAATGCCCGAATGTGTAGCAATTCTACGTCATAAAGTTCGCAGCATATGGGAAACTTTTTTATTATTATCTGCTTCATCTCAAACGTAAATTGCGAATACCAAAATTAAATTTTATAATACCATATACGAGCGATATTGAAAAACATGCTTTGTTTTCAAAAAAAAATTGATCCCATCACTTTATTTTTCACGGTATTTTTCACGGGAAAATATTGTTCAGAATCGAATGTTGATCCAGATATTCAAATCATAGCCATTTACGGTAAATTTAATTTTTCCACTGATTAATGACATATTGTTAGATATGACGAATCACTCCCTGGATATCCTCACCTTTCTCGCTTTTATCAGAAAATCTCATTTATTGAAATATGTGACGGAATTTTGCAAAATCTTGATGCAAATAGTGAATAAAACTGAATTATCTCTATAAAATTCAATTTTGGTATTTGCAATTTAGGTTTGTGATGAAGCAGAGGTTTTCATCATGAATAATGTTTTTTGAGAAATCAATAATAAAAAAGTTTTCCCTGTGCTGCGAACTTCAAGCCGGACACTGTATAACAACAAACATTTCTAAATTTGAAATGTGTTTCTCCAACCATTGACACTAGAGTAGATACTTTGATTCATTTCCCAATTCCCAATACATAATTTAAATCAATATGCAGGTCAACTTTATAACTTCTACGCCAAATCGAAACATAATGGCAGTTTTCTAACGATAACTATAAATGTCATAATAATACAAACATCCCTATTCTACTCTATTCTAATTGTTAGCATCTTTTCGGTTACTGCCGTGTACTTTCAAATATGGATGTTGTCTCAGTTCCCGAGGAGCTTATGTCATTGGCGTACCCAAGACAATGTGACAAAGAAATAATTTTCACAAATAATGTGCCCTCCATATTTTCAGTGGATTCTATAAGACCCTCTCCACCCAAGAAATCATTTCTAGGTGCGCTAGTGGCACATGTTCTTCACTATGGAGTTGATAATTTGAGGTCTGATGAGTTTTTCCAGGATTTCCTTCAACTGAAATAGTGAATAAGCTGTCATGACGAGTCCCGTTTTTTTTCAGATTTTTATCTTGAATTAATTTCAAACATTTTTAATTTTTATTCTGTATTTTCGACTCATTATTTGATAAATAAATTCAAATGACTACCATAGAGATATAGTATATCATATAAGGTAGTTTAAATTATTCAGGAAAAGAAAGCTTTAGTTCCCAATGATGCTAACTTCATTGACGCAACGTGTGAAAAGTAAAATTAACGTAGTTTCAGTCTATTGATTATTGTCTACGTATTCGGAATGAGTGGACAATCCTTATCCACTGAGCATGGTCCTCATAACAACGATAGACATCACTTTAGCAAAAAATAGAGAAAAAATAGCAAAAGACTTTCACAAAAATTGTATTTTTGTGCTCAATGAAACAATAAGAATTTGCACCCTCGTACAAGGTCGGCAACATTGTCAACATGTAAATTATCAACAATTCTGGTTATTTTGTAGAGAAAAATGCAAAAGAGTCACAAAATGACGAAAATAGAAAATATCATCATCTATCGTTCCCCAATTTTGCGACAATTTTCAAATTTGGCATTAGAGTAATTGAATTATTTATTCTTGCTTTTATTAATAAATCGGTCTGAAAAAATCTGAAAAAGTAGCAAACGTAAAGGAAGGTTTCTCTGTATGTCGTAAGTGTTGTTACGGGTTTATTTTTCACTAGAAAACCCTTTCTGTTTTAATACAATAACATCAGAAATTCTCTGTCATTGATATACACTTTCCACTCTGTACGCCACTGTATTCTTCTTCTTCTTCAGATTCCTCAAAATGACAACTTGATCGTAGTCATGTATAGCTTGTTCCGAATGTTAGTACTTACCTTTGCTGTACTAGTTCGAGCGGACATGAACCGGCCTTAAGCTAATGACAGCTATCAGTTGTTCTATTTTGCGGTATGACAGCGTTATTTTGTGAACATACTTTTGGTTAGTCTATTGTTTTGTACTTAGAACACAAAACCGTAACATTCCTACTCTATCTCTATCTTGTGTCATTGTGGTACCTATTTCACATTCGAATACTTGACCTTTTGTTTGTTTGGTTCTGAGATTGAGAGGCTGGCGTTTTTGTGTTGTTTCAGTTGGCAACACTGAATCTTAAGGTGTTCTTTCCATAGCTCCTATTAGCTCGAGTTAGTTCCTGGACTGTTCCCACCGAACACTAACGAACAAGAAAGCGCCTTGTCAGATATTGACAGTTTTGACTTTGACGTCTGAGAGATATTCTCTTCTTCCTTATTTGATCTTGATGAGTGACTGACCTACTTTGAAGATTTCCAATTAAAGTTTGATCATCGTTGATGGATCTTTGGAAAATTCATATCAGGAGAGTTTCTCATATTGTTTGCGATTTTTGACGCTATATATTTTTTGAGAAATCTCCGTTCGCTTTGCGGATTTTTGAGGTTAGAAGTCACTTCGTCATTGTGTGAAACCACTGGAACGACAGCAAACAGACCATCAAAGCTGTTATCAGAACCCTCCCACTTAATAGAGGTTAGTAATTGCATTTGGGCTCTACTTATGGCCCCATACAAGTGTAATCAGAAGTCAGACTGGTATTGTATATTCTAGGGTTCTCTGCTGCGGCTACCACTCTGCTACTTCTTTGTTACCACTCTGCTACTGCTCCTCTGCGACTACCACTCTGCTACTACTTTGCTCTGCTGCGGTTAGTCCTGCAACTACTCTGCTACCGATTATTGGAGTTCCACTAATGTGATTGTTCCACTGTTTTGTTGCTATACGATTGTCTTTCCACTGTTCCACTACTGTGATTGTTCCTGCTCAACTGTGGTTGTCCCGCTGTATATCTGTTGTTCAGCATTCCTTCGCTATTTGTCCCAGCTGTACATGTACGTTGATTGATTGTATCGTACCCACTGTGCACCTGTATTCACCAAGGCACCGATGAACTACAACCACAATAATTGGTGAACTGGAATGCTTGAGAATATCTACGTAGTATCAGATAAGTTTAAAATAAGACTGCTCCTAAGGCGTAAGTATCCATAACTGTAAGCATCGTGACGTCACAGGCATAGCCTTCACTGGAGGTTTCATATTGATATATATTCAAACAATACCATACTCTCAATCACAGCATTCACTTGAATTCATCTTGGTGGTTGATATTTACATTAATTTCATTTTCTTTTGTATGGTGAGCTGAACTGTGCCCATACAGGGTGTGTAACGATCCATATATTTTATTAGTAAGGGACATGACTATTTCTTTTATTCTGGTCCAAGTTATCTAAGCGTAAGGGAAGACAAAACTTCTACATAGTTATATATTCTTATTATACCATTTGCAGGTATCTATTTTTTATATTTTAGTAATATTGGTGCAGTGGGTTGTCCCATTCCATCAGGGTGGTTTCGGATTTTTCACTAGCGATAAATCCGTGGCGCTCCGGAAAATTAACCCCATATTTCAATCTTATCGAAATCAATTTATATTGTCGAATCCACGCCTACTGCGCTGCTGGGTATGTTAGAGGCGTGACACATCATTGCACATTCACCGCTCTCCTTTCCTAAATTTCGCCCCTAACAGTGTCGCCAAAACTTTGCCACCTGAATTGATTATGGAAATAATGCTAAAAATTTTTGTATTGCTCATGAACGTAGGGAGTAATTTCCCAAAAAAGGAATGAAAAAACTGCATTATTGTTCATTTTTATTTGACAAAGTTCCTAAAATCTTTGATGTTTGCCAATTTTATATGTATTTGAGCAAATTACTACCTACGTTTCCGACCAACTAAAAAAACTTTTGCATTATTTCAGCAACACATATTTTTTCGTTTATTGTACACTAAAAAAATCCGTTTGCAACTTTTGATTATGGAAATAGTACAAAGGTTTCTTAAGTTGGTCGGAAACGTAGGTAGTAAATTCCTATAAAATATATAAAAATTGCCACCATCACAGATTTCCTAACTTTGACAAGTAAAAAAAATTGGCATTTTTTTCATTCTTTAAAAATTTGACCAATTTCCCGAAATCTCTGGTGTTGGCTTGAATAAGTTTTCTGTGAAATTACTTCATTTTTCCATTATTTCCATAATCAATTCAGGTTGCGAACAAAATTTTTCAGTGTAACAGTAACAAAAAAAATATATGTTGCCGTCATCGGCGGAGGTGACAAAGTTTCGGCGAGACTTATGACAGAAAAGAAGGTTTTTTTCCGATTGACACTCAGGTTTATTTCGGCTGAGTTATCAACAAAAGTATGAATAAATGATTTATTTACTCTGATCCCAAATTGGAAATGGTCGCAAAATTGGGGAAAGATAAAGGTTGATATTTTCTTTGTTTGCGTCATTTTGCGACTCTTTTTCATTTTTAATCTACAAAATAACAAGAATTGTTTATAATTTACATTTTTAACAATGTTGCCGATCTTATACAGGGACACAAAATTTTATTGTTTTATTGCGCACTAAAATAGAACATTTGTGAAAGTTTGCATTGTTTTGCTATGTTTTTCCAACTTTTGATTTTATATGCTAAATTGATTGTACTCCGTGTTCCTTAAACTACAACAAATATTTTGCCTCACGACTAAATATTCCCGCGTTTTTATCGGAAGAATCAAGTTACAGTTTCAAGATCATAATAACATCCATCAATAACACTTGACTCGACTGTTTGTTGCCTTGTCGGCGAACTGATAGCGCTGGCTATCGTTTTAAAATTCATTTCCATTAGTCCGATAGGTATCGGAAAATTTTCGAATAGAAAGGTTTTATTTACTTCATAAATAATTTTTTCATATTTCACTCAGTTGACAAACGTTATAGCGGTAATTTTTTTTATCTTTTCTTGGGTGCTTTCGTCGCAGAAGGGAGAGTTGTTGTATTGCATGATCTTTTATCTACTTTTTATCGATTTATTTGTTCTCAAAAAAGCCTTTTCAGGTGAAGAACAAGTAATTATAATAAAGATTTCAAGAAAAAATAAATGTAAAATCATCAAGATTACAGTTGAAAAATATTTGAAGTCAAAAGAGAAAATCAAAGCTAATCATTGTTAATATGAGCTGCATATTATTATATGAATAAAAGTAGGTGTAGAGGTATGTATACATACAACTAGGTACAATTGTTCTTCGTATTTTTAGGTGTAGAACATATCAATATAATAATAATATTACTTTTATTGCACACCAATTTCCATAACATTCCAAAAATAGTAATACATCAATACAAATCTGATGATAGGTGAGCAACGGACATTAGGCTTAGATTTCTGAGTTGCCTCGTATCTGATCTTCCACCAATACCTCATTCAAAAACAAACATAACATAGGCCTGAAATGAGTGATGAAAACAGTGGGAACGTGGTGGAAAAGAGAGAGAGAGGAGAGAGGAGGTCAGTAGACTGAGAGTGAAGGAGTAGGAAGAAAATATTTTTTACATTTGTCGGTGCGATTTCTGCTGTTGTAACACTTCAGTCATGCTGACTGAAAAATACGTACTTTTAAAATGTTTCTTCAAAGGTATTGGCCGTTAGGTCAAACAGTTATGGTTGGTTCCATGTGTTTATATAGGTGTCCGACATACCATACGAGATCGAGTGCTTAAACAATTTTTTGTGAGCAGGAATTGTCAAAACCAATTTTCTTAGCAGTTTCAAGTTGTGGACATCTGGTCTATAAGTTGGATGGTATTGTAGGTGGAGAGCCAGTACAAATCTTTTTTTGACATAAACTGGATCTACTTCTAATACCAAAAATCTGTCTCGTGCATGAATTTTGTAGTTTCTGTATGCGCTTTATGACATTGCTATCTATCTATAGAATTTTGGTATACCACATCGCAGTGATCAAGGGGAAGCAAAAATTGTGAATCGCATAATATTTTTTTTAACTGCTGTTTTTAGAAATTTTCTTTGCTAATAAATCAACTTCAGGAATACATAAACATTTCTGAGTTTATTACTGATGATACAGGGATTGACAGAAACACCGTTGAAGCTCCGACTGGCAATAATAAATACCAAAAAGTTCTTCCAGGAGTTGTTATTCCGTCATCATCCAAAAGTGCCTTGTTTTGGCCAGAGCCGACCGCGTCAAAAAAATGGAAGGTGAAGGAAGAAAAGGTACCGTCTGTAACGACATCAGATACCTGGAAAGCATACTATTCAAAGAAAAACGAGGAAAAAAAATTGAAGAGGAAAAGAAGCAACGGAGGCGGAAGAGAATGGAAAAGAAAATGATGGCTGATGAAGAAAATGCTCGCAAAAGAAGAAAGCGATCAAATAAAAACAATGAGGATGATAAGGAAAATCAGAGCAGTGACAATAAGGGAGTAGGAAACGTTGAAAATGAAAATATTCAAGAGTGTGAACTAGCCAATACTCAACAACTAAATGAACATTTGATACCTGAAACCAAAGTAAATGATTATGTTCAAATAACCTATGAACAAGAACTGTACCCAGGCATCATTACGGAAATCAAAGACAGTGGCGTGAAGGTGGAGACAATGTGTATGAGTGGACCTAACCACTGGAAATGGCCGAAAGTTGATGACGAAATTTGGTATAGATTAAAACAAAAATTATAAAGAAGATTAGTCAGCCGGTGCAAGTAAATAGAAGAAATGTTTTTGAAGTCAAAGAACTAGACGTTGCTTGAAACTGTAATTCCCGTTTCTGAAATTTTCCTTCTTAAAATGTAGAGATTTCTAATTCTGAATAAATTACATTTTTTCAATTGGTTTGTATTCTTTCTTATGAATGAACTGAAAATTGCAGTTTTAATATGTAATATTAGGCCTGGAAACTTTTGTTTGCACTATTTGTTACCGCACACTGATCAATTATCACATGAATAATCAATTATTAGAATGTCTGATTCAGATACATGTTTTGTGTCAGATTTAGCAACACTATCGAAAATTGGCTCAAATCTTGTCAAAATTGTGGCCAATCAACTCCAATTGATGTCGAATACAAGTACGGTGATACCATCAACAAAAATATTTCATTTCTCCAATTCCCAACAATTAGGAAGGCATATTAAGGAATATCTTCAAGAAAAAAGTATATACTGAGAGCAACATGAATTATTTCAAGTCTAAAAGCTATTTCATTATTTATTCCAGTGGAATATAAGTCTCACCAATCTTGAATTGTCTGAATTAGGGTCATTTACCTTATTATGTTGGGCAACGTAACATCTGATTTGATATTCCATAACTTTTTCAAGAATTTTTGAGGAGGTTAGAAGAACACTAATTGATTTCAGGTCATTATAACTATGTGGATTGCTAGTTTTTTTCATAGACTGGGAAAGTAATTTTGATTTATACATTCATTCATAATGTGAGTTATTATAGATACCATCAGATGTTTATAAACAAGTTTACACAGAAGTTTATAATAGTAATATTTATCCCACCGTCATCATAGTCCTGGGTTTTATATAATTAATAAATTTAGAAATTTCCATTTCGTCAATGAAAAATTGAATGGTTTATTTCATACTTCTGTGCTATTGGAATAATGAAAGTTCATTGGATATGAACTAGGTAGACCATAATCAGTAGATCTCAGGAAAAAGTATTAATTGCTACGGCATTTTTAAGTTGCTCTGGTAGTTATTTTTTTTTCTTTGGTGTCTTGGCATCGACTGCTATGGTCATTAGCCATGCGGCACCTCAGGAGCAGCACTGGTAATTGGAACGCAACAGTGAATCGTGCAGGACTCACCCCAGTCCAGCCACGAGATTTGAATAATTTAATAGTTCAAATTAAATTAAAAAATCCCAGCCTCAACTGGGGCTCGAACTCCGGACCTTTCGACCCAAAGTCGGACGCTCTAACCACTGCGCCATGCCCTGTTTCTATTATGGTGTCATTTAGTGCCTTAAGTTTGTTTCGTTTTTTCTTGATTTCTGTGAATTTAAGTTTAAAACCAGGTATGCATTTTTTTCAACGTTTACAGCTGTGTTAGTCAAATTCCTAAGTTCTTCATAATAATTCTAATGTTGAGGAAGTTTTAAAATTTTAAAAGTAGCTAGCGCCTTATTCCTGAGTGTTTGCATCAATCTGATGTTGTCAGTAATCCAAGGAGTTTACTTTTTTGGTAAATATTTTCATCTGGGGCATCATGATTATGAATTTGCAGAATAAATTGATTTACGTACGAGACAGTGTGATCCAAATCGTCCGTTACATAAATTAAGCACCAATGAATATAATGAAGATTAAATGAAACAATAATTTGAAATCGTGAAGCATAGCTGTATTCATATTGAAGAGCTAATAACCTGAAATAGTTTCAAATGCTCTATCAAATAGAAATATTATATATCAACGGAAATCGAACCACAATCTATGACTGATTCGAAAGGCGACCCCAATCACGGAACTAAACGCGCCATAGTTCGTGTAACAGGCATACTCAAATTTTAAAATTCATAACAATAAAAATAACAGACATATGACTCTGAAAACACATGTCGAGGTATCTCAAACCATCTGAAAAATTATCAAGATTTCATCAATGATTATATAATCAATTCCTCTCCACACGCTAACACGTTGAATTTCCACTCGAATAACACTCCACCAAGTGTAACAACTTAAATTTTTCTCCTACCACAAAGTGCTCCTATCTATAATATTCAAGGCTTATGGGGTGGACAAAATCAATATTGACATGCTGACCAATAATTCCTTCTATCATTTGCCAATTCGACACCCGTAGAGGAGTAATCATTCAGTCCGAGAGTCATGTGCCATGAGAAGTTGAAGTGAACCAAGAATGAAAGCAAAATGTCATACAAGCAAGCCGGTTTGAATTTCAGATTCAAGCGCAGTATTTCTTACATTCCACCAAAAACCCCTACAATCAGATTCACCATTTTAACAGAATGGTTTGAGTGCAGCCTGCTTCAAATAAATCCAGCGGAAAATAAAGCGCTTTATTCACCTACAGCGGCTGGTAGTTGTCAGCCGTCTATCACGTGAAGCGTAAAAGCGGCTGCAACGACTGCACGCTGCTAGACGCACCCGTTCTATCTATTGTCAAATTTAGCTGTCAGTCAAACTACGCTAAAAGCGGACCCTATTCTCAAATCGTGACATATTTTGTCGCATGCGAGAAATGCTCTTTGTCGAACGAAATCTGAATATTCTTATTCTCAAATGTTGCTTCGCAAATTTTTGATAGACAAATTGTGGAATGGTCAAAGGCAGTCGACAATTTATGTCGAATGCGAGAATTTCATAAGATGCGAAATTTATAGGTTGGGTCCAATAGTTTATAGTAAATGTCAAAACATTCTTTGATACTATTTCAGAGATTTTTGTAGTGAGAGTTTTCAGTAATAGCTATAGAAAATTTAGAAAATCAAGAAATTTATCAGCGGCCTCGAGAGAGACGAGTAATATACAGGAGTGCTTTTACATTCTCATCTGAGAAAAATGTATTAAAACCTTCAGATTAACTCAAGAATTCTCCCATAAAAGAGGCTCATTTTCGTTTGCTTGCATTAAATTTTTTTAAGTTCGCTTTTGATTTTGGCTGCGATAATTTTTATTGGCTTCACTTTCCATGTTTCTACTTTACTAATTCTGATGTGAAAAGTAATCTTTTCCAAAGGCAAATGTCATTTTATTTGTTGTTGATATTAACGTTTTACAAGAGAAGGGGCATAGAACACGATCTAAGGCTTGAGTGTTGAAGGTGGCTAAAGGGTTAAAATAAGGCTGTAATCTTGTAAAGAAAAATCGAGATTTTAACAGGTTTTCCCACGCAAGCCCATCGAAACTATGAAAACCTACATGGTCACTGCACCGAAAAACATAATGGCTTGAGTGGCGTGAATGAAAAAGTAGATTTTGTCGTCGGAAAATTTAATGGAAATTCTTTTTGATTTTTCCATATGTTTTCCCCACGAGCCACTCGTAAATTTCCCTTAATTTTACTCAACATCGACTTACTTTTCAACCCTATTCGAGGCTTGTATGTGAAAATGGGGCACCTAAATCTGTCACTATCTGACGGTCTATAATGCACGATACTGGACACTTCATCAAATATCAAATATAAACAATTAATCCGGTTTCTGAAAACTCTTTGTTTTGACTTTTGAGTTTGACAGATCTAACTTGGATCGCATTCATCGCTGCTAGACGAACGGGCAGTAGTTCATGCACTTTCGATGTCTCAAGGCCAAAGAGGGGAATATAAAAGTGGGCGTGTCAATGCGCTCCCAATGTAGGAAACGGAACGGTCAAATGCACATTATGTCCTCAATGCATGGAACGGAACAAGCCTTAGATGTCGAATCCATTTGAGAATACCACATGCCAATGTTGTGCGACAATTTCTATCGACATATGTCGAATTCGACAAATCTCACTCGACATTCGAGAATAGGCCGCCTGCTGGTCCTAAATCTTGGAAATTAGAAGTCCAGCCAAACCTTAAATTTGTAGATTTTTTTGGGTGTCTAAAACGTGGAAAATCATAAGGAATTGTAATGAGTTACCTACATACCGGATGATGCAAAAAGTATTCTCATCCGCCTTTTCCCCTTGTTTTTCAAGATACGAAAATGAAATTGTATATGGTCATTACAAACATGAATCGTCATATTTTGGTGATCTTGAAATATTTTTATAACTACTAATTTCGCTGGAAGTATTTTTATAACAGGAACGTAGGAACTTCAAAGGGATATCCTATGTATGTTTGGAATAAAAATACGTACACACATACTGTTTATTTCTTACAAGTTCATTAAATGCAAAGCTTGAAATTTTTTTGTTGCTGCTCTTAAAATCTCTATTGCTGTATTTTAACAGCCCACAAATTACTTCAGAGTGATATTCTACAAAATATACATAAAAATCAGCCACACAAATTTAAGTCAAGTAATTCTTATTTTTAGTTACCTTTCTCACCTGCTACCCGCCCAGGTGTCACAGAGCGAACTCCACAAGCACGCATGTATTAAAAGTACATGAGACACCACTCAGAACCTCAGTCTTCATCTTTTCAAAAATAAGTTATGTCTGAAAGCCCTGTGATTTTACTCATAAGGAAATCTTAACAAAATCTTTAATTTATAAAAATTCTGTTTTCTTTTAAATTTCTTTTTGAACAAAAATCCCCCCAGACTCGAAGCCGTTTCCAATCGAGATGGCTGACCCTAGTGTGATGCGTCTGCTGGGTTAAAAAAAAACATTGTTGGAGACGAAATTTGAACTCGGAGCTCCGGGGTGATAGCTAGTTACTCTGTCCACTAACCCACCATGGGTTACAGAAATAAAGCTGTTGAGTAGTGTTTTTACGTACCTCGATTCCCTAATATCTGAAGAATGGTCATCTGGTCAAGCTAGCAGGTAGGCATGCGACCATAATATATACTAACACAACTCAATCGTACACATTTCGTTCGTTTAAAAATAAGTAACGTCTGACGGCTCTGGGATCTTGGACTATTAGGTTTCTCTGTAGCATTCCCTGGAAAATTCAGTCAAGTCCTGCTGCCTTACATGGGATGAGCACGTTCACTGCCCCGGCTAAGGCTTCGGGCATAACGACCCACTTCGTCAGTTGTCAATCCCCTACTGTGCCGTATCCTTACAATCCTTACCCACTAGACAATAAAATGCACGGATGAATAGTCATTAAATCGCTAACAAGTTTGTATAGTTATTCTGTCTGCGTAAGTCAGGTTAGGTTAGGTTGGCTAGTAATTCGCGCATTTTCAACTCAGTTTGCCTTCTTGTCAGTCATATAAACTTACCGCCATTACTTACGACTTTACTGTCGTATATCCGTACCTTACTTTTTGTTCGTATGTCGTCTTCGATACCGCCTGGCGGCCTATTCTCGAATGTCGAGTGAGATTTGTCGCATTCGACATAGGTCGATGGAAATTGTCGCACAACATTGGCATGTGGTATTCTCAAATGGGCTTGACATAAATTTTGTCTAATAACATGAGCTGGCAACACCGAATTTTAGATGTTAGATTGTGTTCTATGCCCCTTCTCTTGTAAAACGTTCATAATAATAACAAATAAAATGACATTTGCTTTTGGAAGTAACATTACATCAGAAAAATAAAGTAGAAATATGGAAAGAGAAGCCAAAAAAAATGATGGCACCCAAAATCAAAAGCGAACTTTAAAAAAATATAATGCAAGAAAAAGAAAATGAGCCTCTTTTATCGGAGAATTCTTCAGTTTATCTGAACGTTTTAATACATTTTTCTCAGATGAGAATTAAAAGCACCCCTGTATAATATTAATCGTTTCTCTCGAGGCCGTAGATAAATTTCCTGATTTTCCAAATTTTCTATAGCTATTAGTAAAGATGCCATTCTCTCACTATAAAAATCTCTGAAAAAGTATCAATGAATGTTTTGACATTTACCTACTATAAACTATTGGACCCAACCTATAAATTTCGCATCTTATAAAATTCTCGCATTCGACATAAATTGTCGACTGCCTTTGACCATTCTACAATTTGTCTATCCAAAATTTGCGAATGCGACATTTGAGAATAAGGATATTCAGATTTCGTTCGACAAAGAGCATATCTCGCATGCGACAAAATATGTCACGGTTTGAGAATAGGGTCCCTGGGAGGTGTAACTCCAGCAGAAACATCTGTGGTAATATTCGGAAGGTGTTGTCAATATGTCCCATTTGGTTTCTTCAAATAAGGTTGTTATGCACAGAACTCATACTTTTATATCTTATGACAGATATAAGTATGAGTTCTGTGTTGTTATGTATATTTATGTCTCGTTAAGGCTATTCCACATAAAGGCAGTAGCAACTAGCAGTGGCACTAGTGGCAGTGACTCCGCCCCTTTTGACGGTGTTACATTGGAATAGAAATTGTCAACTAATTGTTTCTGGGTTTCGTTCGATTATTGACTCCATCGAGTAGAATTTACGGAATTGCGTTCGAAAATCGTGTAGTTGTGTTTATTTTACTCCAAGACTGTCGTTCGAAAATACCCGAGTATTCGTCATGGAGTTAACTCTCATAACTCTACAAAATAGGTAGGTAAATTTTAACCCGATCGCAGATTGACGCATATGACGCAGATCGCACTCACACACTCACACTGCACACATCTGTTAGAGTGAGGAAAGACCATATAAGTGGCAATTTTCAATAAAACAGAAAACAGTACCAAAATGGAAGTATGGAAGAGTACCTCAACATAACCTATATTTCAATATTTCAAAACAACTCCGTTCGTCTGTTCGAATATTATCTGAATAGTAGTTAACTCCAGAGTAAATTTATGAAACCTTCCAAAACTTTACTCAACTCTTGGGAGTTAATATTCGAACGCACCCCTTAAAAGCAGTTGAAAGGAATCATATCTATCTCAATAAAATTCCAAGATATTTTTAAGGTTAGAAATGCGAAAACTGCTAGATTTTACTGCAAAAAGTAAAAATGAATCAAAGTTTCAGCAGCATGACCATGAATTTTCAGCTTCGTCTAAACCTCTTTGCCATTGGTTATCTTATCAATAGAGGGGGGTGACGCCACTGCTACTGCCATTATGTGAAGCAGCCTTTACTCGATTAGGATTATCAAGTTTCGTTGTATAATCATAACGAATACCATTCTAGCAAATGGAAATAATAAATTATACTTACCTACTAAAGCTTATTCATACCCTCGCCAATTTTGCAACATTTCTGCGAATAAAATGGCTGTCAGTCATGCCGGACCAACCATGTTGGCAGCCATTTATTCACTGAAAAATTGCGAAATTCGCGAGGGTATGAATGAGACTTTAAGTTACCCTCGTGAATAGAGAGGAAAGTAATGACGGCGGATGACGCCACAAATGTCATTCTTGTTAAAAACTCCGAACAATAAAAGACATAGAGATGCCATTTCTATAATCACAACACACATTTGTTATGAAAGCTACATAAAACTATCCTTTGTTATAGATAGTGAGGGGTAAAACTCCGAGTTCGGAGGGGGAGATTTGTTATTGTTATGATATTCGGACGAAAGCGTAGAGCCAGTGGCGTGCTGATAAATTTTCTCATGTTTCATTTTTAATTAAAAATATGTATAATTAGACACGGTCTCACATGTATTGGTATCGATAGGAGACCACATGCCTGGTTAGAAAGTACGTGTGTTATCAATCTTGACGTCTAATGCTTAGCGGAAGTGCAGTTTCCGTAAGTTAAAAAGTGAATGCGCCACCAATAATTTCTAAGTCACCCCGAGGACCCACGGCAAATAATAGCCGCCATGTATTCTCACAGGCTACGAGTGTTGTCAGTAGAGAGTAACATATTTTATTACGATGAATAGGTACAAAAATAAGTGACAATTGTAAATGACATGAGAATTGTTAAAACGCCAAGTAAACTACCATGGCATAAACTATTTTTTCTACGATCTTTTAAAAATTGACTTTTATTCGTAAATTGTAAATGCAGAACGATAGTAACTATTGCTGTGTGGCAATATAATCTAAATTGCTTCAAAGAAATGAACACTTACTTTTGATGGTTCAATCAATCAAAAATATTGTATAAAGTATTGTGCGAAGAATTAAATTATTGCTGATGAAGCATAGAATAAGGTCATGAATACTAAAAAAAGTGAAAAAGTCAAAATATCCAAATCTTTGAATCACATTAGTAAACTATACTATAAACTTTATATACGATATACATAAATTATAATACACATAAGAGTTTAAGCATAAACTATAATACACATAAGAGATTACATTCAAATTTATGATGAAAGTGAATCATTGAAATACGCATCCAAAGTGTAGTAAGCTAGTAGCTCTCTAACTCTTTTTCTGATGTTTTTTTTTCTGAATTCAGGTTATTGATATTCTGAGGCAGATGATTGAAATTTTTTTTAGAGTTGTCAAAAAGTTATTTCTTAACTTGTGTGGAGTTAGGCTTAGTGAGCGATCGATATTACATGTCTGTCGGTAGAAAATCGATAATTTCTTATGTAGTTATTATTTAACTTCTTGCATCTCCAAAAGAATTGAATAAATTCAATGAGGGATCTCCCGAAATTGGGAAGGAGTATTAAAAATACTACTAACCAATTGATTAGATTTCAAACCTGCGATGATTCACAGTGTTCCATTCACTGTAAAGAAGTTTATGTCCACGTCACTGACAATATTCCAGATCGATTATTCTTATTGATATATGTGATATTCCTTGTATATAAAATCTTGTTCAAATGGGAATATCGACAACTTCCGATGAACGGATTACCTACGTGATAATCCCTGTATGTCAACAAAACATTCCAATATCCATTAGATATAGCTAGTGGCTTATGATTTGAATTTGGTTAATGGAGAGTTGAGTTTGCTTACTTACTTACTCACTTACTTACTATCTAGTATACCTACATTTCAACAAGTTTTTTTCCTATTTATTGACAGGTGATCGTTCAGTCGCTTTACATGGTGAAATAGTTTTTTACAGCTATTTCAACAAATAGTGTATTTTTGTCTCAAAATTGGGATAAAAATGAGCAAATTCAATGAAAATCAACTTATTAATACCAATGAAAAGGTCAAGTACGGTTTATGCCATGATTACCATGCTGTGACGCCCATGGTTTGATTTGACAAGATGACAAATAAGTCGTAAACGGACGTAAACAAACATGATCGCCAAGTTAAGAGTGAATATAATACGGAATTCCAACCTGATCATCGAGTGCAAACGAATATGTCCGACAACACCCTTTTTTAACATGAATCGGGCTGAGATGTTTGTAAACAACGTCGGGTATGTTGCTTTCGAAAAAGAGACAGAAGAGCCCTCTCTATATCTTTTATTACTCGGAGGTTAAAAACTGATTCCAAACAAACCTCCGTCAAATTCAAATCAGCTTGATCGATAACTCCGATATTGTTTCTGTTGAGGTTTTACAACTTCTTTTGCCTGAGAAAACAAAATTCAAACAACCAAACACAAACTAATAAGCAAAGCAGCAAATCATCAACAAAGAATGTCACCTAAAATTCTTTGTTTGGAATCAGATTTTGACAAGTATGACATTTGTAGTTGAAGAGCTGCCTATATGATTTACTGACAGGTAAGGAAGCCGTCTGCTAATCTTCTGTTTCAGCGAAATATTTTCACTGGAAACTCTCGGTCAGCAAAGTCTTTCGAAAAATTACACGAATAAACCACCCCCGAATAGGTGTGGATTAGAATTTTGAATATGGTGGCAAGAAGGTATTCTTCTATATATTTTTTTTTTGCATTATCATTTCGATGTTCGCAGTAAAAGTCTGAAATCAACGAATTTTTAATTCCAGTCAGCAAAGTAGTTTTTCCCCATTTTCGTTTAATTCCATAGACATATAATAATGACTGGCTGTCATGTGACTTTCATACACAGTTCCTTGCGTTGCGGCCATAGAAATATAATGTTATATTTCTATGGTTGCGGCCCACGGATAATAGAGACACGGTCGTCGCTTGTGACGTCATTGTAGTATATTTGCGCGGAAATTTAAAAGACTTATTCAGTACTGTAGTGAACTACTACTAATGCAGTGATGAAATTAGATATGAAATAAACTGAAAGGTTTTTATTGTTTTTATTTGTAAAGTGTATACTGCATATGAATGATGTTTCAACATTAAAATCTTTTTTTCCACATATTTCTACCCATTTATACTTCTTGTCTTTGAATCTTTTGGAAATCTGTGATATGATACGTTCAACTTCTTTGTTTTAGTAGAATAATAATAGTTACAATTAACAACCGCACAATTTGTTCCGCCTGCAGTTGGGAATTTGGAAAAATAGTTTCACGTTTTAGCAATAAGCTTTATTTACCTTGCACATGGAGGTAAGTCCATTATTATTTTGAATTATAAGGTTGTAATGTAAAGTTCTCCCACCCACTACTACTACAGCTTCAACAATAAAAAAACGTTATGGAAAGAAAGGTTCTCTTAAAGACACTATGAACCACAAAAGACAGGGGTCTTTTGTGCTATACCCTTAACAAATATTGTGCTATTAATTATGCACATACATACAATACATAGGTATATGATATTTACGGTCCATTTGTTAACAAAATTATACTACATTGACGTCACAAACTTGGCGGATGCGACGACCGTGTCTCTATTATCCGTGGTTGCGGCCAACGTAAAACCATTGTTTATCACTGAAATGATATTAATTATAATTTCATTTCAGTGTTGTTTATATAGAAGTAAGATAGTTAGCCAACCTTATGGGATTTATATTGGATTCAAATGGATGCGACATGTAGATGGCGACAGTGATCTCGCATCCAAGTCATGTCGTAACTTCAGTGATCTGGCCTCCAAGTCATGTCGTAACTTGATTAATACAATGGGACGGCAGTAAAGTCAGGGTTTTGTGAAGAAATCTGCATTAAAATTACGTCAAATATTCATGTTTGTAACTAATCACGCTAGATGACACTCGCGTTTGTGTCCAATACCTTTTCCACAGGCATTGACTATCTTACTTCTATTTAAACAATGGTAAAACTGCACTGAACTGAAATTATAAAATTATAATTTCATTTCAGTGTAAAACTGTAAAAGTGAGAGATGTAGTCAATGATAGAATACAATTTACAATTTTAGACGTGGCTAGAATCCTAAACGCGGGAAATTTCAAGGCGTTGTATTTTATTATGTTTATCCGGTCAATCACAGGGTTAAATTATAGCACAATGTTTCAATTTCATAGCGATGGTTCATCGGCTAGGATTGCAAGAGTTCCGAACGGCGTCATTGGGCAACACATATTCGGGATTTTTATCTTTTTTACCGATCCGTCATACGGTGATCTAGCCATTTTCAAAATGTTTTGCCTATAGCATAATTTCTCTATCCTTTTCACTACTCCGGCAGCAATGGTCTCTCTCTCTCAGACCCAGTACATAATCACGTCCCTTTGGAAATTGCCGATGTTCGCTATGCAACTGGTAATCAAAATCAGATGTATGTTACTGGGTCATTGTGTCAAGTTCACCGACTTCGGTCATCGACCTGCTCTTGGACCTGCCACTTTGCCAGGCGCGTACTGGGACAGTTTTGTTAATGGAAAGTGTGAATTTTCCCCATAAAGACCCCAGCTATATTATCTTTACAAAATTCGTTATTTCATTAATTCGTGCATGAGTTGGCCAAACGACAAAAAAGGTAAATGGGATAGAGAATCGATGAAAATAAAATAAATTTTTAGCACGTGAATTTAATGGTAGGTAGGTACCTAACCTATAAAGGAGGCATAATAATATATGATAGAAGATAGTTACAACTGTTTGCAAGTGTCCAAAAATCTTTTTTTGAATAAAATAATATACCTAATGCTTTTTATATAAAGCAAAATACTCATCCGAGGCACACAAACGTATTACTTTTTATCAGTTAGATAGATAGATAGATAGATAGTTTATTTGACTATATTATATACAATCGCATATTTATAGCAGGTCATTTCTGGATTTTTTAAAATATTAACATACAAAACAAAAACAACAAAGTAGAGGCATCGTCCATAGATATACTAATTCTATGGACGATGGTAGAGGTACAACAACTTGAATAAGTGAATAAATAATACATGTAAAATAAATCAAACATGTAAATAAATGAAACATGTAAATAAATAACACATATAAATGAATAAAACATATAAATAGATAAAATTTTATTCAAATTTCGGTGGGTATGTTCCCGAACACAGAACACGGTTGTGGAGTTTTTTCAAAGTATTCATTGACAGAGTAGAAACTACTATTTGAGAAAAACGATTTCATTACTTGTTTGAACTTATTCATATGTAGCAGTTTAATATGTCGCGGAAGAACATTATAGAGGCCGAAGTCTAGAGAATTATTTTTAGAAACTGAAAGCCTATGCCTAGGAATCCTGATGTTGTCAGCTTTCCTAGTGTTGTAGTGATGAATACGGTTCAGTTTCTATATTCTTCAACTATATCTCATAATATACTTCAGTTTCCAATATCTTATCCACAGTATTCCAATAATTTCATTTTTATACTCTCAAAATAAATAGGTATGTCATCACATGTCTATTAATTTCAGTCAGAAACCTCTAAATAAGTAGATCTTTTTTCTTACTTCTATCACTGCAATTTCAGATGCACATCCAAAAGCTCCTTCTCGATAATTTTTTTGGAGATTGCCGCTAATAAAAAGAACTATGAGCTGTGCAGTGCTGCTCCTGAGGTGGCAGGTGGCGTATGGATTCAGTAACAAGGCCTACCCAAAACACCTGGCTGATGACAATAGCAGTCGATGCCAAAACACCAAGGAAAAAAATAGCTATTGATGTAACGGGATTATTATGCGATTTATAATAATCGAGGGCGTTGCCAGGCGACGAGGCGCTTGCTTCGCTCCGAGTCGTCAGGCGACTTGGAGTGAAGCAAGTGCCTGATGAAACTTCCGAGATTTATTCAAATTATGCATAATAATCTAGTTAACTTCAAAGCTTTATCGTATCATTGACAACGATGATGTGAAAACAAAATCAACAACTTTGGTTATTGCCATTTGAGCTTGATAGGTATCTAGGGTATTATTAAGTAACATACGTATTTTATTTTGTAACTAATGTTTTACGTGTTGTTGTGATGTTTTGATGTTAATTATTTTTAATAAAGATGTAATTTAAAGGAAGCTTAATTTTCAATAATACGATAAAAAATATAGTACCTGCTTTCTTATAAAAAAAAACAAGTGACGTGTGTAGGTATAATTCTTTTACTACGATTTCCCTCTTGATCTAAATACAAACAACACTTTATTCGTATCGGTGGATTAGGTATTATCAATTCCTACTTAGTTTAAATACTTTGAATGGCGTCCATTTTCCATTTCTAGTGCCTTCTTGACTTCGTTTAATTGGACGGGTTCGAATCATTTCAGATTTCCATTGCTTTTTTATTATGAATTCAATTAGCAACTGGTTAGATTCAGAATAAAATACCTACCCAATTTTAAAATAATGAAAATACCTAAGTAGGCATTGATGTGTTTCAATTGAAATTCTAATAAGCTGATGACGGTAGTTACAACATTGTATCATAAATATATTTACCTGATTATTTGAGACAAAGTAAATATGTATTATCTTGTCAATTTCAAATCTATAATTTCTTGCAAAACCTCACCCTTTGAAATAAACCAAAAATTCTTTAATAAAACACTCCTTTGTTTATCGATAATTCTTTATTTATGAACTACTCGTTCTAATACCAACCAATATTTGGAAAATACAGTCCTGCTTCACAATCGTATTCTCGCAGTCCTGCTGAACTCAACACTTGTTAAATTTGGTATGGAAATAACCTTGACGAGTATGCGGCATCCAGGACCGGTCCTATATGTATTTGGCAACACTAGTCGAGAAACATTTCGGCACCTCCTTTCACCCCTCATAATTATTTCAATATCTCGTGTCATAGTAGAGTTAGTCACAAAGCCAATAGGGGTTTTTCAGGTCAGATACTTTTTATTGCTCTGACATTTATAATAATATTGTACACTCGTATAGAGTGTACCCAAAGCATAGCCAGTACGGGACAGGACGGCTATATTTGGCATTGCGCCCTGGAATGACTTACTGATTTTAGGTGTCGTATTCACCTTTCAGCTGTAGGATAACCCGGAAAATATAAAGCATTACTTGAGTTTCAATAAAAACACCGATACACAGGAAAAGTGTTGTTATAATTGACTGTTTTTGATGCAATACCACGAAAAGTATACCCTCAGGTTAGGTATTACCACATTGGAACAATTATTTTTACCGGAAATTTGACAATAAGGCTTAAAACGAAAACAAATTCTTTCAGACGGTCTTTCGGATCAATCTGGCTTGCTTATTTACTTTCGAAAGAGATGATAGTAATACCTTTGTCTTTCCTGGAATATTATACCAAAGTAGACACAACGTTTTTGGAGTTATAATTTCGGAAAACTCTTTCACAGACATTGGCAAAGTGAGTAGAATTCTAGGAGCAACAAATAAGTATAGGAATATTTGTATTCCAGATTAGAATGGTATTACATATACCACTTAACAGTTTTTGAGGGGTTAGGCTATCATCCACACGTGACGACCAATGCCACTGAGTTCAGAATATAGTACGAAATCGTCAATATCACATCGACCCTGGGGTGGGATTACGTGAGCCATAGAATTCTATAGTCGACAATTATGTCTCTGTCTCTCCCGTGAATTCAACTATAATGACACCTCACTTATTCGATGAAAAGTATAATTATATGGCTCACGGAATCCCACCCCTGACCTCCCATTCTTATTGGTAAGTGTTTAACCGTTCCTGAGTGCTAGAATAACAGTTTAATCTCTGCAGAGTTTCTGTTTTTGGGGTCTTGATGTATGTTGTACAAAATCCAAATACACAAGAGAATTCTTTCAACTGAGAAAATCTCTTCATTACAGCATTATTAGCTGTGTCCATAAGCTGGAACTAGAAATGAATTTTTAAAAATGTCCAAGAGGTCAGCTACAAACTCGTCTCTTGCCTCATGGCCAAACATTCACTTCTTTCTTAGAACGCAGACCTCTTTCTCAAAAACTGTTTCCAATCCATCTTTTGTTGGCAGGCAATCTGGAAAGCTTGAAGTAGGTGGCGCTGGTTAGGCTGGAGTCTTTTAATTGTCATTTGTCAATGTGAGCTTATTTAAATATTCAAAAATGTTGATGTTTCTCATTGTCACAGTGTCACATACATGTGTGTTGATGTGCACAATATCTATTGCAGGCACAGTCCATGGTCCATGTCATCTGGAAACTAATACTGAATGAATCATTATGTGGCCATAATATCTGCAATCACATTTTTCAACTATTTAGCTAGTTTCAAAATTACCGTTTTTGTCATACACATAAGATGCCGATCTGGAATCAAACAAGTCAAATTATTCATTATTCCAATCTGAGAACCTTCCTGTTAAAGGCTCGTTCATACCCTTGCAAATATTTGTAATTTTTTCGCGATTCGAAACATACGGGGAAAAAATAGCGGGGACAGATGAATCAGTAATGCATTACCTAATAAATAACCCCAAATACTGAGAAATGACATGTATAGTTCATCATTCACCGCATGAATCAAATCACAAAAAATGCGAAGGTCTGCAAGGGTATGAACGTTTATGTTTTGGACATTGTGCAAAGAAACCATCATACGGTAGCTTGCTTTTACATCGCTTGCTGTAATGAGTTTTCACTTAAATAATGTTTCATTAATTAATGAGAACATTATACAAAAAACTCCGCCGTACCTACCTCCCCTAAATTTTTGTCGCTCTTGGCAGCTGCACAGTAGTTCGCCTACATCTATGAGCCGGCCCTGGCGGCATCGTCAGTTTTCTATCTGTTCGTATCTAACCTACCTCAACGTATGCAACACATTTAACAACTGTTTACAGCTGGTTGTCAATATTGCACCGAATAAAGTTGAAATGATTATCCATCACTCCGTTTTATTTGTCAATGTTACAATATCATCTGGCCAACATTTTCCAACTTGAGTACAACTTCTCACAAATCAAGCAATATGTTTTACAGGAGTGATCACATGAAAACCAAACATTGGATTCATTGAACGAGTTTAAATTCTATTATCTCTTAGATTACGAGATACACTGCTATCCACCAAAAGCAATGAAGAAAAAAGATAAAATATGCAAAATAACGTTTCCTTCAACTATTATATCAAGTGTTTTTCGACGACTCTTATATCAACAGAGAAAAATTGGAGGATTCATTCATTTGACTAACGAAGATAATTTCGAAAAACCTCTCCCCATCATTACAACAAAGATATAAGGCAAATCTGACAGGTAATTACTACTTTCCTGGCTACTACCTTGATGGAAATTGAATTACATCTATCATATACGTGTGATATGTGCATCATGCTCATGGAGACCATATTGCAAGAGATTTCTGTAAAACAGCCCTCGATTAATATGGTCGAACTGATCACCTGGCCTTTTATCAGTGACAGGATAGGCCATACAGCATTGAAACGATGTCTTAACTATATCGATCTTGAGTTCAGTATTTGATCCATTCATATACAGTAAGAGGTCACTGGTTTGACTCGTGAACAAACCAAGGAGCACTCCTCTACAAGAACTTCAAAACTAGTCTGCCAGCTGGTCGCCCTCAGTGGATCAAGCTACAGATCTGTTTGACTCCTAGAAGCACTTTTAATAAGGCCCTCCTTGAAAAACAATGAATAGGTATCTGACAGATGTATTTCACTGTCCTCCGTGGTATCAGCCAGGAATGTAGTTGTCTCTAGTTAGATATTTGCCCCATATTCTACTCCGTAAGAATGACGGAGAAAAGGATATTTAAACTTTGTCAAAATTAACTATTCACTTGGCCTTGTAACTCTACATCAGATTCCTTGACTATGTTGAAACAAGCCTCTCTGTATATACTGATAGTCATTACCAAATTTGTTAATAAACAAAAAAAATTTAAATAATTCCTTTATTGTTCCAGATGTTTACATCAAAGTCAGGCATAATAAATATTGTTTTTATTTTTATTCCAGCCTGAATTAAATAATGGAACATTTAAGTTGTATTATGGTAGCTTGAAAGTTTCTCTTCCTGAATTTTTACATAACATATTTCATGACTAGTATCCTGGCCATTCTTTCTCTGTTTGACAGCAGAACTGAAATAATATTATTAATTTCAATGATAGAACTAACATTATGAATTTCACATATTATGGGTCTACAAAACCTCCACAATTGTTTCACCATAAAATGGCTTTCTATGTAGGAGTACCCTACTTAAAGTACTTCCACTTGAAGAAGCCAATGTATGTTAAACAGCTGTCGTGATTTGGTAAACCCATATGGTGAAAATCCATGCATATTTAGTGTTAATAATAAAACTTCAACACTAATGACTTTCACACATTATGGGTTTACAAAACCATGACAATTGTTTCACCATACGATGGCTTCCTTGAGTCGAAGTACGCTACTTGAAGAAGCCAATGTATGGTGAAACATTGTCGTGATTTTGTAAACCCATTGGTAGCAGATACTTGATGAAAATCCATGCATAAGTTTCTAACAGATCATGGGTTTACATTTACCGTACAATGGCTTCTTCAAGTAGAAGTACAGGGGTACCCTACTCTATTTGAAGTACTTCCATAATCTGTGAAAGGCATTGATGTTGAAGTTTTATTATCAAACTTGATATAGATTTTCTTCAAGTATCGGATACATCGATTCAAAATTATTTTTGATTAGTTTAATAGTATATTTGAAATTTATCAACAATAGTTCAGTTAATTTATGTTATATTTTGTTTCAAGGAATCAACAAATGAAACAATATTTTATATCCCTTAACAATGGTTGAGTGAATTTATGTTGGATTTTGTTGCAGGAAATCAAGAAATGAAACAATTTCTTCAGTGAACGACCCCCAATTTTATGATCAATTATTTATTCCTGGTTTTTGAATACATTCCAAAACTCAGAAACCACCATACAAGAATTTTGTTTTTACTGCATTCAGAATAATGAACTTAGGTTTACTTTACAACTTTGTCATTTATAGATGACACTGGAATAAACAATTTTATATTCAAAAATAACTTGATATAAGAGTGGAGTAAAATTTTTTTCAAACACTATTTGATCATATTCAAAATTGTTTCTGTAGTTGGTAATTTTCATGACTCCCTGGTACCTTGAGCAGTCTATCACTAATTTCTAACGAAAATTGTTCTTTTCTTGTGATGTTTCCCAAAAGAACAATTCAGTAACACCTGTCTCTGATGTTCAAGCCTACCTTTTCCAAAATATCAATTTTCATATTTTTCTTTCTTCTTTTTAATTGACATATCAATTTATAGATTGGTGAAAGAAATATTTTGTCGGCTCATGATTTTGAATTATTTTGTTGAATGCTGAAACAAAAGGAACAAAATATATTTATAGAAGGATCGCAGAACGCCCTCGTAAGTATGAAGTGAAGTGAAACTCCTGCTGTAACCTTCGTAACAAAGTTTTTCAGAATATCTATAAAATATAAAAAAGCAATATGATTATATTTACATTAGGAAAGGAGGAAAAAAAAGATCAGAGAATTTTGACAAAAATAATACTTTCGATGCTCGACTGTTTTTTAATTATGTCTCTAGTGTTTCTATGACTGTTATGAACATTATTTAATGACAATCCTGATGAATAGCACCATAAAAAATTTTTTCCTAAACTTGAGACATCACATAAACAAAAGTTGCAGAACAACAGAAGTAAACTCAAAAGGCTTCTTTTGTCAAGTTTGTTATTTTGTTTATGAATAATTTCAGTACCATGAAGACTATAAAACCTATGAATGATACGGATATAACAGATTAGGGTACTTTATTGGCCTGAACCAATGGTCTCGGCCACAAACATATCGTTGTCTATCATATTAACCGTATCAGCCACATACTGCTGTATATTATTTCATGTCTTCAGTTAATGGAAATGCCTATAATAATAGCTGATCAATCACTTCCCTTTCATTGAAATATGTCATTAATAATTTATCACCTACCATTTTCTCCCATCCAACCTAAAAAGGTTGTGGGTCCAACTCAATGATTTCTGCTGATTGAACTTATATCTCTATGTCATTTCCGGAAAATATCCATTATTTGGCAGGTGATCTCCTTGGGTTCTTATATTTGTTCAATGAAGTAATAAGAACTCGAACAGAATCCACTTGGCTCTATACTTTTGACGATTCTCTACCACACGAAACTTCACAGAGTGACTGTTCCATAGATTTTTTTTCTGCTTTATAGGAATATTACTAATAATTTGCCACATACCACGTCGACAATGACAAAACATCCATTAGATGAATGTTTAAAAAATGTACATGTTACATAGTTTCTAACCAAGTTTTATTTGTATTTTGGATTGGATCTGTCGAAGAAAACATACACACTTTGTCGGTGAACGATTTCTAAAATAAAATAATACTGATCAAAAATCCATTACTCAATATTCACCAATTTATATTCATAACCTTCCATTAGTTCCAAGTTTCATGACAGTATGACATACACAGACGATGAAATGTCGATAAGTTGATATCACAAAAATCTACTTTCGAATAATGCATACTACCACCCTCTATGTATAAGGTACCGTATTATTTTCGGTTCAGCCAAGCGTCAAACCGCATTCGCTTGTAAAGCCTCGTCTGGAATCGTGCTCAGACGTCACAAAAACAGTCATCCCCTCCACAAAAGTTGTTTACATATCATGCAAAAATTTCACATGTTTACGTATCCCGCGATTCATACCTCATGTTAACCTAAAGGCATGGCCGTGTGTACCTATAATGCGGTGCTGTGACCTATCTTGCATTTGAACGCGCCTGGTGTTTACTTATCTTGGAAAAAACATATATATATATATATATATATATATATATATATATATATATATATATATGTACATTACTAAGTTCATGGGTTGAACCACGTTGAGAGTTTATGACTCGACGTTTCGGCTCCTGCTTTGGAGCCATTTTCAAGAGTGTGACTGCGAGGCCTCTATCTGCCTACTCCTCGAGTCGTGGTCTTGAGAGATATCAAGGTCTCAACCTGCCTACTCCTTGATCTCAAAAGACGATCCGATGTTGATTGCACTGTAGTATTTATAGGTGGTTGGCTACCTGGAGGTGGGCGGGTCTTACGGGTTTTCTCGTTTGTCTTGTCTGCTGGTGCCTGCTGTGTAGTTGGAGTTAATGGGATAATAATTGATTGCGGATAAGTTTCACGTGGCCTGGTAATTACGGTTGGAAGAAGGGGCTTCCAAATGGGGTTCAATTTACGGCTATCATCTTTAATGTTCAGGCAATCAGGCCGTTTTTCGATTTCGATGGCTTCTCTGATAAAACGAGAAGTTCTTGAACGTACTGGGGCGATGGTTTTCGTTTTGTCAAAATCTATGGGGTGACCCGTTTGGATGAAATGAAGAGCTAATGCGGAGCTGGTGTCTCGATTTCTAACTGAAAGGGAGTGTTGATAGGATCGAAAATGGATCTGTTTCGAAGTTTCTCCTATATAAGAGTGGGGGCAGATAGAACAGGGAATTTCGTAAATACCATGGTCTTCGTTGGGAATTTTGTCTTTTGTTGGTCTGATGAGGTGTGATAGTTTTTGTTCTGTGGTAAAGATGGTTTTGATATTTGCTTTTCTGAAAAGTCGACTGATTTTGTCCGTCACCCCTTTGATGTAAGGGAAGAAGACTTTGGATGGACGGTCTTCAACTTGTGGTTCGTTTTTGGTTACTAATGGTTTCTGAAGCTGTTTTTGGATGTTTCTGTCTATGTGGTCTGGTCTGTATCCGTTTTGTAGGAGGGCTTGTTTTACGTTGTGAAGTTCGGATTGTCTGTTGTGGTCGTCGGTTAGTCGGATGGAGCGAGATATCAGAGTATTTACGACTGAGTTGAGTTGTGAGGGATGATGGTGGGACTTGGAGTTGAGATATTGGTTGGTGTGGGTGGGTTTTCTATAAACCGTGTACGAGAAACCTTGTTGAGGATTTTTAGTGATTTGTACATCTAAGAATGGCAGAGTTGAATTGCTTTCTATCTCCATCGTGAAGCGAATGTAATGGTGTACTTCGTTCAGATGGGTCAGGAAAGAATCCAGGGTATCTCTCCCGTGGGGCCAGATGACAAAAGTGTCATCAACGTATCGTAACCAGCAGGAAGGTTGAAGAGTGGCTGATGAAAGGGCTTTGGTTTCGAAATCTTCCATGAATATATTGGCAATCGCAGGTGAGAGAGGGGATCCCATAGGGGCACCTTTGATTTGCCTATAAAAAGAGTTTTGGAAGGTGAAGTATGTGTTGGACATACAATGTTTGATTAGAGTGAGGATGTCTTGTGATATGTCGTGCTTGTTTTGTAATATGGTGAGGGTCTCGTCAATAGGGATGTTGGTGAAAAGAGAGACGATGTCGAAGCTGACTAGGATGTCGGAGTTAGATATGTTGAATTCCTTAATTCGATTGATGAAGTGGTAGGAGTTTTTCACGTGGGATTCGGATATTTCAACTATAGGTTGAAGAATGTTAGAAAGATGTTTCGCTAAGCGTTGGGTTGGGCAGTTGAATGCACTGACAATGGGTCTGAGAGGAGTTCCGATTTTGTGAATTTTAGGAAGGCCATATATTTTTGGGATTCGAGAGGATCTCTCCTTCGGTATTAATTGGGACTTGACGTCGGATGGAAGGTTTGATTTATTGATCTGGGCTTTTGTTGTTTTTCCAGGTATGTGGTGGGATCATTGGGGACTTTCTTGTATTCATCTGTACTGATAAGGTAGTTCATTTTGTCGAAATAATCCGACGAATTTAGGATGACGGTTGTATTTCCTTTGTCGGCTGGAAGAATGACTATGTCGGGATTTTGATTTAATTCTTTGAGGGCGTGTCTTTCAGCGGATCGAAGGTTTGTGGAAGGGGGTTTGGCTGAAGATAAGATTTTGGCCACTTCGCGCCTGATGTTTTCGGCGTCGTTTCTTGGTAGATTGAATAGGGCTTCTTCGGTTTGGGTAATGATCTTTTCTACCGGAATGGTTTTGGGGGTGACGGCAAAATTGAATCCTTTGGCAAGAGCTGAGTGTGCAGCATCAGAAATGGGAAAATCAGATATGTTCTTGACGACTTGAATGTCCGAGTGGGTGGGCGGATTTGGGTTCTGGACTTCGATGAGTCGGAAGAGCTTCCGTTTTTGGGTCTCAGTTTTTGGGAGGAGATGTGGAGAGCTTTTTGGTGAGAGATGCGATCGAAAGTGTCCCATATTGTTGAATGAATGTTAAAGGAATGGATTTGAAGGTGAACTTGAAGTAATTTGGAATTCGTTCTGTGTAAATTATGTCTGGTGGTCTGGATGTGGTTTCTAAGGAGAGCGAAACCCGTGTGCCTGAGGATTCTGGAAATAGATGCGGATTTGGTGTGGTGTTTCAGCATTAAGCCTTTTGGAATGACGCTGTGGTCTCGACAGGATTTCAAGAAGACAAGGTCGCAGAGCAAACGAGATTTTCTCTGAAGAAGAGTGCTGTAGATCTTAGTCAGTGAAAATAGTTCCTCCCCATAGAGGCGAATAAAATGTTCGGAAAGGTTTCCGCGGTCAGAAATATGTACATTACTAAGTTCATGGGTTGAACCGCGTTGAGAGTTTATGACTCGACGTTTCGGCTCCTGCTTTGGAGCCATTTTCAAGAGTGTGACTGCGAGGCCTCTATCTGCCTACTCCTCGAGTCGTGGTCTTGAGAGATATCAAGGTCTCAAACTGCCTACTCCTTGATCTCAAAAGACGATCCGATGTTGGTTGCACTGTAGTATTTATAGGTGGTTGGCTACCTGGAGGTGGGCGGGTCTTACGGGTTTTCTCGTTTGTCTTGTCTGCTGGTGCCTGCTGTGTAGTTGGAGATAATGGGATAATAATTGATTGCGGATAAGTTTCACGTGGCCTGGTAATTACGGTTGGAAGAAGGGGCTTCCAAATGGGGTTCAATTTACGGCTATCATCTTTAATGTTCAGGCAATCAGGCCGTTTTTCGATTTCGATGGCTTCTCTGATAAAACGAGAAGTTCTTGAACGTACTGGGGCGATGGTTTTCGTTTTCTCAAAATCTATGGGGTGACCCGTTTGGATGAAATGAAGAGCTAATGCGGAGCTGGTGTCTCGATTTCTAACTGAAAGGGAGTGTTGATAGGATCGAAAATGGATCTGTTTCGAAGTTTCTCCTATATAAGAGTGGGGGCAGATAGAACAGGGAATTTCGTAAATACCATGGTCTTCGTTGGGAATTTTGTCTTTTGTTGGTCTGATGAGGTGTGATAGTTTTTGTTCTGTGGTAAAGATGGTTTTGATATTTGCTTTTCTGAAAAGTCGACTGATTTTGTCCGTCACCCCTTTGATGTAAGGGAAGAAGACTTTGGATGGACGGTCTTCAACTTGTGGTTCGTTTTTGGTTACTAATGGTTTCTGAAGCTGTTTTTGGATGTTTCTGTCTATGTGGTCTGGTCTGTATCCGTTTTGTAGGAGGGCTTGTTTTACGTTGTGAAGTTCGGATTGTCTGTTGTGGTCGTCGGTTAGTCGGATGGAGCGAGATATCAGAGTATTTACGACTGAGTTGAGTTGTGAGGGATGATGGTGGGACTTGGAGTTGAGATATCGGTTGGTGTGGGTGGGTTTTCTATAAACCGTGTACGAGAAACCTTGTTGAGGATTTTTAGTGATTTGTACATCTAAGAATGGCAGAGTTGAATTGCTTTCTATCTCCATCGTGAAGCGAATGTAAGGGTGTACTTCGTTCAGATGGGTCAGGAAAGAATCCAGGGTATCTCTCCCGTGGGGCCAGATGACAAAAGTGTCATCAACGTATCGTAACCAGCAGGAGGGTTGAAGAGTGGCTGATGAAAGGGCTTTGGTTTCGAAATCTTCCATGAATATATTGGCAATCGCAGGTGAGAGAGGGGATCCCATAGGGGCACCTTTGATTTGCCTATAAAAAGAGTTTTGGAAGGTGAAGTATGTGTTGGACATACAATGTTTGATTAGAGTGAGGATGTCTTGTGATATGTCGTGCTTGTTTTGTAATATGGTGAGGGTCTCGTCAATAGGGATGTTGGTGAAAAGAGAGACGATGTCGAAGCTGACTAGGATGTCGGAGTTAGATATGTTGAATTCCTTAATTCGATTGATGAAGTGGTAGGAGTTTTTCACGTGGGATTCGGATATTTCAACTATAGGTTGAAGAATGTTAGAAAGATGTTTCGCTAAGCGTTGGGTTGGGCAGTTGAATGCACTAACAATGGGTCTGAGAGGAGTTCCGATTTTGTGAATTTTAGGAAAGCCATATATTTTTGGGATTCGAGAGGATCTCTCCTTCGGTATTAATAGGGACTTGACGTCGGATGGAAGGTTTGATTTATTGATCTGGGCTTTTGTTGTTTTTTCCAGGTATGTGGTGGGATCATTGGGGACTTTCTTGTATTCATCTGTACTGATCTACCAAGAAACGACGCCGAAAACATCAGGCGCGAAGTATATATATATATATATATATATATATATATATATATATATATATATATATATATATATATATATATATATATATATATATATATATATATACAGGGTGTCAATTTGAAAACTTCCCACCCTTAATATCTTCCTTCCAGTAAACAATATGAGTAATCGAAAAAACAGGTCAATTTTATTGTCAAGGGGGACACTTTCAAGGACTATTTGTAGCACTCGTGGTACAACCCCCTAGGAGGGGTAGATGTTACCCTTAGAATTTTAAATGGGAAGGGGGGTCAAGTGGCACATCATTTTGATGGGCGTTCAATTCTTGTTCCAATGGTACCCTGACTTATTATTTTTTGATGGGCATTTTCCGAAAAATTGCGTTCTAAACTAACAGAAGTAATTATTAGAACGCCTATACTGAGATGCATGGTTTGGCCAGAACTGGTTAGAATATTAGGTGGTACCGTTCCAAACACTTTACATAAAAAAGTAGTCTAATGGTAAAACGTAGATGGTAGTAAAGTTGTGTTTATTAAATGCTGAATTTTTAAGTGTCATCGCAGAAATTGTACAGATAGCTTTCCTTTTTTGCTACTTCTGCTGTAAAAAGTTTCTGTTTTCCGGCAAAAAATTGGTTAGCAAATTTGAACTATGTGGTAGTATTGTGAATACCGTTGTACCTGTTGGGCTGTTTAGGAATTACTTTAATAAGTGTATAAAAGTGTAAAAATGGTTTACATTCTTCAAGACAGAATTGAAATGATTGTAATTTATGGAGAAGTTGGAAAGTGCGCACGAAGGGCGGCATGTCTTTTCAACGAAAGACATCCAAATTGTAATGTAAGCCACCGGTATGTGCTTGATTTGGTGAATAAGTTTTACGAAACTGGTTCAGTGACAAATAAAAAAATAAATAACCCCAGAGTACTAAATGAAGCAGCTCAAATTGAAGTTTTGGGAACATTTGCTACAGAGCCCACGAGCTCCTTACGATCAGTATCAGAACAGACGGGAATGTCACGCGAGACTATAAGAAAAGCATTGAAAATGCATAAATTTCATCCATATAAAATGCAGATTCTTCAAGAGCTCCACGAGGATGATTATGATAGAAGAATAGAGTTTTGTGAAATCATGTCTCATCGAGTCAATACCATCCCTAATCTTCTGTTAAACATCTGTTTCAGCGATGAGTGTTCATTCTTTCTGAATGGCAATGTTAATAGACAAAATTGTCGCTATTGGAGTGACGAAAACCCACATATTTTTCGGGAAGGGCATACACAACACCCACAAAAAGTTAATGTTTGGGCTGGTATTCTTGGAAATGCCATTCTTGGTCCATTATTTCTGGAAGAAAACTTGACTGGCAATCTGTACCTTGATATGCTTGAAGAGACTATCGATCCTCTTATAACTCACGAGCTAGAAACTCAAATTGATGCAGAAGGTAATGAACTTTTGCAGGAGGATCTGTTACATTACCAGCAGGACGGTGCTCCACCTCATTATTTTCTTCCCGTCCGACAGTGGTTAAACGAGAGATTTCCGGGTAGATGGATTGGCAGAAGGGGAGCAGTTGAATGGCCTCCGAGATCACCGGATTTAACACCCCTAGATTTCTTTCTTCGGGGGCATCTTGAATCCGTTGTTTATAAAACACAACCTTCTGATATTGACGAACTTAAAAGACGAATTACAGCAGCATGCCAGTCAATTCCTAGTGAAGTTTTCCGTAATGTTAGAGGGGAGTTCGAAAACAGCCTGTATTACTGTTTAGAGCAAAATGGACAACATTTCGAACAGCTAATAAGATAAGCGTAAGTAGATTTTATGTTGGAAATGTCTTTCACGCAAATTAAATTTTATTGTGTAGAAGGAAAATAACCACCAAATAAAAAATCCCATGCGTAATAAATTTATTCCTGTCATTCAAGGGTTGGAGCGGTGCCACCTACTCTTCTAACCATTTTTATTAAATTATTAAAGGGAGTCAATACAATAATGCATCTCAGTATAGGCGTTCTAATAATTACTTCTGTTAGTTTGGAACGCAATTTTTCGGAAAATGCTCATCACAAAATAATAAGTCAGGGTACCATTGGAACAAGAATTGAACGCCCATCAAAATGATGTGCCACTTGACCCCCCTTCCCATTTAAAATTCTAAGGGTAACATCTACCCCTCCTAGGGGGTTGAACCACGAGGGCTACAAATAGTCCGTGAAAGTGTCCCCCTTGACAATAAAATTGATCTGTTTTTTCGATTACTCATATTGTTTACTGGAAGGAAGATATTATGGGTGGGAAGTTTTCAAATTGACACCCTGTATATATATGCTGAATACTTTTTTCAAGGAGCAATAAATGTTCCAGTGACTGTAAAACAGTCGAAAACAATCCTTTAGGAACTCACTATACCTTTGTATAGATTGTATGGCATATGTCCGACAGAAAACAACTACTTCTCTGGCTAATACCTCGACAGATATTGAATTATATCTGTCAGACATATGTGCAAAGATCCTTACTTTGAAGGAACAACTTTGCAAGAGCTCTCAGAGACAGACAGCAGGACACCGCCTGATCCAAACAAGGAATCAACTGCAGACCGGTTTCGGGATGAAGTCCCTCATCAGTGCAGTCCTGGTTATCACGGTTGTATACACGCGGGGGCCCGGTGCCCGTCATCGTTCGCCGGGATGAACACTGCAATCGCTTACAGGATCCATCACGGCAACAGATTAGAGAGCGCTCCAGAAGGACATTTCGGATGCGAAATGGTATATGCTGAATACTTGTTTCAAGGAGCAATAAATGTTCCAGTGACTGTAAAACAGTCGAAAACAATCCTTTAGGAACTCACTATACCTTTGTATAGATTGTATGGCATATGTCCGACAGAAAACAAATACTTCTCTGGCTAATACCTGGACAGATATTGAATTATATCTGTCAGACATATGTGCAAAGATCCTTACTTTGAAGGAACAACTTTGCAAGAGCTCTCAGAGACAGACAGCAGGACACCGCCTGATCCAAACAAGGAACCAACTGCAGACCGGTTTCGGGATGAAGTCCCTCATCAGTGCAGTCCTGGTTATCACGGTTGTATACACGCGGGGGCCCGGTGCCCGTCATCGTTCGCCGGGATGAACACTGCAATCGCTTACAGGATCCACAACGGCAACAGATTAGAGAGCGCACCAGAAGGACATTTCGGATGAGAAATGGTATATGCTGAATACTTGTTTCAAGGAGCAATAAATGTTCCAGTGACTGTAAAACAGTCGAAAACAATCCTTTAGGAACTCACTATACCTTTGTATAGATTGTATGGCATATGTCCGACAGAAAACAACTACTTCTCTGGCTAATACCTCGACAGATATTGAATTATATCTGTCAGACATATGTGCAACAGAATGGAATATCCTGGGAATTGAACCCAGACTATGTAGCTTCTCTAACAAACATGATCTCTTGCAGTTTCTGGATGGAAACAAACCCCCTTCTTTTACATGTTTCAAATTGCGGTCACATCATTGTAATGTTCCTTGGGCAGACTTCTCTTCTACAGACGTTACATTATTCACAGTTTTTTGGGCCCCGTTACAATTTTCTTTATAATTTGGGTTATGAAACCCACGATGTTGTTAATGTCCTGTATTGCATCAATTAAGATACTCTTCTTTTTTAAATCATTTTTATACTTATGTATTTGAATATGACATTCAAATGTACTATTTCTATCTCAAAAATCGATTCATTTTTGTCACCTCGTTTTATTTTGTTTCTTTTGCTTTCAATTCACTGCTTTCTCCCCTTTTCGTAGACCCAGTCTGTTTTTGGGATATTACTTGAATCGAGTAGAGTTTTTTTCATTAACTCAAATCAGAACGGTTAAAGTCGTGGGGAAATAATTGGGTGGATCAAGAAATTTAACGTTGTCTACAGACATAGAAATCAATTTGCTTCCTCTCATAATGAGTTCTTGTTTCAAATGAGTTTCGATCAAAATATAATTCAAAACGAATTGATGATCAAATCCGCCACCGATGTGTGCGATAACCACAACCTTTTTGAATTTTTTCGAAGTGTTAAAATGTGTTGAACGAATGGGGAGCTTGGATCATCACATTTGAGAATTTGCAGACGAAGACCACATTTTTTACAAATTTGACCATTTGAATCGATACAAATATCACAGCACTGACGAAAAAACGTAAAGATTGGGTTCATGTAGAAGAGACCCGTCAGCTCTAAACTTTTCTTGCCTAGTTTCTAGATCATAAAAAATAAAAAAAAAGATGTGACACAAATGACCAGAAGGCTGATGTTTATTGCAAATACATAAGTATAAAAATTACAATGCGAAGACCAAATCGCTGTTTGATTTTTTAAAGAAATTTATTCATTATTTCTGTGAATAAGCCAGATGTTTCTTTGTCAAATTGTATTATATCATATGACCATGAATGAAAATATTTAAAATCGATAATGGGGTTTCCAATAATTTCATTAACACCAGGACTTGTCGCTTGGCAAACAAATTTGTTGTATATTTTTACGTGATTCTGTTAAATTATTGATTCTTTTTAATCTTAATGAATTCCCACCCCTTATTCTCTTTTCCACAAACATAATCATATCAATATCTTTTAAAATCTGCAATTTAAATTTTGCATACTTCAACATAGCATCCCATGTGTAGCCCCCTATTCATCATGTCTGTGAATAACCCAGATGTTTCTTTACCAAGTTGTATAATATCATATGACCATGAATAAAAATAGTTATACTTATTTGAATATTAAAATACCATTTTTTGGTAAATCCACGACATGTTCATTGTACCAAACAGCCAAATATGTCTTTTCACTGACCCCACTCAAAAAACTGTCAAATCCCCACACATATTTTCCTTTTTTTGTACACATACTGAGTTTTTACTCATAAAGGAACTTTTATAGGTACTAAAGGTGAAAAGTGAAAAATGCTAACATTCTCTGGTGGCCACAATTTTTAACTACAATATCTAGACAGATGGAAAAAAACAAGTTGTCACATTCTCTGCTGGAAGAAATTTAACCTACAACATTTAGAAAGATGGAAGAAAACGTCTACTCATTAAAAGCACATCACGAATTTATTGAGGATTGAGAACTAAAAACCAAATCTCATGGTATGTAATGATTGTCTTTTAACAATTGCAAATATTTATGAATCTCAAGGGATTTTTTCATCTCTTAAAACAAACATTTTCTCTATTGCTAATTATCGGTATTTTTAACCACACCACGGCACATATTTTCGTATCCCTAAACTTCCGGAATGAAATCAACTATTCTCGAATGTTCTCTCACTATCAATGTTTTACGGTTAGTAAATTTCCGTTCAACACAAATGTCTTTATCTGCGGCGTCCAACTCAACCACAAATAACAACCTTTTCAGACCTTATTACACGTATACATAATAACGAAACATGTTTTTTAAATTTATCTACAAAACCAACGTTTTGCATTTCATGCTAATATTTACAACGTTCTACAATAAGGTACCACTGTTTCTTGATGCTGATTTTGATACTCTAAAAATAAAACCGAACATTCTGTTTATCTGACACTGTCACATGGACCATTGGTAATCTACTATGTTAAAAAAAAGCTATCTAGATTGCATCACCCCCGCTGCTAAAAATAAACACGACAAACAATTGAGTGGGGGTAATTCCCACCTTACCGCACCTAAATTGAACGGCTGGGTGGCTGGGGTGGCTGGGCGGCTGTCTCGTTATAGTGGGGCCCCTTCTACTTCGGTCACAGCAAAAATAATGATGATTAGTTATTTTCTTGAGTATTTAGGTAATAGCTAGGTAAGTAGGTGTTGTGCACTGAATGTTTTCACTCTGAAATGAGCAGAAAAGTTGGGAAACTCCAATGGCACGATCAGATTTGATTGTCTTTCCGTCGGTCACAGTAAAAATAATAATAATTAGTTATTTTCTTGAGTATTTAGGCAATAGCTCGGTAAGTAGGTGTTGCGCACTGGAGTTTTTCACTCTGAAATGAGGAACAAAGTAGGGAGACTCCAATGGCATGATCAGATTTAATTTTCTTTCCGTCGGTCACAGCAAAAATAATAATGATTAGTTATTTTCTTGAGTATTTAAGTAATAGCTAGGTAAGTAGGTGTTGTGCACTTGATGTTTTCACACAGAAATGAGGAGAAAAGTTGGAAGACTCCAATGGCATGATCAGATTTCATTGTCTTTCCGTCGTTCACAGTAAAAATAATAATAATTAGTTATTTTCTTGAGTATTTAGGCAATAGCTCTGTAAGTAGGTGTTGCGCACTTGATGTTTTCACTCTGAAATGAGGAACAAAGTAGGGAGACTCCAATGGCATGATCAGATTTAATTGTCTTTCCGTCGGTCACAGCAAAAATAATAATGATTAGTTATTTTCTTGAGTATTTAAGTAATAGCTAGGTAAGTAGGTGTTGTGCACTTAATGTTTTCACTCTGAAATGAGGAGAAAAGTTGGAAGACTCCAATAGCATGATCAGATTTCATTGTTTTTCCGTCGGTCACAGCAAAAATAATGAAAAATAGTTATTTTCTTGAGTATTTAGAAAATAGCTCGGTAAGTAGGTGTTTTGCAATGAATATTTTCACTCTGAAATGAAAAGAAAAGTTGGGAGAATCCAATGGCATGATCAGATTTTATTGTCTTTCCGTCGGTCACAGCAAAAATGATAATAATTAGTTATTTTCCTGAGTATTTAGGCAATAACTCGGTAGGTAGGTGTTGTGCACTGAATGTTTTCACTTTGAAATTAGGAGAAAAGTTGGGAGAATCCAATGGCATGATCAGATTCCATTGTCTTTCCGTCGGTCACAGTAAAAATAATAATAATTAGTTATTTTCTTGAGTATTTAGGTAATAGCTCGGTGAGTAGGTGTTGTGCACTAGATGTTTTCACTCTGAAATGAGCAGAAAAATTGGGAGACTCCAATGGCATGATCAGATTTCATTGTCTCTCCGTCGGTCACAGCAAAAATAATAATAATTAGTTATTTTCTTGAGTATTTAGGAAATAGCTCGATAAGTAGGTGTTGTGCACTAAATATTTTCACACTGAAATGAGGAAAAATGTTGGAAGACTCCAATGGCATGATCAGATTTCATTGTCTTTCCGTCGGTCACAGTAAAAATAATAATAATTAGTTATTTTCTTGAGTATTTAGGCAATAGCTCGGTAAGTAGGTGTTGCGTACTGAATGTTTTCACTCTGAAATGAGGAGAAAAGTTGGAAGACTCCAATAGTATGATCAGATTTCATTGTCTTTCCGTCGGTCACAGCAAAAATAATGAAAAATAGTTATTTTCTTGAGTATTTAGAAAATAGCTCGGTAAGTAGGTGTTTTGCAATGAATATTTTCACTCTGAAATGAAAAGAAAAGTTGGGAGAATCCATTGGCATGATCAGATTCTATTGTCTTTCCGTCGGTAACAGCAAAAATAATAAAATTAGTTATTTTCCTGAGTATTTAGGCAATAGCTCGGTAGGTAGGTATTGTGCACTGAATGTTTTCACTCTGAAATAAGGAAAAAAGTTGGGAGACTTCAATGGCATGATCAGATTCCATTGTATTTCCGTCGGTGACAGCAACAATGATAATGATTAGTTATTTTCTTGAGTATTTAGGTAACAGCTCGGTAAGTAGGTGTTGTGCACTGAATGTTTTCACTCTGAAATGAGCAGAAAAATTGGGAGACTCCAATGGCATTATAAGATTTCATTGTCTTTCCGTCGGTCACAGCAAAAATAATAATAATTAGTTATTTTCTTGAGTATATAGGAAATAGCTCGATAAGTATGTGTTTTGCAATGAATGTTTTCACTTCGAAATTAGGAGAAAAGTTGGGAGAATCCAATGGCATGATCAGATTTCATTGTCTTTCCGTCGGTCACAGCAAAAATGATAATAATTAGTTATTTTCCTGAGTATTTAGGCAATAGCTTGGTAGGTAGGTGTTGTGCACTGAATGTTTCCACTCTGAAATGAGAAAAAAGTTGGGAGACTTCAATGGCATGATCAGATTTCATTGTATTTCCGTCGGTGACAGCAAAAATGATAATGATTAGTTATTTTCTTGAGTATTTAGGTAACAGCTCGGTAAGTAGGTGTTGTGTATGTACTAAATGTTTTCACTCTGAAATGAGGAGGAAAGTTGGGAGACTCCAATGGCATGATCAGATTTCATTGTCTATCCGTCGGTCACAGCAAAAATAATAATAATTAGTTATTTTCTTGAGTATTTGGGCAAAAGCTCGGTAAGTAGGTGTTGCGCACTTGATGTTTTCACTCTGAAATGAGGAAAAAAGTTGGGAGACTCCAATAGCATGATCAGATCTTTCCGTCGGTCACAGCAAAAATAATAATGATTAGTTATTTTCTTGAGTATTTAGGTAATAGCTCGGTAAGTAGATGTTGTGCACTAAATGTTTTCACTCTGAAATGAGAAGAAAATTTGGGAGACTCCAATGGCATGATCAGATTTCATTGTCCATCCATCGGTCACAGCAAAAATAATAATAATTAGTTATTTTCTTGAGTATTTGGGCAATAGCTCGGTAAGTAGGTGTTGCGCACTTGATGTTTTCACTCTGAAATGAGGAAAAAAGTAGGGAGACTCCAATAGCATGATCAGATTTCATTGTCTTTCCGTCGGTCACATCAATAATAATAATAATTAGTTATTTTCCTGCGTAGTTAGGCAATAGCTCGGTAAGTAGGTGTTGTGCACTGAATGATTTCACTCTGAAATGAGGAGAAAAGTTGGGAGATTCTAATGGCATGATCAGATTTCATTGTCTTTCCGTCGGTCACAGCAAAAATAATAATAATTAGTTATTTTCTTGAGTATTTAGGTAATAGCTCGATAAGTAGGTGTTGGGCGGTAGATATTTTCTCTCTAAGATGAAGAAAAAAGTTGAGAAAATCCAATGGTGCCATCAGATTTCATTGTCTTCCCGTCGGTCACAGCAAAAATAATAATAAGTTATAATCTCGAGTATTTAGGCAATAACTCGGTAGTAGGTGTTTTGCAGTAAATGTTTCCACTCTGAAATGAGGGAAAAGTTGGGAGAACTCAATGGCATCATAAGAATTTATTTACCTCTGGTCTAGCATGGAGTAAATATTTTTTTATGATATTTTTTATAAGGTTCTTGTAATATATTTCAATATTTCATGCATAGTTCACACAAGCCGGTGGAATATTCATTAGGCACTGAAGTGGTTAAGTGCCATGTGCATTTCATGTGGGAAGATCTAGTACAACTGGAACAAGTTTTGGAGTCATCCTCGTTAAACTGTAAACTACAATAAAAGCAATTATATGAAACATCATCTGATGATATTAACAATACATTTTCCAAATATTTTCTGTATTCATAAATATCAACGTTCTGGTCGAGAGAGCATCTCTTGGCAATATTTTCAAAGAAATACACAACGAAGACGCCACAGCTGTATCCATCCACCTGTTTATCATGTTGGATGAGTTTTGTTTTCCACCCTCCCACACTATGGATCTTAGATCTGATGGACTTCAGATATATCATGAATTTTTGCAAATACCTCTCAGTTTCCTTGGAGGTACTTCCATAAGGGTTGAGAAAAGTAAATATTTTTTTTTGATAAATCCGCAGTTAAGCAAAAGTGGTGCAGTTTTGGTTGGAGATTTAAATCAGAATAATTTTGAAGAATGGGAAATACCACAACGTCCTTTTGAAATTTAAATTCTCTAATGGAGGGATGGTCTTCTCCATCGGCAAACAGAAATATTCTTGTTGCTAATATGCAATCAACAATTTGATATTCGTTTATGTTGAAAATGTTCAGACATATATCTACCAGCCAATCTGTCATCCATTCTCGTGATGATAAAATTGCGAAATCGTCCGATGTCACATCTTTCATGACGCAGTCGAATTTTTCATAATGAGCTATGCAATAATACTTTTCAATATTAATATAGTAATCAGAATCTGAAACAAGCCCATTTTTAAAATAGATATATCTTTTGAGGTTTTCCATTTGAACTCTTTTAGTTCATGACATGTTCCTGATAAATAAGAAAGAAGGAAATGATCGAAAAAATAATTGAGTTTAGTAGAAAGTGTATTCCACGTTTCCTCATCTCTTTCAATTCTCTCAACTGTAAAGTTCACTATTTGCTCGTTGGGAAATAGAAATAAAACACTTCATTTAACTGCACACTTTAGTCTCGACTCCACAAACGGCTCGCATCTACTGACTCCCTAGTCATCGATGATAGCTATCGCTTATGTAATCGACCACCAATTCTTTATTAGTAATCAGTATACGGGGCCATACACTACATCTCTTCCTTTTTCTGATGTAACTTATATGTGAAAATAACACGAACATTTATACGTTTTCACAACCTGATATTACCATGGCTAACTTAATATAAATACAAAGCATATATAAGTATTCTATTCATATAAGTATGTATCAAAGAACAACAATTAAAATAGCAAATAATAATAATCATGAAAGTAATAAGTAATAGTGACCTGAACAATATTGTAACGACAAAGAAGTTATAACAATAACAATTCATATAAGTATGCATCAAAGACCAATAATAAAAATAGCTTATATTAATAATGAAAGAAATAAATATTAGTGACCTGAACAATAATCTGAAAACAATAAAGTTTTAACAATTTGAATCGTCACACACACTCCATTTTCCTTCTATTTTCTTCAGATGGACGATGTTTCTTCTACATTCCTGACCAGAGTCGTCATTTCGAATCACAACATCCCCACCTGTTTTATCGACCACTGTGTGTGTGCTTGGGTCGAATTCTGGCATTGTTTTATTTTCTCTAATCAATATTTTCTTGTAGACTTCATCGCCCAATTCCAAGTCCGTTTCTCCAGCCCTCCTTTTTCTATCACCATATTCTTTTCCTATTTGTTTTTGTGTTTGGTCTTTTTCTCTGGCATCTTCTTCAAATATGCTATTTTCGGTATCACCAGAACTAGGGATCTTATCTCTGAATTGGCGTCGAAAGAAAAACTCACTTGGTGTTTTTCCAGTTGTTGAGTGCGGAGTACTATTGTACATCATTTGGTAATCTACCAGTTCTTGTCGCCAATTTTTCTTGAGTGCTTGACTAATTTTAAGCCTCTTTAAGATATCCCGGTTTTGTCTTTCAACCTCTCCATTCATCTGGGGCCAGTATGGAATGGAGTTGAATATTTTTATGCCGTTTTCTTCAAAATGCGTTTTTATTTCCTCACTTATAAATTGTTTGCCGTTGTCGCATGTGATAGTCATGGGAAACCCCAATCTTGAAAATATATCTTTCAAGATGTTTATTGTGCTCATAGAGGTGATGCTCCTCATTATTTTTATTTCTTTGTAGCGACTAAAATAGTCAACTATTACAAACAAATGTTCTCCTGTAGGCAAAGGGCCCATGAAGTCCATGGCTACGTCTATCCAAGGTCCTGTTGGCAGTTGCCTCCTTTTCATTGGTTGAGGGGTAGTGGGTGTTGAAACTAACAGGCACCCTTTACATGTTTTCACGATCTTTTCAGCATGTTCATCTATCTTTGGCCACCACACTTTCGTTCTGAGCCTACCCTTCATAGCCACTATTCCCGGATGACCTTCATGCGCTGCGTCTAGTACACGCTGTCGCAAATTCTTTGGAATTACTATTCTTGTACCCCTCAGGAGAATATCACCACACAGACAAAATTCCTCCTGGAAGATTTGGCACCGCTTCACAGACTCAGACCAGTTGTTGTTTTGAATGCCATCTTTGAGTTCTAATATCTCTTCATCAGTTTGTGACGATTCTTGTATTTCCTGCATCGTTACTGCTACGGGGCGAGCCAGTTCGACAATTTGGCTAACCTGATCGTATGCCTCGAAGGATGTGCTAGGATTTGTTTGGCACAATCGAGATAGAGGATCAGCGATGTTTGTTTTACCCGGCTTATAAATGATTTTGAAGTTGAAAGATTGTAATCGTAAAACCCATCGTTCTATTCTTGCGCACGGACGAGATCTAGGTGAGAATATAACTTCAAGTGGTTTGTGGTCTGTGACCAGTTCAAATTCATCTTTTCCATATAAATAGATACCAAAATGCTCTACTGCCCATACCAAAGCTAGAGCTTCTTTTTCAGTCTGGCAATACCTTTTTTCGCAATCTGTGAGGCTTTTATTGCCGAACGCGATGATTCTGGGGCCTTCCTTATCAAACTGTATAATAACTGCTCCAAGACCCACTGGACTTGCATCTGCTACCACTTGGGTTCTATCGCTAGGGTCATAGTAACCCAAGGTTTTGATATGTGACAGTGATTCTTTGAGTTTTTTGAAGTTATTGTTTTGGTCTTCCCCCCAGTATTTTATAATGTTTGCGTGCTTACTCAATTTCATCCGCAATAATTTCCTCAATGAGTATGTTAGAGTAGCGAGATTTGGTATCCATTTACCGACGAAATTGACTAAACCCAAAAAACTATGTACTTCTTCTATTGTTTTTGGAGCCCGAAAAGATTGTAGTACGCTTACGTAATCTTCTAATGGTCTGACCCCCTCCGGCGACAACCTATGTCCAAGAAATCGAACTTCCGTAATTTTGAAAATGCATTTACTTTTATTCAGAAGTACATGGTTCTCGCGCAAAATATTCAAAGTATTTCGAACCCTATGATCATGTTCTTCTTCACTTGTTCCATAAATTAGGATGTCATCAATGAAATTAACTGTACCTTGACAAGGTAGTAGCATTTTTTCCAGTGTCTTTTGAAAGATTTCTGGGGCAGATGTTATTCCAAACATAAGCCTTTTGTACCTGAAGAGACCTTTACTACTAATAAAGGTGGTTATGTACCGTGATCTCGGAGAAATTTCGATTTGATGAAACGCATTCTTGATATCGAGTCTGGAAAAATATTTAGCTTTTCGAAAATTTGGTAAAAGGATGTCCATAGTGGGTAGAGGATAATTTTCTCTCAAGATAGCGGTATTAGCCTTGCGCATGTCGATGCATATTCTGACGTCACCGTTCTCTTTGAGAACAGGAACCATGGGTGATACCCATTCAGATGGACCTTTTACCTCTTCTATTATGTCAGCTTGCATAAGCTCCTCAAGTTTCAGGTTGATTTTTTGTTCCAGAGGTATGGGTATCCTCCTATAAGGTTGGCTCACAGGTTTAACGGTTTTATCGATGGGAATGTGAATGAGAGCATCTTTGAATTTTGGGAAAATTTCAGAATTCAAGTTATTAATGTTCAGGCCTATCTTGAGGACTCCTAAAGAAATTGCTGTTTGTTTGCCTAACAAATTCCTCTTTCCATCCTTTATGACATAGAAAAAAGCCACTTCTTTTTGAGGTCCAATTCCGATTATTGCTTCAAATGAACCCAAAATTTCTAGGGGATCTTTAGATCCATAACCGAAAAATACTTTGTTAGGCTTTTTTATTTGATTTTGAACTACTATTCCGCATTTCTTTAGGGATCTCTAAGTGTAATCATTTATGATATTGGATTTACATCCAGAATCTATCAACATCTTAATTACAATACCTCCTACCTTACAATCTACCACATCGTCATCGTCAATGTGAAATACAGACTCCACATCTTCTTGGTTTTCTACGTAGTCTACTTCTTCATTTCTTGGCTGTCTTTGCTTGAATTTCTTTGGTGGCGGTCCCCTCTGGTTCTTATTAATTTTTTTTGAGCGGCAACACTTTTCATAATGGCCTCTAAAGTTACATTTCCGACATACTTTATTGACTGCTGGACAATCGTGTACTTGGCCCTTTTCTATTCCAGATCCGCATCTCATACATTTTGCTGTTGAGAGTATGTTCTTCTGACGAAGTAGATTGACGGTTGTAGCTGAACTACACCCCGGCTTCTCGGTGAACTCCGATATTTGCCTATCAACAGTTTCTGACGAGATTGCTTCGGCGATAATTTTTTCCAAAGTAATTGAATCCCCAGTAGCCACGATTTTCTTTTTAAGTTCAACGGAGAGGCACTTCTCGGTAATTTGGTCAATTATTTGTTCTTCTACATTCATGAACTGGCACTTTTCGGCTTGGTTTCTCAGTCTTACTAAAAATTTCTCAAATTTTTCTCCTGTTTCTTGTTTCAAAAGTCGAAATTGGTGTCTCTCGTAAATTCGACTTTGCTTCGGGGAAAAATATTGATCAAGTTTTTCAATGGCGATAGTATATGAATCACCATCCTCACAATCAGTATCTGTGACATTTGCACAAGGTAAGTTGTAAAAGATTTCTTGAATTCCTAGTCCTCCGAGGTGTAAAAGATTCGCTCTCTTTTTCTTCGGATCAGTTATAGAGGCAGCTTCCAAGTATATTTCGAGGGCTCTTATCCACTTTCTCCATCGGAGTCCAACAGAACTGACATCTCCATCACAATCGAATGCTTCGAGAGATGGAATGTTCGACATCGTTTCTGAAATACAACAGCTTCATTTCATTCAGTTGTTCGGAAGCTTGCACATTTTGGTGTACTTTTACTTTTACATAGTATGTAAAAACGTATTAGAATTCAAATTTTTTTTCTGTGTGTAACCAGTACGTTTTCACACAGTCATGTATTTTTGTTCGATGTTTGACACCTACGCCCTTACGGCTTTGAATGGATGTGTAATGCATTCGGTGTTTAACACCTACGCCCTTACAGCTTTGATCAAATCTGTAACGCATCCGGTGTTTAACACATATGCCATTACGGCTTTGAATGAATCTGTAATGCATCCGGTGTTTAACACCCATGCCATTACGGCTTTGAATAAATCTGTAATGCACCCGGTGTTTAACACCGATGCCCTTACTCTTTATACAGTCATGTTTTTATTTGGTTTTTGACACCTTTGCCATTACGGCTTTGAATAAAGTAATGCATCCGGAGTTTAACACCGATGCCATTACGGCTCCATGCCATTTTATCATTTATCCGGTGTTTAACACCTTCAATGCCCATTTAAGTTATATTTTGGTACTTACTTGGTATAGTTTTATCCTCGTCGCCAATGTAAAGTTCACTATTTGCTCGTTGGGAAATAGAAATAAAACACTTTATTTAACTGCACACTTTAGTCTCGACTCCACAAACGGCTCGCATCTACTGACTCCCTAGTCATCGATGATAGCTATCGCTTATGTAATCGACCACCAATTCTTTATCAGTAATCAGTATACGGGGCCATACACTACATCAACCTTCACGCCTTAGAATGTGAAAATGATGAAATCACACCAAAATCTGTTGGTAACGTGGAGTAGACCTTGTATCTGAAAGAAATATAGATGATTTCTTTCCAACTTGCTATTACTGTCCAAATATGAAATCAATAATTCCATACAGGCCTGATTCACATCTATAGTTCTTATTGTAAATGGACATTTTATCTCTATGATACCATCATGGTCTTTAAGGCCATCTGGAGAGGCTCCCAAATATTGAAAATTTGGGTGAATTTGAAAACCAGATCTCTGAACGAAAATTTTTCGGATCTTCTGATACTCGTCTCGGGCCAAGTTCTCATACATTATTCCATGATTATTAGAAGGAACGTTAATGAAATATGGTTCAACGATTTCTCTTGCTGTTTTCATGAAAGTGTCTGTATTAGTACTGCGTGATATTCTTCCAAAATAAGACTCCGTGACACGTAATTTCCTTTCATCCTTCCAAAGTTAGCAATTTCTCTGATCTCGAGTAAGTTTTTCGATATTCATAAGCTCTTCTGAGGTCTTTTAATAATTGTTGTTGAAGAATATCTCGCATTTTATTCGATATTTTGAAAAATGTTCCCTTTTCACTTGCCCAGCAGCATAATCTTGAGATTCATCTTTTTCACAATACTTACAATGAAATGAATTCTCGAAAGACAGAGAAGCATTCGATACACATTTTTGATGAATCCAACCTTTACAACCATCACAGGCCACCCATTTGGCAGATACGTCGAGAAGACCTTACCCACAGTATGTACATGGGTGTCTGGTATCGTTGTTTTGGTCTGTTGAGTAATTTTTGAGATTCTTTTTCAATGTTTTCCTCAAAAAATTATTTTTACTTAAAAGAGTTTTTTTCTGCCATCTTTCTTCAGTAGAAAAGTCTGTAATCGATTCACGAACAATAATTTTTTCTGTATTTCGTTCTGTTTTGGGAATCTGCAATCTTGCCTCATTACAAACGAAAAGTGCGTATTTTCGCAATTTTCTCACAACGCGACTACATTTCTGAGTCATATTTTTGTTCAACAGTGAGTTCTTGAGAATTCTAAACCACCTTTCAGCAGGAGAGTTGCTAAATCATTCCCTATCACCAACTAATACTCCACTCCACAAGGATGCAAATGGAATATATTGTTTCATGACAACTTGGAAAAATGCGGGATTATAAAATAGATTTCTATCAGTGGCTGCATCTTCAGTCAACTTCATTTCCTCAATTTTTTTTTCGAAAAATATGAAAAAATTACTGGATTCGTATAAAGTAGTTTTATTTTTCGTAGTTGTGGATGCATTCTCATTATCCGTCACAGTTGTTTCCATATCGATATTTGTTTCATCATCACAACATGATTTCAATAAGGAATGCCAACTCTCTTCGAAGTTCACAGTTTTCGTTTTCGAATTGAGGACTACATAAATATGCGAAAACCAATCACAAAAGTAGTCCCACCTCTTCAAATTGATAGCTGATGCTGAAATTTCCCGTAGAGGTTGCCTTAATTCACATAAAACAAAATGCTCCTTTACATCCTGGCACATTATACGGAACATGTGGAAACAACATATGTGTATTTTTATTTTCCTCGTTGGAAATGCTTTCGAATGAATAATACAATCGTAAGTTGAGTTTATATATTCTATCAACTCCATCCCATTCCATGCAAGAGAAGTGACATTCAACAGAGCGAAAGAAAAGTCCATAACGACGTGTTTGAAAATTGGCCATTTTTTTTGAGTATCTAGACAATACGATCGGAATATCAGTTGCCAAGCTCCTATATTTCCAGCGTCATGTTGATTACTAATCATTTCTAGTATAGGGCATAACCTTTGGGTAGTCGGTAATTGAATTACACCAGCATAATAAAACACCTTTTTGCCTTTCCCATAAGGTCTACGAATGACTGAACCAGTTGCATCAAGATGCAATATCGGAGTTTCGAGAGATCTTACGATAGAAAGTTGTTCTTCGCTATAAATATAAACATGAAGAGGATCCCCAACAAATTGAATGTACTCCGGATGTTTTTTCCTCATGAGTACCAAGTCAATGATGTCATTTAAATGGTGATCGTTTTTTGCCAATATTTCCGAGCGAGCTTTTCTGGAAACATCGTCTGATCGTACGGATCCCAAATTATTTGTTGTGACTGTCAGTTCACTCAAAGATAAAATATCATTTTGTCGTTGTTCTATAGGTTTACATGTCAATAATTTTTTCTTGACTATTTTTCTTTCGACGCCCCTCAACTGCAGAGATAATTCACTCTCATGATTGAATTCTCTTGAGGTGCTGAATACTTCGACTGTATATTCGTTCAGAAACTCATTAGAAATTTGGTTTATACATAAAATGAACTTTTTGCATATATGTGCACAATAGGCATATACTTTGATCGAATCAGTTTTCTTCATACACCTATTGTGTTTGAAATATAAGACACACGTATTATTTACCTTTTCGATTTTTTTAATCAGTACGTATGCATATTTTCCCTTGATGACTTTTTTGTTTTCTTGGATACCGAGAAACTCTTCTTTGGTTAAATAAAATTCGCCTTCTTTGAAATTACAATCTTTGTATGATTTCCTTTTATAATTCATATCTAACATATTGTGGGTTCCCAGAGGTAGAAATTCGATGCGTTTTCTAGCTTTTGGGGTATTATTACAATCCTGATTCAATTTGGCAATGTCAGCAGGTATAGTATTAAAATCTGGCGTAACATTTGGACATTGATCCCTACATTCTCCGAAGATTCTGACATTTCCTTTTGTAATGTGATATCTTCATACTGGGTGCTTTTCAAATTTTCTAATACTTTTTGATCTAAGGGCGCAACAGAACTAACAACTGATTTTAGTGACGCTTCTATAGGTGAAGATGTTCTGAAATTCACACTTCTTTGAATTCGTCTTTCTGCAGCCGTTCATTCTTCCATATCTTCAATAGGTTCCTTGCTGATGACTGCATTATCGTCATTTTCCATATGAATCGGAGACATGCTACAATCAAATATTGTAGTACCAGTAATGAAGGGAGATACATAACCCTTAATTTTATCGAATTGTCGCATGCAGAACGTAAATATTTTTTTACGGTTTTTCCAATTGTTTTTGTAGTTCAGGTGTTCACATAGTCTTGTATATATAAGACCATCAATGAAATATGATGTTCTCAATTCCATTTTATATATCTCTTTTATTTTAAAAAAATCAGAAATATTTTCCACCGTCAGTTTTTTGCTAGAACTACGAATATTTGTATCTTCATCGTGCGGATTTTTGTCATTCGATTCATTTTCAGTACCGCTGAATAAATCTAACAATATATCCCCAGTATTTCTGCGTAATACTTTTGTAATAATGTCACGACATTTGTAGCTGGTGGAATTATAAAGGTATTTTGAGGCTGCCCTGATAACAACATCTGCAACTGAGATATTCTTGAAGTATTCTTTTGACAGGTTAGCGTATTCTTTTTTCAAGAATGATGCCAAATCATTAATGGAAAATTTCACTGGTCTAACCATTTTGTGAATGTAATTGGAGAATCTCGAAAATGAATAATAATTCTTTCGACTTTGAAATGGAAAACTAACACAAATAGAAAAGTAGGTATAACTTCTCTGCGAGACTCTAAGTCTACTATAAAAACAATATCTTCTTATAAAAACATTAAAATAATGTTATCAAACCTACCTACAGAACAAAAAAATAATTAGAAAAATGGGAAAGATTCGTGATAACACCAATCTCTCGAAAATCCACCGAATCAGTGGGCTTTAGAAAGAAATAGGGAAATATGGAATAAGTCCAAAGAAAAAATATTATAAATTCCAACGAGTAATCGTTAGGAAATTAATGGTAAACTCTAGCTGAGGATTTAAAACGCAATGAAACAATTTCTAATGAATAATGGATGCAAACAATGCGAAAAAATAACGTAACTGAAGATATTTCACGAAAACAAGACTCAAAATAACCAATAACTAGGAATATGAAATTTAGGCTGTCAACTCGCTGTGATCTAATATAAGACAACACCAAAACGTGTGTTATATTCGAACTTTCAAATATATCTTTTTTAAAAAACACAAATACTTTCAAAACTTTATTACAAAATAATCACAACTACTTGGTTGGAATATCAAAATCAACTAAACTATATTTGACCTCGCAGGGTCTATTTATATATTCCAAGTAGCTTCATCAGCAGCAGACTTAAAATAACAAAGAGTATCTGTTCTGCTGATTCTACGTCTTGGATTTATGGGAAGCCGTTATCTCAAGGTGACCCGATAAGGGACTGCGTAGATTGAGGCCTAATTACAATATAACAACTCCCCTTTTCAAAGAAAAGTTGGTGCTTTGCAGCAACTTTTATCAAGCAATAGATTTATCAAAACTAGAGTTTAATTCGACATCTTCTTCAATTGGTTCTCCTATTCGGACGCTGGGTCTTCTTCTAGGGATGAATCTTGAAAGGGTTCTGAAGGATGTTCTTGGTGGTCTTGGTGGATGATCGTCGGTTGACGAGGTGATTCCAATTCTAATTCCTTTCATTCGGCGACATTTAATGGAGGTATAAAAAATAATCACTAAGACAATAAGGGCGATCGTGAAATACGTAAACCAGGAAATATGTTTGTTTACGAAGGGTTCATTGATCAATTTATCCAAATCGTCAGAGTATTGGTTCAGTTTATGTTCAGCAATACTAAGGTCCTCGGTATTTAGTTTACTGAGTTTAAGCGGCTTGAGTTCCGGGAGTTTTGATTTCTCCGGTAGGTGCTCACAACACTGATATGGAATTTGAACTGCATGATTTTTGTACGTGATGTTTTTGAGTTCGTCGAAAAAGTATTTCGAATAAACTTTGGTATTTCCAATGTAAGCATTGCACTCGGGCTGAAGTTTCAGGAGAGAGTTGGATTCTATGATTTTTGTAATCACTTCTCTGTTGACACATTTGATCGTGACTGGTAGCGGATCAGATATAGAAATCAACCATAAATTTTGGGAGATTTCCTGAACATTGTAGTCCTTTGCATAAATCAATGTTGATTGACAGGATTCTGGGATTTTCAAAACTTGTTTGAGGAGTTGGGCTTCACAAATGGCGTTATTGTCGATTGGGTACGGAAGCACTTCGGAACAGATTCGCTCGTCGCGTTGGATCACTTCACAATTTTCTAAATTCCGAAGAGAAATGTACAACATTGAATCATCGTCACGCGCAATGAATTTTTGAAAAGCTAATAAAATATGATGAAGTCCTGTTCGAGTATCCAAAATCGGTATTGGGTACAAGTGATAAAGGGTATATGTTTCATGTTCCACGAGTGGAATTTTCAAAACAAATACTACTTTATGATCTGTTTGAAATGCCTGCAATTCAATAAGTTCAAAATATTGAGCAATATATCCAAGATTTGTTGGTAAAGGCAATTTGTTTTTGCTGAGGTTATAATTGAATTATGAATAATTTTTAGACGAGCGAAAGTGATCGCATTTGTAATATCATCAATGGCATTTTCAAGGAACAAATAACTTTCCATGAGTAATTCACATATTTCGAGGGCTTTTACTTGTGCTTCATAGAATGCCAAGGTATCTGACATATCCATTAGGGTTTTTTCAATTTCTTTAATATCCTGGTTGAATGTTTCTTCATCAACCTGTAGTTTTTGAATAGTTGAATTGAAACTCTTGATAACGGAGGTGGTAACCGAAATTTGGTTTTTCAAAAGGTTTTCAATTTGATGTTCGTCTTGACTGATTTTATTTATGCAATCTGTGAAGTATTCACCATCAGATGCATCAAGATTTCCTGTGATGGCTTTCCAAAATGTGCCAACACCATTTATTAGGCCACGTTTGGTCCTTTTTTCGAAACTTCAAGTATCAGCGAGGATTTCTCTATATTTTAGTCGTAATGAATCTGATATTTGACTAAGGAGGCTGATATGTGTCTTTACTTGAGCTTCAAATGATATTATACTGGGTTCATCTTTTTCAAGAAAATATATCAAATTTTCTAAAATTTTATCGTTATTGTCTAAAGCTTCTTTGATAGAAGTCTTTGTAGACCAAAAGGGTTCCATTTTTCGTTGGATATTTTGAGGGGTTCCTTCTTCATGGAAGAAAACTCCTATTGAGCTATTAACTTGTTCTATGGTGTATTGGGAATTGGCTGTTGATGACAGCAGGAGTGTCCTGAAAGAAATTAATCTTCGTGAAAGGGTTTCAGTCTATCAAAATTGACTTTAGTTTTATTTTTAGTTTTCCAATTTACTAACATTGCGGAAAGGTCCATTAAATTTGTTTTCAAGTTTATTTAAAATTTGGGACTCTTTTGCATAAACTTTGTCTCCTACTTTGTAATCGGGGACAGTTTCGGAAACCGTTCGGTCAAATCTAATTTTTGTTTTTTCTTTCTGTCTTGGCTCTAGCAGCTTTATAATAGAATGACATTTTATTATTTAGGTCCCTAACATATTTTGAGATGAGTTCTTTTTGATTGTAGACCGTCTCTGCAGGTCTGCTAGCTGTATGTCCAAATACTAACTCTTGAGGGGTAAAACCGTGTGTTTTATTTTTTGTATTATTATAACATATGACAGCATAAGGTAAAACATTCAATGGGTGTTCGTCGGGATTTTCTGCTTTATGAGCACTCATCATTTCGGCGAATGTCGCGTGGAATCGTTCTATAGATCCATTAGACTGGGGGTGGTTAACACTAGAGTATGTTATTTCAATATCATATAAGGTACAAAGGTCTTTCATAATTTGACTAATGAATTCACGACCGAAGTCGCAATGAATTCTCAAAGGTACACCAAAATGTTGGAAGTAAATAAGTAGGGTGTTTACAACAGATCTTGTAGTTTTATCTTCCAAAGAATAAGCTTGAGTAAACTTAGTTAACTCATCTCTTACTGTAGTATTTAGTTGGAACTTCTAAAATGTCAACGTTAATACGTTCGAAACAAGTTTTTGGAGTTTCAGTGATGACAAGGGGTGTACTGAGGTTTTTTCGGCAAATTTTGACTTTTTGACAAATTTCGCATTTCTTAACGAAATTTTCAACGTCTTTCACAAGTCCTTGCCAATTATATTTTTCTCTAACTCGTCTAACCGTTTCATTGATGCCACGGTGTAAGTTAGTTTTTCCTAGATGACTCTGATCTAAGATTATAGGGATCTGGTCTGCATCAGGGGTTGTTGTTATGTTTTGACAAACTTTCAACTTTATGTCTTTATCTGCAAATATAAATGAGAATATTTCCAATATAGTTAATTCCAGATTATTCTCAATTGAATATACTTCTTGGGAATTGAACGCATCTTGGGATGAATAAATGATGTAAAATAAAGTTTGTACGACAGTTGTAGGGTCATACGGAAGAGGGACGATGAAGTATTTCCTATTTTTGACGGATTTACTGGCAAGTATATTAACTTTATCATGATGAAAATCGGGATGTTCTCCGAAAATATCTTCAATGATTTCATAATGCATTGCGTCTAGTTTATTTTGCCGAAAAAAACTAACAATATTTTTATGATGTTCATCAAGTAGTTGAGAATTGTCGAATTCTACTTTGGAATAATCGATCAACGATTTAGTTTTATAAAGGTGCATGAAGTTTTCCAATTCTTCTTGAATAGTTTCCACGGGGATTTCAGGTTTTTCTACAGGGTTTTCTCCTTCATTTTCTTCTTGACTTTCGTCTTGTTTTTCTTTAGGTTCGCTTTCAGTTTCTTCAGTGTTATCAAGTTTCTCACTTTCGTCAGTGTTGGATGTGAGAATAGAAATTTTCTTTTGAAAATTTGCACATTCCTTGAAGTGGTTGACTTTAATGCGAGATAGAGTATCGGCATTTTTATTTATTTTGCCGGGTTTGTATTCTATCTCGTAATCATATTCTTCAAGTTTGAGTCGCCAACGTGCCAATCTACTTCCGGGGTCTTTTATTGAAAAGAGCCAGGTGAGAGGCCTATGGTCAGTGACAAGTTTAACTTTCTTCCAAAAAGGTAAGGGCGAAAATGTTTTACTGCCCAAACAATGGCAAAAAGTTCTCTTTCAATTGTAGAGTACTTCGACTCAGCGTTACAGAGGGTTCTGGACGCATAGGCTATTGGGGGATCTTTGCCAATAGGTCCTTGAGACAAAATTCCTCCAATAGCAAAGGCACTCGCGTCAGTTGTCAATAAAAGTGGTTCTTCTAAGTTCGGGTAGATGAGAATTGGGCTAGATGTAAGGGCATTCCTTAATTCATCAAATGATCGTTTGCATTCAGTGTCAAAATTGAAAGGGGTGTCTTTTTGTAATAATCGTGTCAGGGATTTTGAAGTTTTGGCAAAGTTGTATATGAATCGTTGGTAATAACCGGCTAAACCTAAAAAGGATTCAATTTCTTTTTGGTTTTTTGGTTCGGGAAAATTTTGAATGCATTCTATCTTTGAAGGGTTTGGTCTAACTCCGTCCTGGTTGATCACATATCCAAGATAGGCAACTTCTTTTCTCAAGAACTCGCACTTATCTGGCTGAATCTTTAAATTGGCTTTTTGAAGTCTTTTAAACACTTCGGTGAGTCTAGCTATATGCTCATGGATGGTAGGAGAATAAACAATGATGTCGTCCATGTAGACGAGACATCGTTCGTTTTGTATGCCCAGGAGAATGTTGTCCATCACTCGCTGGAAAGTAGAGGGAGCATTCTTCAGACCAAATGGCATACGAACAAATTCATAGTGGCCATTGTCAACAGAAAATGCTGTTTTTTGAATGTCATTTGGTTGAATTTCGATTTGATGAAATCCTGAAGCCAAATCGAGCGTGGTAAGGTACTGGCACTTTCCAAGCTGATCTAAAAGGTCAGAGATATTTGGCAATGGATAATTATCATCTACAGTCAACTCGTTGAGTTTTCTGTAGTCGATGACCACTCTCCACTTTTGTTTTCCTGAGGCGTCTAGCTTTTTGGGAACAACCCAAACAGGTGACGACCAAGGCGAAATCGATGGTTGAATAATGCCTTGATTTAGCATTTTGGAGATTTGGGTTTTTACTTCCTCTTTTTGTACCTGTGGGTACCTGTAGGATTTAGTAAAAATTGGTCTAGCATCCTTTGTTTCTATACCGTGTTTTATCTCGTTGGTAAATGTGAGATTATCTCCTTCTAAATAAAAAATATCTTCGTACTGAAGACATAAATCAGTTATCAATCCATTCTCTTCTTCATTCAAGTGTTCAGTTCTCAGTTGATTTTTAATTTCTTGGATTCGATTTACTGGGTGCGTGTTTTGGGGATATGTTAGGTTCATATTCAAAATTACTTTTTCGGCTGGAAGGGGTTGTAATTTTATTTCCGAAAAATCAATTAATTTGGGTATGGCGTTCGTATTCATTATAGAAGTATAGAATGTACCATTTTCGTCAATTTTTACTAAGGCGTTTGGAAGTCTAACTTTTTCCTTTTCTTCCGCTAGCAGTATAGCGTCGGTATTCCTAAGGTCACAACTCAATTTAAAAATTCGTTCCATGCGGGGTTCAATTTTAATTTGGTTTGGTTTTTCAATATGATTGGGATCTAGTTGATTTTATTCCGGAACTTTGAATAATGGAACTGTCTTGAAATTTGTTACTAATTATTTGTTTTTCAAATCTATTATGCAGTTATAATGTTCTGAAAAATCAGATCCGAGTAGGCCATCAAAATCAATATCTAAATTATAAATATATACCTTGTGTGGGTCTTTTGGTTTAAAATCAATCATAGTGGATTGACAGTTATTTTCTGATCAATAATGCCTTGTATAGTGACATTCTCAGGGAATCTACAGGAATATTTTTCACATGTTTTGGGTTTAAAAATGGATATACCTGCACCAGTATCGATGAGAATTCTAAAAGTATTCGAAGCGTCTTTGATGTAGTAAAGGTTCTTCGAATTCATGGAAAATAATGAACTCATATGAAACTCTGTTCCGGGAAGTTTAGATCCGGGTGATAATCTTGAATGTTCAATGACTGAATTTGGGTTTGGATTTCGTACATGGGATCGGCTGATTGGTTGTTGCTCATTTGGAATTGATTCGGTGGGTGGTTTGTATTCGGGAGTGACAGAAAATCTTGGTATGTAGAAGGGTCTTCTGGAGGTTGTGATTGTTCCAGTGTGTCATTTTGATAATATTGATTACTATCAGTATAGTAATCATAATCGTTGTTACTAGGATAATAATCATCGGTTTGAGAATAATTAGCAGAATAATTATCTTGATTATCACCTGTATGATAATCCTGATTTTCGTATGTCATAAAGTGAGCTCTTTGTTGGTTAGGACGTTCTGAAACGTTTGGATTTCTTTAGATCACCGGTGGTCGATATTGGTTTTGGTTATTTTGGGATTAGGGTCGAAATTGGAGTTGAAACTGGTGTTGATTCGTTTGAGGTTTATTGTTTTGTTGGTTAGGTTGAGGATTCTGTTGTCTCGAGAAGTTCTGGTTATATTGGGAACTTGGTTGTCTTGAATAATTCTGATTGAAATTTTGAGGAGGATTTTGGGGTGGAATTCTTTGCTGTCTTACTCGACATTCAGTGGAAATATGACCTACACGACCGCAAGAGTGACAAGTTCTTTGAAATGCGGGTGGTTGATTCCTCCTAACCATTTGTTGAGAACGTGGCTGATTTGGTCTTTTTGATTTTCGAAATAGGAAAGTTGCATTTCTCTCCTAATTCTGATGTGGGCTTCAAGTAGGTCTCCAGGGTTGGAAGCACGGATTATTTGACCTATTCGAGGTTCAAGACCGGTTAAAAGCGTGTTTAATGCCATAGTCTCTATAAGACCACATTGAGCAGTTTTCTGTTCTACAGTAAGACCAGATTTTTGAATGCATGAGTGCATTTTGGCATTGTGGACTTGCAGACGATTGAAAAATGTTATAGGTGATCATTAGGTAGTTGTTTAATACGTTGAAGATCGTGAAGTGAGATCACGAGCGTCACCAAAATATAATGTTAAAAGATGTCTAATTTCGTGGTAGGTTACAGGGTTCCTAGAACTTATTGGTTGTGCAGCTCTACCTCTAAGTTTATTCTTTATGTGAATCACTAATAGAACTCGTTGGTCCACTGTGGCCATGCGATATGCACAGTCACATGCGTTTAAAAAGGTGTTCAAAAAAATTTGGTCTCCTTCAAACTCAGGCACTAAAGAAAACACTTCAGATAATTTATACGGCTCAATTGCATCGCCTTCATGTTCAGGTCTAGGCTGATTATCTATAGCTTGGTTATTTTCAGCCATTTTAAATAAAACTTATTGGATACAGGTGAATCAAACTTTGAAATAGTCGAACAGTACGACTTTTCTAACACGGTAATTGGCTGTACAATAACCAATATTGTTCAACTAGAAATAATCAATCAGTATGATTATTGGTTAATTGCAAACAAATATAAACGAGTTGATTCAAAATTGTCTTACAATAGTATGATGTTCATTCTGATTCGTCTTGTTCTCGAAGTCGTTCAGCTAGGGGCTTCACCAGGTGTTCCTTCCGCTGCTCTTCGAGTGTTGACTTTTCTGGGGTTTTCGGTTCGTCTTCTGTTGAGGGATAGGGATCTGCCGCTACTAGTTGGGGTGTCTCCGTGTTCTAGTAACGTTTTTCAGATCCTTTCAGAACTTTCAAATATATCTTTTTTAAAAAACACAAATACTTTCAAAACTTTATTACAAAATAATCACAACTACTTGGTTGGAATATCAAAATCAACTAAACTATATTTGACCTCGCAGGGTCTATTTATATATTCCAAGTAGCTTCATCAGCAGCAGACTTAAAATAACAAAGAGTATCTGTTCTGCTGATTCTACGTCTTGGATTTATGGGAAGCCGTTATCTCAAGGTGACCCGATAAGGGACTGCGTAGATTGAGGCATAATTACAATAGTCATGTTCCGATATTCCCGAACAGTACTGCCCAGTAATTTTGGTCGTTCCGATTTTACTGAAAATGACTGGTACACATTTCGCGCTACTTTTTATGGAACCTTGTTAGAGGCTATACATTTACTGGTTGCTACTGTTACAGAAATGGTCGTGTAGTCCCAGTATCCCCTCCCCGAATTGATACTAATTAAGGTTAGGATATGTAATTTAATATTTTTTCAATTTATTGATAGCATTCTCATTACAATTAGCTCATTTGAAAAGATAGCAGAACAAATGTATCAAGTGTTATTAGAAGACTTGCTAATAGAGGTTGATGCGGAAACCACCGCTAATTTACGAGCTTTGTTCTCTCTCTCCTCTCTTATCCGGCAATGAATTCAAAACACCAGAACAAGAAAATAAATCCACAGGTCATTGTAACAAAGAAATAAAACGTATCTTATATTCACAGCTCCGCTAAAGCTTGAGGTACCTACTTGAGTTATCCGAATTTTCTGATGATTCAGAATCCATATCACCCGATATTTCCTCTATTATTATACCTACTTGATTAATTGCAACCATCAATCAGTATCACATAATAGTATTACATATAGTGCCTTACATTCAACAGTCTGACTTTCCGAATCGTTCCGAAATTAGATGGCAGTTTCAGTAACTGTTACTGTCAGGCGTTCCCAAATTACCTACAGTTGCCAGAACTGTTCAGTAATATCGGAACATGAGCTATATAACACGTGGAATACTGGCGAAATTGAACGTCTACCGTAAACGCGCTCGACTCATAATCTTAATTTACACGTTCGTAAATCTCGATAACTATCGATCCAAGCGAAAAAATTCAAAGAGCAACAGGCACACTTTTTTTTCCGAGATCTTTTGATTTCTGTGAACACAAATACATTTGAAACGTTTTTTCGTTAAAATATAAATTCGGCATTTCTGTTAACGGAAATCAAAAGACCTTCAAAATAAAAGTCTCTTTTATTCTTTAAATTTTTTCTCTATGATCGATAGTTATCGAGATATCGAAACGTGTAAACTTAGATTGTGAATCAAGCGCGCGGTAGACGCCGACATCGCCAGTGTTCCCCTGTTTCAATGTTTATCGAACGCTACTAGTCTTTCCAGAATTCATTTCATTGTAACTATAGCGAAAACTATGAATCTCAAGATTGTGCTTTTGAGCAAATGAAAAGAGATCATTTTTCAAAATATCGCATAAAATGCAAGATATTCTTCAAAAATTATGAAAATACCTGAGAGATGAATATAAGAAAACGTACTCGAGATTAGAAAAATTGCAAACTTTGGAAAGATGAAAAGATATTACGTGTCACGGGGTCTTATTTCAGAAGAATATCACGCAGTACTAATAGAGATACTTTGGAAAAAATAGCAAGAGATATTGTTGAACCATATTCCATTAACGTTCCTTCTGTCAATCGTAGAATAATCAATGAACCGAGATTTTCCTGAAAATATTGCCAGAGGATGCTCTCCCGACCATAACGTTGATATTTATGAAAACAGAAAATATTTGAAAAATGTATTGTTAATATCATCAGATGATGTATCGAATAATTGCTTTCATTGTGGTTGACAGTTTAACGGGGATGACTCCAATACTTGTTTCAGTTGTACTTCACATAAAATGCACACGGAACTTAACCACTTCAGTGCATAATGAATATTCCACCGGCATGTGTGAACTATGCATGAAATATTGAAAAATATTACAAGAACCTTATAAAAAATATCATAAAAAATTATTTATTCCATGTTCGACAGGAGGTTAATAAATTCTGGTGGTGCCATTGGGTTCTCCCAACTTTTCCCATAATTTCAGATTAAAAACATTCACAGCACAACTACTTTCCGAGCTATTGTCTAAACACTGAAGAAAATAACGAATATTTATTATTTTTTCTGTGACCGACTGATCATACCATTGGTTTCTCCCAACTTTTCTCATCATATCAGAGTGGAAACATTCAGTGCACAAAACCTACTTACCAAGCTGTTGCCTAAATACTCAAGAAAATAACTAATTATTATTATTTTTGCTATGACCGACGGGAAGACAATGAAATCTGATATCGCCATTGGATTCTCCCAACTCTTTTCTTCATCTTAGAGAGGAAACATCTACTGCACAACACCTACTTACCGAGCTATTGCCTTACTACTCAGGAAAATAACTAATTATTATTATTGCTGTGACCGACGGAAAGACAATGAAATCTGATCATGCCATTGGAGTCTCCCAACTTTTTATATCATTTCAGAGTGAAAATATTTAGTGCACAACACCTACTTACCGAGCTATTGCCTAACTACTCAGGAAAATAACCATTTATTATTATTATTGCTGTGACCGACGGAAAGACAATGAAATCTGATCATGCCAATAAAGCTTTCGGGCCACGAGAAACTATTTTTAAAAAGACAAAATTTAACTTTACAACAAATAAATTTATTTGTACGGAGAGAGATGTGTCTCTTACAACGTCGCTAACAGAACTAAACTAATTATAAAGCATGGTCAATCATATTCGCATAAACCTAAGTCAGCACTACATAGAAGTACAAGCTAAGGGTTTCCTGAGGGTTTGTACATATAACTCCTCCATCCCTAAGACGAAAATAATACGGTAGTATTATTTTCGGAATTCAAATCTTTAGGTTTTGTATTATTACTTTTGAAATGTTTTAAAATATTATTTTTGTATTTTATAGAAAAGTAATAAATGATTACAGTGGCAATAATTATGATCAGAATAATACAGATATAAAGGGTTGTATAGGGAGTGTTGTTTTCTTCCAGGGCCTGGAGTCGGTGGAGTTGGGTTTTCTCGGCTAGTTTTTGGAGCTTCGTCAGCTCGTCCAGGTTGATCCTATCCAAAATCTTCAGGGGGTGGTCTTCATGGTTGGATTTGATGATTTCTACCCTGGGTAATTGCAGAGGGGTTTCCCGTATCGGAGAAACATTGTTGCTGTATTCTTCCCCATTAATGGTAACGCTGCAATGTGGATCAGCTGTGGTTTGCTGATTTCTTCGTATCCGCTTTCTTTGCACTTTATTTCAATAGTGATTCGTCTGGCAGGAATGACAATGACATAGGCATCATTGACAGGCTCTACTACATACTGGTCTAGGTGGACTTGCAGTGATTGACATGGCTGGCTGCTCTTTCCTTTCAGTAATTCAGGGAGACAGTCTTCTTTGGATATTTGATTTTCCAGGCGGAAAATACAGATTGTCTCGATTTCATGGCACGGGCTGTCCTCGTAGTGATGATAAGTCGAGTTCAGGATAATGTATGGTTTCAAGGGAATTATGGCATTATTGGAAATCGGGATCGGAAATAAATGATAATAATCGTAAAGATTTTCTCGAAGTATCGGTACGTGAATCGTAAATAGAATTAGATCGTTTTTGTAACGCGTTTCAATTTTTAGAAGTTTGTAATATGATTGGATGTTATCGAAATGTGGTAGACTGTCCTTGTACATATTGAGCATTATTTCAATTAATTCTTTGAGCTCGGATATTGGTAATATTATGTTATGAATGATATTCAATTCACCGAATAATATCGATTCTTCGATATTGTTTAGTGTTGACAATATATTTTGACAGTCAATTATCATTGTATCGAGGGAATTTTGGAGCCGTAAGAATAGCGTGTATTTATTCAGACTATTTACAATAGTCTCTATTTGTTCACCGATTAGTCGTTGGTTTTTGACAATTTGCTGCAAATTATTTGTTGTTTCATTGAAGAACCTTTTTGTGATAGTAACATAATTTTCTAAATCGTGGTGTAGCAATTTTTGATTGTTTGTTAGTGTAGAGATAGCCTGGTCATATTTTTGTTCATCTTCGTCATCTAGAGTGCCAAATAGCCATTTGTTCGTTCTGCCTACAAAATTTATTAGGCCTCTTTTTGATTGGTTGAATTTTTGAGGTTTGATATTTGTTAATTTCACAGAAATTTGTTTGAGAAGTTGTAACAAATGGTTGTGCATATGATGTAATTGTGGATATAAAACGTCTTTTATTGAAATTAGTTCGGTTACGTATTTCGAATTGTTAGTTATGCTATTTATTGGGTCATCGAACTGTTTCAAGTCGATAGGTTTCAGAAATGTATGTTTTTGGGTAGTGATTCTCGCTTTTCCAAGAGAGAAGGGAAGGATGGGGTTAGATATTTCTGTCATGGTTAACTGTTGTCCATTAGTAGTTAGGATCCCGAGAAGTAGAAGGTACAGCGTTGTCATCTGGAAAAATTTGTTTCTGAACTTGTTTTCTCTGAGGTTTCAGTTTACTTTTATGATATTTTGAATTTTTTGTTTTTACTTTGATGCCACAATCTTTGGTAGGTTGATTTTTTCTATACAGGGGAGATAATTTATTTCGGGGCGATTCTTTGAGAAACGCGTTTTCATCCATTTTTACCTCTGGTGGATCGTTTCTTTTGGAATTAATTTCAGTCAGATTCTTTGATTTTTCGTTATTCTGTTTGATTATATCATTTATTATCTTTTGATTTCTAGCATGTTTTTCAATGTAGTCAGAAGTTATTTTTGAAAATGTTATATCAAATGGGTTTTGGTGTTCAACGTTTCCTTTGATAATTTGAAAAGGGGTGAATTTAGTTGCGGAGTGAATAGTGTTGTTATACCCTAATATTGCGTATATCATTTGTGTTGTTATTGGTCTGTCAGAATGCTCGAGTTTTAGTGTTCTGATTTCTTCGATGAGCGTAGAATGTAGGCGTTCTACAGGGCTATTGCTATTGGGATTTTTTGGGGTTATATAATGTAGGGTTATTTTGTGCAATTTACAAAAATCTTCAATTAGACTATTTTTGAACTCTGTTCCAGAGTCGCAAGTAATTTTATTCGGGATACCGTAGTGGGAAATAAATTTTAATAAACCATCTAATATGTTAGGTGCATTCAAATGAATCGGGTATGCTTGGGCAAAACGCGAGAAGCTATCAATAACTGTCAAAAATTTTTGTTTATCTGCCGAAAATGCATCGATATAAATATGCTCGAAGGGATATTCTCCTATAGGAGTAGGGTTGAATTTGATAACGTTAGGGCGGCGTTCATATTTTGACTTTTGACAGGTTACGCAAGTGTTTATATAATTCGTCACGTCTTGAACCATGTTTGGCCAATAATAAGTTCTAGATAGGGAGTCTTTCGTTTCATTTATGCCCCTATGAGTGGTTTTTGTTTCGTGATGGTGTTGGATTTTTAGTTTCTGTTCGTCTTTGTCTGTGATGTCGGTTAAAAGGACATTACTCTGGACCAGTTTGAAGGCAGAATGTTTAAAATGTTTTTGAATTAATGGGATTAATTTATTTTTCAAACGTTCTTCAAAAAATACGCCATGGAGTATTTTTGGTTTGAGATATTCTAAGAAGATTCTTACTAAGTCATTTTCGATATTTCTGCTTGACAGTACTATTTTTAGACGGGTTTTATCGAAAGGCTTTGTTATTCTCACTCGAGAGGAAATAGTGTCTACACTGTCGGAAAGTATAATTTGGTTTTTGAATTTATTTAACGGTTGGTCAGAAATAGGAATTTCGAGAATTGGATTTTCGTGAGAAGAGTGTTGAGTTTCATTGCTGTCGTCGGGTTCTTGCGGCTCCTGTTGTGCTGGAACTTTTTCTGGTGGTTTTTCTTTTTCCTCTTCCATTGGTTTCTTGCCAGTTCGCAATTTTCGTATTTCTTCGTTTAAGCGGTGGTCAAGATCTTGAAGGTCTTCATCGGAAATTTCTGGAATTTCTTCCTTGTTCGCTAAGTCCGCGAAGATTTCGGGAAAGTCCTCTTCGAATCGGTTGCTCGGTAGATCAATGTTTGCAATCATTGATTGATTTTCCAGTGGGTGGAGTTCTATTCTGGATAGGGCATCTGCGACGGAATTGTTTTTTCCTTTCCTGTACACGATGTTATAATCATACTCTTCCAGCTTTAGGCGCCATCTAACCAATCTTTGAGGTTGAAAAGCCATTGCAAGGGTTTATGATCTGTCACGATCGTAAATTGTTTTCCGAATAAGTACGGTCTAAAATATTTGGTGAAATTTATTATCGATAGCAATTCTTTTTCTATGGTGGAATAATTTTGTTCCGCTGGGTTTAGTGTTCTAGACGCGTACGCGATAGGTTTATCTTTTCCTATAACACCCTGTGATAAAACAGCACCAATGGCCACGTTAGAGGCATCGGTAGTCAGTATAAAAGATTTACTGAAATCTGGGTACTGGAGTAGGGGTTCGTTTGTGAGTAATTGTTTACATGTCTCAAAAGTTTCCAAAAATTCTGGGGTATGAGTTATTTTTTCACCTTTTTTTAAACAGCGCGTAAATGGTTTGGTGAGCTGGGCAAAATCTTTTATAAATTTTCGATAATATCCTAATACACCAAGAAAAGATTTAATTTCTCTAGCGGTAGTTGGTATGGGAAAATTTTGAATTGCTTTTATTTTATTTGGGTTGGGTTTGATGCCATCAGGAGTGACGACATGGCCTAGAAATTCGACATTTCGTTTCAAGAACTCACATTTGTCTAATTGCATTTTCAATTTAGCTTCGCGTAACGTTTTAAAGACTTGTTTTAGGTTGGAAACGTGTTCTTGCAAAGAAGTCGAAAACACGATAATGTCGTCCATATAGACTAGACAGATTTTGTTCCAAAGGTCCTTGAGGATGTGATCCATTACTCTTTGAAAACTTGCCGGTGCATTTTTCAACCCAAATGGCATACGAACATATTCGTAGTGCCCGTGCTCCACGTTGAAGGCAGTTTTTTCGATAGACTTTTCTTCCATTTCGATCTGGTGGAATCCAGATGCCAGATCCAGGGTGGTAAAATAATTGCATTTCCCCAATTTATCTAGGATGTCTTCTATATTCGGAATCGGATATCGGTCGTCGATTGTTTTTTCGTTCAACTTCCTATAGTCCATCACAATGCGCCATTTTTTCTTTCCTGATGCGTCGGTCTTCTTTGGCACAATCCATATCGGGCTACTCCAAGCGGAGGATGATGGTCGAATAATTCCATCGGTAAGCATCTTCTGAATTTGCTTTTGGACTTCTTCTTTGTGGCAATGAGGAAAGCGATAAGATTTTGTATGTATTGGAATCTCATCTTTGGTCTTTATTTCATGTTTAATTTTATTAGTAAAAGAGAGTTTGTCATGTTCGTCATGGAAAATGTCCGCAAATTCTTTATAGAGTTTTAAAATAGCTCGCTTTTCTTCTATATTCATGTGGTCTGTCCTAATTTTGTCAGAAATGTCTTTTGTCGAGTCATAATATTGAATGTTCGGTAGTGCGCTCTCGATATGGTAAAATTCGAAATATTTTTTTTCAATTCGGATAGCTTTGTAAGGTTCGTTCATCGTGACAGAAATTGTCCTATCTGTATTGTTGAAAACTTCAAAGGTAGCGCGATAGTTCGAAGCACAAGTCAAAGTTTCCGGTATAAATAGTCCATTGAAATTTTTATTAGTGATTATGATTTCGCCTTCGTTAATATTGACGGGATATTTTCGTACCAAACTTTCGAAAGGCGGTACCTCGAAAGTGAAAGAAGTTTCGTGGGGTTGTCTGTAAAAGAATGGTATTTGTACAAGGTCATTGTGTAGTAACTGATTGGTAAAATCGATATTCAAACCTAAGTTTTTCAATTCCTTTAATCCTAGAATACCGTCAAAAAATTTGTGGAACTGAAATAAAACATACTCAGTCTCATAACAACTCTGGAATTCTTTGAAAGCAGGGATAAGGGCTCTAAACTGAATTTCTTTTTCGCCTAAGGAAGTTTTTAATTGGGAAGGTTGCCTAAAAATTTTATCAGGGTAATATTTTTCGACAATAGATGGTTTCAATATTGAGGTGTGACATCCAGTGTCAATCAGTAATTTAATCGGGGGGTTACGAATTTTTATGTAAGGGAGACCGTTGACCGTGGCAGAATGAAGTTCTATCACGCTGTCTTGTTTTTTGGAGGCGATTCGTAAAAATTTTCGCCTTCAGGCTCGTCATTGTCGTTGCTGGGTTCATCTAATGGTTCGGGGGGTAAACAATGTCCGTCGGGGTGATGGCCAGTATAAGAATTTTCTTGATAGTGTTCAAGGTAAAGTTCTTGCATAGTGTCAGTTTGGTCATAGGTGTAATAGTCGTATTGGTAATTATTCGAATGATAGTTATGTGCAGCATCAAATTGATCGTAACTGTGATTGTACATTTCCTCATCGATGGGTGTCCATCTTTGGGGTTGTGAATGGGACGGATTGGCGAAAGAATGGGACATGGGTCTACGAACCGTAGGGGTTCTAGATGTAGTCGACATTGGTTCGAAAGTCCTTTGATCTGGTTTACCTGTCGGTTTGAATACATTTCGTGGCGGACCAAACACTTGTCTGTTAGTTGGAAACGTTTGTCTTACTGGTCGGGGTTGGACATTTATCGGTTGGCTGGGAAATGGGGGTCTAAAATTATTCTGGCTGTAGTTTGGAAATTGATTTTGGATTCTAGTGATGTTGGAAGGTTGGTTTTGGAACCCCGAGGCCTGATTTTGGGTGTTGGTTGTTTGAATTGGGGCCATGGGTTGAGAATTTGGAAAGCTATAATTTGGATAAAAGTTATTACGATTTTGTACAATTTGTCTATTAGGTGGTTTGGGTGCATTAACGCTCGGGCGATTTTGGAATACCAGATTTTGGGTGTGTCTAAAGTTTTCGTCCTCCTGGACGAAGTTCATTGCTGCTTCTAGGGAATCAGGATTTTGGACGATAACTTTGTCCTGTAGTCGAATATTCAGATTTCTCAAAAATACTTTAAGGGGCTGGGATTCGTATTGTCGAATATGTATCGGTCTAGTAGCTTGGTCCATGTCGGGGTCAGAATTTATTTTGTAAGACAATTTACTGCGTAATAATTGGATTCGCTTTGCGAAGTCAAGGGGATGTTCGCCTCTATTTAGTGTAAGGGTAAACAGTTGTTGTTCGAGGTTATCAAGGCTTTGTCGGTCACCAAAAGTATTTCTCAATTCTAATTTTACTTGAGTCCATGTCCTTAATTCAGATCTTGATCCGATTAATAGCTGGGCTCTATCTTTCAATTTACTCAATAAAATACTCAAAATGCACTGGTTTAATGTGATATCGGCGCCATGATACCTTTTGTGAAATTGATCGGCGGCGTTAATAAATATTTCGAGGGTCTCTGACGAGCCATCGTATGTTGGAATAGTGTCCGAATAGATTTTAAACAATGTATAATTGATTTCCGTTGCCATATTCGAAACTCGCAATGAGCTTAAAGTATTTGCCAAACTTTCGATAATGGGATCGGTCATCAAACGCTATTTTGTGTGCTTAAATTTTTGTGCAAAATTTGAATAAGAAAAAAAATCTACTGAATTTACCGAATTTATACTGAAATTTGTCACAAAAATATTCTTTGAACTAACAGAATAATTTCTTTCGAGAATTTCAAGATAACAATGTACAATACAAGCTATTCTTAGTCTTCTCACAGTAAGTTTTCAAACCGTGTAATATTTCACTCGAACAAGTGTCGTTGCCTTTTGAGATGGCAGCGAACTCTGATGAGTATCAGGTTTCGAAATGCGATTGTATTTATTTGATGTTTTATTAAGAAATTCGGATAAGTAGTAAAATGCTTTGAATGTGATCAATAATTACTAATCTATGTGACTTCTATAGTCAGTCCACCAATTTCGATTACGATAAAAGAAAAATGATGGATTGATTGAATTTAACAACTTCTTTCAAAAATCTTTACGATAAAGTCTTGAAGAAAAATGTTTGAAGGCAGAGAGGAATACTCGACTTACCACGATGGTGAACCAGGTAGTCCTTTTCTGGAGTCTGCAGCGACTGGGTCTGCCGGTCTCTGGGTGGGCGATCGAAGCTGTTCTTTCGATAACGGATAAACAGTTGAAACTGACGAATTTCGCGATCGATATTCTTCCGTTATCCTACCGACTGCGCCAATAAAGCTTTCGGGCCACGAGAAACTATTTTTAAAAAGACAAAATTTAACTTTACAACAAATAACTTTATTTGTACGGAGAGAGATGTGTCTCTTACAACGTCGCTAACAGAACTAAACTAATTATAAAGCATGGTCAATCATATTAGCATAAACCTAAGTCAGCACTACATAGAAGTACAAGCTAAGGGTTTCCTGAGGGTTTGTACATATAACTTGCCATTGGAGTCTCCCAACTTTTCTCCTCATTTCAGAGTGAAAACATTCAGTGCACAACACCTACTTACCGAGCTATTGCCCAACAACTCAGGAAAATAACTAATTATTATTAATATTGCTGTGACCGACTGAAAGACAATGAAATCTGATCTTGCCATTGGAGTCTCCCAACTTTTTTTCTCATTTTAGAGTGAAAACATCCAGTGCGCACCACCTACTTACCGAGCTATTTCCTAAATACTCAAGAAAATAACTAATTATTATTATTGCTGTGACCGACGGAAAGACAATGAAATCTGATCATGCCATTGGAGTCTCCCAACTTTTTTCCTCATTTCAGAGTGAAAATATTTAGTGCACAACACCTACTTACCGAGCTATTGCCTAACTACTCAAGAAAATAACTATTTATTATTATTATTGCTGTGACCGACGGAAAGACTATGAAATCTGATCACGCCATTGGAGTCTTCCAACTTTTTCCCCATTTCAGAGTGAAAACATCCAGTGCGCAACACCTACTTACCGAGCTATTGCCTAAATACTCAAGAAAATAACTAATTATTATTATTTTTGCTGTGACCGACGGAAAGACAATGAAATCTGATCATGCCATTGGAGTCTCCCAACTTTTCTTCTCATTTCAGATTGAAAACATTTAGTGCACAACACCTACTTACCGAGCTATTGCCTAACTACTCAGGAAAATAACTATTTATTATTATTATTGCTGTGACCGACGGAAAGACAATGAAATCTGATCATGCCATTGGAGTCTCCCAACTTTTTTCCTCATTTCAGAGTGAAAACATCCAGTGCGCAACACCTACTTACCGAGCTATTGCCTAAATACTCAAGAAAATAACTAATTATTATTATTTTTGCTGTGACCGACGGAAAGACAATGAAATATGATCATGCCATTAGGGTCTCCCAACTTTTTTCCTCATTTCAGAGTAAAATTATTCAGTACACAACACCTACTTACCGAGCTATTGCCTAACTACTTAGGAAAATAACTAATTATTATTAATATTGCTGTAACCGACGGAAAGACAATGAAATCTGATCATGCTATTGGAATCTCCCAACTTTTTCCTTCATTTCAGAGTGAAAACATCCAGTGCGCAACACCTACTTCCCGAGCTATTGCCTAAATACTCAAGAGAATAACTAATTATTATTATTTTTGCTGTGACCGACGGAAAGACAATTAAATCTGATCATGCCATTGGAGTCTCCCAACTTTTTTCCTCATCTCAGAGTAAAAACATTCAGTGCACAATACCTACTTACCGAGCTATTACCTAACTACTCAGGAAAATAACTAATTATTGTTATTATTGCTGTGACCGACGGAAAGACAATGAAATCTGATCAGGCCATTCGAGTCTCCCAACTTTTTTCCATATTTCAGAGTGAAAACATTCAGTGCGCAACACCGACTTACCGAGCTATTGCCTAAATACTCAATAAAATAAATAATTATTATCATATTTGCTGTAACCGACGGAAATACAATGAAATCTGATCATGCCATGGGAGTCTCCCAACTCTTCTCCTCATTTCAGAGTATAATCATTCAGTGCATAACACCTACTTACCGAGCTATTGCCTTACTACTCAGGAAAATAACTAATTATTATTATTATTGCTGTGACCGACGGAAAGACAATGAAATCTGATCATGCCATTGGAGTCTCCCAACTTCTTTTTTCATTTCACAGTGAAAACATCCAGTGCGCAACACCTACTTATCAAGCTATTGCCTAAATACTCAAGAAAATGACTAATTATTTTTATTTTTGCTGTGACCGACGGAAAGACAATGAAATCTGATCATGCCATTGGAGTCTCCCAACTTTTCTCCTCATTTCAGAGTGAAAACATTTAGTGCACAACACCTACTTACCGAGCTATTGCCTAACTGCTCAGGAAAATAACTATTTATTATTATCATTGCTGTGACCGACGGAAAGACAATGGAATCTGATCATGCCATTGGAGTCTCCCAACTTTTTTCTCCATTTCAGAGTGAAATCATTGAGTGCACAACACCTACTTTCCGAGCTATTGCCTAACTACCCAGGAAAATAACTAATTATTATTAATATTGCTATGACCGACGAAAAGACAATAAAATCTGATCATGCCATTGGAGTCTCCTAACTTTTTGCCTCATTTCAGAGTGAAAACATTCAGTGCACAACACCTACTTACCGAGTTATTGCCTAAATACTCAAGGAAATAACTAATTATTATTATTTTTGCTGTGACTGACGGGAGGACAATGAAATCTGATCATGCCATTGGATTTTCTCAACTTTTCCCTTCATTTCGGAGTGGAAACATTCAGTGCACAACACCTACTTACCGAGCTATTGCCTAAACGCTGAAGAAAATAACTAATTATTATTATTTTTGTTATGACCGAAGGAAAGACAATTAAATCTGATGTTGCCATTGGAGTCTCCCAACTTTTTTCCTCATCTCAGAGTGGAAACATTCAGTGCACAATACCTACTTACCGAGCTATTGCCTAACTACTCAGGAAAATAACTATTTATTATTATTATTGCTGTGACCGACGGAAAGACAATGAAATCTGATCATGCCATTGGAGTCTCCCAACTTTTTTCCCTATTTCAGAGTGAAAACATCCAGTGCTCAACACCTACTTACCGAGCTATTGCCTACATAATCAAGAAAATAACTAATTATTATTATTGCTGTGACCGACGGAAAGACAATGAAATCTGATCATGCCATTGGAGTCTCCCAACTTTTTTCCTCATTTTAGAGTGGAAATATTTAGTGCACAACACCTACTTACCGAGCTATTGCCTAACTACACAGGAAAATAACTAATTATTATTATTATTGCTGTGACCGACGGAAAGACTATGAAATCTGATCACGCCATTGGAGTCTTCCAACTTTCTCCCCATTTCAGAGTGAAAACATCCAGTGCGCAACACGTACTTACCAAGCTATTGCCTAAATACTCAAGAAAATAACTAATTTTTATTATTTTTGCTGTGACCGACGGAAAGACAATGAAATCTGATCATGCCATTGGAGTCTCCCAACTTTTCTTCTCATTTCAGAGTGAAAACATTTAGTGCACAACACCTACTTACCGAGCTATTGCTTAACTACTCAGGAAAATAACTTATTATTATTATTATTGCTGTGACCGACGGAAAGACAATGAAATCTGATCATGCCATTGGAGTCTCCCAACTTTTTTCCTCATTTCAGAGTGAAAACATCCAGTGCGCAACACCTACTTACCGAGCTATTGCCTAAATACTCAAGAAAATAACTAATTATTATTATTTTTGCTGTGACCGACGGAAAGACAATGAAATATGATCATGCCATTAGGGTCTCCCAACTTTTTTCCTCATTTCAGAGTAAAATTATTTAGTGCACAACACCTACTTACCGAGCTATTGCCTAACTACTTAGGAAAATAACTAATTATTATTAATATTCCTGTAACCGACGGAAAGACAATGAAATCTGATCATGCCATTGGAGTCTCCCAACTTTCTTCTTCATTTCAGAGTGAAAACATCCAGTGCGCAACACCTACTTTCCGAGCTATTGCCTAAATACTCAAGAAAATAACTAATTATTGGAGTCTTTCAACTTTTCTTCTCATTTCAGAGTGAAAACATTTAGTGCACAACACCTACTTACCGAGCTATTGCCTAACTACTTAGGAAAATAACTAATTATTATTAATATTGCTGTAACCGACGGAAAGACAATGAAATCTGATCATGCCATTGGAGTCTCCCAACTTTTTTCTTCATCTCAGAGTGGAAACATTCAGTGCACAATACCTACTTACCGAGCTATTACCTAACTACTCAGGAAAATAACTAATTATTGTTATTATTGCTGTGACCGACGGAAAGACAATGAAATCTGATCAGGCCATTGGAGTCTCCCAACTTTTTTCCATATTTCAGAGTGAAAACATTCAGTGCGCAACACCGACTTACCGAGCTATTGCCTAAATACTCAAGAAAATAAATAATTATTATTATATTTGCTGTGACCGACGGAAAGACAATGAAATCTGATCATGCCATGGGAGTCTTCCAACTCTTCTCCTCATTTCAGAGTATAATCATTCAGTGCATAACACCTACTTACCGAGCTATTGCCTAACTACTCAGGAAAATAACTAATTATTATTATTATTGCTGTGACCGACGGAAAGACAATGAAATCTGATCATGCCATTGGAGTCTCCCAACTTTTTTTTTCATTTCAGAGTGAAAACATCTAGTGCGCAACACCTACTTATCAAGCTATTGCCTAAATACTCAAGAAAATGACTAATTATTTTTATTTTTGCTGTGACCGACGGAAAGACAATGAAATCTGATCATGCCATTGGAGTCTCCCAACTTTTCTCCTCATTTCAGAGTGAAAACATTTAGTGCACAACACCTACTTACCGAGCTATTGCCTAACTGCTCAGGAAAATAACTATTTATTATTATCATTGCTGTGACCGACGGAAAGACAATGGAATCTGATCATGCCATTGGAGTCTCCCAACTTTTTTCTCCATTTCAGAGTGAAAACTTCCAGTGCGCAACACCTACTTACCGAGCTATTGCCTAAATACTCAAGAAAATAACTAAATATTATTATTTTGGCTGTGACCGACGGAAAGACAATGAAATCTGATCATGTCATTGGAGTCTCCCAACTTTTCTCCTCATTTCAGAGTGAAAACAACTAGTGCACAACACCTACTTACCGACATATTGCCTAACTACTCAGGAAAATAACTAATTATTATTATTATTGCTGTGACCGACGGAAAGGCAATGAAATCTGATCATGCCATCGGAGTCTCCCAACTTTTCTCCTCATTTCAGAGTGAAAACATCCAGTGCGCAACACCTACTTACCGAGCTATTGCCTAAATACTCAGGAAAATAACTAATTATTATTATTTTTGCTGCGACCGACGGAAAGACAATGAAATCTGATCATTCTATTGGAGTCTCCCAACTTTTTTCCTCATTTCAGAGTGAAAATATTTAGTGCACAACACCTACTTTCCGAGCTATTGCCTAACTACCCAGGAAAATAACTAATTATTATTAATATTGCTATGATCGACGAAAAGACAATAAAATCTGATCATGCCATTGGAGTCTCCTAACTTTTTGCCTCATTTCAGAGTGAAAACATTCAGTGCACAACACCTACTTACCGAGTTATTGCCTAAATACTCAAGGAAATAACTAATTATTATTATTTTTGCTGTGACTGACGGGAGGACAATGAAATCTGATCATGCCATTGGATTTTCTCAACTTTTCCCTTCATTACGGAGTGGAAACATTCAGTGCACAACACCTACTTACCGAGCTATTGCCTAAACGCTGAAGAAAATAACTAATTATTATTATTTTTGTTATGACCGAAGGAAAGACAATTAAATCTGATGTTGCCATTAGATTCTCCCAACTTTCTTCCTCATTTCAGAGTGAAAACATTCAGTGCACAACACCTACTTACCGAGCTATCGCCTGAATACTCAAGAAAATTTCACACTATGTTCGAACACTGTTGATCGTAACCGCAAGACTAGCTCGAGAAGCGTTGCTTTTGGCCGTTGATTATGAATTGCGCATGCTCGTGATGTTTTCAATGACTGATATTTATGAAAATACCAAAGTAGACTACCTACAAAACGGAACTTTATCTCATTCCTTTACAGAATAGGCACAGTTTATAGCTAAACAATCAGTTTGCTCTCTCGGACCAATTGCATGTTCCAAGGGAACAAATTAAGGATGCTGTTGTTTGAATGCACGCTGTTGTCACATATTGTATCAGGCCTTCGAAGTATCCGAAAAATGGCCGTTTCGCACTAGAAAATACTCATCTATAATGCCCCTATAATGTATCCTGTGGTTTCACATTTATCATTGTACTCTTTTATTTATTGAAGTGTATTTTATTCGAAAAAATGCGCCCTGAAAATAAAATACAACATATTCCATAAGACAAACTTACTCTGTGAAATCTATACTGGCAATGTTGGAAAAATTCGAACATCCTATGTTATGTGCTCTTGTTTGATTGTTTGTTTTTTGAGTAGCCATTTAAAGTTGGAAGTTTAGGTGTTGAATTATTTGAACTGTGTTCTGACAATTTGAAATACTATTATTTCGTGATTACTAACTTCGAACCATGGAAAATTTAACAAAAACTGTTCATTACGTTTGTGTATGCCGCAGAAATTCCAGTCACGAGAAAAGAACCCTTAGTTTTTCCGGTTTCCAAAGGACGAAAAACGGTACATAAATAATGCAATTGCTTCCGTCACTTTCATACTCAAAAAACTTATGTTTTGAGGTATGCAGAATGGAAAGCGGTTCTTCAATTGAAAAAAATTGCTTCTTGCAGCACTCAGTACTGCCACAAGCACTTTGGGATTTGCAGTGATCATTTTTAGGAGAAGATTTTTGCAGGCATAGGACAAAATAGGCTGAAAAGAGATGCAGTCCCTTTACAACTTTCAGGTCCGGACGGTAGGAATTTTTTTGCATTATTTGTGATCTCCTCGACTGATGAATTTGAAAGTTGCATCACTTTTAAATGAACATATTATTGAGTGAATGAAGGACATTCTATTTTCCATACTTGTGCATTAACATTTGTACGTTTCTTGCAGGTATGTTTTGAATCAGTTGAAGAGCCAGAACCAGTTGCTAGAACCTCACAACAATATATTACCAAATAATTTGAAGGTATGTATTAGACAGTATAAAATTTAATTCAGCTCTACAATGTTGGGGTATAATAATTTCAAGTGTTCAATCTGAGAAAAATAAGAGTGTGTTTTCAGTACAGTTTATTGTACACACTTTTGGTTTATTTTTTATTTTACCTGTGAATATGAAATTTCATTTTCAGATTCCCTTACTAAATATCCTGGCACTTCTAATATAGTCAATTTTGATGTAATGAGAAAAGAACAAGAAGACCAACAAGAAGACCGAGAATCAAAAGGTATGTCTGGTATATATAACCATCCCTACATCAGAGTTCAGTACTAGATTTGATTTACAATAACGTTAAATTGTTTTGCCAGTGCAATCAAATTGATTTATTTTATGTTTGAAATTGAGTTTTTATTTTCAGGAAGTCATGCGTCAGCGATATTATCTCGTGGAATACCATCAAGGAAAGTTCAATTGAGAGAAACAATTAAAATTCTCAAAAGAAAAACGAATACTTTCCAGGAGTCTAACACATCTGCAGTACCCGCTTATCATAATGTGTCACCCGGTGACTAGTATTAGTATTATGAGTAGTCCGAATAAGATTCATTGTTTAACTGAAAAACTTGTAGAAGTAAGACGTGTAAGGTGCGGAATATATTGAACTATTGTTGAAGGGAGTGTTTATTGTGATATCCTGACCATCCTACTACATCAGAAGTGGTGAACAGTGTGTAAAGAGTGGTGTTAAAGTGCTGCACAATGCCGAAGTCCACAAGAAAATCGAAGCGCCGATATTCAACATTCAGCAGCAGTAGCTCTGCAAATAACAGTGAGGGAAGGCAAAGTCGCCATCGAAGAGATCTCGTAGACATAAAAGTAACAGGAAGGAATCTGTAAGTTATTCTAGGAGAACCAATATTATGCCTCAAGTCAGCAATGCCCAGCCAAACTCAGGTACTGTGTTGTCTAGTATAATTCCAGAATTTGATCCAACAAACATGGAAGTGTCTGATTGGTTAGAAATTGTTCAACATGACTATAATATATATGGTTGGACAGACAGTTTTATAATGATAATAATAATAAAGGTCTTTATTTTTATCAACCGGGTAAACATTAAATACATTTTTGAGTAATATGAGCACAGCACTCCAGGTTGATAGAAAAATGCCGAAGATCAGTTGACAGCACAATCTGTGGTTGCAGACAGCACTGTCTCTGTTTTTCATCTTAAGCGAGGTAAAAAAATAATAAAGAGAAATAACAATAATCAAGTAACAAACCGTTAGAAGTAAAAAAATAAAAGAAAAGGTAAAAAAAATATCAATATGTACATGCAGATATTATTATATGATATACATATATTTATTGGCAATAGTTTTGATTAGCAAGTAATTTCAATTTTAGACCTAATTGAAGGCTTCTATTGATTTTAATTTCAAATCATTGAAAATTTCATTATGTGTTTTTGATGACTGGTACGTGAAAGATCGTTTGAACAGTTCGGTGCGATGTTGTGGTGTTGTAATTCTATGTTTGAATCGAGTATTTACCTGATGGATATCACTTTGGTGAACAATGTTTCCAAACAGGTATTGCGGTTGTTTGTTTTTGATGATTTTATGAAAGAGACATTCAGAGTGTAGATATCGTCTGTTCGACATATTCAGCCAGTTAAGTTCTCGTAATTTGTGGGAAATTCTTTGGCGTTTCCTAATACTATAAATAAGCCGCATACAAGAGTTTTGAACGACTTTTAGCCTCCTAAAATCGTTTGCGTCGATACAGGGGCCAAGAACTACATCTTAGTTGGTGAGTTTAGATAATACCAGAGCCACGCATAGTATTTTTCTTAAAACCAACTGAGAGATAATGGCGATTGTGAAAAATTGACTTTATGTTCAAATAAGCGTTCCGAATGCAAATTTTAACATGATGTTTGAATCGCAGTTGATCATCAAAAACCAGGCCAAGGGTTTTTGCCTTGTTTACTAGTGAAATTTGCTCTCCATCAACATTCATTCGGATTACTTCGTTGATTTGCAAACGAACTTTAGTTGGGCCAAAAGCTAAGATAGAAGTCTTTTTACTATTTATACTCAGACCATGTTCGGATGACCAGGTAACAATATTGTTCAGATCATAATTTATTTTGTCTACTGCGTCCTGATAATTTTTAGGTATGAAAGAATAGTATAGTGTATAGTATAGTGTATCAGGTAACAAATAAATTGAAAGGTACTGCAAAAACATGGTATGATAGCTTCATACAATGTGAATTAGGGTGGTCTTAGTATTCTAGAGTAAAGCGGAAGCAATTATTGAGCACCACTTTCCAAAGTTTCTGAAATGCTTATGAGATGCGAATCGTAAACCAACAGAGGGTTGCTCGCTATAAAAATTCCATTTCAACCATTTGGCGAAAATCAACTAATTTAAGTTAAATTTTTCTAATAGTGATAAGGTGTCCTTAGTAATGGGTGCTATAAATGATAACAATTTGAAATCGGCAGTAGAGGCCTCAAATATAAGAGACCCTAATCTATTAGGGGTATACCTCAAAAATAAACTGTATGCGAAAGCACTATCGCATACCTGCACCAACTCATCATAACAGCCGGTGCCAAAATTAGTTGATAATAAACATATATTGTGTAGTTGTTGTGGTAAAGTTGGACACAATCGTGACAACTGCAGACACAAAAGCAAAATATGTAATTTATGTTCGAGAAAAGGGCCCTGTTTGAATAAAAACAAATTTTCATTTACAAGTATATAAAAAAAATATATAAAAAAAAATTATTTGAAAAAAATGTTGAAGGATAGTAGAGTGGAAAATGTTGAGGTGATTCGAAAAAACCAAGTAGCTTCATGATTTTACAAAACGCTTCATGCTGGCGGACATTAATGTATCGCATTTATAGATTTTGGAGAAAAAGGACGTTAAATTATACACTATAGCTGTAGGTTTACCTCGAGGAAATGGACAGGTGGAAAGAACAAACCGCACAGTGCTGATGTCTTGGCTACGATAGGAGCAGAGATGATTCTTCCGACAGGTATAAGGTTAAAGAGGACCTGCATACAGAAGATCCAATGGCCCAGGAGAAGGGGTTGTAGCATAGAAACACATGAAACACTTCAAGTTTCAAAATCGTTAAGGTAATACAAATGAGCCCTTTGATGGCATAATGAGCCCTTTGATGGCATAATGAGCCCTTTGATGGCATAATGAGCCCTATGATGGCATAATGAGCCCTTTGATGGCATAATGAGCCCTTTGATGGCACAAAACAGCCCTTTGATGGCACAAAAGAGCTCTTGGATGGCACAAAAGAGCCCTTTGGTGGCACAAACGTGCCTTCTGATGGCACAAATGAGTCCTTAGATGGCAAAAATGAGCCCTCTCAGGACACAAATGAGATATGAATAGAATTAATAATTATATTCTATTTACTTACAGATGAGGTCCATCATGGTTGCTGTTGAGGACAACAACAGGTCAGGATGGCCGTGCAGTACCCGCTTATCATAATGTGTCACTCGGTGACTAGTATTAGTATTATGAGTAGTCCGAATAAGATTCATTGTTTAACTGAAACTTGTAGAAGTAAGACGTGTAAGGTGCGGAATATATTGAACTATTGTTAAAGGGAGTGTTTATTGTGATATCCCGACCATCCTACTACACATCTAACACACACTGCAATGACAATGGATAATATCACCAAATTTTCAGAAGATCATGTATTGTCAACTCTAGCCAACTTTTTGAGAAATAACACTGGCAAAGAAGACACGGAAAGGTTCAAGATACTCAAATGAGTATGAGCAGTTTGCTTCAACTATACACTTTTTGGGGCCGAAAGCGTACAAGTTCCTCTCTAAGATGTTTCGATTGCCATCGAGAAGCACTTTACAGATAATAGCCCATGTATAGCCCATAAATAACTGCAAAATGGGACATATAAGACCAGGTTTCAGTAATTTTTTATTTGAGGCTCTTAAAATTGTTGAAGTGTTGGATAACTGTGCTAGGGATTGCATTTTATGTTTAGATGAAACGTCTTTGCACACTTATATTATAATTTATCGCAAGATGAGATAGTAGGAATCCATCAAACACCTTCAGAAAAAAGTTTCCAACCAGCCCCAAATATTTTGGTGTTGATGGCGAAAGGTGAAAGGCAAACTGGAAAAGGCAAACTGGAAACAACCTTTAGCTTTCTTTTTGTAAATTCAAGTTGTCCAGTTGTAGATTTGAAAACCATTGATTTTGAATCTATGAAGAAAATTAAAGCTATAGGACTGAAAGTCCTTTCTTTAGTATCTGACCATGGAAGCAATTTTTTCAAATAACTGAAAAAACTGGGAGTGTCGGTTGAAAAACCTCACTTCATTGGTGAAGATATGAAAGTGTTTTATATCATAGACGTACCTCATCTGCTACTTATAGTTTTTTTTTTCTAAACTCTTCTAGATCTTTAGTGACCTTTTTTGCTTCTGAGGAAAATAATGAGTGGCCCCTTCTTTTGCAAAAATCTCACCCCAGTTTGAAAGTAGTACCTGTTATACTGTTTTTTGGTGGTGTCACTTAGTGATGCAAGGCTGGATTCTATTGCACAGGCAAGGATGCCTCTGGGTGAAACGACTTTCTGATAATAGAGCTGCAGCTAAGGTGAGACTCTCCGACAATGAATACTTGATCTTGAAATGAGATTAAATTAAATTGCATAGAGGGTTGAAAATTAAAGGTTCCCTCAACCTCAGTTTGATAAAGAGAGGAAACCATGGCTGATATATCCACCAAGGTACCTCCAGCTTTGTCTAATACTATTTTCTGTAGGACCCTTGGAGCCATACAGATGCGTGGAAATGCATAGAGGAAGAAATCCTTCCAACAAATTGTGAATGCGTCAACTGCAATAGAATATGGGTCTAGGAACCACAAAATATATTTTGGGGAATGTATGATTAATACAGGTGGCAAACAAATGTACATCCGGCTGAAAACACTTTTACTTTTTAAACAAATGTCTCTAGAGACCACTTGGTATCTACGAAGGCGTAGAAGGGCCACGAACAATTTTTTCTTGGAATCCCGACTTTAATCTCGGACCCCCGACTTTAATCTCGGACCCCCGACTTTAATCTCGGGGGTCCGACTTTAATCTCGGACCCCCGAATTTAATCTCGGACCCCCGACTTTAATCTCGGGGGTCCGACTTTAATCTCGGGGGTCCGACTTTAATCTTGGGGGCCCGACTTTAATCTCGGACCCTCGACTTTAATCTTGGACCCTCGACTTTAATCTCGGACCCCAGACTTTAATCTCGGACCCCCGACTTTATTCTCGGACCCCCGACTTTATTCTCGGACCCCCGACTTTAATCTCGGGGGTCCGACTTCAATCTCGGGGGTCCGACTTTAATCTCGGACCCCCGACTTTAATCTCGGACCCCCGACTTCAATCTCGGACCCCCGACTTTATTCTCAGGGGTCCGACTTTAATCTCGGACCCCTGACTTTAATCTCGGGGGTCCGACTTTAATCTCGGACCCCCGACTTTAATCTCGGACCCCCGACTTTAATCTCGGACACCCGACTTCAATCTTGGACCCTCGACTTTAATCTCGGACCCCCGACTTTAATCTCGGACCCCCGACTTTAATCTCGGGGGTCCGACTTCAATCTCGGACCCCGACTTTAATCTCGGACCCCGACTTTAATCTCGTACCCCTGACTTTAATCTTTGGGGTTCGACTTCAATCTCGGATCCCCGACTTTAATCTCGGGGGTCCGACTTTAATCTCGGACCCCCGACTTTAATCTCGGGGGTCCGACTTTAATCTCGGACCCCCAACTTTATTCTCGGGATTCGACTCAGAGAATAAAGTCTGTCTGTAAAACACTGCAAGTAATTCAAGGCAATTTAAGTGTTTTTCCCTCTATTGAAAAATGGTCCCGCATGAAGTCATTTATCGATTCAGTTATTTTATGCATCCACCAACGCAGTTCGGTTAATAATACCCTGTTGGAAAGGATCATTACATGATAATTCATAGAGTACGGCCCTAGAGCGAAATACTCCTCTCTTTCCAAATTCTTAGAGTATATCCAGCCGTATTGAACGGCAGGGCAAGCTGATACCAGCACGCCTATGAACTCGGCAAATGTTTTTATTGTGCACGCACGGCCTTCGATGAAGAAAATATTCCGCGAAACGTTTTATTCTGTCTTTTTGTCAACCGGTAATTCTAATGTCAAGTTTTTGCTAAAATAGAAACCACAAAAATCTCTTGACTGTTTCCTGTCAGAGAACTCTGTTTACCTGGTGCCATACGTTACTACGGTCAAGGTGTTCGATAAATAAGCGCACTTATAGAAGAAATAAATGTTTCATCATATGTAGATTAAATGAATCGATTTCACAGAGTCCTTGGTATAGGAAAAACAGAACCTTTGGTTTTGTATATTTTGTGTTGAATAAGAAACTGTCTTCGTATCCTACACATCGTAGTCAAATTCCAGTTATACTTTACAAATACAGATATGAAAATGAATACAGAAACTGGTGTACTATTCACTATCAGCTTATCGCCTCTATGGATATGAAAAGTGGTTTTTGGGTTGATGATAAAATATTTCTCAATTGCCAACCAGCCTCTATTTCATGTTTTTTTAAAGTTGTGGTTCTCACGAAAAGAAAAATCCTGTAATGTTCAAGGAACATCGTGTGAACCAAAGGAAGAGTAGGTAGGAATTGGTGTTCATCTTGAATTTCTGCATACTGTATGCCTCAGGGACCACCTTCCGAGGCAGTGAGTTCCAAAGATTTGTCGTTCGTTAAGAGAACAAGCTCTGGTAATGGGATGTTCGGCATGTCTCTAAAGCGATGTGAAGACTGATGTCGACGGGTCAGTCTCGACGGGATCGCTAACGGTGGAATGACTGTTAGTATTTCAGAAGAGCATCGTCTATGAAAATATTTGTAAAACAGAGACAGATCCGCCAACCTTTCTGCGGTGTTCCAGAGAAGTGAGTGAGCTTGTAATGCCAGCATCACCGACGCCGACGGATCGAATCACTCTTTTTTTGACAGAATCTAAAATTTTCAGTGTCTGTTTAGGGGCTGCATTCCATATATAGGAACATCATTCCAGGACAGGTCAAATTTGAACCTCATAAACCACAATCAGCTGAGGGAAGTGAAATAGCTCTTGGCACGAGACAGAAAACCAAGTTTTTGAGATGTACTTTTGGAAATGTACTTCACATGGCTTTCTGAAATATTTTAGCATTATTTCATCCCATTTCAAATCAACTTCAAAATTTGAAATATTGTCAATATACACTCTGTAGATTTATTGAAATCGACCTAACTAGCTGTGTCTTCCCACCATTTATTACCCATGCGTCAAGCTTGCCACTAATCGCACACGCATACATTTATGTAATAATATCTCCTGTTTGAAAATTCCATTCCTTCAACTGTTTTTCCTGTCAACTCCAATGTTTGAAATGTATCAATCATTCTACTCTCATTAGTTTTCCTGAGATTGAGCCGACTTCCTTAGTCATTCTAACTTTTTACATCTTTTTGTAAAGAGTACTGAGGAATAAGTATGTAGTCTTCCACTCTGTGGACGTATGATAGAACTAGGCGGTGTTCGTGATGGTAGAGCATTCGCTTCTCAAAAATAATGGTGTGGGTTTAAATCCTAACGTGGTCACTGTATGGCATCACAAGTTAAAAAGTCTCTCGAAGACTTCTGAGGGTTTCCCGTGAGGGTTCAGCCGTTTCACGGAATTAACTTTTGAACAAATACGTCGGCAAAATAACTTGTGTGGTTATAATAATTAGAATACGTACAAAGAAATATGCATATGAGTTTTAAAGAACGGCACTAAGACAGAAGTTGATTTTTGAAATATCTCAATTGTTGATGGATTCAAGAGAATATACAATACAGGGTGAGCAGAAAATCGATTGAATAAAAAATGCAACATTGATTTGAAAAAAAAAATTAAATACATGTTTAGGGCCAAATATGATTAAGAAACACGACCGCTAATGAAAGATATACGGGTTGGTATGAATTGAGAATTTAGCGAGTGAATTAGAGAAATCGAAGAACATGAATGAACTAACTCAATGATGATAGGACAATTGCTAATGAGACATATACTGTGGAAATTAAAAATCGAAAACAATGTGATTTCACGGTGAAACGGCAGTAAAGGACCTAGGACAGTTCAAAAAGTAAGCTTATGGGAAATAACACGGTGAAACCTCTAAGGTCCATTTTGCACCTTTTGACTCTTTTTGGGGTGGGGGGAAAAATCGGAGCGTCGCTGCTTGGCGTTCATCGAGTCGCGATAGATCCCTTAGATTGATAACAATTGTCCAGTGCCGAGCGCGATACCATCATCGGAAATACTCGGGTGTTGACTAGACGAGATTGGTAGAAGTCGGAACGTTGTTGCTTGTCGTTCATCGTGTGACGTAATCGACACCCACGCCCCTCCCATCAAGTCACTCGAAGTCGTCAGTTTAGCGGCAAATTCAAATTTCATATTTTCTGCTAGCGGATTTTAATTTGAAATAATGAAAAAAAGTTGTTGATGTGAGTGGGATCGAAGCGTAGCGAACCAGCAATCTTCGGATTACGAAGCGCACGTCTACACAACTAGGCTATGAGACCTCTTAGTGAATGTAGGTTTGACATGTTGTTTATACAGCGCGAGCCACCGATCCGCCGAGTCGAGCGATGTAATCTTGCCGCAAGCCGGGTGTTATCAAACCGCAAGCCGAGAGTTTGAATAAAAACAATAGTAATTGTGAATGAATTAATTCGAATTGTTGAAGTGGTATAATAATAATGATATTTGGTAAAATAGGAAAAATGGCGGCGGGTAACGGGAGTGTAATGTTTCAACGTGCGATTCCAATGAGGAACGTATACAGGGTGTTTGAAAATATATGATTTAAGAAAAAAATCAACAGGGTGTCTCAAAACAGTCATCAATTGAGAGAAAAAACAACAGGGTGTTTCAAAATACATCATTTAAGAGGAAAATATGGAATGTTGGGTGGGAGACATGAATCATCGCATCATTGGGGCATTACATCATTGGGGCATGCAGGGATTCAGAAGTTTTCGTTTTACGTATACAGGGTGTGTCAAAATACATCATTTGAGAAAAAATATATACAGGGTGTCTCATAAACGTGCATCGTGATGGGGTTTGTCATTTAAGAAAAAATATATATACCAGGTGTACCAACGTGCCAGTTGAGACAAAAAATACATACAGGGTATCTCATAAACGTGCATCGTGACGGGGTCCGTCATTTTTAAAGGGCGATTTGGGAGTACAGTTGGCATAAATATATATACAGGGTGTACCATCATAGTATTTAAGAGAAAAAACATGGCTGCTGCCATACAGGGTGTACTTGACATTTAAGAGAAAAAAACATGGCAGCTGTCAAATTTGGTATACCGGATGTTTCAAAATACATCGATTAAGAGAAAAAAACATGACAGCTGTCAAATTTGGTATACAGGATGTCTCAAAATACATCGATTAAGAGAAAAAAAACATGGTGGATGGTTGTCAACGTAAATACCGGGTGTCCCACAACGTTTGAGAGAAAAAACATGGTGAATCATTAAGAGAAAAAACATGGCTGCATGAGTGATGGAAGAACGCTTCAATGGGCATATGGAGATTCGAAACAACTACTTGCCCATGCAGAGATTGAATTACATCCGACATCTAAATGTGTGATAAGAGGACGTTTAGACCGTTTATTTGGGAAAAAAACATAGCGGAGTCTGATTGGTCAAAGCTCATTATAGTTGTACAGGGACGTCTCACAAATTTTTCCATTTGGGTGGAAAATATATTTACAGGGTGATTCAAAATCCTCAGTCTTAAATGTTAAATGGGAAAATGGATCGACGAAAAACTTACCATTGCGGAAAAATATCACTGAAAATAGAAAAAGATGCGTAGTCGTCTAGAGTGAAAAAAAAACATGCCCGCCATTTGACGTCATCATAAAGGCATTATTTTTGGAAAGTATGTTAGTGCCATTGGGTAGTTGAAGTAATCACCAATAGAATGGTATCTGAAGATGAAAAACAAGTAAAATTAGAAGCGTTTAAACACGTAAAAAATGCAACAAAAATAGATGTTTTCGCGCCCCAAAAAACGAGTAAAATTATAAGCGTTAAAACAAGTAAAAAATCCTATCAAAAAGTACCAGTTATCACACTTATATAGTAAATTTTAGTCAATTGCACTTAGCTTTAAGTATTTTGGTGGTTATGAGGCTTCAACTACTTGCACTCAGTTCTGGACGTTTTGTTGTTATTATTAAAAATTACTATTTAGTTATCAGTTTGTATAGTAAATTTTCATAAAGTGAGGTTAGAAAAAAAGGATGTTAGTGTGGGATTCGAACCCACGCTCCCTTTGGGAATCGCAGCTTAACGCCACAACGCCTTAGACCGCTCGGCCAACATAACTTATGAGTATACATAATAAGATGTTGGTATTGTAGGATAGGGTAAAAAATTCAAACATCTTGAATACAAAATTTATTAAGCATTTTTATTTCGGTAATATATCACATAGCCATTTGTAAAGAATATCTACGTTTCGGAGGCTGCAATTGTAGTTGGTATTGTTGCGACGAATGTATGCATACAAGGTGAGATGCCATCATTGTTGCTGAATGTGGGAGCCATCCAAAACGTATTATCATAATCCTCCAAGTTCACAACTCGTGTAAGTAGGCCCAACTGGTGAAATTTGGTAGTAAGATAGTCACGTTTTTGAAGTGGGAAAAATCGACCATTTTTCTTCAATAGTTGATGTGTTGAGTGATCTTTGTATCAAGGTTTTTTGTATACAAATTGATGAGAACGTCAATACACACAAAAAAATGCGACCAAAATAGACGTTCCTCACGCTCCAAAAAAAAAGAGTAAATTTAAAAAGCGTTTGAACTCGCAAAAATGTGAACAGAACATACGTTTTACGCGTTTCAAAAAAGAAAAAAAATACGAACGGCAATTCACGCAAAAATACGTACAAAAATAGCCGTTTTCGCATTAATTATTATGACGAAAATTAAGGCAAACAATATACACGTTCACATGTATTTCTTATGTAGATTTGACATTTCTAAATTGTTTAAAATGGACGTTTTTACACGCTACAAATAAGATAAACGTCAATTCACTCAAATAATATGACCAAAATATACGTTTATTACGTTCAAAATTGAAATTTTAAAAGCGCAATTCACGCAAAAATGAGTATCACTACATGTTGAGCTTACGTCGTGGACGTAAAAAAGGTAAGACCTTCGGTCGGTAGAGATTATTTCTATTGAACAATCCATAAAAAAGCATGAGTTTTCGTGATTTCGTGTATGGTGATAGTGGCCACAGAACGGATCTTAGAGGTACAAAGCAAAACTCGATTATTACAACCGACGTACTTTCCGTTGAGTTATTATCGCATTTCCTGTGAGCGAAAACCCAGAAATGAACATGTTATTCATAGTTATTTTGTGACCAGTACCGGCATCATTTTAAGTATGTGTAGTTTGTAATTCAATATAATATGGATTATGTTTGAAAGTACAGATGATTTTGAGGTAAGTGGGTTTCAGTTAATCATGTAGCAACGTAGTCTAAAGATGACAATAACTGATCATTCAGTCGAGAAAACATAATTTCAGCAAATATCGTGTTTTATTATTGGAGTTATCACCATTGTGTGGTTTAGGGCGATAGGCGTTTATATTTCATATCTTGAATTTATCCAGGAAATTATTCATTTTACTTCAGTTAGCATCTACAGAAATTTATTTCGTGTTGTCGATTTTCACAATGTTCATTTTGAATGAAGTCCGTTTTGGATACATAAGTCCATTATGATTTTTTTTGAGATAGTCAGTTTCATTAAATATAGGGGTTTTTACAAATTATTAGAGTCCAATTTCAAAATAAGATAACATTTTCGCCATATGTGTTTAATTATCTGAATTGTGATTGAGTGGAATTTTCATAAAAGTTTTAGCTGTGAGGCATGGTGACGTCATTATTGGTTAATTGATTATTTTATCTACAATAATTTTTTATATAAACATATATTCATAAATGGGAATCACTCTCAAAAGTACAGCTTTCAAATCAGATAATAAACCTTTATCGGGACATGATACAATATTCGTATAAAAAAATCAAATTCGATGATTTGGATCAAACGAAAAGAACACAAAATATCATGAAAATAGTGGTAATAATTATAAAAGAAATTAGATGACGTCATATAAAGTATGGACGACTGTACATAAATTATGTTTGCGGCAGATTTCAAGCTTGACGCGTCAGAAGAAATGAAATGAAACGGGATGAATCAACGAAATTATGAAAATAATAATAGTAATAAATATAGAGGTCAGCGCATTGAAATATACGTATGGAAGGGATCAAATTCAACGATTTGGATGAAACGATGAAACGACACAAAAAATCAAGAAAATAATGATGATAATAATAAAAAATGTAGAAGACATCATATTATACAGTATAGAAGGCTGTTAATAAATTATGCTTGCGGCAGATTTCAAGCTCAACGCGTCAGAAGTAACGAAATGAAACGGGATGAATCAAAGAAATTATGAAAATAATAATAATAATAATAGTAATAAATGTAGAGGTTGAAATAAATATGGAAGGTATCAAATTCGATGATTTGAATGAAACGAAACGACACAAAAAGTTATGAAAATAATGACAATGATAATAAAAATGCGGTCGACGTCATATACCATAGGCGTCCGACGGGTATCAAGCTTGACGCGTTGGAAGGAACAAAACGATATGAAATGAAAGGAAGCAAAAATGAATGAATGAAAGCATAAAAATAATTATGATTATGAGAAATAGAGAAAGCGCATAAATTACGCTTTCGACAGGTTTAGAGATTAATGCATTGAACGAAACGTCGCGTAGTGAAAATAATAATAATACTACGAAATATAGAGAACAACAACTAATAACCTATGTGTCTGACTTGACTTGTTGAATAAAACGAATCGCAATGAAACGAAAAGTTAACGTGAAAAATAAAATGCCAACGAGGTTCAAAATGAAAAATTGAGGTGAAAAAAAGTCATGGAACGATGGGAAAAGATGAATTCAAGGAACAGTTTCATGGACATTTCGTAATCACAGTGTTTCTCGAGAGACAATAACATGTAAAAAATAAATGAGACACCAAAGTTGATATTCATTAGATTTGGTTTCAATTAAATAAGTCTCATGCAGTGTGTTAGCAAGAGAGTTTGTGAGAAATAAATCATAGAGGAGAGAAATTTCAGTAAGCAAGTTTGTTAGAAAGATACCCATCAAAGTCGTTTAATATCCAACAGTTTTCCACTTTGTAAATTCGATAGCTTCGAGGTTTTTTCGAACGTGTTGCAAGAGTATATAATCCTCGTTCCTATATGAAAATGGTGTTTGGTTGCCTATGAGATGATATCTCTAGAGGGACCAAAAAAATCAACTCCCTATAAAATACATCAATTCCGTTGCCATTCTTTATTCACATTATTTCCAATGACATCTTGGGCATTTTTCTATAAATTCCATTTAAGTTCTTGTGGAATTCCTCTGAACGTTTTTGATCTGATTTGAGTATTCCTCAAGGAACCATTACATAATCAGACACCAAATTTAACGTGCGGGTGGAAGGATTCATCAGATTGGTATTCAATTCAACTCAATTCAATTCAGGTGTTGTGTTATGTTCCAATTAAGTAAGCTGGTTTGTGGGCGAGATTTCACTGAAAAGACATCAACTTTGACACAAGATTAGGAGATTCATCAGATTGGTTTCCATCAAACAGAAAGGTTCGTGCAGTTTGGTACTATAAAAGTATGTGAGAAATACATCACCAACGAAAGGAATTACTTTAAATGTTAAATATTTTCAAGTGAATCGTATGTTATTGCTTCCCAGTGGAAATGAGCCAAAAGACTTGAGGTAATATCGAGAGGAATATTTTCGACTGAACTATGTATCGATTCAGATGTAAAGTTTCACCAAAATGAATAATATATTCAGATAATTTTTGTTGAAATTGCTTATAGCCAAAGCACCATTTACAAACTCACCAAACTCACTCAAATAAATAGTTCCAGATGATTTTTGATGACAAATATCTTGGCTGAAAACACTACTACGCATGCCCCGTGTGAATACATATTTTCCTTCGAATTGACAAAAAAATTAAACAATAGTGATCATCGAAGAAGAAGTTCAGAATTGGTTTTCTCTTCAAAATTATCTATTGCCAAAAAGTCCACTGCTTGAATAGCTGAAGAGGTAATTCCTTCTATCGAAAAAACGGAGTTATACAGCGAATTGGAGTTTTAGTAATATTCCTCCAAAAACACTCGAAAACATAGCCTGTGCGGGTGGAAAATGGTTGTAATTATTATTATTTGCCAGGGCGCACCAAGTCGACTTATTCACTTTACAGCTGTAGGAAAACTTGGATAACTTATCCCACCACCATTACAAAAACGAACATGTAAATTACAAGAACAAAATCAAATATATCAAAATATCAATGAGGATTTGAGACTTCAAGCTAAAAGAACCATGTAACAATTTGTTATTCAAGGATTAGCACAACGAAATATCTAAGAAAATTAGGTAGTTCAGACGAAATATACATGAAGTTGATAGTAGAATAGTTCTAGAATCGTCAAATCAACCGAAAAAGACTTGTTATGAATATGTGCCAAAACGAAATAACTCTTTGAAGAAAATGCGGGATCACATCATACAACAATATCAAGAAATTCCTTTCAAATACACCACTCCGATAATGAGTCTTTGGAACAAAATTCAAGAGTTGCATTATCACCGATGTTACGGCTTTAAGTTTATCAACCGTACAAAGACAGAAATCGAATGTTTGAGTGAAGAAGACTAACGTAAAAAATATTGGAATAATTGTGAATATTTCTTTCAAGTGTCGAAATTTGAAAGTAATCTCAAGATTTCATGGCTGGGAAGATTATTCTGTTTCAACTCAACAAGCATTGTGGTATATGTTTCAGTGGAGTGAGTTGGTGCATGAGCAAGATTTCATCGACGAAGGCACCAAATTTGATGTGTGTTAGTAGACAAATTTGTGAGAAATATATCACCGACGAGAGAATCTTCTTCAATAAGTATCAAGATGACTTGAAATATTTCCAAGTGAATTGTAAGAGTTGTCTGTAGGTAGATTTCATGGGCGGAAAGACCATTCGCTTTCAATTCAACATTGTGTTATGGTTGAAATGTACATATCAAAGTCGGAAGTGAGCTTCTGTTGGTGCGCACGCACACCAACAGAATCTCCTGGCGGCTGTCAAATTCGGTATACCGGGTGAACGAACGCAACATTTAAGAGAAAAAAACATGGCTGCCTGTCAAATGTCATGAGACAGAGAAAAAACACAGCTTTTAAGAGGGAAAAAATATGGCTGCTGCTTGTCTCCGTGAAGAATTATACCCCCAATGAAACGTTTTTTCATTGTCTCATTTTCCACCAGACATTTGACAAGCAGCAGCCATATTTTTTTCCTCTTAAAAGCTGTGTTTTTTCTCTGTCTCATGACATTTGACAGGCAGCCATGTTTTTTTTCTCTTAAATGTTGCGTTCGTTCACCCGGTATACCGAATTTGACAGCCGCCAGGAGATTCTGTTGGTGTGCGTGCGCACCAACAGAAGTTCACTTCCGACTTTGATATGTACATTTCAACCATAACACAATGTTGAATTGAAAGCGAATGGTCTTTCCGCCCATGAAATCTACCTACGGACAACTCTTACAATTCACTTGGAAATATTTCAAGTCATCTTGATACTTATTGAAGAAGATTCTCTCGTCGGTGATATATTTCTCACAAATTTGTCTACTAACACACATCAAATTTGGTGCCTTCGTCGATGAAATCTTGCTCATGCACCAACCCACTCCACTGAAACATATACCACAATGCTTGTTGAGTTGAAACAGAATAATCTTCCCAGCCATGAAATCTCGAGATTACTTTCAAATTTCGACACTTGAAAGAAATATTCACAATTATTCCAATATTTTTTACGTTAGTCTTCTTCACTCAAACATTCGATTTCTGTCTTTGTACGGTTGATAAACTTAAAGCCGTAACATCGGTGATAATGCAACTCTTGAATTTTGTTCCGAAGACTCATTATCGGAGTGGTGTATTTGAAAGGAATTTCTTGATATTGTTGTATGATGTGATCCCGCATTTCCTTCAAAGAGTTATTTCGGTTTGGCACATATTCATAACAAGTCTTTTTTGGTTGATTTGACGATTCTAGAACTATTCTACTATCAACTTCATGTATATTTCGTCTGAACTACCTAATTTTCTTAGATATTTCGTTGTGCTAATCCTTGAATAACAAATTGTTACATGCTTCTTTTAGCTTGAAGTCTCAAATCCTCATTGATATTTTGATATATTTGATTTTGTTCTTGTAATTCACATGTTCGTTTTTGTAATGGTGGTGGGATAAGTTATCCAAGTTTTCCTACAGCTGTAAAGTGAATAAGTCGACTTGGTGCGCCCTGGCAAATAATAATAATTACAACCATTTTCCACCCGCACAGGCTATGTTTTCGAGTGTTTTTGGAGGAATATTATTAAAACTCCAATTCGCTGTATAACTCCGTTTTTTCGATAGAAGGAATTACCTCTTCAGCTATTCAAGCAGTGGACTTTTTGGCAATAGATAATTTTGAAGAGAAAACCAATTCTGAACTTCTTCTTCGATGATCACTGTTGTTTAATTTTTTTGTCAATTCGAAGGAAAATATGTATTCACACGGGGCATGCGTAGTAGTGTTTTCAGCCAAGATATTTGTCATCAAAAATCATCTGGAACTATTTATTTGAGTGAGTTTGGTGAGTTTGTAAATGGTGCTTTGGCTATAAGCAATTTCAACAAAAATGATCTGAATATATTATTCATTTTGGTGAAACTTTACATCTGAATCGATACATAGTTCAGTCGAAAATATTCCTCTCGATATTACCTCAAGTCTTTTGGCTCATTTCCACTGGGAAGCAATAACATACGATTCACTTGAAAATATTTAACATTTAAAGTAATTCCTTTCGTTGGTGATGTATTTCTCACATACTTTTATAGTACCAAACTGCACGAACCTTTCTGTTTGATGGAAACCAATCTGATGAATCTCCTAATCTTGTGTCAAAGTTGATGTCTTTTCAGTGAAATCTCGCCCACAAACCAGCTTACTTAATTGGAACGTAACACAACACCTGAATTGAATTGAGTTGAATTGAATACCAATCTGATGAATCCTTCCACCCGCACGTTAAATTTGGTGTCTGATTATGTAATGGTTCCTTGAGGAATACTCAAATCAGATCAAAAACGTTCAGAGGAATTCCACAAGAACTTAAATGGAATTTATAGAAAAATGCCCAAGATGTCATTGGAAATAATGTGAATAAAGAATGGCAACGGAATTGATGTATTTTATAGGGAGTTGATTTTTTTGGTCCCTCTAGAGATATCATCTCATAGGCAACCAAACACCATTTTCATATAGGAACGAGGATTATATACTCTTGCAACACGTTCGAAAAAACCTCGAAGCTATCGAATTTACAAAGTGGAAAACTGTTGGATATTAAACGACTTTGATGGGTATCTTTCTAACAAACTTGCTTACTGAAATTTCTCTCCTCTATGATTTATTTCTCACAAACTCTCTTGCTAACACACTGCATGAGACTTATTTAATTGAAACCAAATCTAATGAATATCAACTTTGGTGTCTCATTTATTTTTTACATGTTATTGTCTCTCGAGAAACACTGTGATTACGAAATGTCCATGAAACTGTTCCTTGAATTCATCTTTTCCCATCGTTCCATGACTTTTTTTCACCTCAATTTTTCATTTTGAACCTCGTTGGCATTTTATTTTTCACGTTAACTTTTCGTTTCATTGCGATTCGTTTTATTCAACAAGTCAAGTCAGACACATAGGTTATTAGTTGTTGTTCTCTATATTTCGTAGTATTATTATTATTTTCACTACGCGACGTTTCGTTCAATGCATTAATCTCTAAACCTGTCGAACGCGTAATTTATGCCGTTTCTCTATTTCTCATAATCATAATTATTTTTATGCTTTCATTCATTCATTTTTGCTTCCTTTCATTTCATATCGTTTTGTTCCTTCCAACGCGTCAAGCTTGATACCCGTCGGACGCCTATGGTATATGACGTCGACCGCATTTTTATTATCATTGTCATTATTTTCATAACTTTTTGTGTCGTTTCGTTTCATTCAAATAATCGAATTTGATACCTTCCATATTTATTTCAACCTCTACATTTATTACTATTATTATTATTATTATTTTCATAATTTCTTTGATTCATCCCGTTTCATTTCGTTACTTCTGACGCGTTGAGCTTGAAATCTGCCGCAAGCATAATTTATTAACAGCCTTCTATACTGTATAATATGATGTCTTCTACATTTTTTATTATTATCATCATTATTTTCTTGATTTTTTGTGTCGTTTCATCGTTTCATCCAAATCGTTGAATTTGATCCCTTCCATACGTATATTTCAATGCGCTGACCTCTATATTTATTACTATTATTATTTTCATAATTTCGTTGATTCATCCCGTTTCATTTCATTTCTTCGGACGCGTCAAGCTTGAAATCTGCCGCAAACATAATTTATGTACAGTCGTCCATACTTTATATGACGTCATCTAATTTCTTTTATAATTATTACCACTATTTTCATGATATTTTGTGTTCTTTTCGTTTGATCCAAATCATCGAATTTGATTTTTTTATACGAATATTGTATCATGTCCCGATAAAGGTTTATTATCTGATTTGAAAGCTGTACTTTTGAGAGTGATTCCCATTTATGAATATATGTTTATATAAAAAATTATTGTAGATAAAATAATCAATTAACCAATAATGACGTCACCATGCCTCACAGCTAAAACTTTTATGAAAATTCCACTCAATCACATTTCAGATAATTAAACACATATGGCGAAAATGTTATCTTATTTTGAAATTGGACTCTAATAATTTGTAAAAACCCCTATATTTAATGAAACTGACTATCTCAAAAAAAATCATAATGGACTTATGTATCCAAAACGGACTTTATTCAAAATGAACATTGTGAAAATCGACAACACGAAATAAATTTCTGTAGATGCTAACTGAAGTAAAATGAATAATTTCCTGGATAAATTCAAGATATGAAATATAAACGCCTATCGCCCTAAACCACACAATGGTGATAACTCCAATAATAAAACACGATATTTGCTGAAATTATGTTTTCTCGACTGAATGATCAATTATTGTCATCTTTAGACTACGTTGCTACATGATTAACTGAAACCCACTTACCTCAAAATCATCTGTACTTTCAAACATAATCCATATTATATTGAATTACAAACTACACATACTTAAAATGATGCCGGTACTGGTCACAAAATAACTATGAATAACATGTTCATTTCTGGGTTTTCGCTCACAGGAAATGCGATAATAACTCAACGGAAAGTACGTCGGTTGTAATAATCGAGTTTTGCTTTGTGCCTCTAAGATCCGTTCTGTGGCCACTATCACCATACACGAAATCACGAAAACTCATGCTTTTTTATGGATTGTTCAATAGAAATAATCTCTACCGACCGAAGGTCTTACCTTTTTTACGTCCACGACGTAAGCTCAACATGTAGTGATACTCATTTTTGCGTGAATTGCGCTTTTAAAATTTCAATTTTGAACGTAATAAACGTATATTTTGGTCATATTATTTGAGTGAATTGACGTTTATCTTATTTGTAGCGTGTAAAAACGTCCATTTTAAACAATTTAGAAATGTCAAATCTACATAAGAAATACATGTGAACGTGTATATTGTTTGCCTTAATTTTCGTCATAATAATTAATGCGAAAACGGCTATTTTTGTACGTATTTTTGCGTGAATTGCCGTTCGTATTTTTTTTCTTTTTTGAAACGCGTAAAACGTATGTACTGTTCACATTTTTGCGAGTTCAAACGCTTTTTAAATTTACTCTTTTTTTTTGGAGCGTGAGGAACGTCTATTTTGGTCGCATTTTTTTGTGTGAATTGACGTTCTCATCAATTTGTATACAAAAAACCTTGATACAAAGATCACTCAACACATCAACTATTGAAGAAAAATGGTCGATTTTTTCCACTTCAAAAACGTGACTATCTTACTACCAAATTTCACCAGTTGGGCCTACTTACACGAGTTGTGAACTTGGAGGATTATGATAATACGTTTTGGATGGCTCCCACATTCAGCAACAATGATGGCATCTCACCTTGTATGCATACATTCGTCGCAACAATACCAACTACAATTGCAGCCTCCGAAACGTAGATATTCTTTACAAATGGCTATGTGATATATTACCGAAATAAAAATGCTTAATAAATTTTGTATTCAAGATGTTTGAATTTTTTACCCTATCCTACAATACCAACATCTTATCATGTATACTTATAAGTTAGGTTGGCCGAGCGGTCTAAGGCGTTGTGGCGTTAAGCTGCGATTCCCAAAGGGAGCGTGGGTTCGAATCCCACACCTAACATCCTTTTTTTCTAACCTCACTTTATGAAAATTTACTATACAAACTGATAACTAAATAGTAATTTTTAATAATAACAACAAAACGTCCAGAACTGAGTGCAAGTAGTTGAAGCCTCATAACCACCAAAATACTTAAAGCTAAGTGCAATTGACTAAAATTTACTATATAAGTGTGATAACTGGTACTTTTTGATAGGATTTTTTACTTGTTTTAACGCTTATAATTTTACTCGTTTTTTGGGGCGCGAAAACATCTATTTTTGTTGCATTTTTTACGTGTTTAAACGCTTCTAATTTTACTTGTTTTTTGGGACGCGAAAACAATAATTTTGAACGATTTTGAAATGCCAAATATCCATAAGAAATACATGTAAAAGTAAATTTTTATCGCTTGTAATTTTAATCATTTTTTGGGACGCGTAAACTTCTATTTTCATTGCATTTTTACGTGCTTTAACGCATCTAATTTTACTTGTTTTTTGGAACGCGAAAACGTCTATTTTCGTTGCATTTTTTACGTGTTTTAACACTTCTAATTTTAGTTGTTTTTTGGAACGCGAAAACGATAATTTTAAACGATTTTGAAATGCCTATTGTCCATAAGAATTACATGTAAAAGTAAATTTTTGGCGTTCGTAATTTTAGTTGTTTTTTGGAACACGAAAACGCATGTATTCGTTACATATTCTACAGTGACCGGCAGAAAGTACGCATCATATGGGAATTTTTTTTATTAATAAATTTTGACAAATATTGATATTTGCAATCGCTTCTACATCAAAAGAAACCCCAAAAGACGTTGTACAGTGCCGTTCGTCTTTTCGAGGTTGGCGGGAATTTTAAAAAATTTGAAAATTATTTCTCAAAACACGCTTGTTTGTGAAAATATCGAGAAATGTTAATGAGAAAAGTTGTTCAGATTGACATTTTATAGCTATGTACAAGTTTTGAAAAAGATCTGAGATAAAAAAATAAAAATCAATTTTTTGCCACAAAAAAAAAAATCTTTTTGGAAACATACATTTCTGACGAAGAAACTCATTAGTAAAGCCAACACTAATATTTCAAATAATGTTTTGTGAAGATTCGCAAGCTATTCCTATTTTATTCGGAGAAAATTTGAAATCTGTGATTTGGCAGTGTGATCAGCTGCTTCATGAGAAGTCACTGAAATATCTACAGGACATATTAAGAATTTCAAATTGAAATTGTGTAGATACTTGGTTCTTAATTAATAATAAAAAGTATCGGAATTATAATGTCCTGTAGATATTTCAGTGACTTCTTATGAAGCAGCTGATCACACTGCAAAATCACAGATTTCAAATTTTCTCCGAATAAAATAGGAATAGCTTGCGAATCTTCACAAAACATTATTTGAAATATTAGTGTTGGCTTTACTAATGAGTTTCTTCGTCAAAAATGTATGTTTCCAAAAAGATTTTTTTTTTGTGGCAAAAAATTGATTTTTATTTTTTTATCTCAGATCTTTTTCAAAACTTGTACATAGCTATAAAATGTCAATCTGAACAACTTTTCTCATTAACATTTCTCGATATTTTCACAAACAAGTGTGTTTTGAGAAATAATTTTCAAATTTTTTAAATTTCCCGCCAACCTCGAAAAGACGAACGGCACTGTACAACGTCTTTTGGGGTTTCTTTTGATGCAGAAGCGATTGCAAGTATCAATATTTGTCAAAATTTATTAATAAAAAAAATTCCCATATGATGCGTACTTTCTGCCGGTCACTGTATGTAATTCGGCGTTCGAAATTTTATATGTTTTTTCGAACATGAAAACACATGTTTTCGTTGCATTTTTTACGTGTTTTAACGCTTCTAATTTTACTTGTTTTTTTGGGACGCGAAAACGATAATTTTGAACGATTCTGAAATGTCAAATCTCCATAAGAAATACATGTAAAAGTACATTTTAATGCTTGTAATTTTAATCATTTTTTGGAACGTGAAAACCGCGGAATTCGTCAAATTTTTTTAAACATTTCAGCGTTTGTTATTTTAGTTGTTTTTTTGAAACGAAAGAATCCTCAACCTTCTGTCTGTAATCTTCAGATACCATTCTATTGGTGATTACTTCAACTACCCAATGGCACTAACATACTTTCCAAAAATAATGCCTTTATGATGACGTCAAATGGCGGGCATGTTTTTTTTTCACTCTAGACGACTACGCATCTTTTTCTATTTTCAGTGATATTTTTCCGCAATGGTAAGTTTTTCGTCGATCCATTTTCTCATTTAACATTTAAGACTGAGGATTTTGAATCACCCTGTATATATATTTTCCACCCAAATGGAAAAATTTGTGAGACGTCCCTGTACAACTATAATGAGCTTTGACCAATCAGACTCCGCTATGTTTTTTTCCCAAATGAACGGTCTAAACGTCCTCTTATCACACATTTAGATGTCGGATGTAATTCAATCTCTGCATGGGCAAGTAGTTGTTTCGAATCTCCATATGCCCATTGAAGCCTTCTTCCATCACTCATGCAGCCATGTTTTTTCTCTTAATGATTCACCATGTTTTTTCTCTCAAACGTTGTGGGACACCCGGTATTTACGTTGACAACCATCCACCATGTTTTTTTTCTCTTAATCGATGTATTTTGAGACATCCTGTATACCAAATTTGACAGCTGTCATGTTTTTTTCTCTTAATCGATGTATTTTGAAACATCCGGTATACCAAATTTGACAGCTGCCATGTTTTTTTCTCTTAAATGTCAAGTACACCCTGTATGGCAGCAGCCATGTTTTTTCTCTTAAATACTATGATGGTACACCCTGTATATATATTTATGCCAACTGTACTCCCAAATCGCCCTTTAAAAATGACGGACCCCGTCACGATGCACGTTTATGAGATACCCTGTATGTATTTTTTGTCTCAACTGGCACGTTGGTACACCTGGTATATATATTTTTTCTTAAATGACAAACCCCATCACGATGCACGTTTATGAGACGTATATATTTTTTCTCAAATGATGTATTTTGACACACCCTGTATACGTAAAACGAAAACTTCTGAATCCCTGCATGCCCCAATGATGTGATGCCCCAATGATGCGATGATTCATGTCTCCCACCCAACATTCCATATTTTCCTCTTAAATGATGTATTTTGAAACACCCTGTTGTTTTTTCTCTCAATTGATGACTGTTTTGAGACACCCTGTTGATTTTTTTCTTAAATCATATATTTTCAAACACCCTGTATACGTTCCTCATTGGAATCGCACGTTGAAACATTACACTCCCGTTACCCGCCGCCATTTTTCCTATTTTACCAAATATCATTATTGTTATACCACTTCAACAATTCGAATTAATTCATTCACAATTACTATTGTTTTTATTCAAACTCTCGGCTTGCGGTTTGATAACACCCGGCTTGCGGCAAGATTACATCGCTCGACTCGGCGGATCGGTGGCTCGCGCTGTATAAACAACATGTCAAACCTACATTCACTAAGAGGTCTCATAGCCTAGTTGTGTAGACGTGCGCTTCGTAATCCGAAGATTGCTGGTTCGCTACGCTTCGATCCCACACATCAACAACTTATTTTCATTATTTCAAATTAAAATCCGCTAGCAGAAAATATGAAATTTGAATTTGCCGCTAAACTGACGACTTCGAGTGACGCGATGGGAGGGGCGTGGGTGTCGATTACGTCACACGATGAACGACAAGCAACAACGTTCCGACTTCTACCGATCTCGTCTAGTCAACACCCGAGTATTTCCGATGATGGTATCGCGCTCGGCACTGGACAATTGTTATCAATCTAAGGGATCTATCGCGACTCGATGAACGCCAAGCAGCGACGCTCCGATTTTTCCCCCCACCCCAAAAAGAGTCAAAAGGTGCAAAATGGACCTTAGAGGTTTTACCGTGTTATTCCCATAAGCTTACTTTTTGAACTGTCCTAGGTCCTTTACTAACGGCAAGTGGAAGAGTAATGGGTTGAAGTGAGGAAAAAATACAAACACTAATCAGATATACTTATATTGAGTGGATTGGCAATCTAAGAAACTGAAGAGGGTAAGGTTGATTGTAAAATTGGGATAGGTACGAGCTGGAGGTTGAACATGATTAGTAAATAGCAGGGCAAAAAAAACAAACATGGTAGTGACTTGAAAACTGAAAGATGTAACATATGTAGATGTATCCAGAGGCTTCATTATTGGGAATATGAAAGATAGTGGTATATTAAGTAAATTGTACCTAACTTTGAATAACATTACCGATTATATAATTTGATAAGAAATTCTACCGGAAATTTGTTGAGAAATACTTCGGCACAAGGCGGAAAATAAAACAATCGCAATTTACTCTGGCAGCAAAGCAGCTATAAAAGGGTTTAGCAAGTACCGGATCAACTTTTAGCAGTTATGGAATTGTGCGCCCTAAGTAAATTGGGTTATTACAACAGCATTATGCAGCACTTCACCATTCAGCCTGCAGAGTGCGTTTTTCAAAATTTGAAAATTTGAAAATATTGTCCATTATGATGTCTTTTCAAGATATCTACCATATACCGAATTGGGGGTTGGAGATCCCATAGCTTTCAAACTATTTTGAATCCTAAGTACATTGAGGAAACTGGACATTTAATAAATAAGCAACTATCTGAATGAAAATGCAAATTTCCACTTTCAGATTTTTTCTCTCAAGTTATATAGGGTCTTTCTCAATATCTATCAGATGTAGTTCAATGTCCAGCGTGGCTTTTGCCGGGGAAGTAGTTGTTTTCTGTTAGATATTACAAAAAAGTAACTTAAGTTTTATCGTAGGGTTTTTCCATTTCCAGAGGAGTCAAGTATTGACTTAATTTTCAATTGAGAATGTTTCTCTTTAAAATATTTTTTCTTATTCTGACTATCTAAATACTCGTCCATTTTCAAACGGGGTGAACTCAATTGTAAATATTTCGTCTTGAATGGTCATCAGTTGATCGAATGAGTAAAAATAATTGGTAATAACTCCTTGATGTGTCAAGAATAACTTTCAGTCATGTTCTTTCAAAATCTGCGAATCTCTCCTATTTCCAATATTTTCAATACATCGGGAGTAACTTATGATTGCAATTCACTTTTAGAATTATATTGTTATTCACCTAACAATACTTTTATTTTTCATTGCAAAATGATACACTTCGCAAGTAAAATTTAGATTCATTATCAATCATTTCGACTGCTTCAATATTGATATATTTTATCGATAGTAGCAGAGACATGTAGGTTCTGGTCAACGTGATGTCACCGAATTCCAGGAAATGATCGATTGACACGTGTACTTATCGACCTTGACAGAGGGCCATTGAACCCATTTCAGATTTCTTCAACTCGTACAGACATGTTTGTAACACGGAAAGTATGGATTTTTACAACTAGGCAATTATGTGTTGAATTGGATTCAACACTTGTGAAAAATATTTCTGGTATTTCTCATTACAGTAACCTATAACGAAAAACCGATACAGTGCACATCAAGAAGTTTCAGCAGATATTTACAGATACTCCTCAGAACATCTCAGATAGCCATGAAAATCCCACAGATATCCTTCGGAAGCTACAGAACACAGATGGCCTCAGATACCGAGAGTTCGTGTGTTCGTGTAATAGAGTGTTCATATATTCCTGTGTTTGTGTTTGCATATATTCGTTTGTTCACCTGTTAGTGTGTTTGTTTGGGTCTTTTAGTGTGGGTGCGTTCACGTTTTGGTCTGCCTTTAGAATATTCGTGTTTCCATGTGTTTGTATGCTCGTGTTGTCGTGTGTTTGTTCATGTGTTCTCGTGTTCATATGCCCATGTGTTCGTTATATGTTCTTGTATTCGTTTGTTTGTGTGTTTGAGTGTCGTCCTGTTTGTTTTTGTGCGTTCAAGTTTTCGACTGTTTGTTTTTGTGGTTCATAATGTAATCTGGTGTTCATGTGCTTATGTGTTTGTTTCGGGAGTTGGTTTCTTTGTCTTCGTGTGTTTGTGTGTTTCTATGTATTTGCTTGTTTGAGGTATGTGTTTGTTCAAGTGTCCATCTGTTTGTATGTTTTTTCATTTGTTTCTTTACGTGTTCTGATGTTCGTTTGCTCTAGTTTTTGTCTGTTCGTGTGTTGGTATGTTCCTGTGCTCGTTTGTGTGTTCGAGTAATTGCTAATTTGTTTGTGTTCTAGTGTGTTTGTTTGTGTGTCCTTGTATTCGTGAGTTTGTTTATTTATTCAAGTGCTCGTGAGCTCATGTCTTAGTGGTACATCCATGTGTTGGTTTGTTTGTTCATGTGTTTCGTCTGTATGTTTGTGTTCGTGTTTCTGTGTACTCGTTTGTCTGTACATGTCTACGTGTGTTCATGCATAGGTGATGTCTTTCTGGTTGGAAATATTTTGGGAGAAAAGGTAGAGAAACTCTACATCAAATGGTCATGTTTGAGTAATGAAAATAATTCATGGATATCAAAAAATTAATTTGTATGATATATTTTCGAATGAAATAATATTATATTCACACAACAGTTTCATTTATACAATATTCACGTTATGAACAAAATACAAAATCTATGATTTGAAATTATACGTTCAATCCAAAATGGGGGCGATGATATTTTGTTATTTGCTCTCATAGCTCATTCTATCTATTGCTGCAAGTGTTGTCCGAAAATCGTTTCGTGCAAGTTTCCATGAGCACATATAACGACTGTTATACGTTAACTCTTATTCATAGTTTATCAGAAAATTTAGATATGAATACTTCTGGGTATAGATGGATGAATTCCAGAGTTGAACTTATGATTTCACTATTGTGGTTCACTCCTGGCTGTAGCAAGATCACCACACAGTTCATAAGTACTGTTTTTAAAAAAAATTTAAATATTGTCCATAATGCTGTCTTTTCAAGATATCTACTATTCAATTAGGGGCTGGAGGTCCCCTAGCTTGCAGACTGTTTCAAATCCCAAGTACACTGAGGAGTAATCTTCCAAGATTCTGACCATTCGCCCGTTTGTAATTTGTTTAAACTCAAGGGTGAATCTATCGTCTTCAATTTCGTCCTGTTGATCAGAAGAGCAAAAATAATTGTAAATAACTCCTTAGTGTGTCAAGAACTTCTTCCACTTATGTTTCGTGAAAATCACTCCATCTCCCTCATTTCCAACAATTTTTATACTTGGGAAGAAATTCAAATCATATGAAAGGTTCACAACAACGAATTTACTATTTAATCCTCTGACTGCTCAGCATAAAGTTATCATTTCGCCCATACCCTAAACGAATATTAATTTTCAATCAACTAAAGATATGTGTAGATTGCTGTTGGAGTATGATTTTTTGTTTCTCATTATTTTTTATTAAAAATGTAGAAACGTCTTGAGCACCCCATTTTTTTGGTATGGTGCTAAGAATCGTCTTCACACGTCTCGTGATCTTTGTGGAATAATGCAGAAGCCGTGTATTTACGTCCGGCGCACTGGGCGTGATATGCGCAAAGGCGTGTAAACACGTCCTGAGCATTGAACGGGTTAATTCATATAGAGAAAATTTTATTTTACTCAGCACCACTTTTAATTTTTCTTCACCAAAATGTTTGCTTGACAAGTCAAATTTAGACTCAGTATCACTCATTACGGCGAGAGCATGTCTGCTTGGATATTGTACTATGTTTATATAGTTCATTACCAGTAGTGGGAGAATATTCTAGTTTAACTTAATATTAGTTCATCAATATTTTGGATATTTGGGAAAAATGTCGTGGAACCCGCTTGAAGTTCGCTGACCTTTCTGTAGGTAACCGAAACTATGACGTCAGCAAATTTGACCTGGAAAGAGGTCGTTGAACTCGTATCAGGTTTCTTCCACTTGTCGAAACTTGTTTGTAACCAGAACTATAATGTCAGCCAATTCCGGGTAATCTATTACCTGACACGTGCACTTATTGACCTTGAAAGAGGTCTCTGAACCCGTTTCAAGTTTCTCCTATTCGTCGAGACTTGTCTGTAACCGGAACTATGACATCAACAAATTCCAGGTAATCTGATATCTGACTTATTGACCTTGAAAGAGGTCGTTGAACCCGTATCAGGTGTCTCCTACTTGTCGAGACATGTTTGTAATGTGGCGTCAGCAAATTCCAGGTCATTGAACCCGTATCAAGTGTCTCCTACTTGTCAATACTCGTCTGTAACCAGAACTATGACGTCAGAAAATTCCATGTGATTTGATACCTGACACGTGCACTCATTGACCTTGTAAGAGGTCGTTGAACTCGTTTCAAGTTTCTCCTACTTGTCGAGACTTGTCTGTAACCGGAATTATGACATCAACAAATTCCAGGTAATCTGATATCTGACTCATTGACCTTGAAAGAGGTCGTTGAACCCGTATCAGGTGTCTCCTACTTGTCGAGACTTGTTTTTAATGTGGCGTCAGCAAATTTCAGGTCTTGAACCCGTATCAGGTGTATTCTACTTGTCGAAACTTGTCTGTGACCAGAACTATGGCGTCAGAAAATTCCAGGTAGTTTGATACCTGACTCGTGCACTTATTGACCTTGAAAGAGGTCGTTGAACTCATTTCAAGTATCTCCTACTTCTCGAGACTTGTCTGTAACCGGAGCTATAACGTCAGCAAATTCCAGGTAATCTGATATCTGACTTATTGGCCTCTAGAGAAGTCGTTGAACCCGTATTGAATTTCGCTGACCAGAACTATGACGTCAGCAAATTCCAGGTTAATTGATATCTGACACGTGCACTCATTGACTTCAAATCTATTTGCTCTCTCACATGTTTTTTATATGAAAGTCATCCGGCTGTAGTCGTCAATAAACGTCAGAAAGTATTTAGAACCTCATATTGAAGTTTTTTCCATGGGGCCACAAACATTAATGTGGACAATCTCCAACAAACCACCTGCTCTACTCTCTTTGTCAGGAAAAGGTAAACGGGTTTGTTTGGATTCACAGCAAATTTCGCAATCAAATTTGTGAATGTTTGTTTGTCCTTTTTTAATGAGTCCATCCACTAACCCCTTCAGTTTATTTATATATGATGCATTCAAATGTCCCAAGCGTCTACGCCACAGATCTTCTGTAATTACTGGAGCAGCCAGTCCAACCTGAGATTTATATTATATTGTATTGTATTGTATTGTATTATATTGTAAACATTATTTATCAAGTCTGCCGATCCCACTAAAAGATTGTGTTTGCTATAAATGTCACAACCATTTTTTGTGAAACTGACTCTGGTACCTTTGCCAATCAACTGGCCCACAGATAACAAATTTGTTGTCAGATTCGGGACATATTGTACATCTTCCCAAATTATATTGATAGGTTTATTATCAACGACTGTTGTCATTTCAACATCTCCAGCACACACCACTGGTATTTTTGTTTTGTCTGCCACCATGGTTTCAGTCAAGTCAGGTTCCCTTTGATTTATCAACCAGTCCTTTCTTGTGAACAGATGAAAACTAGCTCCACTGTCTAAGTACCAATCACTGTCTCCAAATTTTCCACTTGCAAACATAGCATTCAAAGCAAATACTTTTTATTCAGACATCTTGACATGAAATGTCCAGGCTGCTTAAAACAAGTAATATTATGCCTGTAGATATTTGTTTCATTTACATTGTTTATGTTTTCATTCGGATTTGACATGTTCCTATTTACGCTATTGCTGCCATCTTTCGGATGCTTCGGATAATGTCTACTATTATAGTTCTGTTTGACAGCAAATGCTCCTCCAGAACTGCTTCCAGCGCCATCTGTGTTCATGTCCATCAACTTGGTTTTTATGGTACCTATACTAATGGTAATTCCATAATGTTCCTCGGCCATTATCATTGGGCTGAACCTTTCTGGCAATCCTGCTTACAGTAAAGAACCAATGCATTCCTCGTTTATGCTAAATCCTTTCCTCCGTGATTTCTGAGAGGTTTCGACGACTTGATTTATTTACTATTCCATGGAGTCATAGTTTTCCAGTCTTAACGATATGAGGGTACGCAATAACCCGATCTTCCTCGAAAAACCACTTTCGTCATACAAGTGGTTTAACTTCATCCACACTTCTCTGGCATTCGTTGCATCCTTGATGTGCACGAACAAAGATGGGCCCAGAGTCAAAATCAATTTTGCTTTCGCTTTTGCAATGGGACCGGTATCTGTCTCTATACCGTCCATACACTTAGACAGACCTTCGAGCACAAGCACGTTTTCTACTGCAACCGCCAATTCTTCGTAATTTTCACGGCCTATGAGTTTCGGTTCACTTGTTAGATAATTCACTGTCATGTCTCTGATAACTGATAACTCGAACTAAAATAACTGAATATTTTTCGGTTTTCTTGGGGCAACGACTGGGCCCATAACCTAATGAAACTACAGTTTCGAGTTATAGACCGGGGGATAGTGACAGATTTTGGGACACGATTTTACTCAGCATGCCTTTTGTACGACAGTATTGTCCGTATATCCTCATGATAATAATGCATGAATCAAAGAGTCGTCGTAGGTTCTTCATATTAAAATATAATGATAATAATTTTAATTATTATTTTTATTCGGGTACGATTTTAATCAGACCGCCATGTGTTTCGTGATGAGATAATAAAAGTAAAATACTCGAAAAACTATTGGCAGGCCATTAGGTTGGGTCCGAATGGCTGGTATGGTCACGTGAAATTGTATTTGGAAAAAGGAATTCTGCGCCCATCCTGATGGTATGCCAATGGTTTTTCGAGTATTTTACGTCTATTACTTCATTACAAAACACATGGCAACCTGATTGGAATCGTACCGAAACACATAATTTTTTGAAAATATTATTATTATTTTTCAATATGAAGAACCTTCGACGACTCTTTGATTCATGCATTATTATCACGAGGATATACGGACAGTACTGCCCTCCAAAAGGCATACTGAGTAAAATCGTGTCCCAAAATCTGTCACTATCCCCCGGTCTATTATTCTTCAAGACTGGCTTCATTCATTAATTACTTCGAACACAGAACGTAAGAATAGACCATAGAGCATGAAACCAGAGAAAGGTTCAACATTGGTTATACCATAAAACATTTTTTTAAGTCTTTGTATATATCTAGTATTCTCAACATCATTCGCTTCAACTCATTCATCTAGCACTGGTTTCAGAATTGTTTTCAACCATTTTCTCATTATAGTTATATTTAAGTCTTAAGATCCTATTCAATAATCATTATTTAATTTTACATTTATGTTATTGTTAAACTTGAGTGTATATTTATATTTATGTATGGTTTTCGTTATTTATCAATAATTGTTTTTACATTTTAGTCCCTTTATATTTCCCGTACAAGATTTTTCCTGAATCTTCAATTTACTGTTCTCTATTTAGAGCAATAAACGTTATTATGATTATATTATTATATTTTTAATATGCCTAACCCGCATATATTCACCACATACAAGTATGTATAATACTTCTGTGGATGTTGTAAATTTTTTGTATTTCTTTTGTGTGTGTATCACTGTATCGTTATATTTATGAATAAACGTTATTATTATTAGACAAGCTGAGAAACAGCAAAACTGAATTATGATTTGGGAAATGTGACCAGAAGGGCTCAGAGAAATATATATCACCGAACTGTAAATTTATCATTTCCGTAATAGAACAAAATTCTAATTATCATAGATATGAAATTGAATACATATTTAAAAAAAATAAGAACCTTTTTTTTTCTTATTCAAACACGTCTATGCCTACTTCAATGCGCGAATATATCGATTTTTCTTCAAATATATACGGTGATAATTTATTTTTGAGACATTCCAACATTGTTTTATTGAGCGTTACCATTATCATTCTGCGTTCACTTAATCCAGTCCATTCGAAACTACTCTTGAGAAATACAAAATTCATACTCTACAGGACCACAGGTTGCGCATCTGAATTTGGTTTCTATAAATAGTTTTTTCCACGTGAGCGGTCTAGCCACGCCTTCGTGAGGAATTATCGTGAGCCAATGCAAATTTCAACTCGGTGTATGCAACCAAAAATACTTGTTGGTGTATTGGCCATGACTAATGAGATCATTATTTGAAGTGCAGTGATAATTCTCTCTTAATATCAATTTCTCATGAAGTTTTCATTCTTGTTACAAGTTATCGGTTTTTAAATTGTTCTTAAAAAATAGAGGAAGATGATGAAATAAACAGAAAAATTGTATTTTCAATGGCTTAATCCGGAAAAAAAAACTGAACTTGCAAAGAAACAGTGGAGTACAATGATCCGTCTTAACATTAATTAGATTACCTCTTGGAATGCCCCTGAAATTATTAATGTTGCCATTAGTGCATTGGAAGAAACCCCTTTTTTTCGCATATGAGCATGACAGGTTTTATTAAAATCAGCTAGAAGGTTTTCAACCCTCAATGGCTGAACCAGGGTCAATTTGACCCTGTAAAATTTTAATTAGCTGACTGTGCACTGCATGCGCACTATTTTCATTTGGTCGTCTCAGTACCTTTCCGTCAGTTGCTACATAGACGTTGAAGGTGTAGTTTGGTGTTCTATTCCTAATGAAAATATCGAAATTAAGCGTTTCAGGGTCAATTTGACCCTGGTACGGTAATTACGTTTTTCTTTCGCTCTTTTTTTTCAGGGCATTCATCGAAAGTAGCATGGCTGGTTCTTCACGTACAGTAAAGTTCACAGACCCAGACGATAAAAACTTCTTTGATGGATGGAGGAATCAAATAGTGATGAGGTCGAGAAAATAAATGAATCTGATGCACTCATCTTACCTGATCTGATAACTTCAGAACAGCCATTGCAGTTTTTAAGGGTTGAGGGTTAAATAATTGATAAAAAACTGATTTTTTGTAAAAACGTTTGAAAACTGTGTATTTCGAAAATGAAGCAAGTTAGGACACATTGTTATAGGAAAAAAAGTTTTCTTTTTACCTAAACAAATGATCCTAAACGTTTGGCGGTTTAAACCTTGGTCACCCTGTTTAACAAAATGAAAATTGGTCCATTATGAAGAATGAATCCACGAACTGAACCACGGCGACCACCACCACTTGTGAATTGGGGTTTGTTCACGACCAACTAAGTAGATACTGATCTTTTATAGATTTAAAACACTATGGGAATAATATGAAAACAAGATTCTTTTAAATTTTTACAACGATTGAAATGAATTGATGAATTATTGAATTATTGAAATTTTCCTAATCTGGTTATTGTTCAAATAAATTATTCTAAAAAGATCTATACCTACAATACATACTGGCATATACATTTTGGGAACATTTTCCATCTACCTAAATTCTAATCTTACAAACTCTCCCTATAGCACTCAGTAGGCAGGACTCTAAATTTGACTACCTGATCGAACTATGAGTAGCCGTTTCGAAAACTCTTGTTTTCTGTTTATGTTACAGTTGACAACAAGTTTTGTTTCAAAATATAATAACTTAGCTTACGTACTGAATTCTGAAATGTAACAAAGTTACCCACGTACTGAATTCTGATAAAACATTTCAATATACAGTGTGTTCGATCTATTTTTGACAATATTCTGTTTATTGATGTTTTTATGTCGAGTCCTCATTGGCAATACCCCAAAGACGTACGTATTTGTTCTGGTATGAAATTGCAGGCCATCTCATATCAGAAGAACTGTTTGGGGGAATAAAGAGCACACAAAAAGTATATTTCTGTTTACCCACTTTAAGATTAATAGATAATACTTCAAAATCTTTACAGTAATTTAGTATCCTTAGTAGGTACTTTATAATGTTTTCAACAGCGACCATTACTCCACCCCCAGTGCATTTGCCTGTGAATTTGAAGTTTCTATCATAGACTTCAATGAATTGAAGTTTTGGATATCTACTACTTCTGCATCATGTACTACCCCTTCCAACCATGTTCAAACAGCCAAAATAATATCAAAGTTGTCAACTAACAGTCTTTTAAGAAATTCAATGCATTTCGTGTTTAAACCTCGACGATTCTGTTAGTATACGTTCAGATAAGGAGAAATGTCTGTAACAGTACAGAGCTATCAGATACAACAAGAAGCATATATTGTTGTGTTATGGAATGGTGAAACCACAAATGAACATAATCAGATCATGCTAAAAGACTTACTCATATGATATCAACCCGTTGATACAGTCCGATGATGATTCTACCCTAATTTACAGGAAAACAGTATCGGTCTGTCTTGGTCTGACATGGTTTCCAGCGAGTTCTGTATGTTTGCAGGAACATGGAACCAGAATTTACTAAAAGAATGAACTAAAATGAAATGTTTGTAAATAATAATAGTTAGGAAAAACCCTGTATATGAAAATTGAGAAAGTTTTGACAATAATGACGGATGATGGAAAAAATAAAAAATTGTATAAAGAAATATTATGGAAAGTACAACAAAATGAGAGATTATAGTTAAATAGAAACAATGTAAATAGATTTTTGTCAACCAAAATGTATTGAAGGCCTAGCGAAAGAGATGCAATTCACGCATCAATGGAATGAGCGATTTTCTGTGAGTGATACTTCTTAATAACATTCTCCCTTTTCTCATTTATAGATAAAAATCTCCAATGGAAACTAAACATTTAATAATCAACTATCTGAATGAAAATGCAAATTTTCACATTCAGATTTTTTCTTCAAGTTATATAGGGTCTTTCTCAATATCTATCAGATGAAGTTCAATGTACAGCGAGGCTATAGTCGGGGAAGTAGTTGTTTTATGTTAGATATTACAAAAAAGTATCTTTAATTTCATCGTAGGGTTTTTCCATTTCCAGAGGAGTCATATATTTTCTCATTTTCAATTGAGAATGTTTCTCTTTGAAAAATGAATCCTTTCCAAGAAAGGTCATCTTGTACGATGGAAAATAGTGACTAAATTCCAACTTTCAGTCGCAGATGATTCCATAACTAACTTTATGAAATCAACATGTCATACCCATGACAGGTTTTATGTCAGAAAAATATTTTCAAAGATTTACCGCACAAGAAATAGTCCAACAATTCCTCATGACAGTGTGAAATTGCTTCTGAAGAGTATCTTTTCCAATTCTTCCTACCTCCCTGATAATCTTAGAAGAGTGAAGTAGATTTTTGTCAACCAAAAAATATTGGAGGCCTAGCGAAAGAGATGCAATTCACGCATCAATGGAATGAGCGATTTTCTGTGTGATACTTCTGAATAACATTCTCCCTTATCTCATTTATAGATGAGATTCTCCAATGGAAACAGGACATTTAATAAATAATCAACTATCTGAATGAAAATGCAAATTTTCACTTTCAGATTTTTTCTTCAAGTTATATAGGGTCTTTCTCAATATCTATCATATGTAGTTCAATGTCCAGCGTGGCTTCCCAAGTAGCACACCTATATTGGTAAAATATTGGTATGTATAATATTGTGAACATATTGGCGAAATTTTTTTAAATGCAATATTGGCAAGAAAAAAAATGTGAACATTCGGCGAAATTGGTCCAATATTACTTGAATGATATTGGCGAAATATTCGTGAACTAATATTGGCCTCAAAATGTTCGGTGATAATGGTACAATATCGCTGATACAATATTCTGACAATATTAGCACAATATTCAAAAGTTATATTGTCGAAAAGTAAAATGTGAACATTTTGCGATATTGGTCGAATATTGTTTGAATATTTTAGAAATAGTTTTGGTGAAATATTCTTAAAGCGATAATGAAATAATGGCCTCAAATTATTTATCGATATTAGTACAATATCATTTGGATATATTGGTGGATGTCAATATACCTTGGTAAATTATTAATTGTCTTTTAGTTAATGAAGGTGACACCAGAGTCTGCCTTTTGATCGCCATAACCACTGAGTGAGCTGTCTTGAAAACAAGTTATGGGAAGTATTTAATATACTTTCATAGGTTTTAGAAGACGTTCTATATGTAGAGCCACCTAGCGGATGTTTATCCAGGTTTGATCATGATATAATTTCAATATGTTTCATTGAATATTCGGCCAATATTCAAATTTCATATCAGTCTAGATGTAGAAAACAATATGAAGACAATATTGTTTTAACGATATCGATTAATATTATTGAACCAATATCGATCCAATATTAATTAATATTGGTGAAAGGATATTCAACCAATGTGTAATCACACTTGGATATACAATATAGTTGTTATTCCTATAATCAATATTAGGGGAGTATTGGGATTGCGATATTTATTCTAGATGTTAAAAACGATGTGGAGACAAAATTGTTTTATCGATATTGGTAAATATCATTCAACCAATATTGACTCACTATGAGTTATTACAATTTGTCAAATAAAGTAGTAATGATATTCAACCAATATTCTAACAAACTTGGAAGTACAATATAGTTTTTATCCCCTATAATCGATATGACTGGAATATTTGGATTGCAATATTTATTCCAGATGTAGAAAACAATATATGACCAATATTGTATTATCGATATTGGTAGAAATTATTCAACCAATATTGACCCAATATTTCGTGTGATAATCTACATTCAAAACTAGTTCAACGAATATTCCACCAATATTATTAATAAAATATTGTTTTTTAAATATTCACCCATCTTGGACCAATATTGATTTTTCAATTACAATATATCTATATTGGCCCAATATGGAACCAAGATTCAGCCGATATGATGTGCTACCTGGGTTTAGCCGAGGAAGTAGTTGTTTTCTTTTAGATATTACAAAAAAGTAACGTCAATTTTATCGTAGGGTTTTTCCATTTCCAGAGGAGTCATATCTTGACTCAATTTTCAATTGAGAGTGTTTCTCTTTAAAACATGAATCCCTTCCAAGAGAGGTTATCTTGTACGATGGAAAATAGCGACTTGATTCCAACTTTCAGTCGCAGATGATTCCACAACTGACTTTATGAACATCCTGTTCATATTTTCAATGAAATCAACATGCCATACCCATGACAGGTTTTATGTTAGAAAAATATTTTCAAAGATTCACCGCACAAGAAATAGTCCAACAATTCCTCATTACAGTGTGAAATTGCTTCTGAAGAGTATGTTTTCCAATTATTCCGACCTCCCTGATGATCTTAGAAGAATGAAATAGATTTTTATAGACCAAAATGTATTAGAGGCCTAGCGAAAGAGATGCAATTCACGCATCAATGGAATGAGCGATTTTTTGTGAGTGATACATCTGAATAACATTCTCTCTTATCTCATTTATAGATAAGAATCTCCAATGGAAACTGGACATTTAATAAATAATCAACTATCTGAATGAAAATGCAAATTTTCACTTTCAGATTTTTTCTTCAAGTTATATAGGGTCTTTCTCAATATTGTGGCGAAGCTGCGGGCGATGCCGGACATGAACTCTTACGTAGCCGGCGCCCGGACACGGGTGAACGTCTTTGCGCTTGAACCTAGAAGAATCTGGACGATTCGATGAATCTGGACGATTCGATGGAAAATTCTAGAGCATTCGGAGAAGTCAACGTCGGATATAAAAAGAACTACGCAGCGGACAGACGGTCAGTCGGTGAAGTGAAAGTCGAATATAAATAGTAGAGTGATTGTTATATAAATTAGAGTATTGTGAATCATTCTATTTCGTTAAATAAATTATTTTAGAGTGAATTAGAGTTTAAATATATTATAGTTGGTGTTAGAAGTGCGATTTCTAAAGATAAATAGTGTTCGTGTTAGTAGACAGTTTGTGTATTTCGGACAATTGTTTTCGCGAAAAATAGGCAGTGACTGATAAACATTTTTCGTGAAGTTGACAGTTGTGTATATGAACTGATACACTTCTCGCGTGTGAAATAGACAATAATAGTAATAATAGACTGGTGTCTGGGAAATAGACTCTGTGAAATAGACAATAACAATAATAATAGATTGGTGACCCGTGAACTAGACTTTGAGACATAGACTAAGACAAAATGTGTTCGAGGAAAGTTCGCCTGGCCGATTTTAAGGTTGCGGAATTGAAGCAAGAACTGGAGGAGAGGGAACTTGACACAAGTGGTAAAAAGGCCGTGCTTCAAACAAGACTTGCAGAGGGATTAGTCCAGGAGGGCGAGGACCCAGAAACATTTTTATTCGAAGTTTCTGTAATAGATATGGGTTCCATAATAAGTAAACTCGACGGAATGAGGGAAGAAATTCAAGAAAAACGGCTAGAAAATTCGAATAATCTGGAAGAAAATCTTCAAGAAAAACTTCTAGAAAAATCGAAAAATCTGGAAGAATAGCTGCTAGAAAATTCGAATAATCTGGAATAAAAACTTCAGGAAAAACTTCTAGAAAATTCGAATGGCCTGGAAGAATAATTTCAAGAAAGTTCAAGAAATTTGGAAGGAAAACTTCAAGAAAGACTTCTGGAAAATTCAAATAGTCTGAAAGAAGAATTTCAAGATAGTTCGAGAAATTTGAGAGATACTAGAAAATTCGAAGGGTTTGAGGGAAGAGCTTCTAGAAAACTCGAAGAACATGAAAGAAGAACTTTGTGGCGTGGCGAATCGATTAGAAGAAAGAATGGGGACTGTCGAGACTGAGATGGAAAAAATCAAAGATGAAATTGAAATCAGAGATGGGAAAATTGAAGGAAACAATCAGATATGAAATCAGAGGCGGAATCGAGGAAGAAATCAGCAAAATGAAAGAAACAATCAGTGAGTTGAAAAAGAAAATTGACACTACCCACACCACAGAATCTGTCAATGGAAATTCAATGCTGAAACTGAGTTTGAACTTAGAAGATGTTCAAAAGGGTTTGAAAGATGTGAAAATCAGTCCGGAAACAGGAAAACTCTCCATGAAACCACCCCAGTTTGATGGAAAAACACCATGGGCAAATTACCGCCGACAGTTTGAAGATGCAGCAAAGGCGAATGGATGGAATGCAGGAGAAAGAGCTGTAGCATTAACACTGGCGTTGCGTGGAGAAGCAACAAATATCTTACAAACCCTCACGGCACAAGAACAAGAGGACTATGAGCAGCTGATTGAACATCTCGAATTACGGTATGGACAGACTCATCTAGAACATGTATACCACTCACAGCTAAAAAACCGCTGCCAGAAATCAAGCGAGTCCCTACAGGAGTTTGAAGCAGACATTGCACGCTTGGTTCGCCTTGCATACCCAGCCACACCGGAAAAGGTAATGGAGCGACTAGCAGTTCAGGCCTTCTTAGATGGACTTCGTGATCAGGAAACCAGACAAGCATTGACACTAGCTCGCCCAACACATCTCGTGGATGCACTGGCACGCGCTTTGGAATTTTGGGCAACGAAGCAATCCTGCAGAAGCCAGAGTAAAGTCCGAGTTATTGAAGGAAACCCACAGGAGCCTACTAACCTGGAAGCTGCCACAAGAAAGGTCGTGAAGGAGATGTTGCCTGAGAAAAGACTAGTGAGATGCCGGAACTGTAGGAAACTTAGACACGTGCGTAGTCAATGTCCAACCCTCAAGGTCGAGACCAACGAAGGTTGTTGAGAAGAGGCAATCGTCGGCCTATACTCAGAAAGCCCCGGTGAACAACGCATATGTCGCTGTCCTCCAACGACAGAACAAAGGAGCCTTCGTAGACGGTTTCATCAACAACAACACTTGCGCAATGCTGCTGGATACAGGTGCGACTAGGACAATCCTTGGACCTGCTTTTATTAAAACACCAGAGAGAATGGAACCATCATCCTGGAAGCTACGCACAGCAACAGGAGAGCCGACCAATGTACATGGAGAGCTACCGATTGAACTGATTCTAGGCAGCACAAAAGTGAATCATCGGGCATTAGTAGCGGACATTGAGGACGAAGCAATTATTAGAATGGACATCATGAATTCCAGAGGGTTTGAATTGAATTTCAAAGATTGCGTTCTACGTGTGAACGAAGAAGAGCTGGTGCTACATGGAAGAAGTGTAGAGATGATTCGTGTTCTGCTGGCTGAAGATGTAAGTGTACCCGAGAGGGCTGAGACCATACTTGAGGCTCGCTTGGACGGAGGTGCGAGCAATGGAAGCGTGGTGATGTTCGAGCCCAAGCTTCATGATGAGAAAATTGGACGTGGGATTGCACTAGGCAAGACTTTGTTGCGTGCTGATAAATTTGTGCCAGTAAGGGTAATGAATATCAATTATTACCCAGTGACTTCGAAAAAAGGAACTGTTTTGGGGCACTTTTCGTCAAATTCCTCTGTGATCAGGAGTGTACACGTAACTGTTAGTCAAGACAACAACCTGACATAGGAACTGGAAAAATTGGTTACCATCTCTTCCAAGGACATTAAACCAGCTCAACAGCACAGATTGAGAGAATTAGTCAAGAAGTACCAAGACATCTTCGATACCGGACAAGGAAAATGGGGTCGAACGAATGAAGTTCAACATAAAATTGATACTGGGGATGCCTGACCAATACGACAATCAGCTAGAAGACTTCCTCTTGCCAAGAAAGAAGAGGCTGACAAAATAGTCAGTGATATGGGGAAAGATGGAGTTATTGAACCATCTGACAGTCCATGGACCTCTCCAGTCGTGCTGGTGAAGAAAAAAGATCTATCAACACGCTTTTGCGTAGACTATCGTCAACTGAACAACGTGACGAATAAAGACAGTTTCCCTCTTTCGAGAATAGACGACACCCTAGACGACACGTTGGCCAGCTCCACAATTTTCTCGACCCTTGATCTGAAGAGTGGATACTGGCAGGTAAAACTGGCTCCAGAAGATAGAGAGAAGACAGCCTTCACCATCGGCTCAGGACTGTGGCATTTCACCGTTATGCCATTCGGGCTTTGTAATGCTCCAGCCACATTCGAGAGATTAATGGAGACGGTTCTGAAAGGACTTTCATGGAGGACGTGTTTGGTATATCTCGACGACATTATTGTGGTTGGCCAATCGTTCGAAGATGACGTAAAAAACCTGGAGGAGATATTCCTGCGACTGAGAAACTCTGGACTGAAGCTGAGTCTCAAGAAATGCCACCTGTTCCAAAAAAAGTACATTACCTTGTCCATGTTGTCTCTGGGCACGGAGTAGCAGTAGATGACAAGAAGATCAAAGCAGTGAAGGAGTGGCCTATTCCGAAAGACATACACCAACTACGTAGTTTCCTTGGTTTGTGCACATACTATCGCCGATATGTGCTAGGGTTCGCCAATATCGCTAAACCACTGACCAGGCTCACGGAAGGTCAAACAAAGTTCCAGTGGTCAGAAGAGTGCCAAGACTCGTTCAGAAAGCTGAAAGGGGCACTGATCAACGCACCGATTCTGAGTTATCCCCTTCCGAGTGGAAAATTCATTTTGGACACGGACGCCAGCAACGTGGGACTTGGAGCTGTCTTGTCCCAGATCCAGGATGGGCAAGAGAAGGTCATCGGATACTTCAGTAAAACTCTCAGTAAACCGGAGCGTAACTACTGTGTCACCAGACGAGAATTGTTGGCTGTTGTCAAGGGAGTAGAACACTTTTACAAATACGTGTACGGAAGAAGATTCCTGTTAAGGACTGACCATGCAGCCCTCAAATGGCTCCTACAGTCCAGAAACCCAAAGGGCCAAGTAGCACGTTTGATCGAAAGACTCCAAGAATTCGGCTTCGAGATCAAACATCGAGCAGGGAGTGGCCACAAAAACGCAGATGCCCTGTCAAGGAGAGCATGCCCAGACGACTGCTCACACTGCCGACGAGCAGAAGAGAAGGAAGCAGCGATTTGTAGAACCATGGCAGTTGACAACAACTGGAATGACAACGAGGTCCAGAAAGATCAAGAAAGCGATCCAGATCTTGGTTTAGTCGTCGGTTGGAAAAAGAGTGATCAAAGACCGACATGGCTGGAAAACGCAAGATATTACCCAGCAGTCAAATCCTACTGGGCCCAATGGATTTCCCTTACCCTGGACAATGGGGTCTTGAAATTTGTATTGGAGTCCGAAGATGGTGGAGAAGACAGACGTCAGATAGTGGTGCCCAAGAACAGAAGACAGGAAGTACCCCGAGAGATCCATGATGGAGTTGCTGGAGGACATCTGGGTGTGACGAAGACCCTGCAGAAAGTAAGGCAACGGTTTTACTGGATCAATTGTGAAGTTGATGTCAATGACTGGTGCAGAAAGTGTGCTGTTTGCGCTGCCAGCAATGGACCTCGGACACGACCCAAGGCCCCGATGCGTCAGTATAACAAAGGTAGTCCATTCGAAAGAATCGCCATCGACATCGCCGGCTCGTTCCCCGTATCAGATCACGGAAATAAATACATCCTTGTGGCAATGGACTATTTCAGCAAGTGGGCAGAAGCCTATGCCCTGCCCAACCAGGAAGCCATCACCGTCGCGGACGTCTTGGTGAAAGAGTGGATATGTTGATTCGGCGTTCCCTTGCAGCTGCACTCGGACCAAGGCAGAAATTTTGAATCCAATTTGTTCCTAGAAATGTGCCAAATGCTGAACATCCGAAAGACGAGAACCACAGCTCTACATCCACAGTCCGATGGAATGGTTGAGCGGATGAACAGGACTATCAATCGCCACTTGTCCAAGGTAGTCTCTGACCATCAATAAAACTGGGACCAGTATCTCCATTTGTTCCTGATGGCCTACCGTTCCGCAGTACACGAGTCGACCGGCCAAACCCCTGCAAGTATCATAATGGGCCGAGAGCTGCGACTTCCCTGTGACCTAAAGTTTGGGATGCCACCAGGACAGGATACCGCGGGAGAGGACTACGTCAGCAAACTCCGGCAGCGAATGGAGGACATCCACGAACGAGTCCGTTTGAACATCCAGAGTGCCAGCGACCGAATGAAAGCGAATTATGACATCAATGCCGATGCTGGAGGATCTCAGGTTGGTAAACTAGTTTGGTTGTACAACCCGATGCGTCGCCGTGGCCTGTCACCAAAATTACGGAATTCATGGGAAGGTCCGTACAAGATCATCAAGAGGATAAACGACCTGCTTTACCGAATCCACAAGCAACCCAGAGGTAAACCCAGGGTCGTTCATTTCAACAGGTTGGCCCCCTACGCTGGAAACCATGACCAAGTCCGCACCCTTAGACCACCAGAGGATGCGATGACGTTCCAGAAATTCATGTCCTTATACTCAAATGGACAGAAAGTGTCACACGGGGTAACTCGAGAGGAGCAACGGGACCTTTTCAAAGTGCCAGTCGATTACGCCCTAGCACACTGCGTCGCAGAAGATCTTCGAATGTCCAGAGGCATCGCTGTGGTGTTCTCCAAGAAATTTGGCCAACACCAAACACTACGGAAACCGAATCCAGAAATTGGAGGTGTGCTATCAAGAAGCATTCCCAAGATAAACCGTCCTATGAAGATGTCTGAAGGAGCCTCACCCAACTGAGAGATACGATGGTGGACCAGAATCTGGTGGACTTGGCAATCCCAAAATTATCCTGTGGTATTGATGGGCTGGATTGGAGAGTTATAAGAAGTATGTTGGATACGATATTCCGATCCAGAGGCGTCCCGATTTTGGTTTGCTGTAATCCTATTCCGCGACCTAACATTGAGACTGTGGAGTGTTATTTCCATCGAACTCCACGATGCAGATATGGGGAGTCCTGCAAATATCGATACACTCCAAGGAGGACATTTCGGGTCGAAATTTTTCTAAGAAGGGGGCAATGTGTAGAAGCTGCGGGCGAAGCCGGACCTGAACTCTTATGTAGCCGGCGCCCGGCCGCGGGTGAACGTCTTTGCGCTTGCACCGAGAAGAATCTGGACGATTCGATGAATCTGGACGATTCGATGGAAAATTCTAGAGCATTCGGAGAAGTCAACGTCGGATATAAAAAGAACTACGCAGCGGACAGACGGTCAGTCGGTGAAATGAAAGTCGAATATAAATAGTAGAGTGATTGTTATATAAATTAGAGTATTGTGAATCATTGTATTTCGTAAAATAAATTATTTTAGAGTGAATTAGAGTTTGAATATATTATAATATCTATTAGATGTAGTTCAATGTCCAACGTGGCTTTAGCCGGGGAAGTAGTTGTTTTCCGTTAGATATCACAAAAAAGTAACTTCAATTTTATCGTAGGGTTTTTCCATTTCCAGAGAAGTCATATATTGACTTAATTTTCAATTGAAAATGTTTCTCTTTGAAACATGAATCCCTTCCAAGAGAAGTTATCGTGTACGATGGAAAATAGTGACTAAACTCCAACTTTCAGTCGCAGATGATTCCACAACTGACTTTATGAACATTCTGTTCATATTTTCAATGGAATCAACATGCCATACCTATGACAGGTTCTAGTCAGAAAAATATTTTCGAAGATTCACCGCACAAGAAATAGTCCAACAAATCCTCATTACAGTGTGAAATTGCTTCTGAAGAGTATGTTTTCCAATTCTTCCGACCCCCCTGATGATATTAGAAGAGTGAAGTAGATTTTTGTCGACCGAAAAGTATTGGAGGCCTAGCGAAAGAGATGCAATTCACGCATCAATGGAATGAGCGATTTTCTGTGATTGATACTTCTGAATAACATTCTCCCTTATCACATTTATAGATGAGAATCTCCAATGGAAACTGGACATTTAATAAATAATCAACTATTTGAATGAAAATGCAAATTTTCACTTTCAGATTTTTTCTTCAAGTTATATAGGGTATTTCTCAATATCTATCAGATGTAGTTCAATGTCCAGCGTGGCTTTAGCAGGAGAAGTAGTTGTTTTCTCTTAGATATTACAAAAAAGTAACTTTAATTTCATCGTAGGGTTTTTCTATTTCCAGAGGAGTCATATATATAATGACTCAATTTTCAATTGAGAATGTTTCTCTTTAAAACATGAATCCCTTCCAAGAGAGGTTGTCTTGTATGATGGTAAATAGCGACTTAATTCCAACTCTCAGTCGCAGATGATTCCAGTACTGACTTCATGAACATCCTGTTCATATTTTCAATGAAATCAACATGCCATATCCATAACAGGTTTTATGTCAGAAATATATTTTCAAACTTTCACCGCACAAGAAATAGTCCAACAATTCCTCATTACAGTGTGAAATTGCTTCTGAAGAGTATTTTTCCAATTCTTCCGACCTCCCTGATAATCTTAGAAGAGTGAAGTAGATTTTTGTCGACCAAAAAATATTGGAGGCCTAGCGACAGAGATGCAATTCACGAATCAACGGAATGAGCGATTTTCTGTGTGATACTTCTGAATAACATTCTCCCTTATCTCATTTATAGATAAGAATCTCCAATGGAAACAGGACATTTAATAAATAATCAACTATCCGAATGAAAATGCAAATGTTCACTTTCAGATTTTTTCTTCAAGTTATATAGGGTCTTTCTCAATATCTATCAGATGTAGTTCAATGTCCAGCGTGGCTTTTAGCCGGGGAAGTAGTTGTTTTCTTTTAGATATTACAAAAAAGTAACTTCAATTTTATCGTAGAGTTTTTCAATTCCAGAGGAGTCATATCTTGACTCAATTTTCAATTGAGAATGTTTCTCTTTGAAACATGAATCCCTTCCAAGAGAGGTTATCTTGTACGATAGAAAATAGCGACTTAATTCCAACTTTCAGTCGCAGATGATTCCACAACTGACTTTATGAACATCCTGTTCATATTTTTAATGAAATCAACATGCCATACCCATGACAGGTTTAATGTCAGAAAAAAATTTTCAAAGATTCACCGCACAAGAAATAGTCCAACAATTCCTCATTAGAGTGTGAAATTGCTTCTGAAGAGTATGTTTTCCAATTATTCCGACCTCCCTGATGATCTTAGAAGAATGAAATAGATTTTTATGGACCAAAATGTATTGGAGGCCTAGCGCAAGAGATGCAATTCACGCATCAATGGAATGAGCAATTTTTTGTGAGTGATACTTCTGAATAACATTCTCCCTTATCTCATTTATAGATAAGAATCTCCAATGGAAACTGGACATTTAATAAATAATCAAATATCTGAATGAAAATGCAAATTTTCACTTTCATATTTTTTCTTCAAGTTCAATCTATTAGATGTAGTTCAATGTCCAGCGTGGCTATAGCCGGGGAAGTAGTTGTTTTCTGTTAGATATTACAAAAAAGTAACTTCAATTTTATCGTAGGGTTTTTCCATTTCCAGAGGAGTCATATATTGACTCAATTTTCAATTGAGAATGTTTCTCTTTATAACATGAATCCCTTCCAAGAGAGGTTATCTTGTACGATGGTAAATAGCGACTCAATCCAACTCTCAGTCGCAGATGATTCCACAACTGACTTTATGAACATCCTGTTAATTTTTTTAATGAAATCAACATGCCATACCCATGACAGGTTTTATGTCAGAAAAATATTTTCAAAGATTCACCGCACAAGAAATAGTCTAACAATTCCTCATTACAGTGTGAAATTGCTTCTGAAGAGTATGTTTTTCAATTCTCCCGACCTGCCTGATGATCTTAGAAGAGTGAAATAGATTTTTGTCGACCAAAATATATTGGAGGCCTAGCGAAAGAGATGCAATTCACGCGTCAATGGAATGAGCGATTTTCTGTGAGGGATACTTCTGAAAAACATTCTCCCCTATCTCATTTATAGATAAGAATCTCCAATGGAAACTGGACACTTAATGAAGATTCAACTATCTGAATGAAAATGCAAATTTTCACTTTCAGATTTTTTCTCTCAAGTTTAATAGGGTCTTTCTCAATATCTATCAGATGTAGTTTAATGTCCAGCGTGACTTTATCCGGGAAGTAGTTGTTTTCTGTTAGATATTACAAAAAGGTAACTTCAATTTTATCTTAGGGTTTTTCCATTTCGAGAGGAGTCATATAATGACTCAATATCCAATTGAGAATGTTTCTCTCTAAAACTTGAATCCTTTCTAAGAGAGGTTATCTTGTACGATGGAAAATAGCGACTAAATTCCAACTTTCAGTCGCAGATGATTCCACAACTGACTTCATGAACATCCTTTTCATATTTTCAATGAAATCAGATTGAGGACATTATAAAGAATAGATTATAAAATATTTTGTAAGATTTAGTGTGAAAGTAATTTGAAAAGAAGTCATTGGAAGATTCATGAGTGTTTTGCCTGGTTGTCAAGAAAAATCAATAACTAAGCCATCGAGCGAGGACGAAAAATTGTCAGAAGAACAGAAGAAGGTGGAAGAAGCTACAAAAATACAATAGTTTTTACCTGAAATGAGTTAGAAAACTGTCCTGCAACAACCAATGTGGTTAGTCACGAGTTCCAGCCACAAACAATAAGGTATTTCTATAAATATTTCTATCTTCAAACTTTCCATGGAGGACCAGCCTGTTGTTCACATTGATCCTGAAGAGTATTTTGCAGAAATTATCTATTTCACATTGATTTCGTTCCATAACAAACTTTTTCGATAATTTGTGCGACCATTTTCACGTATTATGATCTGAACTGAATAAATGAAATTTGATTTACCCATAATTTGGTTGAATAGCGCTCAACAAGTATTTCCAAAGACATTTCACGAAGTTTCTACATCTATAATTATAATATTAGTTAAATAATTAGCAAAAAGAGTAGGGTATTTTCCAGGATAATTTAGTAAGAATGTTATGATTGTGCTTTCCATAAAGATTATTGATTGTTCAAAAAAATTATAGAGGTGTTTTGAAATTCATCATTTATTGAAAGATATATATATATATATATATATATATATATATATATATATATATATATTATGGGAAAAATTTTGTTTCTCCAAAGATCCACCCACGAGAAAGGAGTCCATGTTCGAGCAAATTCATAAGCAGAGCTGAAAATCAAAAGGTTTGTTATTATATGGCAGAGTCTTTAATCATATTTAATGTCTGAAAGATTCAAATATAAAGGTATCTGAAGTTGTTCATCTTGTTATACAGGGTGTTTCTTAAGTACGTGTAGAAACTTAAGGAGCATGTTGCTGGCGTAGAAATAATAAAAAAAGTTCCTATAAACACTTGTCGGCAAGTTATTAGTTTCTAAGATACAGAGTGTCAAAGTTTAATTCTTATATTCGTTTTTTGTGAATAAATGACAAAATATTCGTGATATTCGAGTAAAGTTTGGTATCTGTGATGATTTTTCAATGACAAAATCAAATTTTATGGTAATTGTGAAAAAACTAATTACTAATTGAATTTATTTTAAATGTAAAAAACTTGTCACTCAAAATCACTTGTATCGATTATTTCAAATCTCAATAACTCGAAAACAGTTGCTAGTAGTGACCTATACCAGGTATAAATTTATACACAAACTAAATAAAAATATTCCCAGTTACCAAACTTTACCCAAATTGCAAAATTATTTTGAAATTATTCATAAAAAATAAAAATAAGAATTCAACTTTGACACTCTGTATCTCAGAAACGAATAACGAACATATGTTTATAGGAATTTTTTTCTTATTTTGATGACAGCAACACGCTCCTGAATTTTCTACACGTACTTAAGAAACACCCTGTATATAAAAAAATATTTAAGTTTTTCATACAACAATTTTATACCACATACTTTATTAATAAAAATTATAGAATTCAATAGAAATTGAGCTAAAAAAATATTTACAAAATTCTACACAACTATTTTCCTATACTTACATAACTTACATTCATATATAATAATATAAGTGAAACTAGAGTATTTTTCATTTTAATTCCGAGAGTTCTAACCTTTGACAGCTGTTTTGCGGTCACCCACTCATCAGAAAGGACACGAACCAAGGAATCCAATGTAAGATGTTTATCTGCTCATTGACAAGAAGCCAACAATTTTGTTGTTCTGACCAACCCAAGGTTCAATCAAGTTTCTAGTACGTTATGAGGAACGCAAGCAGAATCTAAGTGAGAATAGAGTATTTTTCGATTCGATTCCGAGAGTTCCAACCTTTGACAGCTGTTTCGTGGTCATGCACTCATCAGAAAGGATTCATGGAGCTCTCGAAATCAAAACGAATCCACTCAAAAATTAGTACCGTGATGGCAAGACAGATATAACAGAAAGTTACTTATGACATCTACAGTCACAAGTTAAAACTGAATTTGACACGAACCAAGGAATCCAAAGTTAGATGTTTATCTACTCATTGATAGGCAGCCAACAATTCGTTGTTCTGACCAACCCTAGGTTCAATCAAGTTTCTAGTACGTTATGAGAAACGCAAGCAGAATCTAAGTGAAAATATAGTATTTTTCGTTTCAATTCCGAGAGTTCCAACCTTTGACAGCTGTTTCGTGATCACCCACTCATCAGAAAGGATTTATGGAGCTCTCGAAATTGAAACGAATCCACTCAAAAATTAGTACCGTTAAGGCAAGACAGATATAACAAAAAGTTACTTATGACATCTACAGTCACTAGTTGAAACTTAATTCGACACGAACCAAGGAATCCAGAGTTAGATGTTTATCTACTCATTGACAGGCAGCCAAAAATTTGTTGTTCTTACCAACCCAAGTTTCAATAAAGTTTAAGGTACGTTATGAGGTACGCAAGCAGAATCTAAGTGAAAATAGAGTATTTTTCGTTTTAATTCCGAGAGTTCCAACTTTCGACAGCTGCTTAATGGTCACCCACTCATCAGAAAGGACTTATGGAGCTCTAACTAGTGACTGTAGATGTCATAAATAACTTTCTGTTTTATCTGTCTTGCCTTCACGGTACCAATTTTTGAGTCGATTCGTTTTGATTGGGTGGCTGAATATGAAATCTCGTAGAAAACTTCACTGCGCTGCTCTTTATCATAAAATAATTTTCACAAAAACTCCGTCATACCTTTACAGGAAAATAATATTCCGAACGGATGTTGATAACCTTAACATCAGGTGGAAAGGTACTACAACACCTCCAACTCATAGAACTTCCTTATTAGAACGCAGATTTTCTTATTTATGATGCAATTCCGAATGTTTTGATAAATAAAAACCTAACCAATTTCCGAAAGAGTTACATAGAACTGCTGAAATCCTCCCATGTCTGAAACTCTGTCATTTGCCTTGATAGGATTTTATGTATTCGGGTAGATGCATTAGTCGTTTGGAATTTATAAATTTGCACTTATTTGTTGTTTCTTATTAGTGGGTGACAAAATTGTTTTTATTTTGTAATCTGTATACGAAGGTTAAGTGGAAGACCATCTCGTGCATTCCTTGCAACAGATGAACTTCGCCTTTTCAGCCAATCTGTAATGTAATACTTTCAACTATTGTGTTACATATTTCGCTGAATAAAGATCTTTATTATTATTATTTATTTTGAGATAATTCTGGTCAGAAGAAATTTAAAGATATCATCAAGATAATCTTGATTTTTTTTTATTCTTCCAATTTAGTTTTCATATGATTCAAAAAAACATATCCCAGACATTTTTGGCAGTAATAAAGTATTACCAGACCCTCCAAAAAGTTCAAAAAAAAATATACCTACTTTTGGCAATGTGAAATTTTAATCACGTATTCATTGAGAATCACCAGACAAATTTAGCGGTTTTAAACAACTTCTAGACGAGAATAAAGTTTACAAATAATGACAAAAAAGTCTTATGCGTAGCCGTCGGTGCGGGAAAGTTAGCGTATCGAGGCATTCCGGCAGCTGTGATTGGTTATTATTGAAAAATCGGGCGTTTCCAGTATAGTTCCTGTTCGGAGTATTTTGAGAGCAATCGTAGCATCGTGAAAAATCATCCAGGGTGTTTATTTCTTTTTTAAAGATGTTCTGTTTGAATGGATATTGATAAAAATTGATTTACTTGAATAATTGAATAAACTATACGAGAAATTAAATCGATACATTAAATTTTTTATTAATTCAAATATCATAAAATAAAAGATTTTCTCTATTTTGTAGTTAAAATACGTAGGTAAATAACTAGGACTAAATTTTAACGCTTGCTGCAGGTGTCGACCCAAAATTTTTAACATATTACAAATAAGGTTATTTGTTGGTTGTCGACGCGAAAAGATTTAAATTTTCTTTTATTCTTTTCTAATGTCAATGTTTAAAATCTGAATTGAACTTTCATTAAAACGAAGCATAAAAAACTTTCATTATAAATAACGTAAAAAACAGTTCCTTTGAATTGTCGGGTCAAACTGGACCACAGTGAGTAAAATAGGCGAGGGTCTAACTTGTTCCGTTAACTTACATTAAGATTAGTAACAATCATAAGATTAATGAGATTCTATTAAGAATATTCTTAACTTGCCAATAAAATAATATTTTTTTTAAACTTAAGTCATATTATCGAAGATGGCATCAGGTGAACAAGTTGTCAGTGATTGCTCTGTAAAAATTACAAGTTTTCTCTTTGCATGTTGCAAAAAAAACCAGAAAACGGCTACTATGTGTGTATTAAGTGTAGTGGTGTTTTCCAGAATAGTTACAAAGAAACACTCCGAAATATGTAAACAATCATAAAATTATCTGCAAAGCCTGCCAAAACTTCGATAAAGAAGATGACATTGAGGACGATTCTTACTCAAATCTAGAGAAAACACTGAGAAATGGATCACAGCTCAAGGAAGGAACTACCATGAAAATGAAGAAAGATCATACAAAATTTCACAATGAAGCTCTGGAAATGGAAAGTGAATTTGTGAGCAACATCCACCAATACAAAAACACAATAATGTCTTTGGAGAATTAAATAAAAATGTTAAGAGAAAAAAGCGAGGATATTATATAGAAATAAAAGAACCTTCACAAGTCTTTCTAGTACACAAGCAGAGGAAAAAATGCATATTGAACAAAAAGTATCAGAAACAAAAACTTTGCGTTCAGTCTGATCCCAAACAGATACTCCAATATATGCACTGTTGACAGATAAACCAATATGTAGGGAGGAAGCGGGACAAATAAAAACAAGACAAAAGGTTAATGTAAAAAATAGATATCATACGTACATAAATGTACAGAAAAAAAACAAAGAACTAAAAAACCAAAGAAGGATCAAATACCCATAGCAAGGGACTATGAAGAGGTCGAAAATGAGGTTTCAATGGAAATAAATTCCACCGGAGCCCTGACCAATGATTTGAAAGAAAATACAGCAAATGATGATGTTTCAATAACTGCGGACACTGGAGAAGAAAATGTGATAAATCCGGAGATAGAAGAAGTCAACAACGAGTCGTTGAATCAGAACTAGAGAACGCTTTAGAACAAAGTAAAAGTGCAGTGAGTACTGAACCAGACATTTTGAAAAAGAAAATATTCATTGTAGGTGATGAGTATGTCCAAAATTTCGCGAAAAAGTAGGGAGCGACTTTGGACATATCACAATTTCTAATTCAGTATGTTAGGTGCAAAGAAGAGTTGCAAGATATAACGGAAGAGTTATTCTCACAAACGGTTTGCTATGGTAAAGATGACTTTGTGATTAACGTGTTTTCCACCATTAATATAAGTGATCATACAACACTCAAGCACTCTCTCAAGAACGTTCTACCATTGAGCAGATTCACCAACATTGTAGTTGTCCCTAAACAATACCAATGTGAAGATTGGCTTGTTAATAATATGATTACTATTGGTACAAATAGGTACACCAGACAAAGACGTAATACCTCTATTCAATTTTCAACTGACCCGTGAGTGAAACATAGTAATTGGTACATAGAAGATGATATAATAAACATTATATTCAGACCAAAATCCCATCTTATTGTTATTAACTGTTCAAAATGAAGATACAGCTGGGAGAATTTTGAGAAATTCAAAGAAAATTAAAACAAAAGCGGAGTTAAAAAATATTAATATCTCGGCTGACCGTACTAGGAGACAAATTGAATACTGTAAGAAAGTGAAACAAGAATTAATAAATAAAATTGACTCCGGAGATACTAACTGTCGAATTAAATATTTTAATAACATACCAAGAGTTGTCTCTTTAAACTGAAAGCGCCCAACAGTGTGAAAATTGATGCGATCTATATATATTACCAAAATGTCAGAGGACTCAATAGCAAAATAGATGAATTTTATCCCAACGTGAGTGATCGTGAATATAATATTATTGCACTTAGTGAAACGTGGTTGAAGTCCGATGTTAACTCTAGTGAACTCTTTCCCGATAACTACGAAGTCTACCGGAGCGATCGAAAACTCGGTCAGTTGGAATTGACCTGTGGTGGGGGTGTTTTGCTCGCTATCGACATCAGTATCAAATCCGAAGTTATTGATACTTCCCAGTTCGAAGAAAATTTTCCCAAAATAGACTTCTTGGTGTGCAAGTGTTTTGTATCATTCTGGTCTTTTTTTATAGCAATTGTTTACATTCCACCATCTTTGTCACTAGATGAATACGATAATTTTTTTGAAGCTTTAGAAGGTTGGGATGTAATCAATTCGGATAAAGTATTATTTTTGGGAGACTTTAATTGTACAAATTTCATTGATAATAATTTGGAAGATAGGAAAACTCGTACAATCTCAAATTTGCTGGCCTTCTTTAATATGAAACAATATAACAACATTTTAAACAACTATGATAAATTGCTAGATCTTGTAATGAGTAGTGTCAATTGTGCAGTAACCCGTGACTTTTTACCATTAGTAAACGAAGATCTCTATCACCCATCTCTTTCCATTGAGCTCATTGAATTCACTTCAAAAAGGCGTCATTTCAGTACAAATATTAACACCAGAAAATACAATTTTAAAAGAGCAGACTATCGCTCTTTATACAATGATTTCTTATATAGTAATTGGGACTTTTTAGAAAACTTTACTGAAATTAACGTTGCTGTGGAAAGTTTTTATAATAGGTTGTATGAAATCATGAATACACACATTCCACTTTCCAAAAATTTTAAACATAAATATCCAGTATGGTATCCAAGCGAGGTTATAAAGCTTATTAAAGAAAAGTCCAAGCTACATAGAAAGTTCAAAAACACAGGAAATTTTTATTTTCATCAGGAATTCAGTAGGCTAAGGGCAGATATCAAACAAAAACTAAAAGAAGCATATGCATCGTATTTACAGAATGTAGAAATCAAGTTGAAAGAGGATCCGAACAATTTCTGGGCATTTGTCAATAATAAAAATAGAACTTCAAGAATTCCTGGTAAAATGGTTTGTGGAGGGGAATCGTATACTGATCCGCAATCGATTGTGAATGCCTTCGGGAATTTCTTTGAAAGTGCCTATTCATTACCTGTAAACGTAGAGGAAAACTTATTATTTAATTTTGATCATAATACTCTAGTAGATATTAGCTGTGAAACAATCACGGAAACAGAAATCTTGGAAGCTGGGAAAAAATTAAAGAATAAGTTCACTTCAGGGTCAGATAGAATACCATCATTTCTCTTGAAAGACTGCTTAAGAGTATTAGTTCACCCTCTACAAATCCTTTTCAATTTAATTTTGAAAACATCAATTTTTCCAGAAATTTGGAAAATTGCCAAAGTTTGCCCAATCCATAAAAGTCAAGATCGTAATGCCATTAATAATTATAGACCGATATCAATCTTGAATAACTTTGCGAAGATTCTGGAGACCATCTTGTACAGTCGCATTTATCTGTCCACCAAACATATTATATCTGAATACCAACATGGTTTTATGAATTCTAGATCCACCGTTAGTAACCTGGCTGTTTTTAATCAATATTTGTGTGAAACTTTAGAACTTAGGGGGCAGGTTGATGCGGTGTACACAGATTTCTCTAAGGCTTTCGATAAGATCAGTCATAATATACTTCTTCACAAACTTTCAATAATGGGCATTAATGAAACTTACTTACAACTTTTAGAATCATACTTCCATCAACGCAAACAGTATGTTCATTACAATGGTTTTTATTCAAATATCTATTTTGCAACTAGCGGAGTACCTCAGGGGTCCAATCTTGGTCCATTATTATTTTTGATATTTATTAATGACTTGTGCAATCTATTGGAGTGCAATAGGTTGATGTTTGCAGATGATTTGAAGTTATACGCTACTATAACCAGTTTAGATGACTGTATGATATTGCAAAATCAAATTAATACTTTACACACATGGTGTCTTGAAAATTGCTTGCATTTGAACATATCTAAATGTAAAATCTTAACATTCAGCCGGAAACTCAATACATTACAATTTCCCTACAGCATAGATAATGTCACATTAGAAAAAACTGATACCATTAAGGATTTAGGTGTCTATTTTGATTAGCAACTCACATTCAATCAACACATAAATAGTATTGTTAGTTCAGCATATCGATCATATGGCTTCATTATAAGAAACTGTAAAAATTTCAATAATATTTTAGCATTGACCTCTCTATATTTTAGTTTAGTCAGATCGAAACTAGAATATGGGTCCATAATATGGAATCCTATATATTTTCAATACTCATCTGCTATCGATAAAGTTCAAAAGAAATTCTTAAAATTCCTAAGCTTCAAAATCAACGGAATTTATCCTCCAAGAGGCTGTAATTATCTTGATTTGTTGCATAGATTTGACTTTGTATCATTAGAAAAACGTAGAAATCAGGCTTCTGTTTTATGCTTGTATAAATTATTCAATGGTAAAATTGACTGTCCCGCATTACTGTCGCAAATTAATATTTTTGTTCCAAGAATAACATCTAGACACAACACTACTTTCTTATGCAAAAGAGCTCAAACAAATTTAATGTTAAAGGCACCAATACATTTTATGTGCAGTAATGCAAACAAACTTTCTAGTGTTTGTGACTTCTTTTCTTGCAGTGTTTGTGAACTCAAGAATAAATCTCGTGCGCATCTTTGAATTTTTGTATTTTTTATTTTATTTTTATTTTTTTTTTGTTTTTGTATTCAAATAGGACTTGTGATTGTCATTCATTCATATTTAGAAATTAGTGCTACTAATTAATCTTGTATTGTCATTTATAAAATTGCTCTGTAAATGGGAAACTGTTGGGCAATAAACGCTATTATTATTATTATTATTATTATTAAATCTGTACTAATACTAAAATCTACTGCAGAAATTATTGAAATGATTGAAAATACTGAACAAAATCACTCTTTTTCATCCAAATCCTGGGAAACTTGACAGTAGATTAATTAACAGCAACGATAGTACTATATCATTTCTACTGCTGAATATCCAATTAATCAGAAATAAAATTGATACCTTTTCAATATTTATAGAAGCACAGGCTATGCCGAAATTTCTTTTATTAACAAAACATTGGCTATTTGACAATGAACCTTGCTAAATTCCACATAATGCCGTGGTTGCAAAAACTTGCAGAAATCAGTACAAAAATGGTGAAACCATGATTTTAGTTAATAAAAAAATGATCTTAGACCTACTGCAATAAATATACATCTCTCTCAAATTGTTGAAAAAGAGTTTGAATTGTCTCTTGTGCATGAGTGCATTTATAATGTTTTTATCATTTGCCTTTACAGAGCACCTGCCTCTGATGTGAATGCGTTTTTCGAACGATTGGAAACTCTTTTAACTAAGCTACCAATTAATTCTCAATTTCGCTTCTAATTCCTCAAATACGGTTAATTTGATAAACTTGTTGTCCTGTTATAACCTAATAATACAAGACGAACAGTCTACACGGATCTCCAAACAATCTGCTACTATTATCGATTATATGTGCTCAAATCTGGGCGAGCAGAGTAATAGTTGTTGTACTTTTCCTGCAGGCCTCTCTGACCATGAAGTGGTACTCTTTGATTCTAACGTCAAATTCAATCAAAATGAAAGGAAACATAGACACGGTAGAATTTATAGCGCAAAAAATTACAAAAAATTTCGTGGGAAATGCGAGTCAACATTATGGGATACTGTTACAAAATCTGAAGAACCATTCAATACGTTCCATAGCTATCTTACAACCTTATTCGAGGACTGTTTTCCATTAAGAAAGTTAAAAATGAAAAATAAAAAACCTTGGCTAACAAACGGAATAAAAATATCTTCACAAAACTTAAGGTCTCTACATACCATAAAGAAGTATATACTAACAAAGTAAATTTCTTGCATAATACAACTCCTACAAACGTATACATAGGAGAGTCATATATAATGCAAAATAGATTTATTATAATAAGAGGATATATAGATCTCGTAACAAAATAAGAGAAAACTGGAAAATAATAAATGAACTAAGAGGAAAAAATAACTCACTATCGCAAAACATTACTATCGATCCAGACCTCCTTAACAACTTCTACTGGTCAACAGGTCATGAACTCACATACAATTTACCTCCACAGGTGGATACTTTAGACTACCTAATAAATGTCAACATTGCAGATAACTTTTACTTTGAAGATACAAATATAATCGAGCTGAAAGATGTCGTCAAGGAAATAACTAATAAAAGCTCATTGAAACATACCTTCTTTGGAAGTATAACATCAAATGTTGATGAGAGAGATGAGAGTATCACCCGGTATATTAATTCTTTGGCATATTGTCAAGTACAAAAATTGAACTCCTGTCAGATATCTGTCAAGTAATTTTGAAAGACTTCGAATTGAAATATTCAAATCTATAGATGAGACATTTCGCTGATCGCATAAAGATTTGAGAAAATTCATGAATACGACAACGGTGAGTAGGGTTATCTGATCAAATAGATGGTGGGAAACAGAAAATTCATTTTTAATTATATTTATTAATTTACAGTAGAGACGTGGTTGTGAATTAGAAACAGAAGTTCACATTTTCTAAATCTGTGAGAGAGATTTGTTATGTCTTCTGGACAATGGAAAATACATGATTATAAATGGAAATTGAAGCTGGCATATCTGACATATCATTTTGGTTGAAATTGGAATGCGGAGCAAGGTTTGACCAAACGAAGTTCTACTTCGTGAGATTGTTGCCATTCATTTTGGCATTGAAATCAAGATCCTACTTTTATCGGAAAGGAGATCGTTCTAAAGAAATATCCTAATTAGTCGGGAAATATTTTAGTATTACGATAATACGTGTTTTTGGATATTTGACTAAAAAGTCACTGTTTAGGATACATAATTAGCTATAGTCTAACTTTCTTCGTGTTATCTATTCATTTCATCTCATCCATTCTTCTCTTCCTTCTGGTTTTGTTGTTATAGAACCAAATTGTAAGGTTCTTGGTTCGGTCAAACATTGTTGGAACCACTATAAGAATTATTCTGAATTATAATCAAATTATTTATATTAATATTGAGTTAATTATAACCCACTCTTCATATTATTATCACTCTCTTGTCTGCGACAAGAGTTACTTCATGGTATAGATGGATTATCAGTAAAAAAAATTCAAAATATCCCTGACTTTGTCCTTCAAATTCTAGTGGATGCAATTAACAATTCCTTCAAAACGGGAAAATTCCCATCCTGTCTAAAACAAGCAGTCGTGATACCTCTCCATAAGGGCGGTGACTCAGACGAACCCGCAAAATACCGACCGATATCACTTCTGTCAACAATAGAAAAATTAGTAAAGAGAAGAATGATGGAACACCCACTGAATAATAATATAATAAACAAATTTCAGTATAGATTTCATAGCGGTAAAAACACAAATGACCCAATCTGCTCGTTGCTCGAAAGTACTTGTGTGACTTTAAATGATGGAGAAACAGCTGCAGCAGTGTTCTGCGATTTCTCGAAGGCGTTCGACTGTGTTGACCATGAACTACTGCTGCAAAAGCTGCAGTTCTACGGCTACAGAAATTCCTCTTTGAACTGGTTTCGCTCATACTTATCAGAAAGAAGTCAGATAGTCAAAATCAAAGAGAACCATTCTCAGATAAACAAACTTGCAATGGGCGTACCATAGAGGTCAGTCTTGGGCCCAATCCTGTTCCTTTTGTATATAAACGACCTAGCCACTATTTGCATTCAGGAAAAGTTCACCTTTATTGCGGATGACACTACTATTTTATGGCACGGGAAGGGTATAAACCACTTGAAAGAAAAAATTGCTACGGACCTCACTAAAATAAAGCAATGGTGTAACTCAAATTCACTGTGTTTCAGCATGAACAAAACAAATGTAATCTCTTTCAAATTCAGCTTTGATAACCTCCTCTTGGAAAACCACACAATCATTAATAAACCAAACACTATTTATCTAGGGATGCAAATAGACAGTAAACTAAAATTCGATTAATATGTTTCTAGCTTATATAAAAAGATATTCACGGGCTGCTTTGCATTCAAAGTTGTCTCAAAGGAACTGAACACAGCCTCGGCTAGGTTGGTATTTTTTTTATTAATTGAATCCCACTTGAGCAATGGGATTGCATTTTGTGGCTAATGCAGTGATTATTTGTTCAAATCAGTAGTTATATTACAGAAGAGAGCAATTCGATATCTGTGTAAAGGTCAGTTACGTGACCACTGCAAACCACTATTCATTAATCAAAGAATTTTAACTCTACTTTACCTTCACCTACTGGAAACGGTATGTCTGATACACAAGAAATACGCTATTACTTCAAACCTTACTGAAACTAGAAAATATGAGACAAGAAATAAAAATTGTATTCCTTTACCCACACCAAAATCTGGTCTAACTAGAAACTCAATCATATACGAAGGCAAAATAATATATAATCATATCTACCAGCAGCCTACAGAAGTACACCATGCCTGAAAAAGTTTTTAAAAAATGTGAAAGAAGCACTTTTACAGAAGGCTTACTATAACCTGCAGAAGTATTCCAATGACGTACTCTAACCTTTCAATTTTACCAAGTGATCTTGAATATATGATTATATAACTTATTCATTCATTAATTTTATTCTAGTTCGTGTATTTTATTATCTATTATCTTTTATTTTATTATATTTTATATTATAACAGTTTGTGACACTTGTGACTATATATTTATATATACATATTTTTTATTGCATGCTGTGTCAATAAGATTATATCTTCGACAATGAAGTATATTTTGATTGATTGATTGATTGATTGATAGTAACTATCCCAAATTATCATCTACAGATACTCTTATGAAGTCAGAAACTATGCTCATTACCTTAGAATATAAAATGTGTTTTTCAATAATACACAATTTTATTATATTTATTATCAATATATTATTTTACTTGAAAATTTTGTTTAATTTTTAGGCAAAAATACTATTAATTGAATTTTACAATTTCATAGTACCTATATGCGGCAAGCGTAATTATAGTTTTTTCAATTTTTAATTTAATTCTCAATTTTAAGAAAAAAAGTACTCTAAAATACTCGCACAGTTTCTCAATAACCAATCATAGCGCGAGGAGCTAGTGATTGCAAGTATTATCAAAATTACTCAATAAATACGTGAATAAAATTTCATATTGCCAATAAGGATGGTGCCAAAACAAATTTCAAACGCTCAAAATGAGAAAAAAATAACAGGCATGGACCAGGTGGGGAATATTGCTGAGGTTCCAACTTTGAGGAAAAAAACACGAAAACACGCAAAATGGTGAAAGAGGATACAGTTCAGGGGTTGAAATCGTTTTTTGCGATTTGCGGTGTAATGTGACCTTCAAAAAATGCTCAATGGAATTGTAGGTAATAAATAAATTGGAAACTTTTGTATTCAACACTTTTCGACAAAACCTCAAATTAACCGTCAAACCGGCAAAACACCGATTTTTCAGTATTTCATTTTTTTCTCGCGTGTAAATAATTTAATTCAATTGGAAATTTGTAAGAATATGTATTTTCCGGTGACGAATGAGCATGATTCTTTCGCACTTCAGAAGACTACTAACTAGTTTTTGAGTTATGTACATTTTTTGAAAAAAATAACTTTATCTTCCTGGAACAGTTTTTCTTTTATTTCGTAATTTCGTAGGTCTATAAGTGATCATTTTAATTGTTGAAATGTCTACTTTCGAAAGGTCTATGTAAATTGGTGGTTTATTGGTCGTCAAACCGCTCAAAATTGAGAAAAAATCTATCTCTGAATGATGATTTTCTCAATATTTTCAATAATTTTCGGCTTTCTTCATCATTTTATTTACAAAACGTAGTTTATATTAAATCATTCATAATGAAATATTAATATAATGAAATAATTTTTTCTCTCTTTCAGGAGGTTACGTTTCGCCGCAAATCGCAAAAAACCGTTTTAAACCCCTAAACTGCATCCCCATTTCACCGTTTCGAGTGTTTTCGTGTTAAAAATTTTTTTCTCAGAGTTGGAACCTCAACATTTTCCACCTGGTCCTTGCCTGTTACTTCTTCTCTTTTTCACAAAAATCGTAGGAACCAGTCTAAGAGTATATTTTTTAGGAATATTCATAAAATATTTTTGGAGGGGTGTGGTAATACTTCATAACCGGCAAAAATGTCTGGGGTTTTTTGTTTTGAAGTACATACAAACTAAATTAAAAGTTGACAAAAAAATCAAGTTGCCAAAAATATGTTTTTATGGATATTTTTTTGCAAATGTTATATGCTGCGCTGTGACGAAATAACCGCAAACGCAATTTCCATTTGTCGAAAAGACCTTCCCAGAATTCGTCGCCAGCTCTTAGACTATGACATTGTACCACGTTATCAATAAAATACATTGTGGTAATCAAATGATGTCATGTCTCTTCCAGTACCACTGTAGGAAAGCAATACGCAGGTCGCAGATGTACTGAACAATGCTGAGCCTTCTATAGAAGTGGAGGAAAGTTGTGACTTAAGATATACCATCATTTTTCGTAATACCTTCTTTATAGCAATCCTGAATTACCCGTGACGCACCCCAACGAGGTGTTTTGGGTGGTGAAAAAAGGTGCCCTTTGAAGCCAAAAAAAATTCAAAACAAATATCCGAGTGGAGATAAAACCTCTAAACTATCCTGTGCCACCATCCTTATTACTTTCTGGGTGGGCCACTACCCCTTCTCTAGAAACAAAAATGTTTTATATGCAAACCAGGTTTTCACAGTTTTCACCTTCTCTTCATACTTCTTCTCAGTTGAGAGAACAAGTGTTAGTCAGATGGTGTTGGATCTGGTGCATGAAGTGGATATTCGACTACTCTAAAGTTTAAATCACAAGTTTTTCCATTGCGATATGTAATATGTTTTCGGAAGTACTGATCTGCAGAAACAAAATACCTTTAGACATCTTCAAGTTCCTTTCTCTTCAATTTTTCTAAGACCAGTAGCAAGTACTCTTGTATAAAAACTCTTGTAGCGAATTCTCCACAACTGGAATTCCTAAGTGATGGAGTTCAATTGCTATTCCAGTGATTGGTTCTTTGTATCTGGTTGTGGAAATCAATTCATTCAGGTTTTTTTTTGTTTTAAAAGGCGTTCATGAAACGAAAATAGCAAAAGATATTGAAGGTGATGTATTTCAAAGTTTTTCATCTGATGGGGTATTTCACTGAATAGTGTTAGTTGTTGTTATGATTGTTATGGGGACGAGTGCTTCTAGTAATTTCCTTCCTGTATTGTTTTGTACGAATTTCAGGAGTCCTCGTTTTCCTGAATGCTACAGATATCACTTCGGTATATTTTTTATTGTTTCCGTTCAGAAAGCCCATTATCAGGGTTCAGCACAGATGTATTGCAGAATAAGGAAATTACAAGATACTCATGATTTATAGTTTAATTCAGATAAACTAGAACTACTGAAATTCATTTGGAAACATATACAGAACTCTATTCGAAAAATTGAGGTTGAGGGTTTTCTCAGATAATTTGAAAACGGTCATTTTATCGTCCACTAAAATGACCAACTTCTTTCGAAAGGTCAATAGTGTTACAACTTTAAAAATACACATTGTATAACTGCTCATTAAAAACGCGATACTTTCTTCTTTTCTAGAGAACACTGTTCAACAAATAGTAGTGTTCACCAGAGCTTCAAGTAATTTATCTGTTTATTTCCTACAATTTCATTTATATTTTTCATTTCCAGAATTTTATTCAATTCTGTTGGGATATCAATCAAGTTCTGAAAATATATCTATTCATTGATCTCTAAACTTTCCGAAAGATTCAGTGTCGGCATGAAGAATTATTGGTACTCAAGGTGTTTTGGGTATTTCAACAAACATAAAAACATTTTCTTCATTGGAGATGATACATTTGTTCAATTCTGAATTCTTGAACTGATAAAACGCTTTCTTCTCGTAAAATAATATATTTGATACAAAATTATTGCATATCTCTAATGTAGAAAATCATATATTTGAAATATTTATTTGGTGTTACCAAATATTCGTTATTCAAGTAATTAAGAGTATTCAGGAAAGAAAACTGCAAGTCTTGAAAAATATAACACAATATTCATTGTTCCAAGAAAATATATCAAGTATTTCTTCATTAAAGAAATCTTCTTCATTGGATTGGAATTCTAAATTCTCAAATTGAGAAAACGTGTACCTACTTTATCTTCTAAAGTAAAGTATTTCATACAGTGTTATTCAAAATCTCTAATGTAAAAAATTATCTAATTGGAATATTTATTCAGTTTTACTAAATATTTTTCAATCAAGTAAGTAATTATAACAGAATTCAGGAAACAAAATTACAATTATTGACAGATATTGGTACCTCAATATCTCTTGTTCCAAGACACCATATAAAGTATTTCTTCATTGAAGAAATGTGCCAAAAATTTGTATCATGAGAAGTAAATTTCGAATGCAATTTTCTTGAATTAACAATTATGCATTCTTGAATATCATTTCTTTCTCCTCTCAAAGGTATTGTTGCCAAAAGTATGATTACGTACCTATTCATGATTATTTAGCATAGGTAAGGTAACTATCGCTTCCACCAAATTTGTTGTTCTCATTCCTTTCTATAGTTACCTAGGAAGCTATCACACAAACACCAGCTGTAGCAACAATCATTAGTTGTAGGTATGGTATATCTACCTGTTTCCAAAGAACTAAAGTGCCTACATATGAGTAGCAACCAACATCAATACCACTAGGTGTACGTTTGGTCCGGAAAAAAAGTGCAAAAGAGACACTATATTTAATAGCTCAAAGCATTAATACATAATTATTATACCAATTCTCAAGTCCGTGAGGACGTGAGATCACGACCTGCAATCTGAGGTCGTGATCTCACGTCCTCACGGACTTGAGATCACGACCTGCAATCTGCAATTACAACTACGAAAATCGGCAACAGTGTTTCCCAAGTCTTCCAAGTTGCACCTGTTGATTGTTGATTGCACTTCTGAGTTCCACACCGACCACTACGCACTATTCGCAGTCGCACCCCTGTGTGTCGGCTGTTTTCTGTTTATAGTCGCAGCTACTAATCGAACATGAAATACAGGCACATGGTTCAAATTCATAGTGGTATTTAGACATCTCAAAGTATTTTAGTATTTGGAATTGGATATGGAAGAAAAACTGAGGGGTTGGGGAATCTCTGGAGAGATTATTGATAATTTCAAAGTTAAGTGTAGGACATAATATCAAGACAAGGTTAGATCAGGTTTCTATATAATATATTGAACAATGAGCATGAAATGACATACATTTCCCACGAGTAGGTATATGAAATTTTGTAGTACGAGCGTACTATATAGCAACCTGACCTAACCTTATCTTGATATTATCTTTGAAATTATCAATAATCTCTTCAAAGATTCACCAACCCCTCAGTTTTTCTTCCATATCCAAATCCAAATACTAAAATACTTTGAGATGTCTAAATACCACTTTGAATTTGAACCATGTGCCTGTATTTCATTTTCGATAAAAAAAATTTGAATCCAAGTAATTCTGATATCTCAAATCAAGCAGCTGATAGTCTTCTTAGTCAGCAATATGGTAGTTTCAATTGAAGCAAATATTTCAACACCCCAACACAGTGAAGTTCTCAAATGAAGAGCTGTATCTTAATTCAATAATATGGTTTCATTCATCCAAACATAGAAGTCTTTTGGTATGGAACGAGCATAGCTAATGTTAAGAATTTGTGCAATTTGATTCAAGAGAAGTAATTTCTCAATGAAGATTATGATTGTCTTCACCTATGTAACATGAGTTTCTTATTTGGAGTAAAGTTGGTTTACACACACAGAGAATATATATTTTTTATCATCCAAGCAATCTATACGCTTGATCAGAGAGTACTGAATTGGAAATTTAAAATGCTCAGATCGAGAAATTGTTTATTCCAGTATATACAGGCCGTTTCTTTAATCATGTGGTAACATTGCTATATTCTAAACCGTAACAGATACGAAGACGATTAAATGGGAGAAAAGGTAACTATTGTGGAGAACAGTACAATGGTCAAAGAAAATGTACAGGGAGTCTCGCCCTTCCCGAGTTACACAGGGAAAACTAAAAATGCTGTTATTTGTTTTTTACGAATAGAATTGTTATTTGTGAAAATATAAAAAAAATGGAAAAAAGAAGTTTTTTAAATGTACTATAAAAATGTAACAATGAATCTTTGATTAAACGTTTCGTGTCAACACGGCCACCATCAACATTTCTTTTCAAATACGGACCTGTCTGTTAGTACAAATATTGATAAAGAGATAAAATCACAATTCAGTGGTACATCACACTTGATATTTTCATAACGTTTCATTTAAAATAACTAACATCATCAGTGACAACAATTTTTAATTACGGTCCTGTCGTTAGGTCGTTTATGGATTCCACAAAACCTAACTCTCCGATATAAAAATTATCAGTGACGCTTTGAATAAATGTATCTATTAAAATTATGTTTACACTATAATAAAAGATATCTGTAGTTTCAGAGACGAATGATAGCAATTTACCTCGGAAATAAACTTACTTAAGAGTAGAAGAAATCAAACAAACAGAAAACAATTTATTTCATATTGAATTTTTGAGTGAAAATAAAACCAATACAGAGAATGAATTCTTCATGATAACCTACATTAAATGCTCAAATTGCCGACCTCTTTGTTGAATGCACATAAGTTGTCTGTCCATACAATTTCTGTGGCAATTTTCTAGCATGATGGGTGTAATGCTATTACATGCATCTCTTATTTTTTGTTTGAGATGGTCGATATCTGTACTAGTTGTCGAAAAAACTTTATCCTTTATGTATCCCCAGACAAAAAAATCTAAAGGAGTCAGGTCTGGAGATCGAGCTGACCAGGCAATTGGTCAATTGTTTCCAATCCATTTTCTTGGGAATATTGCATCTAAATGTTCCCTTACTATTGCTGCATTATGGGGAGGGGCACCGTCTTGTTGAAAATATTGTATTTCACGGCGGATGTTCAGTGGCAATTCATCTAAGTAGCCATCAAACTCATTGGATAAAAAATGTAAATACATTCCACCATTCAAATGCTCGTCGTAAAAGAAAGGACCTAGTATGTTTGTTCCCAAAATTCCCAACCAAACATTTATTCCGAATCTTTCCTGGAAATTGGTTTCTCTATGTAAATGTTCATTTGTATTATTCCACCTATAATGGATGTTTCTGTGAATTTTGATTCGTCCGTCCATATTATTTTATTACAAATATTTCCAACTTCCCTATTTCTACGTCTCAGCCACATCGCAAATCGTACTCTCCTTCCGTAATCCCTTTCATTGAGGTGATGAACTTTGCGTATCCTGTAGCATTTGTATTTGTTCTTTTTCAAAATATTTCTGGTAGATTTTACAGAAATCCCTAGTTCGTGGGCAATTTCTCGTAAAGAACAATCTTGATTAGAAATATTTTTGTAACTGATCAATCCTATATTGAAAAAAAAATATTTTCACTTTGTTAATCTTTATGAAGTAATATTTGCTTACCTAAAACATTTATTTGGTTCCGCATACTTCCAGTAACAACACATTTTCTTGTTTTATTTCTATCAAATACACCACAGTCTCTCAAATTTCTTTCTAATCGTCTAAACATTTGAATGTTTGGAATACGACGAATTGGGTATAGCTCACCATACATATTTTTTGCCAAAGGAGGATTTCTATTTGATTTTGCATAAGCAAATAGCATTTCGTCATTTGAATACATCTTTGATATGACTGAGCGTATAAACGACTGACAGTTCTTAACACGTATCAACAACTCATTTATTTGTCCTGCCATAGAAACCAAGCAAAGCCTACTTGTTTAAAAACGGTAAATGAAGTGAGATGCTATTTAATTGTACCATATCACACAATAGTCGTATTTTGACCAAAAAGTAATATTTTCTTTACTTCCAGGATTGAGAATTATAGAAATATTCAGTATGATAATTGATTCAGAAGAAATCAGCCTTGAAACAAGGATTTCTGTAATACAAAAATGCCCAAGAAGGAAAAATACGAATGTTCGTTGTGTTGGGGTATCTTCTTATCGAAATTATTGGGTGAAGTCTGAAGTATGCCAATAGTTGAATAGGTTTTGAAGAAATCAAAATAATTTACAAAAGAACTAACGACAGGACCGTAATTAAAAATTGTTGTCACTGAGGATGCTAGTTATTTTAAATGAAACGTTATAAAAATATCAAGTGTGATGTACCACTGAATTGTGATTTTATCGCTTTATCAATATTTGTACTAAAATAGACAGGTCCGTATTTGAAAAAAAAATGTTGATGGTGGCCGTGTTGACACGAAACGTTCAATCAAATATTCATTGTTACATTTCTATAGTACATTTTAAATACATTAAAACTTTCCTTATAAATTTTTTTATATTTTCAGAAATAACAGTTCTATTCGTAAAAAACAAATAACAGCATCTTTGGTTTTCCCTGTATAACTCGGGAAGGGCGAGACTCCCTGTAAATTTTCTTTGGCCATTGTACTGTCCTCCACAATAGTTACCTTTCCTCCCATTTAATCGTCTTCGTATCTGTTACGGTTTAGAATATAGCAATGTTACCACATGATAAAAGAAACGGCCTGTATAAACAAGCCATACTCTTGAAGCAAAGCTTATTGTATTAGAGGAAGAAATCCTTTTTATGTGTGAACCTTCTAAAGTCTGAAAATTAAAATAATGTCAATTCAAGGCAATCTATACAAGTGTGGGAGGGCAAAGGAATCAATTTGCCCCGAATATCGTCAGTAACGTTTCGTATTCTGAATATGCCTTTCTGAAAAAAAATACTAAAAAGTGCTTCTGATTTTCAAAAACCGTTGACGTTTCGGAGGCTATCTGTTATTAAATCTCGCTGAAAAATATATTTCTATCAGGTTTGGAGAAAATAAGATATTTTTATAGGCTGTGGAAGGTTGAAACAACCGATAAGTGAATTTTCTTCCACAAAATCAAACTTCCAATCATTACATTCGATATAATTTATTCATACTAGATATAAAACACAGCAATAAAATAACTGAATTATCACTTATATCGCACTGCTTAACTTGAAATAAGACTGTCTGTGGTAAACTGTAAGTATATTTGCCCTCAGCGGTTCTTTATTTAAATCCATGTAAATTCCGCTTTCTTCTGAATCCTTCGTGAGTCTTTACAGTTCTAGGTGGCTCTGGGCATTTGGACGTGAGTGGTGACATCATTATTACGCTATGTTTCTTTCACTGTTCGGTAGCTCGCCTTTGGTGGAAGGATAGAGACCGATGAATCACGCATACCAGGAGCTGATGATGTGAGGCCTCACAGGTTTTAAAGTCTTCAGGTCTCAAGGTCTTTGAACCATTTTGTCCCGAAATATCATTCTTGGAGAGTATCTATACCTGCAAGAATCTTCATATCTGCACCGTAAAATTTTATGGAAGTAACACTCAAATTCTTCATGTTCGGTCGAGGAAGATGGTTAAAACACACCAAAATCTTGACGCTGCTGGATCTAAATATCATCAACATCATCCATCAATCCCACAAGACATCTTTTGGATTTTTAGAACAAGATTCTGCCATAGAACAGTTCATCTTGGAAATGCTTCTTGGTACCCAGGTAGTAGATGTTCCCCTGGTTTTTCTTGAACTGTAGTACCTCTTCAACTTTTGGATTCTGTTCCCGTAGTGTTTGTAGTTGCCCTAATTTGGAGAACACAGCGATACCCTTGGATATCCGAGGATCCTCTGCCACACAGTCAGCTAGCGCATAATGAGCTGGAAGTCTCGTGGCTCTCCTCGAGTTACCCCCTGTTGCACTTTCTGTCCGTTTGAGTACAAGGGCATGAACTTCTGGAACGTTTTATCATCCTTTAGTTGTCTGGTGGTGCAGATTTGGTCTTAATTTCTAGCGTAAGGGGCCATTCTATTGAAATGACTGACCTTAGGTTTTTCTCGGGGTGAATTGTTGAGGTCGTTTATCCTCTTGATGATCTTGTATGGGTCTTCTCACGAGATCCACTTTTTGGGCGACAGGCCATGGCGATGCTTCTGGTTGTACAGCCAAATCAGGTCACCCGTTTGAAATCTGATGGTATCTGCCTTGATGTCGTAGGTTTCCTCTATTCTATCACTGGCACTCTGGATGTTCAAATGGACCAAGGAGACTAAAATTTAACAAGGAGTGTTTGATTCCCATAAGACAATGGGGACACTAGTAGAAAGAGATGAAAGAACATTTGTGACGAAATGTGACGTAGTAGTACGTGTCATGGTCGCCGTTCTCTATAGACAGTGACGGACTAGCTCTTGGTATATGAGAGTTACTGCTGACAGTTTTGTTGCTTGGTTCGAGTTCGACTCTGTACTCATATCCAAGTACGTCACTATGACGCCTTGATTGGCTAGAGCTTATTAAACCCTCCTTGTTAAATTTCAGTCTCTTTGCAAATGAACTCCTTCGTAGGTCCCTTCTCTGCCGAATTCTACTGACGTAATCCTTTCACGCAGTATCTTGACCAGGTGGTGATCCAAACCTCAGGTCACAGGGTAGTCGCAGCTCTCGTTCCATTACAATACAAGCATGGGGTTTGGCAAGTTGACCAATACACTGCTAAACGAAAGGCTATCAGGAACAAATGGAGGTACTGGTCCCAGCCACTTTGGTGGTGAAGTGGCGGTTTATCGTGCTATTCATTCTCTCCACCGTCCTATCAGGCTATGTAGGTATGGCTGTGGTTCTCGTATTTCGAGTGTTTAGCAATTTACACATTTTCTGGAACAGCTCCAATGAAACATCAAATCGATATAACCACTTCTTTACCAAGACATCGGCGAACGTGATAACTTCCTGAATGGGCAGGTACTGAAGTAGTCCATTGCCACAAGGATGTATTGATTCCCGTGGTCGAATTCAGGAAACGGGACGGCGATATCAATACCGATCCTCTCAAATGGACTACCTACGTTGAACTGACGCATCGGAGCCTTAGGTCGTGTATGAGGTTCATTGCTTGCAGCGCAAACAGCGCACTTTCTGCACCAGTCCTTGACGTCAGCTTGGCAATTGTTTCAGTAAAACCGTAACCTTGATTTCTGCAGGGTCTTCGTTTTTCCCAGATGTCCTCCGTTGACCCCATTATGGATTTCTTGGAGCACTTCCATTCTTCTGTTCTTGGGTAACACTATCTGACATCTCTCTTCTTCAACATCTTTGACTGCAGCACATGCTTCAGGGCTACATTCTATAAGAACCAAAAGTTGAATTTGTTTCATTCACTGTTCGGTAGCTCGCCTTTGGTGGAAGGATAGAGACCGATGAATCACGCATACCAGGAGCTGATGATGTGAGGCCTCACAGGTTTTAAAGTCTTCAGGTCTCAAGGTCTTTGAACCATTTTGTCCCGAAATATCATTCTTGGAGAGTATCTATACCTGCAAGAATCTTCATTTCTGCACCGTAAAATTTTATGGAAGTAACACTCAAATTCTTCATGTTCGGTCGAGGAAGATGGTTAAAACACACCAAAATTTCGACGCTGCTGGATCTAAATATCATCAACATCATCCATCAATCCCACAAGACATCTTTTGGATTTTTAGAACAAGATTCTGCCATAGAACAGTTCATCTTGGAAATGCTTCTTGGTAACCAGGTAGTAGATGTTCCCCTGGTTTTTCTTGAACTGTAGTACCTCTTCAACTTTTGGATTCTGTTCCCGTAGTGTTTGTAGTTGCCCTAATTTGGAGAACACAGCGATACCCTTGGATATCCGAGGATCCTCTGCCACACAGTCAGCTAGCGCATAATGAGCCGGAAGTCTCGTGGTTCTCCTCGAGTTACCCCCTGTTGCACTTTCTGTCCGTTTGAGTACAAGGGCATGAACTTCTGGAACGTTTTATCATCCTTTAGTTGTCTGGTGGTGCAGATTTGGTCTTAATTTCTAGCGTAAGGGGCCATTCTATTGAAATGACTGACCTTAGGTTTTTCTCGGGGTGAATTGTTGAGGTCGTTTATCCTCTTGATGATCTTGTATGGGTCTTCTCACGAGATCCACTTTTTGGGCGACAGGCCATGGCGACGCTTCTGGTTGTACAGCCAAATCAGGTCACCCGTTTGAAATCTGATGGTATCTGCCTTGATGTCGTAGGTTTCCTCTATTCTATCACTGGCACTCTGGATGTTCAAATGGACCAAGGAGACTAAAATTTAACAAGGAGTGTTTGATTCCCATAAGACAATGGGGACACTAGTAGAAAGAGATGAAAGAACATTTGTGACGAAATGTGACGTAGTAGTACGTGTCATGGTCGCCGTTCTCTATAGACAGTGACGGACTAGCTCTTGGTATATGAGAGTTACTGCTGACAGTTTTGTTGCTTGGTTCGAGTTCGACTCTGTACTCATATCCAAGTACGTCACTATGACGCCTTGATTGGCTAGAGCTTATTAAACCCTCCTTGTTAAATTTCAGTCTCTTTGCAAATGAACTCCTTCGTAGGTCCCTTCTCTGCCGAATTCTGCTGACGTAATCCTTTCACGCAGTATCTTGACCAGGTGGTGATCCAAACCTCAGGTCACAGGGTAGTCGCAGCTCTCGTTCCATTACAATACAAGCATGGGGTTTGGCAAGTTGACCAATACACTGCTAAACGAAAGGCTATCAGGAACAAATGGAGGTACTGGTCCCAGCCACTTTGGTGGTGAAGTGACGGTTTATCGTGCTATTCATTCTCTCCACCGTCCTATCAGGCTATGTAGGTATGGCTGTGGTTCTCGTATTTCGAGTGTTTAGCAATTTACACATTTCCTGGAACAGCTCCAATGAAACATCAAATCGATATAACCACTTCTTTACCAAGACATCGGCGAACGTGATAACTTCCTGAATGGGCAGGTACTGAAGTAGTCCATTGCCACAAGGATGTATTGATTCCCGTGGTCGAATTCAGGAAACGGGACGGCGATATCAATACCGATCCTCTCAAATGGACTACCTACGTTGAACTGACGCATCGGAGCCTTAGGTCGTGTATGAGGTTCATTGCTTGCAGCGCAAACAGCGCACTTTCTGCACCAGTCCTTGACGTCAGCTTGGCAATTGTTTCAGTAAAACCGTAACCTTGATTTCTGCAGGGTCTTCGTTTTTCCCAGATGTCCTCCGTTGACCCCATTATGGATTTCTTGGAGCACTTCCATTCTTCTGTTCTTGGGTAACACTATCTGACATCTCTCTTCTTCAACATCTTTGACTGCAGCACATGCTTCAGGGCTACATTCTATAAGTACCAAAAGTTGAATTTGTTTCATTTATTCACTGATTTTGCTGATGAAGTAACCTTCATCATTTCACTTGTTTAAAACTGATTGACATGTAGACCAAAGATTCATTTCAGGTTTAGATCTATACGTGAGTCCTGAGTTAGGTATAGAGAGGAAATATCGCTTCACTATATTTTTTGCCCTTCCGCCCTTGTAACAGTAAAATCATCAGAAACGGAGCCTTTGATGGTCGGGCACAGACTCTGACCTGTATAGGAAGATTATTATCATTTCATTAATTTTTTTTGGCTCACTGTGAATTACTTGAAATAAAAACAATCACTTATTAGGCATCCTGTTCTAAATTTCAGTTGGAAATGGTATACTTTTAGATTGACAAAATGTAATACAAGCAAGTACATTTTCCTATCGGAGAGCTAGTCTTACAAAAAGGAACAGCTATACATTTCTGTTTGGGATGCTAAACATCTTCTTGATATTGCAGGACTACTCTCAATTGTGAAATTTTTGTGAGAACCATCAAGCCGATTCGTGCAGGAGATATAATCTACGATAACTATGGCTACCACTTTTTGCGGACACCTTGGCAGGAAGGACAGAAACTCTTGCAAAAGAATTATTGTTTCGAGTGTACGTGTCTTCCATGTCAAGAGAAATGGCCTGGCAGAGAACAACTGAGGGCAATCGTCAGTGTTCCGTGCAGGAACAAAAACTGTAATGTCATAAATCATCTGACCACAAAAAATCTGAATCAGCAAAGATGCATTTCGTGCCGCCTATTGATCCATCCTGATGCAGTTAGTTACCAGTGTTCCCTCGGTAAGATTTGAAATCAACTACAAGAAGTTATCCATGAAGTTTTTTCTTGCTCGCCACTATACCGCGGAAGGGGGCTCATTTTATTTCAAATAATTTGATACTACTAATACTAAAATAAGTTTCAAACAAAATTCAGTTACAAAACTCAAAAAACTTCATTACATGATTCATAAAATGAAGTATTTTTTGGTAATAAAATGAGATCTATATGCATCGAGTAAGATGCGTTACCAATACAACTGATAAAAGAAAATCATTAAGGAGGTCGACTTCTTATTTTACATCGCTTCTGCAAAAGTAAATTAGGTATTTATTGTGTAATTATTTAAAGGGCTCTTGGATTAATCACCTTGTTTCATCAGTTGTGTTGGTTACAGTGAAGATCAAATTAATCGTAATTAAATGCTCTTTTTTCCTGACCCAACGAGCCACCATGTTGCTGATTGAAAAAAATAAGTGATAGAAATTTTTAATATCAGATATATTCTGATCAAAAATAGTGACGTTGTATTATTCCCAAAATATAAATACTGAAATTACTGATTTGAAGATATCGATACCCCTCTAGAATAAACAATAAATTCCAGTTGCAAAACGTGACAGATAACACATGGTTGTATTCAGTATTTTATATGGAGAAAAGAAAAGTCAAAATATACCGGGTGTCTTATTTGAAAATCGAAAGTTTATGTCACTTCTTGTGAAACTGAAAGTTGCATGAAATTGAGTTAGTTGTAAAACGATGCACTTTTGTGTATTATGCCGATCCTCCAAATTTCATTTCATTATCTTCAAAAACAAAAAAGTTATAGGGGCGAGCCACTTTCTGCGGACACCCGGTATATTGGTGACAGTATCTACCTCCTTTTGTCCTTTGGTTTTCAGATCTCAAAATGAAACCTGTTACAGTTATTACTATACATATTTGTGAAATGCCATATTCTTACGTATTTGAAGATTTTTTTGGACTTCTTGAATTTTAAATGCAATACACTTGCATTTTTCAAATTCTGACAAAATTATAATTAGTTCAAAACTACTTTAGTGAGTTTCTTAAGGATTTAGTTTCGTTAATAATAAATGACACACAGTTGTCGAGGAGACTGAGTATTTCATCATACAATGATATATGATTGCATTGTGACAATTGTCAACAATATGGTTTTTGTAAGAGGGGTGGAAGCCCCGTGCTGGTATAGCGTTCGTCTCTCAAGCGAAGGGTCGAGAGTTCAAATCCCCCATAGTCATCGGTCTAGTGCAAGGCATTGCTCGTTAAAAGGTGAGTGCTGCGTCGTCCCTAGCTCTCGGAGAATTCTGAGGGTTGCGTGTTGGGGTGCAATCGGTTGATGGAAATAACAATTTTAACAATTAGGTACAATAACAATTCAAGATGCAATCATATCATTTTGTAACGGAATACTGTCATCTCGATAACGGCAAGCAAACATATTGTTTTTTTTTATGGAAAAAGGGCATTTGCTCTTATTGATATTGACCTGTTGCTTGTAAAGTTCGATAATTATGGAATCCGAGGTGATTCACATTCCCGGTTGAGAGGTTCTACAAGTGATCGTTATTAAAAACTTGTAAATAAGAAGATATGCCAATGCTTCTTTTCTGAATAAATTACTCATGGCGTACCATAGGTAGCATTTTGGAGCCCTTTTCATAGTATTTGTATGTGAAATTCTCAAATCAAACACTAGTGATTTCCACCTTTGAGTAGATGACAGTGGTGTTGTATCATGAGGACATAATATTGAAGAACTGAGTTCTTAACTGGAATTGCTGCAAATATCATAATGGAATATAGCAATAATAATGATTCACTTCCGAATCATGGGAAAACTGAGCTAATGCTTTTTTCTCTGAAAGGACCAAATTGCAGTTTTCTTCTGTATTGAAGATAAGTCTATCGAGCAAACCAGCTATACAAAGTTTCTCGGGGTGCTATTGGACCATAAGTTAAATTGGACTACTCACGTTGATGTTGTCAATTGTTTTGTATTGTGGAAGTTACGATGTGAAGTTGACATAACACTACATTAGGTGTACTATTATGCTTACGTTCATTCTATTTTGAAATATGTCACAGTTACTTGAATAAATTATCAAAACCATTACAATGATATCCATAACAAATTGCCGCAAGCGTCAGTAAATGAAGGTATATATAGTTTTGTTGTTAAAAATTGTTATTTTCGTGAAAAAAATTCATTTTAATACGATTAATTTGATACCGCACACTTACAGGTTTTAAACAAAATTCCGTTGAAAAACTGCGTTAGGTGTTTCATAAAATGAACCATTTTTTGGTATTAAAATAAGATTTGAATGCATCGAGTAACCTTTGACAAACACAACTGATAAAACGAAATCATTACGGAGGGCAGAAGAGTAGAGGGCTGAGGGAGTCTCCATGAAACACACGCCTTCTAATAATTATCTGCTCTATTTTGACAGTGACTTATTATAAGATGTTTCTTTTGGAACAAAATTCCTTGAAATTATTCTTTAGTATTTCTTCACATTTATTATTGACCATTTTGAATTTGGAATGTTATTCACTTCATGTATCACATCCTATCAGAAAACAATTAGATAAGTTTGTAATGTGTTTAGTCATCGATAAAAATTATGACATAAATTTGTATTATCAACAATAGGGCAATAAACCTCTACATGACTGATAAACAATAATCGCTCATTGAATTGTTTCCGTTTATGATTCAAAAATGGCAGATTTTTTTTGGTTTTATCTATATTCAAGATCCTCATATCACTTGCTTCTTTTGTAACTAATGTTAGTAATATTTAAAATGATTCTGTTATTCTAAAATTTTTTGATTTCTTTTAATGAAAAGGAATATACTGTACTGCTCTTAAAGAACATCCTGGGAGCCAAGGGAAAAAAGGTAGGAAATGGTGTTGTCTTAAATTTTGGTAGACTGCATGCCTCAGGGAATATCTCTTGAGGCAGTGAGCTCCAAAGCTTTACCGTTCGTTGGAAGAACGAGCATTAGAAAAGATATGTTCGGCAAAGTCTGATTTTCATCGTTCACAAAAAACTGCCTCGGGGATTTATTGAATGATTTAAAGAACGGTTCAACCATTGAAAAGAACATGATTTTATAACAACTTTGAATGGAATTCCGTCAGTACCACCTAATTCGGTAACATCTAGTTCATTAATGTGATTGACAATTTGCTTTGTATACAAAAACCATCATCGTTTGCAACTGATGGTATTCTCAGAATGAGGGTAGGTCACTTGCTATTGCAACTTGCAATTGGAATTTTTTTCTTCACGTAAAACTAAATATGCTTGATATTGGATTGAAGATTTTCCTCGGTTTTATTCAGATACTCTTTGTTATCAATATTATATTTGCATTTTAACTAGTTTACGTATATTTGAGATACTTATACATAATCCGCTTGATTATATTAGGATGGAACTCTACTCACTTTTCGTGTGATTTTGCTTTCTGATTCAGTAAACCGCATGTTTGAGAAATACTTGTAAGATTTCGGTTGATAAATTTGGATCGTATGTTCTCAAAGATGTTAGGGGGGGGGGGGGAGTGGCCCCTTGGCCTAATCTACTGCGATCTTTTCAGATCTATTGTGGAGGCTCCAATTACGTATAGCACATCATCTAGCTTCGTCCATTTTATCAGACTGGGCAAATTTGATAATGGCCTCTCGAGATAGCTTTCCGCTCTTGGTTTTTCATCTCCCAGTTGTAGAAACCGCACCCCTGCTAGTCTTCGCACTGGCAAATTACATGTATTGCGGTTTCCTCTTCTTCCTGGCAGAACCTGCAGATTGCTCCTTCCGCCAGACCTATAATATTCATATGTCTGTTAAGCCTACAGTGGCCTGTCAGCAGACTTACTATTTGTCCGACGATCCTCCTTTTGGAGCTGAGGAGGTCTGTCGTGCATTTTGGCGAGCGTCTTTTGATGAACTCCTTGGCCTGTCTCAATCCTTTTGAGATTTGTTTTGTACCCACTGTTTAGTGTGGGTTTTTGTGGTGGATTTTGCTACGCGGCAGAAGGGTTCCGGTCCAATGAGCGCTGCCGAAGAGCATTCTCTGGCTAGTGTATCGGCCCGCTCATTGCCCAGGTGTCCCTCGTGGCCCGGCACCCAAGCTAGGGTCACATTTTTACGACTACCCAGCTCGGTCAGATCACGCAAACAGTCCCACACCAGTCTTGATTTGACTTGGTGGGATTCGATTGCCTTGAGCGCAGCTTGACTGTCGGAGTAGATGGCCACTGTTTTATTCCTTATCTCTCGTCTCAGTATTTTTCCGACACAGTGTTGTATAGCCGTTACCTCTGCCTGAAACACTGTGGCGTGTTTTCCAAGGCTAAGCTGGATGTTAATCCTTGGCTTTCCCCGTAAACTCCAGCGCCGACTCCGTTATCTGTCTTTGATCCGTCTGTGTACCAGACCGATCTTGCATTCACGGGCGGCCCTTCCTCCCAGTCTTTTGTGTCTGGTATCAGTATTTTGAAGTTCTTTTTGAAGCTATATTTGGGAACCATCGCGTCCGTAGGCATTCCCATTACTGGGTCTGCCCTCAGTTCCTCATGTAGCTTCCAGTAATCAGCTCCGTGCTTCTGGTTTATTGAAGCTTGACCCTGCATTAGTCTGTGTGTCACGGACCTTCCTCTTCCTTGGACGTATATGTGTGTGTAGTGGTGGCAGGTCCAGTATGACCTCCATAGCAGCCGTCGGAGTTGTTCTTATGGCCCCGGTCACCCTCAGGCATGCCTGCCTCTGGATGCCATTTAATAGCCTAATGATCCCCGTCTGCTGTGCTTTTGTCCACCACGCCACCGACCCGTAGGTAATCATGGGTCTCACGACCATCGCGTATAACCATAGGGTCATTTTAGGGTTGAGCCCCCAGTTTTTTCCGCACATTCTGCCACACATTCCGAGTGTAATGGTGGCTTCATACGCGATTTTTTGGACGTGAGAGTTCCACGTTAGTCTTTGGTCGAAAGATACTCCAAGGTACTTGTCCTCTTTAACAAACGGGATCTCTACATCGTTCAGCATTTGTGCTTTCAGGCCTACCAGTGTTCTTTTATTTGTGAATATTGCCAAGGTGGTTTTTTGTGCATTAATGGAGAGTTGCTCTTCTCTGCACCACCTGTCAACGATGTTTAGAGCGCTTTGCGTGCGCTCCGAGACTATACTTGGAAATCGTCCTCTCTCGACTATTACCAGGTCGTCTGCGTATCCTAGGCAATAGTGGCCTTCTGCGGACAGTTTTGTAATGAGGCCGTCTACTGGAGTGGCCCACATTAGTGGCGATAGTACTCCGCCCTGTGGGCACCCTCTATTGACTTTGGCTTCTATGGTTGCCTCGCCCAGGGTGGACGTAATGGTCCTATTTTCTAGGCTGGCTTGGATCCATTGACATATTGTGGGAGAAACTCCTCTCCTCGTCAGTGCATTTGTCAAGGATATAGTAGATACGTTATTGAAAGCTCCTTCTATATCCAGAAAGGTGGCTATTGCTAGTTCTTTGTCTTCAAGTGACTTTGAAAGTAGCCTGGTGAGATCATCCAACGCCAAGTCGGTTGATCTTCCTGGTTGGTATGCGTATTGACGTTCACTCAGGGGTTGGGCCTTGAGAGTGTCGTCTCTAATGTACCTATCTATCAATCTCTCCAGCGTTTTGAGCAGGAAGGACGATAGAATGATTGGCCTGTATGATTTGGGAGTGAAGTCTAAAATCCTGCCTACTTTTGGCAAGAATAGGACCTTCACTCTCTGCCACGCAGTTGGTATATATCTCCAGGCCAAGCAGGCTCTGAGGATTTTGTATAGATGTGGTATTAGTACATCCTGCCCTTTTTGTAAGAGAGCAGGGTAAATTCCATCCACTCTAGGTGATTTGAAGGAAGAGAATTTTTTTATAGCCCATCTGATTCTGTCCGGTCTGGTTATTTCGGTAGCCAGCTTCCAGTCTGTTTGCGTGGGCCGATTAAGCCTCTTCCTGAAGCCTTCGGTTCCCGTCCAGTCTTTCAGAATCAATAAGCCCGGAAAGTGTGATCTGTGAGTATTTCTGAGCTTTCCTCTAATGTTTCTGTGTAGGTTTCATCCTGTTTTTTGAGGAACCCAATGTTTGTTGATGATCCATCTTTGGCTAGTACTTTGTGGATTCTAGAGCAGGTGGGTGTGTCACTCACCTCCTCATAGAATTTTCTCCAGGAGTCCCTTTTCGCCTTCCGAATCTCTTTGTTTTGTAAGAGACCCAGTCTTGGTTGGTTTCGGCTTTATTAAATAGCCTTCGAACCTCTGCCCTGAGCTTCTCGAGGTTCTTGTTCCACCAGACTGACTTTCATCTTTGATGTCTTTTTTTTCCTGGACAGTGTTCCTGGTAGGCCGCCATTATAGCTTCGTTAACCTGTTCCACTGCCAGATCGAGACTTTCTGTATCCCCTACGGAGACTGTCCCGCCCTCGAGAGCCTCCCTTAGGGATTCCTGGTATCCTTCCCAGTTGGTTTCTCTTGGGTATCTAGACTTTGTAACCATACGAGTTGGAGTAATAAGGTCAAACCATATCTGCCTGTGATCGGAGCACGATGGCTCGCTCGACACATGCCAGTTACTCATGATATCACTTGTCTTACCAGCGCATAGAGTCAAATCCAGAACTTCGCGGTGGACCGACGTGACGAAAGTTGGTTCTTTGCCTTTATTGGCCACTACTAAACCTTCACTAGAAATAAATTCTATTAAAGACTCACCTCTTTTGTTGATGTTGGTGCTCCCCCAGCTGGTATGGTGTGCGTTCGCATCACATCCTATGATTAGGTGTAGGTTCCTCTCCTCACAGTAGGCGATTATTTCGCTCAGCTTCTGCGGCGGAAAGTTCTTCTCCTCCCCTTGGAAGTAGGCGGAACATATCACCCATTTCTTCAGTACTTCTTCCGTAGGTACAGTAAGCGTGGCTGTAACAATATCCGCGGTGCATAGCACCGGTATAAGTGTACAATTGACTTTACTGCTGTTGTATACTATGCATGCCCGTGGTCTTTCTATAGACTCTGTGTATAGTACCTTGCCTTGTTGTGGTTTGAGGCCGATGACCCTATTACCACTCAACCAGGGTTCCTGCAGGAGGGCTGCGTGGAGTCCTTCTTTTTGGAATCTCCTGCATAGCACAGCCGAAGCGGCTTTTGCATGCTGGAGGATCACCTGCAGAATCTTGATTTCTTTATTTAGGACCTCTAAAGCTCTAAAGTCCACATACTGCTCAATGCAACATTATAATCTCTAAATTAATAAACCCTGTGGACATTCATGATTTTTTTGTTGTTCAAGTTGTAGTTGGCCTTGTGAAACGGCATCAGATTGTAAGTTGATAATTTTTCAAGTTGATATGTCGGGAGTCGAATTAACATCCAAGGCATGCTGCTAATAATTATCTGGTACAAATGTAGAAGCAAAGTTGGTGATGTATTTCAATAGATGTGTCCAAAATTTCACAATTTTATTTAGATATTCTATTGAATTGCTTAAAACTAAAGTATAAACTATAAGTGTCCGAAATATCAATACCTTCCACACTCCTAGCGCTGGAGATGAAGAAAGCCACAAACCATATTATCTGGAATCCAGTCCATATCTGGCAGATTGTTACCTCAAGTTAAAATGAAAAGTCATTGGGGCGAGATAATGCTATTTACTAGCCCTGTTCAAATGTGCTTTCATAATATTTTGATTTAGCATGAGGAGGTATGTAAATAGAGATAAGAAACAATTGTTTGCCTTTGATATCCATAACCATGCAAAAAATTGGGAAAGAGAGCTTTCGAGGATACCAAGAAATGTTTAACAATTTTACTAGAGCCCGTTAAGCGTCACCTATTTGAAAGTATCCTGACATGACTTCAAACATTATGAACGGTCATTTTGTTCAGTAACTCGACCACCTTTGTTATGAAAAATATTGACTGATAGATATTCTTCATTGTTGTCGAAGAACAGTTTAAGAACTCCCATTTAACAAGAATCAAGCAAAATAAAATTATAATTCGTTCAAGCGTTAACAGTATGGACAGACTGTGTACAAGCAGTGAACATATTGCGATATTTCCAGAAAAAGTTGTCAAGAAATGTATTAATATACCAACTAAAATTAGAAAATGAAATTACAAACAACGATAATATATTGTTGCCAGAGCATCTATGGAAAATTTAGCTGAATATCACACCTTCTCTTGAAATGATTCCCTGAAAAAGAAATATCAGCAAATGTAACTGTCACAAAATTACAAGTTATTTCATTTTGCTTTCTTTTTCAGCCGATGTATAAACAACTTGAAAAAGCTGGTGCCTTACGCAAATAACGCAAGCATGATACAGCCTTGAAACTGTATATTGAAGTTCTGAGTAACTTATACAAATATGCAAATAAACCGGATCTGTGGATTACGAAAGTTCAGGAAAACATTGACGTTGGCATGGCTCATTTTGGGAATAAATCCACCAGTCATCATGAGCAATACCTCTCATCATGGATTTGATTTATTGATATCAGTTGAAAAATTATTATTATTTCTATTTGTTTCTTTGGTTCTTATATAGTGTTTGCCTGGTAAAAAAAAGTTTTGATAGATATTTTTCTGCCGTTTTTGAGTTGAGTTTTCATAGTTCTTGTTATTGAATTGAAGTATACCTCGATGAATATTTATCGTGTGTTACAAAATGAATGAAACAATATTACAAATGAGTTGAATCTGTTGAGTTTCATCACACAATTAGTGCGATCTTGTAAAATCTTTTCAATAAAAATTATATGAATTACGAGTTTCTATTGTTTTCATCGTTCATCAAAATGTATTAATAGTTCACTAGGTTTAACAAAATCTGTTTCGGAATGCCTTTCTGGTCCGAGTTTGATTTTATTATTAATTGAATATCTTTATATCAATGAAGATTTGCACTAAAACGACCCCTTAATCGCGTGGCCTTGTCCGTCCCTGGAGCCACCGGTAAAAATCGTGCAAAATCACGATACGAAGAAATAAGTACTTTAAAAGTCGTGTTGAAAATTGTTTGTTCTGCTCGGTTGTCGAAACACCCGGTTGGAGTTTTGACTTCTTACTTATAACTCTAATTATTAATTGTTGTTGCTATTATCATACATTTAATAGTACCATTCCGCTATAAAGTGCCGTCCAATTAACCCATGTGTGGATATGTGTTTGCTTGAACCAATCTCGTTCTCCCGGCATCGCTTTCCTGACCAAAAGGACCCTTTGAGAATTTAGATGCGCCGGAACACAGCATCAACCCGACGAATACAACTTTGGTAAGTCGTTATATAGTGCAAATCGAATCAAAGTTGATTTAAGTTGGTCATCATAAGATTTTCATGTGCTGGAAAAAGTCCTCATTTCATTCGAACCATAAAGGTTATCGAATCGCGAACATTTGGTCCTTCGAGCTCGGATTTATCCGGTAATTTTGAAAATTGTTGAATAATTTTGGTTTACAAAAATTTTCAAACTTTAATTAATTATTACTATATTTCTGATTCAAACCGCAAGAACATTATTAATTCTGTTGTATCATGTGTTTTTGATCTAATTAACATTAAAATCAGGTGAAAAATCCCAATTTGTTGTCCTATCTTTAAGTTAAATTAATTTACGCATGGGGTTCACAATCACCTCAAAATCATTGTTCGCCATTTAATAGTTTAACAAGCGATATCAAGAGAATTTGTCAGATCGAGTCGGCCGGAGGTGAGCACGGCGCCGCTATCACTTGTCAGAGAGGCGGGTCTAATGAATGCATGCGTATTCGTCCCTTCACTCTGATAAAAATTTCGAGCGAGAATCATCAGCTGATTCGCACTTCGTAAATTGTTATTGTAATTCAACGAGTATTGTTTACTACAGAATTCGCGTTGTGAAATAAAATGGATAAATTGAAAAAGTATCAAGCTTACAGGAAAATCTGTCTGAACGAAATAAATATTCTTCGATCGTTGGCTGAACGTGCTAAGGCTGACCGATCTCAGAACTTTGTTTAAAGTGCGTTGCGATGATATTGAATTTCAAAAACAACACAATAGTGTTGTCGCCGCGCTTTTAACAGATCCTAATACCGACGTCGACACAGAGAATGGCGTACGCGAGGGTTTTTTAGAGGATTACTATTTTATCAAAAGCGTTTATTCCGAATTTTTTGACAATGCTAATGTCACTGGAATTTCACCATTAAATTCAACCATTGCCGCCATGGGGAACTCCAGTTCGCATATTCATTTGCCAAAAATAGAACTTCCTAAATTCAATGGGGATTATAAATCGTTTCCATCTTATTTAGACTTATTCAATGCCCTCGTGCATAGCAATTCTTCTATCACAGACATTGAAAAATTCAATTATTTATTAACTTCATTACAAGGTGTTCCATTATCGCTTGTGCGAACACTGCCACTTATATTTGATAATTATGAAATTGCTTATACCACTTTAGTTGAAAGGTATTCCAATGAGCGCTTACGTGCTCAGGCTCATTGGTTAGAACTCGAAAACTCAGCTAAGGTTAACTCGGACAATCCGGGTGTTCTTCGTAAATTATTGGATACCTTCTCTGAAAACTTGGCTGCACTTAAACAAATGAAATTTCCAACTGATTCTTGGGATTTTCCGATTGTAATGATGCTCTTCCGACGTTTGGATCATAGCCTAGTGACTCGATTTGAGTTCGAGCATGGCTCTTCGGAAGTTCCTAAATATACCGAGCTCTTTCAATTTTTAACGAAACATTGCGTGGCGCTAGATACTCTGAATTTCTCACCCTCAGCCTCTAATTTAAAACGCTCAACTAACACTAACGTCAAACAGCTTCCTCCTCATGCTACTTTCTGCACTTCCGCGTTTTTCATTAATAAATCGCCCGCTATTACTTGCGGTTATTGCAAAGAAAATCATTCTTTATATACCTGTGCTGCCTTTTCCGCTAGGTCCCCGTCAGAACGTTATGCATTTTGCCGGTCCACTCACCTTTGTTTTAATTGTTTGAGTGGGTCTCAAGATATACGATCATGCAAATCTTCCTATAATTGTAAGAAATGTAAATCCTAATTGTCAGCCAGGCGTTTTGTTGGCAACTGCTTGGATTGACGTTCTGGACGATCAGGGAGTATTTCAACCCCTGCGATGTTTATTAGATTCGGGAAGTATGACTTCATTCATCACTCAACGCGCTGCTCATAAATTAAGATTACCTAAATCAGAATTTGATATTGAAATAAAAGGAATAGGAACCATGCAAACTAAGTCGAGTAATGGCCGAGTTACTCTGGCAATCAAACCTGTAGGTGAAGAGTGGCCATTATTTTATACGGATGCTGTGATTTTGAATAAAATTTGTGAAAAGTTACCTGAATCTAAGCTTTCCATTAATAGTTGGTCCCATTTGGCGAATATTAAGCTTGCTGATGATAAATTTTACAATCCCAGTGCTGTAGATATACTGATTGGTGCCGATATCTTTCCAAAAATAATTCAAAATGGAAAAATTGATGGTAGGTCGGAAGAGCCTGATGCCCTAAATACTGTCTTTGGATATATCGTGACCGGACGAATTCAAACTATCACAGCTTCACTTTCTTCATATTTTAGTTCTTCTCAGGAGACTGTTGATGTGGAAGGAATTTTGCGGAAATTTTGGGAGGTGGAAGAAGTACCGCGGGTTACGTGTGCTTCTCCTGAAGAAATAACATGTGAAAATCATTTCCAATCGACCCATTCCACGGACAAGACAGGTCGCTATACAGTCTTGTTACCATTTCGAGTACCGCATCCCACGTTTCCCCATATTAGAGATTTAGCTGTCACTCGATTCATGTCACTGGAACGCCGATTACAGAAACAACCAGACATATATACTCAATATAAAGAGTTTATGCGAGAATATCTCGATCTGACTCATATGTCACTTGTTTCCCATTTGTCAATTGGAAACTGCATACTACATTCCCCACCTCTGTGTGCTTAAACCGGAAAGCACTTCCACCAAACTAAGGGTGGTGTTTAATACTTCTGCTAAACTTCCAAATCAACCCTCGCTCAATGATTGTCTGCTCACCGGTAGTAAATTGCAACAGGACATTGTCGCAATTCTACTCAAATTTTGCTGTTACAAATTCGCCATTTGTGCAGATATCAAACAAATGTACAGAATGATCTTGATTGATAAGGCCAATCGTGATTATCAACGCATCGTGTGGAGATTTTCTCCTCATGACCCAATCCAAGATTTTGTGCTCAACACCGTCGTATATGGTGTAACTTCCTCTCCCTTTCTAGCGCTCAGAACATTATTGCAGTTGGCCGAAGATGAGGGACACCGATTTCCTATGGCTGCGGAAACCATTCGCTGTTCATCTTATGTTGATGACTTCGTATGTGGCGCTTCCACTATCGAAGGTGCACGCAATTTAATTGATGAATTAATAGCATTATTAAAATGTGGAGGATTTGAACTACGAAAATGGTCCTGCAGTGAGCCATCGCTTTTATCTAATCTTCCCCCATCTCATTTACCCACTAACCCGCTTTCTTTTGATCCAGATATTTCCCTTAAGGTTTTAGGGTTGCATTGGAATCCAATTACTGATTGTTTCGCATTCTCAGTTAAACCTTCAGAGAACCAACCATGCACAAAACGAATAATGTTATCTGAATTAGCAAGGATATATGATCCTTTAGGGTTTTTAGCACCCGTTACTTTTTTCACTAAATATTTAATACAACGTTTATGGGTTTCTAATGTTGACTGGGATGATACCCCTAATGATGAGATCACTCGTGTGTGGATCCAGTACAAAAAGGAATTGCCCGTGTTATCAGAGTTGAAAATGCCTCGTCATTTAACGACTCATCACCTCTCCGAACTTCATGGTTACTGGACGCCAGTGAAAAGGGATATGCTTGTGTCATCTATTTGAGAACGATTAATTAACACTAATGATGAGATTTCAACTCATTTTGTTTGTGGAAAATCTAAGATCGCACCACTAAAAAAAATAACAATTCCTCGACTTGAACTATGTGCCGCTGTCCTGCTTTCTAAATTGCTTTCAGTTGTCATAAATATTTTAAAAACTCAAATAGAATTTTTGTCTATTTGTGCTTGGTCGGATTCGCAGATCACCCTCCAATGGATCAAGAAAGAGTTCTCCACATCGCTTTCAAACATTTATCGCCAATAGGGTGAGTTATATTCAAGGGAAAATTTCCCCTGACTTATGGTATTATGTTGAATCTAAACATAACGCTGCGGATGTGGCATCGAGGGGTATCTATCCTTCCGAACTTAAAGGCAATTCGTTGTGGTTCCAAGGTCCTCACTACTTACGGCAATCCCGAACTCCCTGGTTAGATCCCCCTGCTTCTTCGTTTCAGTGTGATGTACCCCAGGAAGAAGAGCGAAAATATGCATTTTTTATGCATTCAAATTCTACAAATGTCATTGACGACTTGTTAAACAACTTTTCGTCATTCTCGACGCTGCAACGAGTCACTGCATTTATGATGCGCTTCATTTTCAATTGTTCTCACCGTTCTTCTCCAAAGAAAGGGACGCTCAGTAAGTCAGAACTATATGATGCTCTGAAAAGTATCAGAGCATCATAAACTCAATCTTCAAATTTTGGTGATGAATTTCGAAATAATCGCTTCTCGAAACCGCTTCGCAAATTGAAGGTGTTCATGGACGATGCTGATATACTCCGCATAGGTGTTCGTTTGAAACTCTCGTCCTTACCGCATGATGCTAAGCATCCGATGTTGCTGCCAAAAAACAGTCGCTTAACAACTTTGCTTATTGAATTTTTCCATAAGACATATTTACATGCAGGTTTCCGCACCACACAATTCCTACTGTCGCAACAATTTTGGATTTTATCTCCCAAACGAGCTATAAATTCCGTACTTACAAAATGTATTCAATGTTGGAAAACCCAACCTAAGCCGTTTCAACCTGTTATGGGTGATTTGCCATCTTCTCGGATCTCTCAAGTCAAACCATTCAGTCATGTTGGGGTTGATTTCGGAGGCCCCTTTAAGTTAACCATGACTCGACATCGAGGCAGCAAAACTAGCAAAGGTTATCTTTGTTTGTTTGTTTGCTTCGTCACCAAAGCCCTCCACTTGGAGCTGGCTAGTGATTTATCCACGGAAACTTTCCTCGCCGCCTTACAACGATTTATTGCCCGCCGGGGACGTGTGTCGCATATCTATAGTGATAATGGCACCAATTTTGTGGGTGCCAGTCGGGAACTTGCTACATTGATGAAGAATGCTTCTGACCATGAATTAATCACACACTCCTTCATTCCTCCGGCTTCTCCTCATTGGGGTGGTTTGTGGGAAAGTGGGGTGAAATCAGTGAAGGGACACTTATCTCGAGTCATTGGGCAGCAGATCCTTACTTACGAGGAGTTCTCTACGGTGTTGACTCTGATCGAATCTACTTTAAATTCACGCCCTCTAGGTACTCTAACTAATGATCCTGAAGATATACATGCGCTCACACCAAACCATTTTTTAACTCTTGAGCCTGTCTCGCCAATACCACTTCCTGATTTCATGCGCTTAAATATGAACCGCCTTTCCAGATGGCAGATAATTAAAAAATTACACCAGGATTTCTGGAAGCGATGGCATGGAGAATATCTCCACACTCTTCAGCAGAGTAGTAAATGGCTGAAATCTGACAGTAGGTCTCCTGAAATTGGGACATTGGTGCTCATAAAATCCGAAAATACGCCACCATGCCAGTGGGTACTTGGCCGTATATCAGCTCTCCATCCTGGCCGCGATTCTATTGTGCGGGTGGCAACGATACAGACCCGTACTGGTTTTTTAACGCGCCCTCTTGTCAAGCTGTGTCCGTTTCCTGCGTCGGATTCGGATTGACCCATTGATATCGCTCTTTAATTTAATTTAATCTAATTTTTTTTGAATTACAACTAATATTGTTTCCATTTTTTTTTTTGTAAATTTGAATTTCAGTTTGAGGTTATGTGCAACTGAACACGTATCCCTTTTATGATAAATCTCGAGTTTATTTTCTTGCTTAGGTGTAAACCAAAAATATGCATTTTTGCGGGGCAGAATGTTTCGGAATGCCTTTCTGGTCCGAGTTTGATTTTATTATTAATTGAATATCTTTATATTATTGAAGATTTGCACTAAAACGACCCCTTAATCGCGTGGCCTTGTCCGTCCCTGGAGCCACCGGTAAAAAACGTGCAAAATCACGATACGAAGAAATAAATACTTTAAAAGTCGTGTTGAAAATTGTTTGTTCTGCTCGGTTGTCGAAACACCCGGTTGGAGTTTTGACTTCTTACTTATTACTCTAATTATTAATTGTTGTTGCTATTATCATACATTTAATAGTGCCATTCCGCTATAAAGTGCCGTCCAATTAACCCATGTGTGGATATGTGTTTGCTTGAACCAATCTCGTTCTCCCGGCATCGCTTTCCTGACCAAAAGGGCCCTTTGAGATGTTAGATGCGCCGGAACACAGCATCAACCCGACGAATACAACTTTGGTAAGTCGTTATATAGTGCAAATCGAATTAAAGTTGATTTAAGTTGGTCATCATAAGATTTTCATGTGTTGGAAAAAGTCCTCATTTCATTCGAACCATAAAGGCTATCGAATCGCGAACATATTCAAATATCTCAAAACTAGACACTTGATAATTCATATGTAATATCGTATAACTGATGTGAACGGAAACTTGAAAATCAATTATTTCCAGCTTGTATTACCTGAACTATAATCACTTTCTTGAGTTTCTTGTTTGGGGTCAAGTGGTAGATATTGAGTTATCAAGGTGAGAACAATGGAGTTCTTGCCCAAAACAAACAGATACAGTCCAACACTATGTAGGTAAACCAGCAGCCAGCAGAATTCAACTTCAACTACACACAGTCTAGTTCTGAGCATACATACTATTGGAACATTTGTGTATCCAAAGTAGAAGATCGCACTTCACTTATCAAGCCGAAAACAATAAACTTTCTGTCCAAAGCCCAAAGAAAAGTAGAATTGAGGGTCCCAACGTCCAAGTATAATCTATAGCCAGCGAAGGAAGTTTTAGATGGACTTTCAATCAGTAAATCATGCTTGTCCAGGAATAGTAGGAAACGGGGTTGAATTATAAATTCAAATCACTTTCTACAGTGTTTCAGAAACAAATTCATCGTAAAAGAAAAAAGTCATTTGAAGGTTCAAGTTCTTCGATACACTGTACTTCTCTAATAATACTTACCTATACTCTTACTTACTACGATTCATGATTATTAGAGTTTGGTGACCAAGAAGACAGTGATATTTTTCATTTCCTATGCCTCAAAAGCCAGAAACAGTAAATTTGAAGAGAAAAGTTAGGGAAGCTTCAGCTGTGAAGAACGAAGTTTTTGGTGGAATTTTCATACTTGGAATGCTGCTAGCAGAGAAAAACCTGATCTTAATATCAGAACAGTAACGATAGAGTATTTATATACCAGCTGCAGAGCCTCCATTTACATAAATATTACGAAATTTTGATTTTTCAGTATACAAACGGCGACCGTCTACAGCGGGGAGTTCGATTCGGACATTCAAACCATAAACAATCCGCTGGAGAAGCCTACTTGCAGTCCTGCAGGTTGCAGTCACCTTCAGAAAACACAGGTCGTTCAGGAATCGAAACAAGTTTTTCCAGCCATTTCATTCAACTGTTCTTCACTAGTTCGAAGAAAAAACAATCCTGTATCGAAGTGGAAACACCAATGCAATGTTGGAAAAGTTCCATATGAGTCGAGGTTCATCACATCAGATCACATCTCTAGAGATTCTTAAATTATCAACTCTTTTGAGAACAATTCAGGAACTGATCCAAAAATTTCTAACTTTCGAACCTCAAACCGTCGTAGAGCCAGAGGAGTATCAAACGTGGACTTATCAGAATATTACAGCGGTAAATGCAGCGAGAATAGCTTCTACACTAACAGGCCTGTGATAAATAGTTTTGCCATATCAATCGGTCTTCATGGGTTGAAAAATATTGGTAACACTTGCTTCATGAATAGTGTTATCCAGTGTTTGCCGAATACCAGATGGTTGCTAGAGTATTTGAAGAAAGATGCTTACTCAAGGGATATTAATTACAGTATCTCTAACATGAAGGGAGATTTAATCAAAACATTTGCCGATCAAGGAACTGTGGGCACATGATGCGTCGGATCGAGTAGTCAATACAGTCTCCTTAAAAATTCAAATACAAAGATTTGCGCCACGTTTTATCAGCTATGCCCAGCATGATGCCCAAGAGTTTTTACGATACCTGCTGGAGGGACTACATCAAGACGTGAATAGAGTAACGGATAAGCCCAAACTCATTGAGAACGAGTTGGTTGTGAACTTAAGCAACAGTGAAAAGGCCAGAGAGTCATGATTAAGGTATTTGAGATTCGACAACTCCAAGATAGTGGAAAACTTTGTTAGACAGCTGAAATCAACATTAAAATGTTCTTTTTGTGGTCACAGTTCAGACACTTTTGATACTTTCTGGGACATTTCCCTTCCGATTTCAAGTGGCCAAATTAGACTCTCAGAATGTTTAAATTCAGAAAATTTGGAAGGTGATGAGAAACCGACATGCTCAAAGTTTAAAGAAAGAATGAAATGCACAAAGTCTCTTTCGATTAAAAAATTCTCCAAAATTTTAGTAATACATTTGAAAAGGTTTTTTCAAGTAGATGGATTTAGAAGTAAATTGAACGTCTCAATTGACTTCCCTCTAGAAGGATTAAATATGAGCAACTACGCTGCGGAAAATGTACCCTCTTCCTGGTATAACTTGAACGCACCGTCGAACCACAGCAGGACTACCTATGAAGGACACTACACTGCTCACTGTAAGCACCCATATACAGGCAAGTGGCACAATTACAACGATTCGACTGTTTCCACGATTTCTTCAAAATCCGTTGTTAGCGGAAAGGCATATCTGCTCTTTTATGAGCAGGAGAGCACTATTCCACTCATTTGAGTTTTTACTCCTTTTTATATATTTAATTTTTTATCATGTTACGTTTTAAAATGAAATATTTACAATGTATTCTATTATATATATATATATATATATATATATATATATATATATATATATATACTATGTTTTAGTGTTGAAAAAAAAGAAAAAAAAATCATCCAAGTTGAACTTTTCTTGGCCTATTATTCATTGCATGTTGGATTCTTTCATCCAGATCTTCCTTGCTAGATGATGGAACCGAGTATATGTACATTTTTCCGTAATGTTGCACCCTGAAGTTGGACTTTGTATTCGTATGAGTTGTGACTAATCAACTACCTGTTCGCAGTGGTGTAAACGTACTAGAGGCCAGTTCACGCAAGGGTCGAACATTGCTATCATTTCACTTAGCTAAGATAATATTTTAGACAAACAAGTTTGGAATTAGCTAGTCAGCTGGATAGTTTATTTTATCAATATTTAATGTATGAGCTGTGTTCAATAGTGGCAGTATAGATCAGAGTTAGGAAAATGATGACTGGAATTATGAATTTCTATCAATTTAAATCAGTCTCCATGGTGCAATTGACTGGACTTGAGTATGGTAACAACTGCGAGTATCTTTCTATCACAATTTGTTCAATTGGAAAGTGGTTGAACTAAGTGGGTATACCTTGCCCTGATATTGCCACTTGTCTATGGCAGCAATCCCAGCTCAGAGATTCAATTATTGAATCTAACAACTTTCTAATCTTTACTCACTTGGTTGAGGATGGTAACAGTTGACCTTTGGAGGGTGGAATCTAAAATAGTCTTGGCTGGTCATTAATACGGAAAACTCTTGGTTTGGGTGATGTAAATACGCTGGATGCCTACTTCCGCAGTTGGCGGTTTATAGTAATGACCTATTTCAAGGGAGGATTTTGCATGGTGGATATTTTAATTATCCGGAGTTTCATTAAATGACTAAAAGCCGTGGCCGATTTTGGAAAGATCGTGGGACCCATCATGAATTATTTTCAGAATTATAATACCATACGAAACAACTCCTTCACGCCCAGTGCCGTCAATTTTGAGTACTACGCTTGTAAAATAAACTTTCCATCGAGAGAAAAGGTTTTTCGACAAAAGATTATTTTACGGTATTTCTCCAGATGATTATTATATTCATGAATCATATTAAAAATGATAGTACAATGAGAAATAACTCATGTAAGTACGCAAGCAAAAAAAAAATTCCATAGAGGGGAGATATTTCTCGACATGATAGATCATTGTACTGCCGTACAAAGAAAAGGTACTGAAAGCCAAGAAAAAAAAACGATTTTTCGCAAAATTTTGTCCTCAATTTAGGTGATTTATAAGTGTACGGCATTTGTATGGTTTAATTTTTTTAACTACTTAGATTCAGTTAATAGCATTGTTGTACTCATTTGCCGGTACAGGGGCAAATAGCCTCTCACGAAAATTCCTACTGCGACCTGTATGGTTCAAGATCATTGCAGAATGTACGGCATCGATTTCACAATATATTTAATACATAAAATGATTTTCAGAAATTATGCCACCTAAAAGTTTTGGTTGAAATTACATAAATAAAAAATAAATTCCTGTACGGCAACCGGTTTTCAGACAGAATGTGGCTAAATATTATTGTTTTGCGTAATAGCCGACTATAATTAATGGAACTGAAAAAGTAGGAATTGAAAAAAAAACCGGAATTTATATGTTTTTTGAATTGCACTGTGATTTATTAGAGAAGTAATTTTCAGAATATTATGGCTTTTTCAATTTCTCAAACATCTCGAAAGAAAAAAAATCTGATGCCGTACATTTTTAATTTGACGGCGTTCACAAAACTTCACTAGCGATATAAAATAATAATTGAAAATTACAATGCCGTTCATATCAGATGGAACATACGAACATAACTCAAAAATTCGAGCTGTTTCTTCTCACTTCAGTGTACTTTTTTCTACTGTGTCTCACAATTTTTGTATTTTACGTTTGTTACTTTGTAATCTTCTACAAAAAACCCAATTTTCAAATCTCAATCTGAATTAGAATTTATCCATAGTTCATATTATATAATACAAAGATATATGGTATTAGCGAATAATGTGAGTTAACCCAAAATAATTATGAGAATAACTTCAAAGAATTTTTCATGATTTTTTTGAACTTATGCAAACATTTATTACTGCAAATAAAATTTAGATTTATCAATTATAATAGGCGTGAACACGAAATTTAAAAAATATTTTTAATGGATTCTACAGCTTGTGAAAACTCTAATGACAATTTTCTTTCTTTTTTTTGGTAATTTTTTCAATCTTAAGAGAATCTTTCCATGGTTATACGAGTTTATGAGACGCGCAGCAGTGAGAGACGAGGTAAATTTCTCGAGAAATGTGGGCTGGCCTTCAGCGTTCGCAGAGGAGCCGAATTGATTCCTCGGCTGTTTCCGTGTCAGGAAGCGTTCACATCGAGACGTAACCTTTGAATTTGGAGAATACAGAGTCTTGCGCTGCGTATAACTATGGGTATATTTTATTACAATTTTCATTCGAATATAAATGTATCGTTAGTCGACTCTCACATCTCGCGCAGGTATAGATGAATTTCATGTGTCCAGAATATTTCAAGTTGAATGTATACAGGGTGTTTCTAAATTCAATACAAATATTTCGAGGGCGTATTCCTGGTGTCAAAACAAGACTTTTTTTCCACAAACATGTGTCCTAAAATTCACCCCCTCCAAGTTACAGACATCGCAAGTTGCCAGAAAAAAATCGTAAATTTTGAATGGCGTTCAAAAATAGGATAACTCTGATTTGCAGAGGTTAATGAGGGTTGCCTATAGTTTTCATAGCAAAAATTTTCTATCTCCGCCCAAAACATTCAAATTCAAATATCACCATTGTGTTGTCCATGAAATAACCTAAAGTTTTGGCCACTTGCATTTTTTTTATTCAGCTTATAGTTTTCTAGAGAATCGCCAGTACCTAAATGAAAGGGGACTGAGTAACAAACTAAAATACTGAGTGGGCTATGAGTTTTTAATTTGTTTCGTATGTTGACGGTTTTGACTTTTAAAATGCAACATTGCACTTTGACTTACTTGCTAATTTGACCTTTGTTGAACGGTTGAATAACTATTCTTTCAAGAAACTTGCTATATCTGTAGCTTGGAGGGGTGGATTTTAGGACACACATTTATGGAAAAAAAGTCTTATTTTGACCCAGGAATATGCCCTTGAAATATTTGTATTGAATTTAGAAACACCCTGTGTAATGTAGAAATTGATATTTTTTATATAATGAAATCACATTTTGGGCGAGCTCAAATATTGCAAGAAATTGGTTATTTTTGTCAAAAGACGAACTGTCTGACGGTATATTTGTTCACGATAATAATATATAATAATATAATAATAATAATAATAATCTTTATTCACTGAGCATATAAGAAAGATACATGTGGTAAATAATGGTCATACACTATAAACACTTATACACAATGAAGATTAAGTGTGAATAAAGTGATACGAAAATAACTCGTGAGCATGAACTCTAGGCAGGTGTAACCTGTGGCAAACACAACTTATAAAAGAAAATCGATAATCTAAAGCAGTTTTTTTGAACAATTACGTGAACAATTCATACAATTCAATGCTATAATATGTTAACATATTGGGGGTGAAAAAATCAATCATTGTTCAAAAAGATAATTCTTAGGTATAGTTAGAGAGCTGCCTACATGATTTACTGACAGGTAAAAAAACATCCGCTGGGCATGAAATATAATTCTTGGTGTTTCCCCAAGCCGCCTGGATGTATTTTTCGAATTTCTACGGGTCAAGGTCAATGAGGGGGGGGGAGTTTGAAAACCAGTCAGTTGGTAACAGTTATTTGCTGCTTTAACATTTTGGTAGAAATGGTCCTGCGTATATACCTTTTGCCAAATTTGATCCTCGAACGAGATCAAGAACCAGAGTTATGCCGAATAAAAACGAGATTTTAATTGTTTCGGCATAACTCTGGATCTTGACCTCCTTCGTGGATCAAACTTAGCAGAAGGTATGTCCAGAACCATATTTACCGAAGTACAAAACCAGCAAACGGTCACAAACTGACACTGGTTTTCAAACGCATAACTGGAAAAATTCGAAAACTACATCTAGGCGACTTGGGGCAATACCAAGAATTACATTTCATGCCCAGCAGACGGTTTCTTTACCTGCTAGTGAATCATATAGGCAGTTCTCCAACTAGTTGGTGTCATGCAGCGGTTGTCACGAATACCGAGTAGCTCGCTGAAAGAGTGTTTAAGGAAACAATGAAAAGGATCCCGACTTCTTTTCAGAAAAAACTTGACACAATTCGACAAGAAACAAGCATTTCGCAGATGGAGATATAAAAATTAAAAGTAGAAAAAGGCTTGTCTCTAGTAACAATGACAATGATTACGGAGAATCTTGGAAACCTGATTTATCTCCTGGTGATTATGTTGTTGCAAGAGACAGTCTCATGAGTGTGAATTCCTCAAAGAATGAAAAAGAGATGAAAAAAAAATAAAAAGAACTGTTTACTCGTGACCAAGCCAATTCAATATTATGGGAGAACGAATAGGCGCTGGTGCCAAAACGAATCATAAACGCATAAAATAAGAAAAAAGTAAAAGGCAAGGACCAAATGAAGAATGTTTTTGAGGTTACAAATTTTAGGAAAAAAAGTTGAACTTAAAAACAATCAAAATAGTGAAATGGGGATGCAGTTTAGATGTTGAAAACGGGTTTTTGAAATTTGCGGTGAAACGTGACCTCTTAGCGAAAAATGTAAAAAAAATGTAGATAAGGTAATCAAAAACTTCCTTTTTCAATATTGAAAGCATGTTTCTCAGTATTAATTTTTTTTCTCTCTAATAAATAATATAATTTACATGAAAATTTGTAGGAATATAACTTTTTTTGTCTCGAATGAGCATGAGCAGAAGACGACTAGTTTTTGAGTTACGTATATTTTTCGAAAAAAATACCCTTATCATCCATAAACAATTGTTCTAGTGTCTTTTTGGATTTCGAAGATCAGTGGCGTAGCTTACTTAAAGCGTGCCTTCTCGCAGGGACCTCCTTAGAGCTCTGGTTATAATTTGATGCGAAAGTTTTGGTTTCCTTGCGCCCCTGTCAAATTTGCGCTCCCCCGCGCTGCAGGGGTATAGCTACACCAATGTCGAAGGTCTATAAGTAATCATTTCAATTGTTGAAATATCTACTTTCAAATGGTCTATGTAACTTGGTAGTTTGTTGATCGTTAAACCGCTTAAAATTGAGAAAAACCAACAACAAGTCTCTTTGAATCATGATTTTCTCAATCTTTTCAATGGTTGTGGAAGAAAAGTAACAGGCAAGGACCAGGAGAAGAATGATGTTGAGGTTCCAACTTGAGAGAAAAATAAATTGATACACGAAAACCCAAAATGGTGAAAACGTTCTTTAGCGATTTGCGGCAAAATGTAACCTTCTAGCAAAATATGTTCGAAAAAAGAATTTATAGATAATAAAAAAATCGGAAACTTCTTCCTCGAACACTTTTTGACGTAACCTCAAATTAACCGTCAAAATGGCAAAAAAAACGATTATTCAGTTTTTTTTCTCGTGTATAAATAATTTATTTCAAATGAAAATTTGTAGAAATATGTCTTTTTTTGTATCGAATGAGCATGATTTTTTTTGGAAATGAGAAGAATTCTAGTTTTTCGAATTATCAACATTTTTCGAAAAATATACCCCTATCTTCCACGAACAATTGTCTTAATATTGTTTTGTGTTTCGGAGGTGTATTCAGGACGATTTTAATTGCTGAAGAGTCTAGGTCTAGGAAAGGACTAGGTGGTTTATTGGTAGTTAAACCATTTAAAATTGAGAAAAAAGTCTCTCCAAATCATGATTTTGTCAATATTTTCAATTATTTTCGACTTTCTTCATCATTTGTATAACAAAAAGTAGTTTATATTAAATAATTTATAATAAAGTATCGGAATAAATAACTTCACTGAAAAATTGACTAAACAATACTATTTTCATTCTTTTCTACAACTATTGAAAATATTGAGGAAATCATGATTCAGAGACTTGTTGTCGGTTTTTCACAATTTAAAGCCGTTCAACGATCAATAAACCACCAAGTTACATAGACTATTTGAAAGAAGACATTTGAATAATTTAAATGATCACTATTATAGACCATCGAAATACAAAAAAAACACCAGAACAATTGTTCGTGGAAGATAAGGGTATTTTTTTTCGAAAACTAGCCGTCTCCAGAATTGCGAAAAAATCATGCATATTTGACACCCAGAAAGACATATTTCTACAGATCTTAATCTAAATTAAATAATTTATATGCGAGAAAAAAATTTAATACTGAAAAATCAGTTTTTAGCCATTTTGACAGTTAATTTTAGTTTATGTCGAAAAATGTTGCAGAAAAAAGTTTTTTTTTTATCATCTATAACTTTTTCATTGAACATTTTCTGCTAATATGTCACGTTTCGCCGCAAATCGCAAAAAACCGTTTTCAACCCCTAAACTGCATCCCCATTTCACCATTTTAAGTGTTTTCGTGTTTACGTTTTTTTTTCTAAGTTGGAACCTCTTTTTCACAAAAATTATAGGCACCAGTCTAGAAAGGAAGGAAAGAATAACGCATCTAGATTTGGTAAAATATTTTGTTAACGGATGGATACTAGCCGGAAGAGAATTATAGAAAACATTATATACACAAAGCAATCAGACACGCCACCAATATTATATGAATAACAAAATGAAGCAAATGTTTCACCTGCTCTGGAAGAGGACGTCAGGATCAAAATATTGACATGTTGTTCATCCATGACCAACATCACTTTCTTGGTGCCATTCCTTATGCATTCCCAATGTGCAGTCGAGGTGAAATATCAGCTGTTGGTATTTTTTCAGGTTTTTTAACCCCATGATATTATAACAGTTCAGTATACAATACCATATCAAAATATACCATTTACCATTTTTTTTAGTCTAGTTTCAAACCAAGAGTATGGCAATAATATTCACGAATTTTGAGGGGTAAAACATCAATTTTGCCATACTCGTGGTTTGAAACAAGACTAAAACTAATATGGAAAAAAGCAGAAATGGTACATTTAGTTATTGGTATTGTATACTGAACTGGGTTATAATATCATGGGCGAGAGTGTGGTAAACTGTTCGATAATCAGTCTACTAGCTAGTCGTGGTGAAAAATACTCTACAGGTGATATTACAGATGGATGAAACATATACTGCTAACTTTAGTAAACAATCATCTGATCAAATCTAACAGTTGAAAAGGTGGGGGTTCCTATTCCAGATTCACTTATAAATTATAGTATATAATAATCAGCGGGTAATTATTCGATATTATGTAGTCGTGGTAAATATAACCACGATGCTCCGTTGCTCGATTTTTGTTTTTCGCGATAAAAATGACTGCATTACCTAGCAATAATTTCTCAGGGTTGTATAAATGTTTTTAAAGAGTACATCTCACTACGATCAAAGTTTGTCCATATTCTTAACGTTTGTCGTGGTTAGATTATTGACGATTCTAGTAATTCCTACGATTCTTTTCTCTGCGTGTACTCGGCACAATCCTCACACCGGACATTGGGATTCTGAAACGTGTGTTGGAGTCTGGAGATGATGGGGAAGACAGACGCCAGATAGTGGTACCGAAGAACAATCATTGTTCCAGAAGGTCCCGGTGTCTAAAAGAATTGAATAAGGTTTGTGTCATCCATAGTTTCAGTTTTTGATTAACTTTGTGGTATATTTTTTCTTATGTTTGTGTACAAGTTGCAATTGTTCTAATAATATAGTAGAAATGGAAGTGAAAGTTGAATTTGGATCATCACATTGATAAACTGCTAGCCAATTTTATTTTCTTATTTCAGATTGTTTTTAAGTTTTTTTTTATTTAAATATGTATAAGATGAATCGTTTGAAGATGGGTATTGTATCTCAACGTTCATATTTATCGATAACATTAATGTATAATGATAGTGAGATCCGTTTTGAAAATAAATGAATTGAATTTTGGTTCTCAGCAGTTTTTCGTTCGGAAAATTGATAAACATGTGATCGCAGTATTTAAAATATTATTATCACCCATGGCTGATTTCACATCTATTGGTTACATTGTTATATTGTCGTTCGCATATAAAGTGAGACACAATGTAACTTATATAATCGTGATTTCTCGAATTTGTAAGTTCTGTCTTCTTTTGTTTTTGAATATACAGAAACTTTCTCAGATTTCCAAAGAAAAACAATCATTCGTTCTTTTTTTCGCTCCTTATCTATGATTGTTTCAACGAAGTCTAGTTTTGCCCGGTTGTTATAGAACTTAGATTTCACTATATAAATAACCCCATCTTGAGATTCGGGACAGTTGAAGTATTGTTAACAGAACAGTCGATGGATTGTTTTTTGTTTAAACAACAGTTGAAGTTGGCTGATCAAGTAATTGAATTAATTGGAGTGTGCTAGCGGATATGACTGTGAAGCTAATTTTTGGTCTTAGGTGATGAATCAAGTGTATCACTTATTCAAGAACCCAGACAAAAAGTGTCAATTTAGAAGATATAAATAGTGTTCAAATTTTTTTTCCAAATGTTGTGGTTCCCTTGAAATGGAAAGTCGTGTAATGTTCAGAGAACATTATGACAGCCGAGAAATTGTTGTTCATCTTGAATTTCCGCAGGGTGTATGTCGCAGAGAACACTAGCATTTATAGGTGGAATGTCGAATACAATGCATCGCAATATGAGAATATAAGTTTTGTAGTACTATACTTCTACTTTCGAAATCTATAATCGGACTATCACCAAAGAATCCAGGAACGTTGCAGGATAGTGCAAAAAAAATCAAATAGCAATTGTACCAAAACTAATGGTCCGACTGCGACTGTTTTGTGCACACATGCATGAAGTACACGTGATTCAATACTTTCACAAGAAGAGTCAACTTGAAAAATGACGGAGCTATGAATTTAAAAAAAAAGCTAAATTTTTCTCCGTTACTAATGATCTGATCGGGTCGTAAAACATCTCATTTTGTTCGTATTTCAATTCTCTACAATTTTTTCCATTGGAGGAACCATATTGTTATTAAAATTGTTATTTCCGTCAACCGATTGCACCCCTACGCGAAACCCTCAGAAGTCTTCGAGAGACTTGTGTGTGCTAGGGAAGACGCAGCCCTTACCTTTTAACGTGTAATGCCATGCACGAGACCGGTGAATCGGTGGATCGAACCTACGACTCCACGCATGTTTTTCATATACAGGCGTTCTTATACACAGAAACACGACTTGATTGATTCGAATTTTTTTTTTCCACCAGTCATGTGTCGTTGAACTGAATCAGTGGTCACACTATTCAAGTTATTTTACGACAAATGCAATGTAAGTTATATGATATCCAAAGATAATTTTTATTTACTTTAAATGAATAGTTTTTTTCATTTCTTATTCCTGATAGGTTATTATACATGACTTTGAAAGAAGTTTACTACGGTGATCCAGGTGGAGATATTGCGTCTGTCCGCCTGCCTGTCTGTAGCACTGTCGTGGCATGTCGAAACGCTGGCGTTTCCAATCCCTTGTAGATATCGCTTTGAAACATTTCATTAACTCGAGGACAATATTCGTCAGTTTTTTTTTTCGTGATCAGGAAATCCGGAAAAATTTTAAGGAATTTATCCGTTTTTTCTTGTTTCTACTTTCTTCGATACAAGTTCAGGAATTGATTTGATCCATTCTGATTTTCTTGAAGATATCCTTCGATGTGTCTTATAGAAGTTTATATATTTTGAGAAAGATCGGAAAATAGTAACAGAGTTTTTCCGACACTTTTTCGAAAAATGTCGATTTAAAAGAAACAAATACGCCAAACCGTTCATTTAAACTTAATTTAGAAAAATGCGGCGACTGGTAGAGCTCGAATAGACGAACAAATCCAGCTCCAGCTGTTCTTCACCAAAATGATAGAAAAACCGAAAAAACTTGAAAAATCTGAAAATTGAATTTTGCATTTTGGAAAATATGGAATATATCGGAGACAGTCTATATTTACAGAATTTACCAAGACCTATTTTTGACCGCCTTCAGAAAATATACGAAAAAGCCGTGTATTAATTTTTCCCATAAAATCGAAAGTCGGAAGTATTTTAAAAAAATGGAAAATTGAGATATTGACCGTTCTAATGAAATGAATAAAAATCCAAAAGTTGCTACGCGTACGTCTTCACAAGCCACATCGTTTTTCCCAACCGTTTTTCTCCAACTCGATTGAAAAGTGGAAATAATTTGAAAACATTGGAAAAAAAATTAAATAACTTGTACTTTGTCTCTAAAATCACCAAAAAGGAAATGAAATATCGAAAACATTTCTGAACACAGTTTTATAGCATTCGCACAGGTCTACAAAAACTTCCACTAAAATTTATTCATTTCGTGAGAAAAAAAATGTAGTAACAGGCGCTAAACCTGATGAAATTTGCAATTTATGGTACAATAATCACGAAAACTCGGATTTTCCCCCTTCCTCCCAAAAATTTTTCCAAGAAAATGTGTCAACAGTTTGTCCTCAAACAGACCTACGAAATGTCCTGATAAAATTTTCTCATATCTTGAAAAGAGAAACTTAGACTATTTGTGGACGTTTTTTACCGTCATATCGAAAAAATGTATGGCGACATATTTTGAAATTTCACAACTTACTTTTTCTGATCGCCTTCTGAAAACCTACAAAAATGTGAATGTGAATCAATAACAAAAGTTGGGAAATTTTTTACATCTTGAAAAATGAACGGAATATTGATTAAAAAAAAAAACACCAAAATCTTGAAGATGGCGACATATTTTCAATTTTCACAAGGAGCTGTTTCTAAATCTACAAAAAATACAGATTAATGGGAATTGGAAAAATTTTACAATTTTTTTCTAAAAACACCATAGTCTCGAAAACTAAACGAGATATTGAAAAAACGTATATGGGCAGTTTTTTAATCCTTGGAAGGATCTATAAAGAGTTCGTATGAAAGTTTTTCATATCTTGAAAAAACGTATTTTTGTAGGAACAATTTTTTCTCTCTAATTTTTCTGTCTATTTAGGTTTGGTAAGTATAGATTTGGTGATAATTTCATGATTGCGAATAAATTTTTCAATAATTCATATTTTCGAGGTTAAGCCATTAATATTGGTGTATCAGGAAATATGTAGAATCGATAGAGGAGATCGAGAACGGTATTTTCGGTACATTTAGAAAAGGGAATAAATTTTTCGTCCGGCAAGTTATTATTTACAAAACTGGATATTACGACTTTATCAATGGATCAATTATTCATCTGTCTGTGCCGGTGGTATGATTACTCATTACGAACCCAATGCTACAGGTCCTATCCTCCTAAGTGTCTCCATTGGTGAAACATGACTGGTTAAATGTGTAATTTCGTAGAAACCCAAAGATTGAAACCACATCTCTCTAGCTTTTACTGTTCTCAAGATAGCAATTGATTTGGTCTTTCGTGCCGGATATTGGTCCTACGAGCCGGATATTTTTTCACGTTTCAACTTCTTCCCTATTTGGTGAAACATGATGTTCATACACTGGTTGAATGCGTAATTCCTTTTTCGAGTCCCGCATCAGTCATAGTATTCAAATTATTGGTGCCCAATTATAGTTTCAAACGGATTAAATGATAAACAAGAGGAAACTATCTGACTAATTTCTATTAAAGTCGTGTATTCAGATTATTGATGACCATCAATTATAGTTTCAATCATGCCCCATAAATTGAGAAATTTGTGAATAAGTAACAATTTCTAGGCCCTTCAACTTTCAAGCTTTTCGCGAATCCATCACTCGCATTAGTCACAGCATTCAAATTATTGGTGCCCAATCACTGTTTTAAACTCATTCATCAATGAATAAGAGGTAACCATCCGACGAATCCTTCCTAAAGTAGTGTATTCTTATTATTGCTGTCGATTAATATTTTAAACGCATTGAAGTGACGAAATCCCAACAACTTCCAGTCCCTTCTGCTTTCGAGCCCTTCAACTTCCGAGTCCTCCAACTTCCGAATCCTTCAACTTCCGAGGTACTCAACTTCCGAGCCCTTCAACTTTCGAGCTTTTCGAGAATCCGAGCACTCACGTGTTATTTTTCCTGTTTAAGTGAAACCTCTGAAAACCTCTGAATCTCATTGGCTATTCTGCCTCATGCCCCATCTCTAGGAGTGATGGAATTCCCCACCCAAGCGATCTACTGCTTGTGATGCCATGACTCTGTTAAATACATCCAAAGTGTCCAGCTGCAAGCATTTCCAAGCTCAGCAGTTATTATATATTTTATCAGTTCCATTAGCTAATCAGTGAATTTGCTTTAGTTGTGTTTTGTGAAATTGTAAATTATAGTAGTGAGCTATCGTAAATCATTCATAATATCTTTGTGGTGAATAACATTCTGAGCAGTAAAAGAAAAAGGGCCTGAAATGGAACAAAACGTACTTGTAACGCAGGTGTTTGAGGAAATGGAGAGAATTGTCAAATCAGGGGCAGATGAAGACACAGTACTAAAATTGGCCTACAAAGCATTCCTTAAACGCGAATTTAATTTCAATAATGGTGATTCTAAGGACTTTGGCATTGCTGAGATGAAAAAACTTCTAGGAAATTCTTATTTTCAAAAAAAGTCGATTAGGGAGGCCCTAATCCATTACAACGCCGGAATAATTAAATATCCTCAGGAAACAGGTGAGTGAATTTTAACTGAACTATAACTGTTTTGATTTGGCACCAAGTTTTGAACAGTGTTTAAACAGCAGTTCATAAAAAAACTGAACTGACTGTTGTCAGATGTGAGCTATATTTCATCCTTCAGAGTAATCCAAAAACTTGGCAGATGATCTAAAAGGCAAAAGTTGAGAGCTTTTTCTCAAATGAAAATCACTATATCGGGTGAAAATTTTCTTTAAACAAGCCATGGTTTCCAGAGTTCCAAGGCTAAGCGATTTAAACTTGGCATAGCTATTGGTTTCATGAATTGGAATTTTTTTCAATATTTCATACTCCTCTATCACTCCTGATTTCTTCAGAAACGACCCCAATTTGGGAATTCCAAAAGAAGCACCCTATACATTTTTACTTTTTTGGAATCTAGGAACGATTCAGAAAAAAAAAGCAAAGACCGCCATTTACTGGCTGTGTTTCTGTTTCTTCTTTGTTTTCTGAGGTTCATATATACCCACGAAAAATAAACACGCGCTCAAAAGTCATGAAAATTTTCTGAGTGCATTGAGTTCCCGAATCGAAAAATTCCTGAGATTTTTAAGTTTTTTTAGGTTTACTCAAAAAGTGTTCGACAGATTGCATCTCAAGTCTCATGGAATATCAATTTTGTTTTAACAAGCAACACCCGTACTAGTCCCATTTTCTCCTACACACAGTTTTTTTAAGGTGAAAAATTTATAAAAACTAGCTGTAAAATCAATACTAATCAGACGAATCTTATTTTTTCATTCAATTTTGTGAGATTGAACATGTAGAAATCATTTCTAATACTTTTCAAAAACTTTCAAGTCTTAACATTGAAACTTTTGACTCAAGAAACTTCATGTCGGGATGATCAGCGAACGACGAAAAATACGTTGTGTCGAGCGAACCCCCCCCCCCCCCCCCACCACCAGCCACAAAATTTTAAAATTGTAAAATTGGAAACACTTCAATGGCTACGTTCGCAGGAATTTATTACGAACAAAAAATATATATGGGAAGGGAAAAAATCAAAAGAATTGAAATAGATTCGTACAGTTTCACAACCTAAGTTTCTTATTAAATTGTGTCTGTATTAATTTGACGGTGTACGACATTTTTGAATAACATTGGAGAAAAATCTGTTAAATTTATCTAATGTCTTCTTGGAATATGGAAAATCGTGATGATAGATAAGTTGTTTTATGAACTTAATGGAGTGGTGCACAAAAAAGCTAAGTTCTGTAAACTTCATCATTATTATATAGTGCTGTAGGTTTTCTTGCAACAGAAAATAAGTGAATACGCCCCGTAGCGCTACAGCATTATGAATAAGTAATAATATACAGGGTGTTCTATTTGAAAAAACTGATTTTCAATCATTTTCATGAGTCCCCGGAAGGAAGTGACTTCCGAACCTCCCTGTATGCTGAAACTGAGAATCAGTTCAGCTACAGAATACTTGCAGCTATGACCCAAATTGCAATATTTTATAAATTTGCATTGGCAATTTTTTTTTCATGTTCATGTTTTGCACAAAAATTGGACAAAATGATTTTCATCTTGAAAACCGCAACAGATAGGTATAGAGAATTTACAGGGAAAGCTAAAAGGAATCTTATTCCAAAAATGATATAACATATAGGGTGTTCCATTTGAAATAACAAAGTGGCCACTTCTTCCTGATACAAGCGGCAGCACTGTATTGAGAAAAATATTTTAGACGGGTAGAGCAAATTTTTGGAATGATCTTTGTTTCTGTTATCCTGACCAGATACTTTTAATGTTCCATCTACTCTGAAACACCCGGTATATCCAGGAAATCGTAATTGAGAATAATTCTAGAATGTTTCTGATTATTGCATGATTTCAAAATTCATCGAAAGAAACCCTAAATGAAAATATCGAATACCTATTGTAAAATCTATCAGAAAATAACTAATTTCCTCGTTCGCACTTACAAATAAATCTGAAAGATTTTACAATTTTCTATATATTCATGTGAGGTTCCATTCACGAAATTCTCATCATATTTTTGAATACCTACAAAGCATCTGGATAACCTGAGAATGAATTTATATCACATTTCAAATAGAAAACTCATTACTTGATGTGAAAAATTTGATGAAAATAATAGTTAGAATAAACTGCCTCACTTTTTCAAATATAACCCATTTGTGATTTCTTCACTAATATACGGGGCATTGTAAAGCTGTCTCTGAATTATAAAAATAGCACTGATATTGTAACGATAATTCCGATGAAGCCGAACCTGAACGATCTTGCAAATAGTTTGCGAGCGCATCTGACGCCTCATCGCCGGAGATGTTTCCAGGCAGTTTGACGTATTCGAGAGAAATCTCGGCGTCGCATCTAAGAACGTACCGGAGCCTTCGGCGAAATCAGGTGTAGATATAAAAAGCAACACGCCAGCGGACGCAGTTAGTTAGTGAACCAGATATACATTTTAGTTTAAAAAAGAATAGCTAGTTATAATTACATGAATTACCTAGTTTCTATGAATAAATTAAAAACATTAAGAGTTTGAATACTACAATATCAACAATTATAATGCCCCCTTGCAAGATACCAATATCAACTTGCGTTCCTGTGGAGTCCACAATTGACAACAAACTCCAAGCACCTATTATAAAAAAAATATTCTAGTTCAAAAAGGGGTGAGCTAGAGCTCGTATGATCCGGCGCCAAAGAAAATGCCGAGAAAATATTTATGTACAAAAAATATTTATCTACATTTTCGCGTCACAATCCGCCGAAGGAATCTGCGGTACCTTCATCAGACATTTACGCTGCTCCGAGGGCTGCAGCCGCGTCAAAGGTTAAATGATTTTTGTCTGTCGGAATGTATTGTGTCAAAAGCCAACTATAGGTTTCTGATTTCAATCAAATGTGAAATTCAGTAATTAAATTTTGTGAATCTCGTGACGGTACAGAACGATGGGGCAACCAGTTCCTGAAAATATTCCTGGAGTCTAGATAAACCACTTTTATATTCCAGGAATAATTAGGCATTCATGCCCAGAACTATTTTTCAAGAATTTTCATTCGAAATTGGAATATGTTGATGAGAATAACATTATTATAATGAAAAAAATGTAAAAAAAAAGTAATGGCCCGATTTTGAAAAATGATATGGGTTGTATTCGACCCACTTTGGCAAATAAGTATTTACTTCCAAAAATCGATTGTTATATCGTCATAGGAATGTATATCTGATATTGTCATAAAAAACGATATGGATCTAAGATTTGTAACATTCATTGTGTATGCTATTCTACAAAACATTTATCATGAAGAGCGACTCCACATTTATTGCAGAAAGCAAATCTTCACCGTATTTGGCGTGACACATCAAGATGTTGGCCTCGTCTACGTATCGCTGGACCAATGGAGTGGGGTGTGGAGCCAGTAGCTATAGGAGGTTTTCCATATTGTTGTAAAAGAGCACTCACGGCAATTTTTCGACATTCTAAATGGTCCAATTTCATTCCAAACTACCTTGCCAAGATCCAAGCATTATTCATACAGATATCAAACATCCAGAACAAAATAGGTATATACCATCTTTTACCTCTAAGCCCTATACGATAATTTGATATAGTATTGTCCATTCGATCAACGCCTCCCATATACTTATTGTGGTAATGTACAATATTTGGCTGATTTATAACCACCTTTTTTTTATCCTTTGCTGAATATCTCGGTGCTTTCCGGATCGGCAGAACGCCATATTCGTTTGAGAGAAGAGTAACAACACTGTTGTCTTTCCACCTCACGCAGATAATATTTTCATCTTTGTCAACTGCACTGTTGTAGGTACAACACTCTTTCTTTTTCATTTGTTTACAATTTTCGAGAGGACATTAATCAGTTTGGTTTTCCCGGAACTGTACCAGTCGCACCCAAAATTCATTTCTCCAAGTTTACTTATAAGTGAAGCACTTGTCAAAAAACAATGAAAACTCCATATCAAGATATTTCAACTTCAATAATTTTGCGTAATTTGTTACGACAGATTCACCAAGGCCCATGTTATTTTGTTCAACATTCCGTCCTTGGTACACATCAGAGTTGACACAGTACCCTGATGGCAAGGCAAGTACCCACGCTTCATAGCCAAAACGGATTGGCTCTCCTCTAATGAATTGTTCCATTTCATCCAAAGTAATGTATCACGGAATCATCAATTGACATAGACGAACTCACAGGTGTACATCTGATGAAATTTTCATTTATTATTTCCATTAGAGGACGCAATTTAGCCATTTTATCATATTTTGCTAAATTGTTGTTGTCCGCTGCATGTAGAAACCTAACTATTTCTTCAAACCTGTTTCTTCGCATGCAGTTATAGACTAAAATATTACGAGTGTCGTCTCTTCCTTCCCAGAACATACATCGTCTAGGAACCGAAACATATCCACTAATGTATAATATTTCTATAAATACAAGTAACTCATCATTGCCTGATTTAAATCGACAATTCTTGCTTCCAGCAAATAAAACCGAATGTTTCACAAGATGTTCCAGTACTCCATGATTTAGAAAAAGTTTGAGAAACTCCAATGGTTCGCTTCCATTGCTCAAAGTTAGCACTGGCAGTATTTCAGTAGTAGTTTGTGACATTGTTTTTTTTTCTAAATCACCTTTCAACCACTGACGATTTTTTGGTATCTTTTTTCGGACTGGAGACTTTTATTTTGTATTGAATTTTGTTCTTCATCTTCGCTGGTCTCAACTTCTACAAGGTTGTTTTCTGCTCCAGATTGAAACTGTCTGGGATTCAGTCTATCAGTCATCGCATTCATCATCCCCAGAGTCCTCACCACTCTCAAAGTCACTGTCATCTAGTGGAGTGATACATATAGCATCTGGAATATTAGAATCGTCTTCGTCGAGTCTTTCTATCTCATCCAAGAGCTCCGCTGTGGCGAGCGGCTTTTTCCTGAATATAAAAAAAAATATATTATATATGTGCCCCGGGTCGTTAACGACCCCACCGAGTTTTACTACCATATTTCTTCAAGTGGACAAACATAAACTCAAAAATGTAAGCGAACCATATACTCTGTGGTTCGAACAACATACTTTCATGAATTCAACTCTTGCGAAGTGAAACTGAGTTACTTACCAATGATGATTTTCATCCATGTCACCCTGGGGAATTTTACAATTCGATTTATTACAAATTTTGATATTTAGCGCGCGGAGTAGTATGGAAGGTTGCATGTACAAAAGGCAACGGGTCGTTTTCGACCCATTGGGCATAAATGGGGTTGATTGGTTATCCCCTAGTGTAATATCGTTGGAAAGATATTTCAATGCTTCTCTCAACCATCTGCAGTATCTCGAATTATTTCACAATTTCAAGTTAAATAATCTTCTTAACTCTTGAAACCCTCCGTACTCTTGTACACCTGACGAGTAGCGCTGATGATTACTTTTCTTATCGAAAGCACTCTATTGTTGGGCTCTATTGTTTTGTTCTATCGTCAATGGTTCCTAGTTAAATAGGCCTGTGTTTTTCACCAGGTTTAGTAGTCTATTTACTAGGTGTTTTGGTTTCATGTCTGTTTCTAGGTTGATCTGTCCGAATATTCTGTGGCGCTTGTTGAACAGCGCGTCGTATTTGAAGATGATGTGAGAAGCTGTTTCCTCCTCGACACCAACAGTCTACAGTCCACGGTTTCTTTATTTTTTCCCATAATATTTAGGTGTTTCCTAAGGCTGCTGTGTCCGGTTAGTAAGCCGGTGATCGTGCGTATCTTAGATCTGTTGTGGTTGAGTGTGTCAGCTTTCAGTGTTTGGCTCAGGTGCCTCAACATGACTGTGTAATGTCGATGCCCTTCGATTTGGTTCTAATATGTTTGGTGTTTTGTTTTCTTCCACTCATTGATTAGGTTTCCGCATCGGGTTTTGCTAATTCCAAACACTGGTTCTGGACCTGTGAATGGTGATTCAGATGCTTTCTTTGCAAGTTGGTCTGCTTTTTCACTGCCTTCAATTCCCCTATGTTCGGGCAACCACACAAGTGTGACCTTGTTGCGTTTTGACAGTTCATTGAGGCTCTGAAGACATTTTCAGAATTGCTTTGACTTCATCTGTATCGAATTCAGAGCTTCTATAGCGCTCTGGCATTCAGATAGGATGTAGTTGTGTTTTCTCTCATACCCACGATCTAGATTCATTTGTCTCTTCTTGGAATGCTGTGGTGTTGTTGCCAAGTGGGACTATTGTGTCCTTTTTTTGGCCTCACTCCGTATATTCCTGCTCCTGTTCCTTCATCTGTTTTTGAACCATGTGTGTACCAGAAAATGTTTCCAGATGATTCTTCTCCCGAGTCCCATTCGATCTACTTGAGCTGCGTTTTGAATGTTTTTTCGTACGAGCATTGTGGTGGCAAGTAGTATGATATCATTTCCAGTTTGGTAATGTTGACTTCATGGATGATTCTGTTGTGCCCAGTTTGTGTTTAGGTTATCCAATTACTTGTTTGTTTAAGTCTGTATGCACTCATCCTCGTCTCCCCCATGACTGTGATGTCTTAAGGTGGGAGGTTTACGAAAATTTCCATAGTAGCGGATGGAGTGCTATACATACCACTTATGATTCACAGGCAGGCGAGCCTCTGTATTTTACCAAGGTTGGTTTTCGACTGTTTCTCTTTCATTTTGGACCACCACAAAAGTGAGTCATATGTGATTCTGGATCTTATGATCGCGGTGTAAAGCCAGTGCATGACTTTCGGTTTTAGTTCCCATGCTTTTCCAAAAGCTCTTCTGCACATTATGTACGATGCTTTGCTTTTGTTGACTACATGTTGTGGATGCCTGTTCCAGGTTAGTTTATTGTCCAAGAGCCGTTCTAAATATTTAACATGATCAGCAACTTGTAGTGTTACGCCAAAGAATTTGGGTAACTTCAAGTCCCTCTGAATCATTTTGCGTGTGAAGGGTTTGAGTGTGGTTTTGCTGGGGTTTGCCCTCAGTCCTTCTCTTTTGCACCATTCCTCTACGGTTCTCGGTGCATTTTGCATTAGCTCAGAGGTTATTTGGGCATATTTTCTCTGTACGAGGACTACTATGTCGTCCGCATAACCTTGGCCTAGTTCACTTACTCAACAACGCCAAATTGACTGAAACCCCGTTATTATCAATCTATAATTCATGATTACTCATTGTTGGAGATATATGTATACAGCTGAAAAGAAAAAACAACAACAAAATCATCCCCAAAACGAACAAGTCGTATCATTTTAGTAGTAATCCCGGTGCTATACCTTTTCTCCCGTAATACACCTACATATTGTATTGAACCTCCAACCACATTTCCGTTCTGATAACATTCCTGTGAAATATTTCGCAGTACTTCGAATAATGTAGTGACTTGGCAGCTATGCATTTCCAGGACGATGAACCATTTGAAAGTCGGTAGATATTCCAAAAGAAAACTGTTAGTCCGTCAGATAGTGACAAAATTAGGTGCCCCATTTTTGCATACAAGCCTCGAATAGGGTTGAAAAGTACATCGATGTTGAGTAAAATGGAGGGAAATTTACGAGTGGCTCCTTGGGAGAAAAAAAAATTTAATTTATTTCTGTTCTGGAAAATCAAATTTTCTATATGTTCTCCCCACGAGCCACTCGTAAATTTCACTACAATATGTAAACGCAGGAGTTGGAGGTTCAGAATCACCTCTAAGATAATCGTCGATGTGCTGGACATAGCACCAGTGACTCCAAACATGACCAGTCTTTGTTCACTTGTCTATGTCACTTGTTCTGCCTCTGGCCACCACAGTGGAACTTCATGTCATGAAAGGCCTACCTATTACTGTGTATAGCCAACGGTATCGTGTGGGAACAAGTCTCCATGTTTTGCCAGTTGAATACCTGGCCATCATCAGTGATGTCCTTGCCTTTGTAAACTGTTATCTGTATGCTATCATAGAAGATTCGTTGGTCTCTAGGTTTCTCTTTATATTAAAAGGAACAATCTCATTTTTAGATTCACCGTGAGGTTGTCTTCCATGCACCACGTCTGTACGACTGTGAGGGCTGATTGATTCAGATCCACACACACCCTCATTTAGTTATCGTTAACATTTTGATGATTTCTTTAGCGAAGCCCTGGGCAAACACTCCTCCTGGTTTTGGTCTGTAAGGAGGCTGTCTACCACAGGGTAGCCTCTAGTGGCTCCCACCTCTATTGTGTATCCAAGTATGGCTACTAAGCATGGCAAATATACGCTTGTTCAGAGTTGAAGCACCTTTTTTTTCTGAGGACTCTTGTGATAGACACATATGATGTGTTATCAAGCGCCTGTTCCACGTCGAGACACGATGTGAGAGCATACTGTTCTTACGAAAGAGTTTTCCCAATCTTGCCGACTAGGCTATGAGCAGGATTACCAGGTTGATAGGCTTCGTGGCAATCCGAGAAAATTAGATACTCTTTGTCACTATCTCGTATATTCCTGTCAACTGGTTTCTCCATAGTTTTAATTATGTACGATGAAAGGCAAATTGGCCTGGGTACGTTAGCCTGGGCGTTGAATGTTTTTTTCGGCTTCGGTATGAAGACCACCTTGTACCCTTGTACCTTCGTTGAATGCTTACCTGTCTGTAGCCAAACTTGCCCTGACCAATCTGACTAGGTATGGATCAGTAAGTCTGCTACTCGCTGTAGTAGTACAGGTTGGATTTCGTCAGCCCTACAGGACAAGCGTATAACATTGCGGGCGTGATAATCTGTTTTTATATCAGGAGCTTATTCTCTGAGCTTAGCTTGGAGGTTCTGGCTATCAGAGGGTGGGTTTACTTCACAGCAGCCCCCGCCCTCTGGATAGCCAGAGTGATGTGCTTACCGAATGTCATACCCTTGTCCAGTACTACTCCCAGGTATTTCGTCGAGGTCGATTCTCTATCGTAGGTATCCCGGACCCTCATCCCACGAGGAGGGGGCGTCGAAAAGCAACGCCTCTTCGTGAAAATGACTATCTTGGTCTACCCCACGTGGAAATGGATTTGGATCTTTTGAGCAGCAACCACACTTGAGAATGAATGTGTGTATAATGCTGTGTCATCCGCATATATCGCAGCATTCACTCTCTCGGACCGTTGAAAGTCGTGTGTATATAGTGAATATAAATGAGGAGAGATGCTCGAACCCTGCGGAACACCTGATTCGACACAGTATCTCCCGGAAAGATTGCTATTTACCCTTACCGCAAAGGATCGTCCTGTAAGATAGGAGTCGATCAATCTCACTGAGTTCAAAGGCATGCCTGCCTGTAGCATCTTGTTGACCAGACCTTCTATCCAAAATCTAAAGAAGGCCTTTTCCATATCCAACAGGGTCATGACTGTGTTGAGTTTTTGATTAAAGGCTTCCTTCACCTCGTGCACAATCCGGACTACCTGTGAGGTCGTGTCATGACCTCTGCGGAATCCAAACTGCACATCCGGGATGAGTTTCAGCCTCCTTTCGAGATTCAGCAGCCTTTTGAGGAAGATTTCAACTACCACTTTGGCGATCACGCTAAGCAACGAGATTGAGCGGTAGCTCGTAAGTTGGTGTTTGTCCATTCCAGATTTCATTATTGGTATTATCACAGCCCGCTTTAGACAATCTGGATAATCCTGCCATTTCAGAATGGCATTGATGATGTTAAGTAGCTGGATCAGCAATTTACGCGAAATATTTTTCAGCAGAATGGTGTCAATACCGTCCTGCCCAGGCGCCTTTCGTGTTGAAAGCCGTTTCACTACCTCCAACAGCTCTACACTGCTTGCCATTACTTTGGCAAACAGATCGGGGCCCAATGGAAGAGCAGGGATCTCTCGTAGTCGTTCTACACGCCTTGAGCATTCCTCCTATTCCTCGTTGACGTCCGTCACCTTTCAGTGCACACTGCTGAAATAGTCCCCAAACAGTTTTGCCTTCTGGAGGTCCGTCACTGCACAAACGTTACCTCTCTCCACGGCTGGCACGGGTTCGAAGCGTTTTTGTATTCGCTTCGCCGTGCGCCACAGAGAGTGATCCCGCACGTCTAGTTTTTCCAGTCTATCCTGCCACACCTTATTACTGTGTTGTCTGACCAGTTCGGTATTTTCCCTGCCCATAAGGAACATATTCTTCTTATGGACCGGGTTCCCCGTTCCTTGACACCTTTTACAGGTGGTATTCTTCTGATCAATCAAACCCTTAATAAGGGGTGGCAGTATATTCCGGTCCTCCCATACCTCAATTTTTCCAGTGGTTGCATCTCTTGCAGCCTGAATGTTAGATATTAGAGACTGGGTTTCGATCTCTATGTCTTCACGACTAAGTTGACTTTTTATTTTGGTCAGTCTTTTCAAGCGCCTTCGGTACTCGGCCCAGTCAGTGTTTTTGTAATCGAACAGGAATTTTGTCGTTCTGGCTCTGCCCCTGTTCTTTAACTCAAACATAACCGGGTCGTGATCCGAGGTTAGTTCATGTATGACTTTGAGTTCTCCCAGATCTCCATTCCAGTGGTAGAGAGTTGGGGATGTATATGAAACTGAAAGGTTTTAACCTATACAATAGGTTTATTTGTCTGAAAGTCTGCAATAGAAAACGATCGTTGAATTATATCTGTTAGATGTTTGAAAAAGTTTTCTACAAGAATTACTTTACAGTGCTCTTCATGTATTTTCCACTTCAATCAAAAAGGACTTCAGCATTTGTTGACCAATTTTTTTTGTTACATTTGCATATGTTTTGTTAAGATCTGTTATGGTATATTTTGAATTTTACTACAATATCTTGATTTTTTTGGAAATTTTGAGATTTTTCATGCAAGTATTTATAATTTTTTGTTACATCTGCATATGTTTCGTGAATGTTTGTTATTGTATTTTTCGAATTTGACTCCAGGATCTCCATTATTTCATTCAATTTTCCATTATACTTTCTTTATCAACTATGTTTGACAATGAGAATGACAATGAGAATTTTCCTTCGTTAATAGTTAAACGTTTTTTGATTTTTCTTGTATTATTAGATCATTTCTCCTAATGATGTGTTCCAATAGTAAAATTTCTCCTTTCAAGGTTCCAATTATTTAATTTCTCCTAATTCTCTTCTTGATACTTGCATCTGACTCATTCTCTGGTGATTGCATAATTCAATTGAAGTAATTCCAATTTGTCCTTTGGTTCATTTTCCAAAATTCGATTTGAGAAGGTTCTGATAAATGAGAAAGACTAAGATACTCACAATTCCACTTATTTCTTCTCATTTTCATCACATTTCACACCGGAGTATTCAAAAATATTTATCTGAGTGCCATAATGACAATCCACAAATTCCACATATAGAGACCCTTGAAAAAAACGGGGAATTCAGGCTTTAGAGGCTGCTTTGAAAAATTAGAGAAGGCGTGGCACAAATGGCACAATAGATTTAATTTAGTTGCAGCGTGTCAGTCACCATCTACCACCAACAATACCAATTATTTCGAAATAACAGTATTATTGATTTCAACTTGCAACGTGTTTGATGCTTCAGGATTCTTTTTTTGAAGTTATGTCGAAATATCACTCTGAATTTCTTTCATCACGAAGAAGCCTGTACAATATTTTTTCTAATTCATCAAAATTATCCAAAGTATCAGGTACAGTATTTAGAAGTGAATTATTTTAGATCCACAATGAATTAGCATATTTTTTGACAATGAAAACCTTTACATATGGCATATGTAGCTGTAGTTTATCTGGAGACCCCTCTTAGCCTTGAGCTTGCCACTGTCTTTGGTAAACTGTTACTTTTGGAATAGTATCCTAAGTAATCTTATGCTTTTTTTAATGATTTAGTATTAGTTATCAAACAATGAATCTTTTTTTACAGCAAAAGAACGAGAGATGTTGTCAATACTTATGGAAACCGCAGTGCACTTTTCTTGGAAATGGAAGAATATGAAAAAGCTCTAAAGGATATAGCTTTTATAGAGGAACTGAAAAGTTATCCAGTGCATCTCAATTACAAATTACCTTGGAGAAAAGCAAAATGCTTCGAAGCGCTTCAGGATCCCGAAAAGGCAAATGAAGCATATGACGAAGCTTTGAAAATGTTAAAAGAAAATTGTAGTCTTGCTGAAGCCGAGCGTCTAGACAAAACTAAAATGATTGAGATATTCATGAGAAATAAGATAGTAAGAGAAAGAAAACTCAGGAGACCCGAATTGAAAATGCCAGAAGATGTTGAACTTTTCGAAGGAGGAGTAAAGTATGTTGCTGCAAGCCCCTCAATCGATATTACTTATGATAAAAAAAATGGAAGACACGCTGTTGCGGTGGAAGACATTCCTGTAGGCTCAGTTATTTTGAAAGAGGAAGCCCATGTGGCAGTACTTATGGGGACCAGGACTCTGACACAATGTCAACACTGTTTTGGATCTACTTATCAACTTTTCCCTTGTCCGAAATGCGCTGATGTTGTATTTTGCAGCAAAGCTTGCCAGGAAATTGCTCTAGAATCATACCACGGAATAGAGTGCCCAATTTACGGTAGTCTTCGGGAATCTGGAACGAACACTTTGCTTGTTCTAAGGATCATCACCCAAAGAGGATTCTCGTTTTTCAATGATCAGAAATGCAAGATATTGAAATATTTGAAGAATAAAAATGATTTGGGCATTTCTAAAAAGGATGTATATCGGTATGATGATTATGACAAAATTATGTTTTTATTTCGAAAGGATCACCATAGTGATGATTTTCAAGTGCACGTCCACTACTCAACGACGAAGAACTTTTCATTGGTAAATTGATTTTGAGACATTGCAAGATGGCGAATTATAATGTCCATGACCTAAGCGAAATCGATCCTCTTGATAGAAGAATATTTTTCAGGAATGAAATGGAATCGTATCTTGAAATGTCTCGACTAGGAGTTGGACTGTTTCCGACTTTCGCATTTTTCAATCACTCATGCGAACCTAGTGTGATCAGGTAATTTTATATTTGGAGTAAAACCTTTTTGACAGTACACTACGAATGTTGTGAATAATCTTTATGACCTACCCTCTGCTGTATCTGCCAGTGAATGAAAATCGGGAATTCAGTTCGACCGCTTTTTAGAAAAATTAATAGAATCATAGTTATTGTTATTTTCAAGCCAGTCAGATGAAAAGAATATACAAATAAACAGCGTGTATGAAATATTTTCCACTTTTAACCGTCCCTTTTGTCGTAATTTTCAAAACATAATATCTTCTTATTTCATTTCATACAGGCTCTACTTTGTTTCTGAAGGACCCCGCACCATTCTTATGGGTTTCTGGGTCCAACTCAATCCCTCAAGATATGATGAAAGATATGATTTTGTACCTATGAGTGTAAGTACGACAAAACATTCCTTAGTGTATCTGTGCCTCAGAATGAATTTTCCAGTATAAATTTTACCTTCACAATCATTTCACTTGATGAATACTCAAATTACTAGAATACGGACAACAGGGTGTTGACTGAATTCTGGACAATAACTTGTCATGAATTCAGTCAACACCTTGTTGTTCGTGTTCAAGTAATTTGAGTATTCACCGAACGAAATGATTCTAAAAGTACAATTTATACTGAAAACTCATTATGGGGCACGGATACACAAATATATGTCATAGGTACAAAATCATATCTTCGAGGGGCTGTCTCCCGAAAACTAGTAATAGGATCGAGTTGGGCCCAGAGGAACTTTTGATCAGGATAATGAAGAGAATAACATGCAACAGTTTCAGCCAATTCCAACGAGACCCAGAAACCTATGAGAATGGTACGGGGTCCGTTGTTCTCCTGTATCCACGGTCAACTGAATTTTACACAAAAAGGACTACTTCTTGCAGAATCCGTTTTAAATAATTTTTTTTAGTGAATGCAACCATGTAAAAAATTTCAGTTTGAAAAACATTTCAAGATAAGAATTGTATCTTGGTAATTGTATAATTGATAAAATTTCTGATTATGTGAGTCAGTTGAATGCATTTATCTCAAAAAAATTGGGTTTTAGTTAATATCACTGAATTTTTATCGATCTTCTGTTGAAAAGCTCTCATTGACAAACTGAGACCCTTTGATAAGTTCAAGATCAAGACCAATTTTATTAAGAGATTTCGCAAATTTTCAAATAAGCACAAATCATGATGCTGGGGCGAAACTGGAAATGAAACATTCAGAATATAGAGGACGAACTTGTGTGGTGTAATCTCTACTCCACTCTATAACAAAACGGTCCTCAACGGAATGAAGACAATAAAGCCACCGAGTAAGAATCACAGCATATATTTTTAAGACAGTAGTCCGAGCGGCTGATGAACTCCGTCTCGATTCAGACTCTGAGCGGGGTGACCCAAACTCTGTCACCAAGTAGAAAGTTGTAACTCGTAAAGCAAACATCTGACATAAAAGCTTCGAAGACTAAAGTAGTTCGGTAGCTACATTTGACCCTTGCCTTATGTGACCTTCACCTTCTTCAGATCAAGTTCACGTGACGTTGAAGGCTCGAAGGTTTTTACTGCTCCTGGCACTGATGCTTGATGGGCCACATTGCTTTTAGTGGAAAAATCTCTCACCACCCAACACCAACTGGTAGGAACTTTCAACCAATGGCTAGAAAGGGTACAACAGATTCGTCAGATCCAAAGAAATGTAGCCGAACGTTTAATACGATGTTTACTCACATCTTATATACTATATTCGGATAATCTCTGCAGTTGAACGGGTGTATAAACGGGTCAACTGAAAGGAATTCAGCTGCAGAAAGAACTTGCTCATCGAGAAATGTATCACGCAGGAATCCCTTCGGTATAGACGTTTGGGTGGACTGAATGGATTATTGCAAAATGTTAAATGAAACAACGCTCGAGCTCTTTATACATTTACTCAGATACATTGCGGTACCCGTTCAAATCGTGCCATGTATGGGATAGCTGATGAGACCCCAGTATTTATCTTGAGCACCCGATGAACTTGGTCTCGTTATTGACAGTAAGTGGCGTGATCAGAAATCTGTCACCGGGCTGGAACCCGTTTTGTCAAAAGCTCCTATGAATACTGCGGATACTGAGGAACTTCTACAGCTACATAAGGGTATCATCATCATGTTGATGCTCATGCTCATACCTTTGGTATCCTCGTCATAAGGGCTTGCCAGTATGATGTCTTCGAAATCCTGATTTACCGTAGACGCGTGATGAAAACCATATGCAGGGCCTGCCGTGAAGCACCTGAGAGCATAATGCATCTGTTTTCAGCATGTCAGGCATATGTGGTCTCAGCATATATCCAAAGGCATGAAAAGTGGCTACTAATTTATTATCATCATCTCTGCCAGGCGACATTATTCCAATTACTTTGGCTGCCAGTCGGCGGTTCAAACCATGGCGACTGCAGAAAGTTTTCTGATGGCCTGAGAAAGTGCTAGGAATCGCACGTAAAAAGGTAAGACCTCGTTAACCCTTGGCTAGCACAAGATTCGACTTCTGAGGGATGCCGTTTGTAAAGGGACGACAGTTGGTTAACGTAGAAGAAAATAAACAATGAACTTGTAGAGTATAGTGATGATCTCTGTGTTGAAGAACTATATAAAGGAATCTTTTTCGGATTTTTAATTATAGCACATTTTCTGTGTGGTATAGGTTCTGTTTCTAGGGACCTAAATGAGGTGCGACATTATACCTCATATGGCACTCAACGAGTTAGAATCGAGTTGGTTTTGTACAATGCGACTTTTTGGAACTGGCGAAATGAAAAGGAAAAAGACACAATTTCGAGATTTTCTATACGAACTCTGAAAGCATTATTGAACGAGTGAATCTGCCAATATGGATATTCCTTGAGCTGACGTATTCGTTACTTTTTGTGAGATAGCAGAAATCTTCGCATTCTCAGGACACCTGACTACTGTCCCATTCACCACTTATCCATGGACGTGGAGAAAACTTGTGGGCTCAATTACCCTAGTACACCCTCCGAAATGGAAAAAAATGCATGGCTAGATCATTCCTTGCATATTCCCTATAAAGAAATGAAGTGATTCAGTTCATGGTTTGAAAGGAAAAGCATTCCGAGAGATAAAGAAAGTTGGTCTTAATTCGTACGCGAAAGGTGCTGCTCAGACCTCTCTTTACAATTATGCCTTCACCACTCTCCGTTAGTTGGTAGAAATCATAGCTTCGACTACATAAGGATCATCACGCCTAGATTGACTATTCACCTAGCAAATGTATCGGGAGACCTTTGAGTTAATAATACCATTAAGTCCTCTGAAAGTAAGGAAGCTTCAGCCTTATTGTAACAACCTTTTCAGAAAATGAAAAATTTTTGCACGATCAATATGTTTATGATTTGTCATTTGTTAAATGTTGTGCTGTTAGGCTTTTTTGGCAGAGTCAGCAAAGAGAAGGTAATCCAACCACAAACGTCTGTACTTTGTATAATCAGAAAACATACTGTTTTCAAAATAAAATAATAATCCTGATGTACCTGCCTGTTGCCCATACTGAATTCGCGCTCCACCTTCTGGTTCATCCCATATATTCTGGCTCCGACGCCTTCCAAGTAATTGGATCCTAACCATCAGTCATTAGCCCTACACAGGTCAGATTCTGTTCGAATCCATAGTCCTTTCTTTCATCGATCAGCAGTAATCACCACACACATATACTTCACGATGGAAATATCAAATAGCACCTAGTAACACCATGGTTGCCACGTCGCAATACAATAGGCCACACTCGTATCTGTGGCAGAATTGTGTCCTTATTCTCTGTATGTAATGTAAATTAGAATATATCTTTGTTAGTTCATTGACAAATACATGAAAAGGTAATGATTGAGTATTCAACCAAAAAAAATCGGTTCTGATAGAGAAAGTAGAAATACTGAATAGTATTTTGGAGGAGTGAGAAATATGACACTTTTATATTATTATTTATAGTATCAATTATAAGTCTATTCTGACTCTCACTTTCCAACAGATATATTTTGAGAGCCGCACTAGCAGTGAAGAATAACTTGTGTTAATCGAAAATTATCTGATATTGCAGAACAAATGTCAATTGCAAAATGTTGGTGAGAACCATCAAACCAATTCGTGCAGAAGATATCATCTACGATAACTATGGCTACCATTATTTGTGGACACCTCGGCAAGAAAGCCTTGCAATCTGTTTATCGTTTCAACTGTACGTGCACACCATGTGAAGAAAAATGGTCTTGTGTAGAAGAGCTTGAACCAATCGTCAAAGTTCCGTGCAGGAACAAACGTTGTAATAATATAATATCTATTACCAGAGAAAACCCAAATCCGGAAAGATGTAATTCTTGCCATAGAAGACTTCAGCACGACGCAATAACCAGCGTAACTGCGGTAAGATTAATAATGTGAATGTTTATTTCTGTAACGTGAAAAAAACTGAGCTAACTTTTTCCTATGAGCAACTTAAGAACAATGGAGGAATACAACAGCAATACATTTTTACGTTTCTGAATCAGCACAACGTTGGAGTTTGCCTTAAAACTATTTTCGCTCCCTATTAACACTGAACACAATTGATAATTCACGATGACGGATTGGTAGCACGACTAAATATACAGTCCAAAAATAACCTGACAAAAAATTCCTGCCAAAAATTCCCCGTTCAATGATATCATAAGAAAATAATATACTGACCAATAACCTTCCAACTTGCGAGCTAGGTAAGTTCTTCCAGGTTAGATCGGACTGATATAATACTACCCTCGAAGTGAATTTTTCTTCAACTTCCAAGATAGGTTAGCTCATTCAGGTTAGATCAGACTAATAATTGAACGGGATAATTTTGCATAAAGTTATCATAGCATGGCAGGATCATGCATATCATTGCAGGATATTTTTCAACAGGCTATTTTTCGACAGGATATTTAGTCGTAGACACGACTAATTGACGTTTGCTCAAATTCGAGATAACTCCAATCCCAACAAATAATTCGAACACAAAGTGATATCAAAGTTCCAGAAAACTCGAGATTGAAAACACAAGCAAGGAACAATATATTCTTGCAGGGCCCCCAAATACCTTTATTATTCCTACGATGCTTCCAGAATACCTGACGATCGTTTTCTTTCAAATCCTGGTTTGAAGCACTCTCCATCTAGACAATTTCTCACTAGAAAAGACTGTTCCATCATCGTTGTTAATTTTTGAATATTCAGAGTAATCCACGGAATCTTCTTCCTCTTATTTTCCCTGTTGTGCATAGATCACATAACGACATCAATTCACCCAGTAGAATCGTTCAGATTCCTCATGAGAACGAAGTTTTCACCAAATTGATCTCTGAGATTTTTTTGTAACTCCCCTCCTCTCAAGAGCAACATTGACAGGTGTTTCACCTACTGGTCTTCGTCATCACCTATTTTCAAACACTAATTCTAACAAATCCCCTCTCCTAGAGCCCATTGCTTTCCTCAGAAACCTTCTGGATCTACTCCACATATGCCTCCGGTAGTCTTTCACAATGTATCTCTTATCAGGCCCATGATCCTTCTGCACCTGCACCAGATTTGAATCAGGTAGGTCTTGTTTAACATTCTTCATCCGAGTAGATCCTCAATTTTGTCCATCTGGTTCAGTTCCAGTTTTTGCCGGCTATTGAGACCGGAGATTTGGGGCTTTGATCAGTGCCAATGAATACTGGCCTTCTGTCTGGTGCATTCTTTCCATTGTAGCAGATTTCTATTTATTGAGGTGTCTTGAAGAAAGAAGATCTTGTTTCCATCATAACCGTCGGAAAATCCTTGTTTGTCTTTCTTGAGCACTCCTGAATCCGTATCAATTACAATAGATATGATCAATTTTTCCATGATAGTAGCAGTATTTCAATTGGTGTCTTATGGAAGACAGGTGTACACTCTGTTTTGGTTGGTTTCTGGGTTTAGCCGTGGTCTTCTTTGGTTAAAATCTCCAAACGTTCATCTTCAGTGGCGTGGTCGAAGTACTCCTCTTGATCAACTGAAACTGAAGCTATCGTCTCTGGCATGTCATTTATAGTGCTGATTTTGCGCGCACTATCTGTGATGGCGGGTTCGCGAGTACTTTCCGCGCGATTCGGGTGACATAGCTTCGTTTTGGCGCCTTTCAATGCTGTGTGCCAGATCTTTGGTAGATATGTTCTCTTCTCCTTTCTGTTGAAGCTCACTTGGTGTTTGTGTTTTTCTATTGCTTCTAAATGCATTCTTGTTGAATAATGATTCGACGTTGCTGGTCTCTTGGTGTTTTTAATAAGGATCTTGTGTTCTCCGTCGGACAATGCATGCTCAGCGACGGCGGACTTATCGGTCTGTCCCAATCGACATATCCGCTTGTGCTCAACTAGGCGGGTACCAATACTCCTTTTCGTCTGACCGATATAAACTTTACCGCAGCTACTTGGAATCCTGTAAACTCCCGCTTATTTGAATGGATCTTTGCTGTCTTCTGCTGATCTCAGATACTCCGATATTTTCTTCGTTGGTTTGAAGACGGTGTTGATTTTCTCCTTTTTAAGGATTTTCCCAATTCGGTTGGTGACACCTTGTATGTATGGCAGATAGACTGTGCCTTGGGGTTGCTCTTCACTTGCTCTTCTTCTCCCTTGTAAAGTACTTGCGAACCCGCCATCTCAGAAACTGCACGAAAAATCAGCACTATAAATAACATGCCAGAGACGATGGCTTTAGTTTCAGTTGATACGTCAAGAAGAGTACTTTGACCAAGCCACTGAAGATGACTGCCGCAATTGCATTCGAAACGTTTGGAGATTTCAACCAAAAAAAGTCCACGGCAAAAACCCGGAAACCAACCAAAACATTGACGCCAGCCAGCCAGCCTATATTCCTATATTAGGTGTACTGGATGCATTCTCGGTTATCGCGAACTTCTGTGATGCTACCAGCGTTGCTCTCAAGGTTTGAAGACGCCAAGTCAAAAGGCTTGCTACATTTCAGGGTCTCTCAATACATCTGGATAGGGCCGCCATCCTATCAGTCCGATGAACTCGTCTGAAACTTGAACTCCTGATTTCTGCGGGGCCTCATTAGTACTTTTCGGAAATTTACTTTGGGTTACCGATCGGATCCAAAGAGACCACTTGACGGATCACACTGATCACCAAACCAAGTAGGATAGTTTACGAATGTAACAGATTCGGTTGCGCTAAACTTGTTTCAGATATTGCGTCCTGTATCTGATTTCTTAAACTCCAACACCTCTGCTTACCATCGGATTTTTTATGTGGAACATCTAATAATTGTCTTCGTATGAATACTGTCTACTCTCACTTGTCAACCTCTCGTGTCACCTGCTCGTGTACCTATCCTGAAGAATTTTTGATGTCTTGGACCCTTCCGCTAACCTGGTATCTTCCTTCATTCACCTGTACCACTCCGCTAATCGCATGTACTTCTCCTCCAACTTCCTGGACTTCCCCTCTGGCTACATAGATTTTCACTTCGATTTTCCAAGAACTTTTCGAATCTTAGTTGACTTTGACTGATCATTACAAAAGCTCACTTGCTATCTGTTTCTTTTGCAATTCTCTAATTTCCTCCTCTTTTCTCGTTTCTATTCTTGTTCCTCTTGTTTTTTCTTTTCATTACCCCTTGATGTTTTGCATTTCAAGAACTTGAGTATATCAGCCAATGCTGCAATTATTTGCTTTGTTATTTACCATCAATCTTCTTTTTTCATGTATCTCACTGCAGTAACCAAAAGTTGCAGTTCTGGGTTAAATTGTTTTTCAACTCGCTTCATTGAATCAGCACAATGCCAAAGTTGGCTTTATAAGTGTTCTTCTCTCTCTACCATTACTTGACAATTTGGACAGTTTACAGTGACTCACTGGCGTTTTGATCTCAACATATTCTTCAAAAACCATCACCATAACTTCCCTGAAAATCGAAATCGGCTACAAATGGCGCTATCGAACTTCCAGACAACAATAATAATTTTATAAGAATTAACACCAATTGATTCGATGAAAAAATTCGAGATTGAAACATCTGAAGACTACCACTCTCAAAGGAACTACACAAATGTTTTCTTCCCAGTGCACAGATACACTTTCTCAGGGCTCGGTTAAGGGGGTTCTGGTCAATTCGGTAGGTAACCAGAAGAACAGAACTAAGCTCAAGAATTCAGTTGATACAAAAGGCGCATAAACTAAATAGCCCTACCTGAAATATGAGCAGGCGACAATCCAGAGGATTTCTTAAATTGAAATAACCCAATGGTTCAAAATTAGCAATTGAATATTTCTAACGTTCTATACTCAAAGTTTTCACGCTGAATAAATTCTTTTCAGTTAACCGAGAAATTCTTTCAATTCTTGCAAAAGCAAAAAAACAGTAGCGGAATGCCGCAAAAAGTTTAAATTAGTTACCGTAGAAACCGCCGGGCCGGCAGCCTGTGGTGTATACAACCCTACAATGACGCGACGGACAGGCGGGTTGCCTAGCCTTGAATCTGGGCATCTTGGATCTGATTGTGATAATTATATACTATATGATACGATAGATGATGGTACAGACCACAGAAATCATAATATACAGGGTGTCCCACGAAGTTTTGGACAGGGAATATCTCGAAACTTGAAAGTAGTGGAGAATTGTAATTTTGGGGTTCTGAATTAAAGCAATTGTTGCAGATTTTTTTGATACTATGTTACTCAATGAGCCTTTTGTTTTCGGTCACGTGACATCTTATTCAAAATCTTTAATGGGGTACCCTGTATATTTTGGCAGTTTTGTGTTCCTCCCGATGAAACAATCTCAACAAGCTATCACACTTGTGGTCTGAAACGATTAATTCAAAAAATACAGGTACTTCAATATCCTTTGTCCCAAGACGATTTTTAATAAAATATGGATGATTAATTCAATTTTGCCTTGTTTTAACCATCACATGAAATATAGGACTGCCAAAATACACAGGGTGACCCTAAACCTGAATAATTTGGCAATTGCTCGCTATCAGACATCGTGGGGCAGAGGATATTGAAGTACCTGTATTTTTTCAATTGATCGTTTTAGACCACAAGCGTGATAGTTTGTTGAAATTGTTTCATCGAGAGAAACATAAAAATGCCAAAATATACAGGGTGTTCCATTAATAATTTTGAATCTGATGTCACGTGACCAAAAACAAAAAGCTCATTGGTTAACATTATTTCGAAAGAAGCTGCACCAATTGCTTTTATTCAGAACCCCATAATTACAATTCTCCACTACTTTCGAGGTCCGAGATATTCCCTGTCCTAAAATTCGTGGGCCACCCTGTATATACAGTGTGTCCCACTTTGAGCAGCCACACCCTCATATTTCGTTCAGCATGAAATAATTCGAAATTTTCTTTGACTCAAGTTGTAGTACTCGGAAATACCTACCTTTATGTTTACGTAACCTTTGTATATCCATTTTCCACGGCTAACTACGACCAAATGAAAAGTGAAAAATTGGGAAAAATATACTAGGCATTTTTTTATCACAAAAATAACACCAGATTCTGTTTCAGAACATCTTAAAACCCCCAAATCTCAATGCTTGAATCATTTGAATATACAGGGTATCATTCATTCTGATCAGAGTTAGCCTTGGAAAAGTGATATTTGGCTATTTTTCAAAGTATTAATTAAATATTTTTGGGAATTCTGTGACAAGAGAAGACATTTTGGAAATTTTCCAAGCATTATTTATGGATTAGAGTTGATAATGCTACCAGCTACAGATGATACCCTGTATATTCAAATGATTCAAGCATTGAGATATGGAGGTTTTGAGGTGTTCTGAAACAGAATCTGGTGTTATTTTTGCGATAAAAAATGCCTAGTATGTTTTTCCCAATTTTTCACTTTTCATTTGGTTGTAGTTAGCCGTGGAAAATGGATATACAAAGGTTACGTAAACATAAAGGTAGGTATTTCCGAGTACTACAACTTGAGTCAAAGAAAATTTCGAATTATTTCATGCTCAACGAAATATGAGGGTGTGGCTGCTCAAAGTGGGACACACTGTATAATATACAGGGTGTTAATTAAGTACGTTGACAAACTTTGGGAGGTGATTCTTTGACAGTTTTCAAGACGAAAAGTTCATATAAACATATGTCCCAAACGGCTTGGTTTTCGAGATACAGGGTGATAAAGATACATTTTTTTCAAGATTTTTTATGGAAGCTTGTCTTTATATTTTTTATTTCATAACTTTTATTCATCGTAGATTTTTCAAATTCTGAAAAAAAATTTACAATAATTGAGAATGTTTAATTTTCAAATTTTCTAATGTTATGCGACACTGGAAAATGTTTAGATTATTATTTTCATCATAGCTCCTGAACCGTACAAGTAAATGAAAAAATGCAGGAAGACAAAAATATGTTAAATGAAACAACATTGTTAATTGTTGTTAATTATTAACTGTTATTTCCGTCAACCGATTGCACCCCTACGCGCAACCCTCAGAAGTCTTCAAGAGACTTGTGTGAGCTAGGGAAGACGCAGCCCGTACCTTTTAACGTGTGATGCCATGCACGAGACCGGTGAATCGGTTGATCGAACCCACGACCCCACGCATGCGAGGCGAACGCACTACCAGCCGACCACCACGGCCCATTGATTATTCCTTTCTCATAATATGTCAGTGGCGGCGGAAAGAAAATTCTGAAGTGTTGAACAAAGCTTGACTCTGAAAAAAGGAGGACCCTGTGAATTATTTGAGAAATGCATTATTTTATATCGTGCGTACTATTGAATGGATTGTACTTGCCTAATTTAAACTGATTATTATCAAAAATGTTGAATGTCGAAGTTAACTCTAAAAAATCTTGAAAAAAATGTATTTTTATCACCCTGTATCTCAAAAACCAAGCCGTTTGGGACATACGTTTATATGAACTTTTCGTCCTGAAAACTTTCAAAGAATCTCCCAAAGTGTGTCAACGTACTTAATTGACACCCTGTATATCTATGGTACAGACGGAGTACAGTTCAAATAAAATTTACTGAATATCTCAGCACTGTCTAACTCTCAGACAATGATCTTAGTTTAAGGACTAACAAAAGACTCATAGACTTTTGTCGCGCTACACAAGATAGCTTCATAATAGTTGAAATGTCCAGAATTTGCTGTTCGAGAATAAACCCCAGCGAATTAATTATCTAGTATCTGTCATAATATATGGAAACAAATAGTCTTCAATGGGCTAGAGAGTTAATGGTCTTGGTCTCGATGTTGGTCTCTAATAATTTATGAAACCGACTGGCATATTGGTATGGAATTTTTACCAATTGAATAGATTATTGTACATTTTAACATGAATAAGGAGGTTCCGAAGTTCAAAATGGCTGCTGGACGTCAATTTTTCAGATGGAAACTTTTTTTGAATAGTGTTTCGATGCAATGGAGCCTAATATTTTGCTAAAGTTTGGTTAAGCTGTCAATGTCAAATTCAAAATTGCAGTTTGAGCAAATTTTTAAGGTTCTCCCTTCTCCCTCCCTCCTCCCTTGCGATAGGTCTGTCTTGATGGAACCGCTAACGGTAGAACAATAATTTTTGATATCTCAGGAAAATGCAACTTCCATTGTTTGTTTTTTTTTGACAGAATATAAAAGTTTCAGTGCCTGTTTATGGACTGCACTCCAGATATGGAATAAATCAAAATAAGTTGACGGAAAGTTAAAAAGAGAAAAGTAAAAGTTTTCAGAGTCACTTTTGGCAATAGACCTCACATGGTGTTTCCATAAAAGTGTAGTGCTGATGGCAATACCGAGAATTGGAATAGAAGAATTCATTAGTATGGATACTCCTGAAATCATTAGGCTGGTCACTATGAGGTCAGCCTTTCTAGAGAATAGAGATGCTTGGGTTTTGCTCGCATTGAATTATAGAACTTTTGCCAAGCCATATTTAAATCGTTCACGTTCCTCCCCCGTTCTCAGGTTACTCCCATTGAATAATTGGCATGAATAAAAAAAAGTATTGGTGCTAGCAAGGAATACAACTTGGGGAGGGAAGGCAAGCCATAAAACCATAAGCCAAACACTTTGGAGCATCTAAATGCTTCTGCGAAAGTTTACCATATTTTTCAGTAGATGAATCTGAGATATAAGCAAGCAGGTCACCAATTGGACTTTGATGATGAAGATCATTTTGTCGATCATTCACAATTCCTGAGCGCTCTAGATATTTCATAATCTCCATGGTCATGGCATTTTTCATGACCTTTGAAATAACAGATAGTAGTGCGATAGGTCTGTAGTTGCTAGGTAATGTCTTTTTCGTTTTTTGGTGGACTGATTGTAATCTTGCAATTTTCTGGTTGAAGGGAAATACTCCAAAATCATATGACAGGTTGAATAACTTGCAAATAACTGGTGAGAAACACATTTCTTAAGAACTATCGGCTGAATTCCGTGAGATCCACTAGCTCTGTTGGAGTCGAGACCTAGCAATTACTGTCGATGGGGGTGGTATTATGTGATTGTTTTCCAAATGAATCCAGGATAGAATGTGCAGCAAAAATATTGTTTTTTTTTCTAGGCGTTCAACACTAGTCCTTGGTTAGGAGAAAAAAAGATCTAGCAGTGAAATATCTTTCCTTGGCCTTGCAAAATTCCAAAATGAGAGGGACCTGTTTTAACACTCAACGAGTTTTGATCGTATCTTAGATTTGTAAGCTTCTTTCGTCGATTCAATTGTCTCCTTGCACATGTTTCTAGCTTCAACAAATTGCAATCTGTTCTCAGTACCCAGATTTTTATACCATCGAAGAAATGCTGCCTGCTTGGAGGCAACAACTCTTTATTTTTCAACAATTGTTGCTTCAAGATACTATTATTTTTGTTTTCAAAATATCTGAGAATTGGCGTCTAGCCTCTGTCTTGAACTTCAGGGCCACCTCATTTATGTCAAAATGCGGCATTTTTCTCCCTATTTAGTTCAACTAAATTGTATTCCTTTTAAGAATACCCATAGTTCACAATATCCCTTAGAAATACTCTCCCTTAGATGCGATGCACACAAAAGTAGTTTCAGAAACCTGACCAAATTCAGCGTTCCTGGTATCTGTTTTTTTCCCCTGGTCCATTGCTCATCAGCAGTATCATTATGTCAATAGCACTAAGAACACTTTCAAATCCCTTCCTAATTATTCTTGGATGTAAAATAAAATATACTTATATCTAAGTAGTTGGTAATCATTTCCGAATGTCAAATACTGTAAATCATTCATTTGGGAACTCAGTTGGGGAAAAGAGTAGACCAGCAAAACGATGCTGGAAGAAATTAAGGCAATCCATTATTAACATTATTCAATTCTATTCCACAAATGATTTGATGATTTCTCTTACTATCACAGCATTATTAAATATCAATATTTTTTTCAGCCAATTCACAAATACCATGCAGTAGTCAAGGAATTCTACAGAGAAAAAAAATATGATAAATCTCTGAAAATGTTCATCAGAGTATTGGAGCTAATGTACAGATTTACGAATAAACCTGATCTGGAGATTGTGAAAGTTCAGGACAGTATTTATTACAGCATGGCACATTTCGGAAATAAATCAATTGATTATTAAGACTGGTTTCTCACATTATAAAGTAGATTTCAATAACAGGCGACGATTACATCACATACTCTATATGAACATATCAGTAACTGTAACCGAGACTCTTATAGTTCAAAATGTTTTGCTTTCAACTTGTTTAAGTAGTGTCGTAGGCGAATATCTTAATAAATTTCATTTTCATGCACATGAAATTATTTATTTCACATTTTTTCTCCAGTAACGTAGTACATCTTAGGTTGCATAAGTGGTGGTGGTGAATAATTTGTTTTTTTCTTGTATAGGATCTAACTGATATGCAAAATTCAAGTTTTCGACCTCGGCAGCCCCCCGAATTAGTTTTGAATATTCCAAAAACAGATAAATTTTCACTCTTTTTGTTTTTCCTCATTATGAAGGAGCACGTTTTCGACAAAGACCTCAGGATACATTTTAGAAAAAGATTAAATTTGCTACAAGACGGTATCAAAATGGGCTTAGTAGACCTGATATTTTCCGAGATAAATTTCATGTTTCATCATATGCAATTGTCTTTATATCTTCGATAACATTTATGATAGGGGTCAGTGAAGAACATATATTCAATTCAAAATTTTGAAGGGGTGTGGGGGAGTAGGGGTAAAATTTGTTGGGAGGAAGCAGAGGCTGTTCACAACTAGACGATTGAAATTGAAGTACAAAATTTATGCAACAAACATTTTCATCATGTGTACCTACCCAAAAAATTAAATAAACGTGTTTCCTTCTCTTCGAAGGTCCAGGGCCAAACATATACGCCAATCCGACCCCTTCAGTGCCATATTCGTCCTGGATCTCCTGGAATGGAATTGAAATATTATTATCATCTACCAGGAAACAAAAATACTGAATATCAAACTACTTTTTGCCCATCAATGTACAAAAAGAAAGTACACAAATCATAAAAATTTTCACCAAATAAAAAATAAAATAACTAGATCAAATTCAAATATGAATCTCAATACACAATTGTTCAAAAAAACCTTAACACAAATATCTTACTTCTTCTTCAGACCAAAATTTTTCAATGCCATCCCTACCGCTCTAAGAAAAATTTCAAACCTGAAAAAATATAATATTGAAACAAAACAGTATATTTTAAATCACCCAAAGATATTTTACGATATATTGAAATCAACATCTATTTGAGAAAAAAAAAATCAATCTGCCTACCTTCCTGCACCATCTGCTCGACACTGTTAAACTTCTACAAAAAGTATTTTTCAAGTTGCGAAAACCTCAACAAATTTATTTTAATTCTATAATCTACTTAACATGACATAAACAAAATGTACGTTGAACTTATAAAGTCCTCAGATCGAGCATAGAGCAAGACAGGTAATTCTTGCCTGTAATGTACCTGTAATGTACTTTATCGAAAGGAATAAAAATTTGATTTGATTTGATTTGATCCCAAGGTGAAACCTTGTCAAGAAGTTTAAAAGTGACACACATGTTGGTAGATATTAATTGATAAAAATAATGGTTCTATAAGATTTGGGTAGGTATAAATAAATAAAAATAAGAGTGTTAGTATACTTGAAACTGTTCCTGAACAATAATATCTCCAGTGACTTGGCTGAATGACTAGTAGAGCAGCCTATCCGTCTCGTCGTTTTCGTCGAGTTCGTCCAAATCATGGATATTGACATCGACGTCTATCGTAATTTCGGGCAGGTTTTCGCACGATTGGCTATTCCAGGTTTCACAGACAAGTGAACACTTCAAACCTGCTTTCCTGCAGCTGCAAGCATCTCTGCATTCCTTTTTGCAACTGCAGGAAATCATGTTCAGCAGGTTTGATGAAACTACTTCTCTTGACATCTCCTTTGAGGAAAGGCCTCGGGCTGTATCAACCCATCCCTATTCTAGCGGATTCTTTTTGTAACCCAGCCACTGTTGCACCTGGTGGTAAATGCGGAATGAATGTAGTACAGCATTTTGCGTGGCAGAAACCTGGCCAGGTTGATACTGGTCTTGGCTGCAGACTTTGTGAAGGGCTGGTAGCGTAGGTTTTTGAGGGTTTGACTGGATTTTTCCCACCAATTAGGATTTTTTTCCCGGCTTCAGCTACTTGGTCAGGTGTCGTAAGATAAACTGCAGCTTTCTCTTCAAGGTCTACATAATCCTGTAGTATTTGAACCAATTCGAGTTTTCCAGTTCGAAGACGCACGAGGTGGAATCACAGCTACTAAAGGCGTGAGTGAAAGTGAGTTGACTGTCTGCAGATGTTGGGGTGGTTGAGTAGAAGACATCTGGCGTTATGCCTCTCCCACACTTCCGAAGGTACCTAGTGTGGGACCTCTGAGAATGGTGAGGATGACTAACAAATCTACATCTTCTTCTGCAATAACCACGACCTGAAAATCCGAGGCCTTTCTGATAACTGTTCTGATGATTAGCGTCTTCATCAGCCTGGAAAACCTCGATGAGTTTCGCTCCAAATTCATTCTTCAGTAATTGATGAATAGTTGAAATACAAAGAGAAATCGACAAAATGCAGAGTGCATGTTTCATTAAGTTGTAGAAAAATTCAAATGAAGAGATAATATAATATATTTGGGTAGATGTCAGTATCAGCTTAAACCTAAGCATTAATAATAACACCATTCCCATATTTATGTTCCTTTCCCCTCCTCCTTCAAAAAATTAAATTTTCAATAATTTCAACAGAATACGGTAATTTATATGGACTATTCATGTTCGACTTCCAATCCTCCTCACCGTCGCGAGTGTCACGCTATTTTTAGGTAGGTAGCTGCCAAAATATCGTCGAGGCTTTTCTGGAGATTTCTTCCATTTTCCAACCGCTTCTAGTAGGGGCATTGTCTAAAGAAGTATATTCAGTCAATCTTATGGGATTATTATTGGATGACGATGGGGTTTATTAGTAGATGGCGCCAGCACGGTTGCCCCCAAAAAGGAGACAAACGAATGAGATGGAAAGTGTCGTTGTAATCGCGTAAAGTGAAAAATGAATGGTAATTATTTCGTGTTTTTTATTGGCTCAGTGTCCGTTCCATCTGCCACCACCTGCCATTTGCAATTTGCATGTAAATGAGAGAGCAAAGTAGCGAACTTTCGTGGTATTTAGCATTTCATTGTTTTTGTCTTGGTAGGTCTCGTCTCAGTCAGTTTTCGAATTCACATAGATATTTTCAGGGTGATTTCTCTTGACTAATGTTTGGGGGAAGATGTCCAACGTATGACAAAACATTAATGTTGAAGAAATTGTTGTCCCTGCCCCCCGAAAGTTAGATAGAGAACGCGTAGGGTTTCGGAAGTTTTATTGCCGGATTTGGACATCAGAAATAACAACGAAAAAAAAAAGTTGTAAAACTAACTCGTGAAATTAAATTCGGAAAAATCTGTAAAAATCGTGACAAATATCTGATAGTCGAATGTTATTGGTTTATAAAAAGGAATTGTTCCTCCCCCCCGTCCTCCGGAAGCTAGATAGAGAACGCGTCGGTTTTCGGACGTTGTCTTGACGGATTTGGACGTCAAAAATTACAGCAAGAAAAAAATAATTAGGGGGGTACTCGCTACCCTCTTTCCTCGGAAAATAATGGAAAACACGCGAAATTATAATCGGAAAAATAGGTAAAATAGTGAAAAATATCTCACCGTTGGAAATTATGGTTTAAAAAAATTTGTCCCTCCTTTCCCCCCTCAAAAGCTAGATAGAGAACGCAAAGGAATTCGGAAAATGTTTCAACAGTTTTGGACATGGAAAATAATGATGAAAACAAAAATAGATCAGGGGGCTCGCCCTCCTTTCCTGTCACAAAAAAAAGGAAAACTAGCGGAATAGAAATAAAAAAAATCCGTAAAAATAGTGAAAATTATCTGGCCATTGAATAAAACGGTTTAAATTTTTTTTACCCCTCTGCCCCCCTCTAAAGCTATTTCGAGAACACGTAGAAATTTAGAAAAAATTTCCAACGGTAAATTAACAGGCAAGCGACCGTGCAACAATGACGCATTGATTGAAATGAACAGACTAAGAAACATATTCACAGAAAACTAAAGAAGAAATCAATAAACAAACTTAAAAAACCTTTTCAGATAAATGCTTTTATTTAAATGCACTAAAGCGAAAAACCCATAATATTATAGATTGTGAAAGGCTTTCACGGCCATCGTCACTTACATGGTAGTTCTTCGGGTAGTAACGCCGACGTGTGTTGAGAGAAGATCTCGACGTTTCGCCAACACGAGTGGTTGGCATTTTCAAGAGAAAGTTTCTGGTTTTTTATGTCGCTGTCAAATGCTTGACATTTGTTATACGTTGTCTCAATAAATACCTGTGATTTGACGTTCTTACATCTGATTGGTCCATAGCGTTAGCTGACATCATAGAATCGTTCGTACCGTTATTTTGTGGATAGGGAGCTAATTGAGAATTTTTGAGAACTGGAAGCCAAACCTTGTTCAATTGTAGTCCTTCTTCGGTTCTGTTGAAGTTGTTCTGGTGTTTCTGAATTTCAATTGCTTCCCGGAAGAGTCTTGGGTAATAGGCAGATGTTCAATTCCCTGATGGCCTGCACTTCGGTATTCGACAAATTACTCTTAGGTGGTTTAGCCTTACGTAGTATTTATGTACATTCTGTGCGAATTTCTTCTGCCTGTTCTTCGGGAAAGGTTCTAATAGCAGTTTCAATGTTGGCTCTTATGTCTTCATTTAAGAGTAATTTGTCGGAAACCGAAGTGCAGGGAATTGAACAGAGATGAGGCAATTCTGATTCTACCGGCTGACAAAGGTAATGCAACCGTTGTCTTAAACAAAGAGGACTATTTAAATTAGATAGATGTTTTACTGGAACCTTTGATATACAAAGAACTGAAACAGGACCCAACACAAGCAACCATCCAAATTGTAAATCGCTCTATCAAATCTTCTTCATTGGATGACAACACCAAAAAACGACTGTGTAGAAGTGAGGCTCTCATTCCTAGGCTGTCTGGTCTACCAAAAATTCACAAAACCAACGTGCCGCTCCGACCAATAGTCAACACCATTGGATCACCAACCTATGAACTTGCGAAATATTTGTCCACGCTACTACAGCCACACACTGGTAATACATCTTTCAATGTGAGAGATTCCACACATTTCATCGAAAAGATCAAAGAGATTACCATTGATCAAAATGACGTTCTAGTCAGCTTTGATGTAGTATCCCTGTTCACAAAGGTCCCGTTAGATGAAGCCATGAGGGAAATTGAACTTTTTTTCCCAAGTGATATATCCAATCTCTTCAAAATATGCTTAACATAATCATATTTCATTTTTAATAACAAAATATATGAGCAATCAGATGGTGTTTCAACTTAGCCCAGTTATTGCTAATTTCTTCATGGAAAAACTAGAAGAAAAGGCATTTGAAACTGCAAATTCAAAACCCAAGGTATATTTAAGATATGTAGACGATACGTTTATAATATGGAGCCATGGACCAGAAAAACTCAATGAATTCCTCAACCATATCAATGACATACACCCGAATATTCAATTCACAATGGAAATTGAAAATGAGAAGAAACTGGTATTCTTAGACATTATCATTTTTCGAAAAGAAAGACGTCTTGGGCATACGGTATAAAGAAAACCAACACACACTGATCGATATCTCCACAATACCTCAAACCATCATCCGTGACAAAAACAAGGTGTAATCAAGACATAAGTTGATCGAGCTAGAATAATTTGCGAACCTGAATACCTGGACGCTGAACTGAAACATCTAAAAAATGCTCTTATTTCTAATGGGTACAAAGAAAGAGATATTGAGAGGTGTATGAAAAATAGAAGAGAAATCAGAGAAGGAAGAATCAATAGTAGATCAAATGACCATCAAATGTCTATCTAGTGAACCAAGTAGTAGTCAAACCAACACCGAAAAAAAAAGCATTCTTACCATATGTTCCCAGAGTTACGGATAGTATTGGCCGTATTCTACGAAAATATGAGATTAAAACCGTTTATAAACCTTCAAAAAAATTGAAAGACCACTTTAGATCAGCGAAGGACAAACGAGACGTACTATGATCTTCTGGGGTTTATCGCATTCCATGTTCCTGTGGCAGCGTTTATATCAGAACCACGAAACGCTCCGTTAGAACAAGAATCAAAGAACACAAGGCTTGCTGTCGTTTAGGGCACACACAGAAATCCGCTGTCGCAGAACATACTCTCAACAACGATAACCATAGAGTGAAATTTGAAGAAACCCAAGTCATCTCGTCAACATCTGCCTATTACCCAAGACTCGGGAACCAATTAAAATTCAGAAACACCAGAACAACTTCAACAGAACCGAAGAAGGACTACAATTGAACAAGGTTTGGCTTCCAGTTCTCAAAAATTCTCAATTCCACAAAATAACGGAACGAACGATTCTATGATGTCAGCTAACGCTATGGACCAATCAGATGTAAGAACGTCAAATCACAGGTATTTATTGAGACAACGTATAACAAATGTCAAGCATTTGACAGCGACATAAAAAACCAGAAACTTTCTCTTGAAAATGCTAACCACTCGTGTTGGCGAAACGTCGAGATCTTCTCTCAACACACGTCGGCCTTACTACCCGAAGAACCACCATGTATCCCATGATATTGTTATATTATAAAATTTTAAATGATATAAAATCTTGTCTTGTGAATAAATCTTGAGGTAATTTTAAATTTAATTTACTATAAGAATTACATAATATATACTTCTCGCGACAAGCTTTCATATCATTTAGAATTTTATAATGTAACAAAATGATAGGTTTATTCACTTTAAAATTTATTTTCTTCTTTTTAGTACATTTAAATAGAAGCTTTTTCTAAAATGTTTTTTTTTTCAAGTTTATTTAATTACCATTAAGTCAAAGTTGTAAAACCTAATAAGGGGTTTCTTTCGAAATTATGTACTGAGATAATGACATTATCTGCGACTGAATTTGAAGTTTCAGTCGATCGTTCGAAATAACATCTATAAGTGGATAAATCCTCATCAAAAATGAAACTTTATGACTTCATGACCAATATGCACAGAAAACTCATATGAAGAAGATGAAATAGTTATTTATATATGATACAAAAGTTCGTAAATTGGGACTTTTTTCATGAGCGTGGAAACACGTGAGTACAAAAAAGCTCTTTACGAAAATGTATCTTCAATTTTATTTCTACGACTGTTATTATATTGGCAAATTGTAGCAAATTTTGAGTATATTTTATTCTATGAAGTTTTCATTTGATGACTTCCGAGTAAGTAAAACTCTGACGCAAAATACTGTCTTTTAGAATTATATGAACGATGCGTAAAACATAACTTTACGCACATTTGATTTTTTCACTTACGTGTGCTGAAAAGTATCACTTTAGGAACTGTGGACAGTGCGTAAAACCATAAATATTTCCATCTCCCCGATGATCGTGCATGGTCAGTAAACTATATTTTTTTGTACAACCGCTTACCAAAGTATGTATGTAGCCTTTGACGCTTTTATATCTCAACACAAAGCTAATGTTTTCTCAGAAATGTCATTTTGTGACAGCTTTTTCGCTCTAGAGCGAAAATATTGAAGAAACGGTCGATCTCTACAGCTTTTGTTGAAATCGAACCTATTCTTGCATGATGATAGACAATAAATTCATAACACTCTTAGGAACTGATGTGGTGGTATTGAGAGCGTAGCTGCTATCAAGCTGAAGGCCTGTGATTCGAGCTCGACATTCGGTTTTTTTTCAAGCAAGTTATCTTGTTTTGTTAGAGATTTAAATTATTGGATATTTGGATAGCTTATTCATTTGGGATTACTATTGAGTGTTTATTTTCTCATGGGTAATATTAGATGCCTATGTTGAATGAAGTATCGATCATTTCTATGTTTAAAAGCTGCATTTGAAGAAAAAAAAACATGTGTTTATTTCGAGAACAAAGTGCCATGCCGCTCTCCAAAGATTACCGCGCTCCTCGCGCTCTAAATACACAAATAACTATATTGTACAACAAAAATTGTATTTTAGGCCAGTGTATGAGATGAATGATTTCTTGTGACTACCTCTTTTGAAACTCTCCTTATATGTCCATAAATTGTTGATAACATCGAACCATCAATTAAAGAAGACATGTCCGCCTACACTTGAATTTTCAAATTTTCCAGTGTCCTACCCAAATAATTCTGGATATCTATCATGGACGGATTCGGACATGAATCACAAAATGTATCCTCCATCTTCAATGTTCGTATTGGTCTCCAACACAACAAGCCCCTGTATAGAAACCAATTTTGAAAGAATCTAATGAAAAATCGTGTTCGCCATTTCGAATTTTGAAAAAATACAAAATCTACTCGAGATTCGAATTATTCGAATTATGAATAGTTGGACAATAAATCACAAAAACTGTTAGCTATCTTGTTTTTTTCTTTCGTGAATGTCGTAACGAACCTGAATGAATTTAATGGACAACTGCCAAATTTGAATATGATTGGATCAGTGGAATTGGCTCAAAATTTCCACTGAAGTTTTGACCCCGTTATAGACAGTAGATACCACACCTGTTACGTGTGAGTGAAACTAAACAAAAGCTTGTACAAATAATACTGATATATTTTTATTTACCTACTTATTAGTTACCTTCAAGCACTAATGAATATTCTTTATGTGTTTCCAAACATATCAACTGCGATAGAATATCGTAATAGAACATTTTTTTTGTACCTATACTCAAGCATCATTTTTCAGTAAGAATATTGCTACATTACGTGTTTCATTATATTAGGCTTAATTGCAGCAATATAAAATTACCACTGATCATCATCTGATATTCGAAACATCCGAATGCAAACTTTGACTCGTCTTTTATTCTGCTAAACATCTAACCAATGACAATATTCTGCACATTTCCGAATGAAGTAAATGAAAACTGGTGTTCTATTTTAAAAAGAGACAGAAGTATAGTTTTGCGTGCCATCCGATGACGGCGCCACATTACTGTATACATTTTCAATGTTTCCAGTAAAATAGTATAGATGTCTCAGGTGACGGCCATCCAATGCATTTTGCACACAGTATCATTGCCTAAAGAAGAATAGTCAAACAATCCCTGTGCAGTTTTCATTCATTTCATTCTGAAATGTGCAGAATAATATTGTTATTGGTGAGATGTTTAGCAGAATAAAAGACAAGTCAAAGTTTGCATTCGGATGTTTCGAATATCAGATGATGATCAGTGGTAATTTTATATTGCTGCAATTAAACCTAATATAATGAAACACGTAATGTAGCAATATTCTTACTGAAAAATGATGCCTAAGTATAGGTACAAAAATAATGTTCTATTACGATATTCTATCGCAGTTGATATGTTTTGAATAATCAAAGAATATTCATTAATTAGTGCTTGAAGGTACCTAATAAGTAGGTAAATAATAATATATCAGTATTATTTGTACAAGCTTTTTTGTTTAGTTTCACTCACACGTAACAGGTATGGTATCTACTGTCTATAACGGGGTCAAAACTTCAATGGAAATTTTGAACCAATTCCACTGATCCAATCATCTTTAAATTTGGCAGGCGTCCATTGAATTTATTCAGGTTCATTACGATATTCACAAGAGAAAAAAACAAGATAGCGAACAGTTTTTGTGATTTATTGTCCAACTATTCCTAATGCGAATCTCGAGTAGATTTTGTATGTTTTCAAAATTCGAAATGGCGAATACGATTTTTGATTAGATTATTTCAAAATTGGTACCTATACAGGGGCTTGTTGTGTTGGAGACCAATACGAACATTAAAGGTGGAGGACAAATTTTGTGATTCATGTCCGAATCCATCCATGATAGATATCTAGAATTATTTGGGTAGGACAATTCAAAGAAAATTCAAGTGTTGGCGGACATGTGTTCTTTAATTGATGGTTCGATGTTATCAACAATTTATGGACTTATAAGGAAAGTTTCAAAAGAGACCAGAACCATTCATCTCCTACACGGGCCAAAAATACATTTTTTGTTGTACAATATAGTTATTTGTATATTTAGAGCGCGAGGAGCGCGGTAATCTTTGGAGAGCGAAAATGGCACTTTGTTCTCGAAATAAACACATTTTTTTTCTTCTTCAAACGCAGCTTTTAAACTTAGAAACGATCGACGAAGCGAAAAAGCGCAAAAGCTGTCACAAAATGACATTTCTGAAAAAACATCAGCTTTGCGTTGAGATCTAAAAGCGTCAAAGGCTACTACTTTGGTGAGCGGTTGTGGAAAAAATATAGTTTACTCAGTTTACTGACCATGCACGATCATCAGGGAGATGGAAATATTTATGGTTTTACGCACTGACCACGTACAGTGCCTAACGTGATACTTTTCAGCACACGTAAGTGAAAAAATCAAATTTGCGTAAAGTTATGTTTTACGCGTCGTTCATATAATTCCAAAAGACAGTATTTTGCGTCAGATTTTACTCGTCAAATGAATACTTCATAGAATAAAATATACTCAATAATTGCTACAATTTGCCAATATAATAACAGACGTAGAAATAAAATTGTAGATACATTTTCATAAAGAGCTTTTTTGTACTCACGTGTTTCCACGCGCATAAAAAAGTCCTAATTTACGAATTTTTGTATCATATATAAATAACTATTCCATCTTCTTTATATGAGTTTTCTGTGCATATTGGTCATGAAGTCATAAAGTTTAATTTTTGATAAGGATATCCACTTATAGTGGTTATTTCGAACGATCGACGATCGAACGATCGAGACTTCAAATTCAGTCGCAGATAATGCCATTATCTCTGTACCTAATTTCGAAAGAAAACCCTCATTAGGTTTTACAACTTTGACTTTATGGTAAATAAATAAACTTGAAAAAAAATATCTTAGAGAAAAGCTTCTATTTAAATGTACTAAAAAGAAGAAAATAAATTTAAAAGTGAATAAACCCATCATTTTGTTACATTATGAAATTCTAAATGATATAAAAGCTTGTCGCGAGAGGTATATATGTAATTCTTATAGTGAATTAAATTTAAAATTACCTCAAGATTTATTCTCACGACAAGCTTTTATTTCATTTAAAATTTTATAATGTAACAAAATTATGCGTTTATCGCTTTAGTGCATTTAAATAAAAGCTTTTATCTGAAAAGGTTTTTTAAGTTTGTTTATTTATTTCTTTTTTCGTTTTTTGTGAATATGTTTCTTAGTCTGTTCATTTCAATCAATGCGCCATTGTTGCACGGTCGCTTGCCTGTTAATTTACTGTTGGAAATTTTTCCAAATTTCTACGTGTACTCTTAATAGCTTTAGAGGGGGGGCAGAGGGGTAATTTTTTTTTATCCGTTTTATTCAATGGCCAGATAATTTTCACTATTTTTACGGATTTTTTTGATTTCTATTCCGCGAGTTTTCCTATTTTTTTGTGACAGGAAAGGAGGGCGAGCTCCCAGATCTATTTTTGTTCTCATCATTATTTTCTATGTCCGAAACTGTTGAAACATTTTCCGAATTCCTTTGCGTTCTCTATCTAGCTTTTGAGGGGGTAAAGGAGGGGCAAAATTTTTTAAACCATAATTTCCGACGGTCAGATATTTTTACAGATTTTTCCGATTATAATTTCGCGTGTTTTCCAGTTTTTTCGAGAATAGAGGGAGGCGAGTACCCCTACTTTATTTTTTCTTGCTGTTATTTTTGACGTCCAAATCCGTCAAGAAAATGACCGAAAACCTTCGCGTTCTCTATCTAGCTTTCGGAGGATGGAGGGGGGGGACAATTCCTCTTTATAAACCATAACATTCGACTGTCAGATATTTTTCACGATTTTTAAAGGTTTTTCCGATTTTAATTTCACGAGTTAGTTTTCCAACTTTTCGAGAGAAGGGGGGGCAGCCCCCCTCTACTTATTTTTTTTTTCGCTGTTAATTCTGACGTCCAAATCTGTCAATAAACCTTCCGAAACCCTACGCATTCTCTATCTAACTTTCAGGGGGCATGGGGGACAATTTCTTCGACATTAATGTTTTGTCACCGGAACTGAACCAACACGAAAAATTTCTATTCTATAAAATAAGAGGAAGTGATTCTATATCAGTTTGCAAGATTTGTACCCATCTAACACACACAGAGCAAGTTAAATAAAAGCTTTCAATAAAAACAGAAAATAATATGGTAACTGTCGGAAATGGCATTATCACCTTCATAACTTGAAACCAATCATCGGTTGTCATCATGAACGTTGGACATCCTCCCCTAAACATTAGTTAAGAGAAATCACCCTGAAAATATCTATGTGAATTCGAAAACTGACTGTGAGACCTAACAAGACAAAAACAATGAAATGCCAAACACCACGAAAGTTCGCTACTTTGCTCTCTCGTTTACATGCAAATTGCAAATGGTAGGTGCAACGGACACTAAGCCAATCAAAAGCACGAAATAATGTCCATTCATTATTCACTTTACGCGATTACTACGACACTTTCCATCTCATTCGTTTGTCTCCTTTTTGGGAATCGTGCTGGCGCCATCTACTAATAAATCCCATCGTCATCCAATAATAATCCCATAAGGTTGACTGACTATACTTCTTTAGACAATGACAGTATTATGTCACCGCGACTGGTTCGTAGATGGTGATATCCACCACTCGCGCTACCGCTATTCTTCCCTAGGTGGCGCCAGCCGTTATTCGAATAATTTGATCTGAATTACGTGACAATTAGTTTTCAAAAACACAAATTTTCAAACCTTTGATCCAACAGTTGGATTGTTGAAGTTAAATCTCTAGGTTTGATAATCGGTAATAATTTGGGACTCAACAGCATACGGGGGCTTGTGGAAAGTTTCTGCCAAGTTTTATTATAAGCTATGTAAAACCTCCAAAGATGGGAATATATCTAGATGTATTGCTAGTGAAGACACGCACAGAAATGAAGAAAATTATGAAATTGAATAAAAAAAAATTATAAAATTCAAACGGATATACAAAAAAGAGTTGAGGAGTTTGCATTTTTGATTTGTCCCTACTTTCAGACATACACTAATACCAAAATTCCATCATATGTTGCATTATGAAAAAGAGTTTAGAATTCATTGTATGCACTTCGAAGCCAAACACCAAAATCTGAAGAAAACAGCTAACATCTGCTGTTCAAGAAAAAATGTACCTCACACTCTATCTTTGAAACTTCAAATTAAGCTCGACTGCAGATTTTCAACTGAACAAAAATTTTAAAATAATTTTGAATATGGTAATGTATATTTCAATTTGGATCTTTAACATCTGAATATTTCTCGAAGTCAGTCGAAGAATCATTCTTTGTTTCTTGGATAGAATTCAAGGGTCATTTTTAATAGACCGATTCTGTACTAACGTACGACTATGATGTCGATGAACCAAAACTGTTTGGTGAAGAGAATACTCAGCACACAATGAACTGCCAGGAAGTCAACGGTTCAATGGTTGCAATGCTGCGGAATCGACTGCGTCGGCAAAAACGTTGTTGGCCTTTTACAAGTTTGCCGTCACTTTGCCGGAACAGTAAAAATAATCTTGGGCTTATATGAAAGTGACCCGCAAGGGAATTATGTGATGGGCCAACGCTGAGCATGCATATCAAAAATTAGTTCTGCACGCTTCCTTCACCACCATTACTTAAAAAAAAAGAGACTAATTCCCTGAAAAATACTGTTTGGAATGAGTTTATGCAGCCCAAATATTTCAATCACACATAGTTCCTTTCAAACGATGAAGCGTGCTACGGTTAGGTCTGTATCTTTTCTATTTGTCTAATTTCATTTGTTGGACTTTTCAACTAACTATAGGACGACAAAATTGCGCCCATACTGTTGTGTTGTGGTTCTGATGACATGCATGACACGCATTTTGAGTTCTTTGTTCTGTGTTCTGTTCTGTCAAATTATCAATTGATATTTCAATTTTGTATTGATGTGATGATTGTGAATGGGACGGGAATTGGGGATGTTGATTATACAGGGTGGGGCACTGGAAACGAAACAGATCGAATATCTTCGAAACGCATGTGTTGTGAAAAAATGCAAAAACACGTCAATATTTAATTCAAGGGGGCATCTATTACTATCATAACCTCAACTGCTATACCTCTTTCCCCAACCCTTGGTCACTATCACCCAAACAATTTGAATAGGGAAAGTAGTAAGTATGATACATCATCAAAAAGGTAATTTCATGTGGAATTCATCCATGTCAATTTTTGCTACCTATCTTTTCATTTTAGCGCCTTCTTGCGGGAAAAACAACTGTTCCGTATTCCAAATTATGATACTGATAGAATTTTTTTTAAAGGAACAATCGAAATGGCGGCTCCAAAATGGCTGACAAAATTTGCAATTATGGTCCGATTCGATTCAAAATTGATATGTGGTGGTTTTCCGGGTCAGAATTTATGATTTGTTTGTCAATGCAAAAAAAAAACATGGTGGCTTCAAGATGACGGAAGAAATTTGTAATTATGGTCCGATTCGAATCAAAATAAGTATGTGGGGATTTTCAGGGTCGAAAATTATGATATTTTTGTCAATGCAGAAACCGAGATGGTGGACGAAATTTGTATATGTCGTTCGATTCAATATTGTCATATTGGTGTTTTACAAGTTTTCAGTATGACTAAAATGAATTAATCAAATTGCTTTTATGCAAATGCGCTAAAAAGGAGATAATTGTTTTTGGATGATGTGTGATGTAGGTTATTCTGTGCGTAACAGATTCAAAATTTTACCGCGCAAAAATACTTATTTTGTACTCGTCGCAAGCTTTTTGAATCTTTTACGCACAGAATAACATACGTCCCACATCAAATTTTTTTTTTCCTTTCCATAGCATTTGTATAAAATCTTTATTATCGATTTCATTTAATTATATTTATCATGCTGAAAATCTGAACCTAAAACCCCCACAATCCAATTTTGAATCGAATCGGATCATAATTACAAATCTCATCAGCCATCCTGGGGCTGCCATCTTGTTGTTTTTTTCTTCAATAAAAGTTCCATGATGCATTGTCATTGAAATTATGAACACCTACCAGAGTTCAAGTTGATAGGATAACTAGAAAAGTGGGTCAAAAGTCAGCTGCAAGACTTGTCCCACACATACATATATACTAACTAACAGGGTGACTTGGATAAAACTTGATATCGCATAAACTTAAAAATTGGAGAACCTTGCATAAATTCAAATCCAATCATTCCAAACTATGTTATCACAGTAGATGCTCAAAGTATTCTCCATGAACTGCCACACATGTATATAAGTTAGTCTCAAAACGCTGACGTTTTTGAGCAATTTATGCAAAATTTTCCAATTTGTAAGTTCATACATTGTTAATTTTTTCAATTTTCATTATGCTTTTGTGCATTTTCCACATTAGTTTTCAAGTCAAATATCAAAAGTTGGAATACGAAACATTTGTTTTTCCTGCAAGAGGGAACCAAAATGAAAAGTTAGATAGACCTTTCTCGTGTTTTTTGATGATTGATTTAAATGAAATTCGATTTGAAATGATATTTTATTTATGATAAACGTGGACTGTTAACTTTAACAAATTGATTGCTCTCTCTCTCTCTCTTTTGACATTAGAGACAACTTGTCAACATTTTTAAAATTATTATGGCAACGTACATACTATGTGATACAATTTTGGCAATTAGTGCATACTGGAGTTGATATAAAACAAAACCTTAAAATAACAGCATGGGCGTATTTTATTTAATAAAGTTCCGAACATACCGCCCACCTTGTAAGCTCCAGCTTTCAAATGTTAGTAAAATATGATAATCTGATGATAAGAACAGAAAATGCAAAAATATTCAAAAAGTACTAGTTATTTGGTAAGTTCAAGTTTCTATGGGAAGTGGGCACAACCCAAGCACAGAACATTTCACTGTTTCTGGAATTTTTCACATTGACAATACGAACAATGTTATCTTTTTCTGGAAAAAGTTCAACAATTCTGCAAAGCTGCCACTTCAACCAAGGATTACCATCGTCGCGAAGAAGAACAAGATCGTCTTTTCTATGAGCTTGGAACTATTGGATTTCCATTTTGTTCATTGCTGGAGATTTGCTAAATATTCCGTGGACCATCACGTCCAGAAATGTTGTATGACTTGGGTGAGTAACTGGTATCGACTCAGTCGATTGTAATTTTCTGGCAACGACGCTAATGAGTCACCAATAAGAAAATAGCCAGGGGTTAGGGCACAAAGGTCATTGGGATTATCAGACAAAGGACAAAGTGGACGGGAATTTAAGCAACATTCAACTTGTGTAATAATAGTTTCTGATTTTTCGTAGGTCAATATTCTATTTCCAATGAAACGTTTGATATGAAATTTTGCTGATTTAACGGCTGATTCCCACAAACATCCAAAATGTGGGGTTCTCGAATGCCAATTTATGGATTCTTGGGAAAAGTATTTTGATAAAACGTCATTAGTTTTATTTAAAAAGTCGGTAAATTACTCCCGTTATCACTGTAAATGTCCATACATCTACCACGTCTTGCAATGAATCGTTTGAAACAGTTTAAAAATGAGTCAGTACTCATATCGGATACTACTTCTGAGTGTACAGCTCGCGTGACAAAACAAATGAAAACACACAAATAAGCTTTCACAATTTCAGCATTTCGAAGTTCACTTGTTTTTATTTGAAATGGTCCGGCAAAATCCGTACCACACGTGTTAAATACTCGAGTAGGGGTAACACGTGCGCTAGCCCAATGGGCACAGTGACGTGGTGGAATAAACGTCATGCTTTGAAACTGAATGTTGTATAAAGGTTATTTCACAACCGTTGATTCAACGAAAAAATATCGCGTGGAAAAGCGTATTTTTAAACGAATTATACACGAGGAATAAACATAATTCAAAACCGTTTTGTTAAACCAAATACTTACCAAGAATAAAACGTAGTATTAGAACGATTTATTATTGTTTCTGCTAACCATCATTAAATGTCATAAACTCACCATTTGAACACGTTCATAACACCTTTTCTCCAAACGTTGATTCGCCAAAAACAAAGTATGGCGGAAAAACGGTTTTTTAACGGGTTATCTACTAAAAATAAACATAACCCTCAAACTTTTTTTTATCTAAGATATCTACGAGAAATAATCGTAGTATTACAACGATTCATTATTGTTTTTGGTAACCATTATTGAATGTCAAATACTCACCATTTGAACACGTTAAAAAGACGTTATTAATTAACATTGAGAAATGTTATAAATAAAGGTATTTTAAAACGTTTAGTTGAACGTATTATTTCAATTATATCTTCAATGTTGAATCAACATTGTCCATTAACGTCTTTTTCAAATAATAGGATAACCACTAAACCACGTTAAAAACCACACATTTCAAACGTATTTTTCGCCGTCATTTCAAAACAGGTAAGTAGTTTACCCTCTTGGTATTCCGGATGAACCTCCTTGAAACTTCTTCGTTATTTTGATCAGATATTTCAAATGTGGTTCATAGATTTGGCATAACGAATGCACAATTTAGATATCAAACCGAATATAAACTGAACCAAACATTTTAGTATCAAAATAAAAGAAGAAAAATTTAAATTATAAATATTGTACTTTTCGAATGTTCAATTGGAGAAACTTTTTCTTTATAAACTTCCTATTTCATTAAGATTTTTATAAAATTCGAACATTTTCACTTCCTCAATTCCGGAAACAGCATGTACCTTACCATAAAACAATATAAGTTCTAGTGACAATTGAACTCATTTAAAAATGTAAATATGTTACTTTTTTGTGTCGGTTAGAAACTCCAAACCACTTTTGAACAAAAAGTAGGTAATTACTTATTTCAATTTCCTGTAATTTTTTCTGTGTGAACCAACTTCCTGCAATAAAAATATCCCTGAAAACCAAGAGGTGCTACTGGAACTAAAATGAGTTCTTAACGTTATGGATATTTTGATATTGGAGTTTTGAAAATCAACATACATTTCCAAATCAAAAATAGTATCCATATAACAGGAGACTCGGTAGTGTTTTAAAATATGAAATAAAATGAAAATTATTACTTCTGGCATTAATAAATACATACTGGGTGAGAAAAGAGTGTCATCCCAAAAAACTTTAAATTACAAAATAATGTTTGTGAAAGCTCCCTGTGTCATATATCCCTCATATCATAATATAGTTTATAAGACGTTCATACTTTTTTCCCAAAGACATTCCTATTTTGCATATTTTAGCCAATCCTGTATTGGCAATTTTCAACTCGCTGATATCTTTGGCATCATAGTTTATTTTAGCAGCAGCTGAAAATAAAAACAAATTCAGAATGGGTATCTTTTTAATGGTGAGAGATACGAGGTCGGTTAAATGACACCAAATGTGGAGTTTATCAAGGCCAACTATAATGTGAAAAAATATTGTAATGAAATCTTTTCGTTTTTGTTTTATGCGCAAAAAACAGATTTTGGTCATTTTCATGTCTCCTCCGTACTTCTTTATTTATGAAAATATTCGAATAGGAATTTCACATTCTCATGGCAGTTTTTTCAATGAGATTTCGAAAAAAAATATGTTATTTATACCAACTCTTCTAGAATTTGAGATATCAGCACCAACTTTTATTTTTCAAATGTAGGTCATAGCTCACTATGACTAAGTTATGAATAACTTTTTTTTCTCTCACAGATGATATGTCACAATAATAGTTTTTTGTTGATAACAAAGGAGTTATCGTCATTTATACAAAAACAAAAACTATTTTGAAGTCGCCATCTTGAATTTATAAATTTTAACAAAAAAATCATGATCTCTGGCCTCTTAGACCACCAATTTTGAAAGGAATCGGACCATAATCACAAATCTCGTCCGCCATATTGGAGCCGCCATTTTTTATTTCAACAAAAATTCCATAATTCGTTGTCACCGGAATTATGAATATCTGCCTAATTTCAAGTTGGGTACCAGGACGGCCAGAAGTGAGTCAAAATTCACTTGCAAAATTTTATTACAGACAGACAGACACCGGGAAAAGTGAAACTAAATAAATGCTGTAATAAGAATTATTCAAAAAGTTCAAAAAATATAGCAATACATACTCCCTTTATTCTGATACTAGAAACAATAAAAAATCTATAAAAAGTACTCAAAAACTCCACCTTCACATTCTACGCATTTGATACATCTTCGTACACTTGCTCTTAGAACGTTTCTTAAAGTATTATGGTCAATTGCTCTAAACGTGTGAAAAACAGCCTCTTTTAATTCCTCAAAAATCCATGGGTGGGAGATCAGGGGATCTGGCAGGCCATAAACAATGACCTCTATTAGCAATCCATCGTCCCGGAAACCTCTCTCAGATAATTTGGGTTCTGTGTGTAATCAAATCTTGCAAGTGAATTTTGACCCACTTCTGGCCGTCCTAATACCTAACTTGAAATTAGGCAGATGTTTATAATTCCGGTGACAATGTATTATGGAATTTTTGTTGAAATAAAAAATGACGGCTCCAATATGGCGGACGAGATTTGTGATTATGGTCCGATTCCATTTAAAATTGGTATGTGGGGGTTTTTGAGGTCGGAGATCATGGTTTTTTTGTTAAAATTTATAAATTCAAGATGGCGACTCTAAAGCAGTTTTTGTTTTTGTATAAATGACGATAACTCCGTTGTTATCAACAAAAAACTATTGCCGTGACATATCCTCAGCATGAGAAAAAAAAGTTATTCATAACTGAGTCATAGTTAGCTATGACCTACATTAGAAAAATGAAAGTTGGTGCAAATATCTCAAATTCTAGAAGAGTTGATATAACTTTCATATTTTCTTCGAAATCTCATTGAAAACCTGCCATGAGAATGTGAAATTCCTATTCGAATATTTTCATAAATAAAAAAGTTAGGGAGGAGACATGAAAATGATCAAAATCTGTTTTTTGCGTATAAAACAAAAACGAATAGATTTTATCAGAATATTCTTTTACATTATAGTTGACCTTGTTAAACTCCACATTTGGTGTCATTTAACCGACCTCGTATATCTCACCATTAAAAAGATACCCATGGTGAGCATGGTAAGTGGGACAAACTGTATAGTGTGTCCTAGTGTGAGCAGCACCACCTTCGCTTTCAAATTTGGTTGGCAGAATCTGATTGGTTACGTGTGTACTTACGTTATAAACTATTTTAATTTCTATAATTTCTGAAAAATTTCTTAAGTAAAACTCGAAGTCGTCTCCACAATATATATTTCACCTCAAAGGTAAGGGCAAACGCAGCTTTGGCAAGCAACTTGTCAAAGTGTCTGCGTTACAAGAAAGTCAAAAACATGTTTTCGAGCATAGTAATGCTCATCTTCATCTTGAAAGCAGACACTTTGACAAGTTGCTTGCCAAAGCTGCGTTCCTCATATCCCTTGGGGTGAAATATATATTGTGGAGACGACTTAGAGGTTTTACTTAACTTTATTACATTGCAACTCCACTTTGAGTATGGATTAGTTCCTTCATATAAATATGAATGAGTTTCTGAAAAACTTCACGAGATATAAATAATAATAATAATATTCCTTTGAGAGGATTCACAAAGGCACTGACAAAAATACAATTATTTACACGTGAATGTTTTGCGAATCTTCAAGTTCCTATTCAAATTGAGGGTCTCTCACAGAATTGAAAAAAAAATCGTTTTTTCGATATATTCGAAAAATATTTCATGTCTATTCCAATTTTTACATCATTTTAATATTTTTTTCAAACATAGCTACATGCAAATTTACTGAAAATAAGACACTGAATTTAAATTTTGGTTAGGAAAATCACCAACATGTTTTGTTTAAAAAAACGAATCTATATTTTCAGGCACAACAATGCATGCGATAATAAAATACAAATCTAGACACCACTTTATGCCATAAAAATTAAAATTATTCGCGATTTGAAATAAGTGATAAACGAGGGTGGTACTGCTTGAACTGGGATACAGTGTATTTGAATTGCACTCTCAACTTTTTCGGTTTTAGATTTTTCGTCATTTTTCTTTGAATTTCAAATATGAAATAAATAAATTAGCAACTGAAATACTTATCTCAGACAAAAAATTAAGGAATCTTTTTTTAGTATTTCATAATCAGATGTGCCAAAGGCAAAGGCACTAATCCGTTTGATATTTTGAAATAAGGCTGAAAGTTTGCTTTACTTTTTATATTCTATACAGGGTATATAGCACTATGTCCTATTCCAACAATTAAGAGAAACTGGTAATAATAATAATTGAAATATAATATATTGCTCTGCTGCTGGGTTGCATATCAAAAGCACATTTCCAGCCTCATTTCATCATTGAAAAAAAAAATGACATACTAAGTAATAAGTTTCATGGCGGTCTGTACAATGAGTAAATGAATATATTTTGACAAAATGGGCAGAGCTGACCAGTGCTTCTACCCTCTAGCTTCGAGGTCATTTGAAATACCCCCACAAACCTCATAAGGCGGATTTACCGGATTCATAATGCATAATTTATTGCATTTGCCTAATTTTAAGGCGGATTTACCGGATTCAAAATGCTTAATTTTATTGCATAATCCATAAAAGTTCAACACAGGGATTTCTTTATAAATTGTGATACGGGTAAATCATTTCAATCGAGTCCCTATATTGAGCTCTTATGGATTAGGTGTGCATTAAAATTACGCATATGCAATAAATTATGCCTTATGAATCCGGTAAATCCGCCTTTAATCTTGAATTTATAATGAAAATTCCTCACCAGATATGAAATTGGGTGTTCCAGAACAAAAAAACGTGAAAAATGCCCATAATTAAATGAAACAGTCAAAATATATGTGCTCTCACTTCATGCGTCAGATGAACAGATTTTCAACAGTGATTTCTATAGGCATAAATGAGATAAAACAACTGACCAACATACATAATAAAATGACCAAAGTTAGAAGGCTATTCTTACCTGAAATCATTTCCATTGTTTTTCATTTTTCGAATGACAACTTATCTCTGTCTTTCCAATTATATAGGATAGCTACTCCATTTGTTATGAGGTACTTTAATGTTCTTCTTGTGAGGTTTTCCACTACCACACCGCCAAGAGCACCTGAAAAAAATGTTTGAAATATTTTTTACAGTACAAATTACATTATAAATTCAGACAATTTATGAATTCTAAGTAGATCACCAACCTGCATACTATGTCGGAAGTGGTCAAGGCCACCGATCCGCCGAGTCGAGCGATGTAATCTTGCCGCAAGCCGGGTGTTATCAAACCGCAAGCCGAAAGTTGGAATAAAAACAATAGTAATTGTGAATGAATTAATTCGAATTGTTAAAGTGGTATAATAATAATGATGTTTGGAAAAATAGGAAAAATGGCGGGTAACGGGAGTGTAACGTTTCAACGTGCGATTCCAATGAGGAACGTATACAAGGTGTTTGAAAATATATGATTTAAGAAAAAAAACAACAGGGTGTCTCAAAACAGTCATCAATTGAGAGAAAAAACAACAGAGTGTTTCAAAATACATCATTTAAGAGGAAAAATATGGAATGTTGGGTGGAAGACATGAATCATCGCATCATTGCGGCATCGCATCATTGGGGCATGCAGGGATTCAGAAGTTTTCATTTTACGTATACAGGGTATGTCAAAATACATCATTTAAGAAAAATAAATAAATACAGGGTGCCTCATAAACGTGCATCGTGATGGGGTTTGCCATTTAAGAAAAAAATATATACCAGGTGTACCAACGTGCCAGTTGAGACAAAAAATATATACAGGGTGTCTCATAAACGTGCATCGTGACGTGGTCCGTCATTTTTAAAGTGCGATTTGGAGTGAAGTTAGTTATATAATTTTACATTTAAAAAAAAAGGTTGTTAGGCCGATGGATTGAAGTGAGCTTGCCGGCCATCTTTGGATTACGGAGCAACACCTTTTACACCGGACTATGAGACCTTTTAGTAGTAGTTGTTTAAAATATTTAGTATAATGGGTGTACTAACTTGGCATTTTAGAGAAAAAAATATGGCTGCTGTCATACAGGGTGTACCAACATATCATTTAAGAAAAAACATGGATGCATATGTTGGAAGGGCATCTCAAAATACATCATTTGGCAGAGAATAAATCAACAGGGTGTCTCAAAACACATCCTGAATAGAAAAGGGGTGACTGTTTGTTGAAGAAAAAAATGGCGGCGGAAAAAAAACATGGCGACGCACCATACAGGGTTCCCCCTAAAATCAGGAAAATATTTACAGAGCGTTTCAAGTGTAATTATCAAAGAAAAACATATACCGAGTGTTTCGAAAAAATATCACTGGAAATAGAAAAAGATGGGTAGTCGTTTAGAGTGAAAAAAACATGGCCGCAATTTGACATCACCATAAAGGCATTATTTTCGGAAAGTATGTTAGTGCCATTGGGTAGTTGAAGTACAGACAGGAGGTTGAGGCTTCTTTCGTTCCAAAAAACAACTAAAATAACAAACGCTAAAATGTGTAAAAAATTTGACGAATACAGCGGTTTTCACATGGGGGCCCCGCCATTTTAACGTTATTGTGGTTACATTTTTCGCATGTTTCAACGCTTCTAATTTCAATAATTTTTTTTGGACGCGAAAACATCTATTTTCGTTGCATTTTTTACGTGTTTCAGCGATTCAAATTTTAGTTGTTTTTTTGGACGCGAAAACGATCATTTTGAGCAATTTTGAAATGCCTATCGTCCATAATAATTACATGTAAAAGTGTATTTTTGGCGTTCGTAATTTTAGTTGGTTTTTGGAACACGAAAACACCTTAAATAAAGAAACATTTGAACAAAAATCATTTATTTTTCATTACAATAATAACATTCGATGTAGCGGCGCTGATGCAAAATGCATCATTTGGCAGAGAATAAATCAACAGGGTGAATAGAAAAGAGGTGACTGTTTGTTGAAGAAAAAAATGGCGGCGAGAAAAAAAACATGGCGACGCACCATACAGGGTTCTCCCTAAAATCAGGAAAATATTTACAGAGCGTTTCAAGTGTAATTATCAAAGAAAAACATATACCGAGTGTTTCGAAAAAATATCACTGGAAATAGAAAAAGGTGGGTAGTCGTTTAGAGTAAAAAAAACATGGCCGCAATTTGACATCATCATAAAGGCATTATTTTCGGAAAGTTTGTTAGTGCCATTGGGTAGTTGAAGTACAGACAGGAGGTTGAGGCTTCTTTCGTTCCAAAAAACAAAATTACAACGCCTTAGACCGCTCGGCCAACCTAACTTATACGTATACATAATAAAATGTTGGTATTGTAAGATAGGGTAAAAAGCGTTAATGAACACGTGTCATCGCTTCGAAAAAATCGGACGGTGGCCACTGTACAGATTAACGAAAACGATAACGAAAAAACGTTAATGAACACGTGTCATCGCTTCGAAAAAATTGAACGGTGACACCACAGCACCCAGCCCCAGACACCTAGACAGGGGGCTATCGAGTCTGGTGTAGCTACCTTCACGTCAACCACCAAGTATGAAATCTGTATTACCGACCATAGCCAAGTTGCAAAACTTTTGACATGTGTACACGAATCAGAGTACACTTTCAGACACCCAGGTATCAATCCAAAGATGACAGACATCAGCTTCGTCCCCAAAGGGCCTTATGAGTCGAAGGCTACTGTGGGGTTTTTGGGTGTGTTGTCGTTTCAATTTTTGGCAGCGTAACGTTGAACAAGTCCCTTACTAGAAAGTAAAATTAGAAGCGTTGAAACAAGTAAAAAATGCAACGAAAATAGACATTTTCGCGTACCAAAAAACGAGTAAAATTAGAAGCGTTAAGCACGTAAAAAATTCAGAAGAAAATATTTGATGACACTACTTGACAGAAGCCCATTAAATTAATAATAAAATGGATTAAGCAATCCAGACTTCTGCATTTAACCTATACAATGGATATAATCATCGGCAAGTCTCCAACAGAAAACAACTACTGCCCCCTACGACCATTGAATTATATCTGTTAGATTCTTGGCAAAGTATTCTACTAGAACTACTTTGCAATGTTCTCCCAATCTCAACGCCAAAACATGTCTCAACCCACACGAGGGAACACCTACGGACCGGTCTCATGGTTCCTTGCCAATCATCAGCGCAGGGTAGCTCACCCAACGCAATCGAAAAATATCTTGACCCCAAGATTCGAAGAGCACTCCGACTATGGTGTCGACTTCGTCTGAAGCCAAATAAATTCAGAAGAAAATATTTGATGACACTACTTGGCAGAAGCCCATTAAAATAATAATAAATTGGATTAAGCAATCCAGACTTCTGCATTTAACCTATGCAATAGGTATAATCGTTGGCAAGTCCCCAACAGAAAACAACTACTGCCCCCTACGACCATTGAATTATATCTGTTAGATTCTTGGCAAAGTATTCTACAAGAACCACTTTGCAATGTTCTCCCAATCTCAACGCCAAAACATGTCTCAACCCACACGAGGGAACACCTACGGACCGGTTTCATGGTTCCTTGCCAATCATCAGCGCAGAGTAGCTTACCCAACGCAATCGAAAGATATCTTGACCCCAAGATTCGAAGAGCACTCCGACTATGGTGTCGACTTCGTCTGAAGCCAAATAAATTCAGAAGAAAATATTTGATGACACTACTTGGCAGAAGCCCATTAAATTAATGATAAAATGGATTAAGCAATCCAGACTTCTGCATTTAACCTATACAATAGGTATAATCGTCGGCAAGTCTCCAACAGAAAACAACTACTGCCCCCTACGACCATTGAATTATATCTGTTAGATTCTTGGCAAAGTATTCTACAAGAACTACTTTGCAATGTTCTCCCAATCTCAATGCCAAAACATGTCTCAACCCACACGAGGGAACACCTACGTACCGGTTTCATGGTTCCTTGCCAATCATCAGCGCATCAATTCACGTAAAAAATGCAACGAAAATAGACGTTTTCGCGTCCCAAAAAATGATTAAAATTACAAGCGTTAAAAATTTACTTTTACATGTATTTCTTATGGAGATTTGACATTCCAAAATCGTTCAAAAATATCGTTTTCGCGTCCCAAAAAACAAGTAAGATTAAAAGCGTCAAAACACCTAAAAAATGCAACGAAAATAGACGTTTTTGCGTCCCAAAAAACGAGTAAAATTAAAATCGTTAAAACACGCAAAAAATCCTATCAAAAAGTACCAGTTATCAGACTTATATAGTAAATTTCACTCAATTGCACTTAGCTTTAAGTATTTTGGTGGTTATGAGGCTTCAACTACTTGCACTCAGTTCTGGACGTTTTGTAGTTATTATTAAAAATGACTATTTAGTTATCAGTATGTATAGTGAATTTTCATAAAGTGAGGTTAGATAGATAAATCGAAAAAAAGGATGTAGGTGTGGGATTCGAACCCACGCTCCCTTTCGGGAATCGCAACTCAAAGACAACGCCACAACGCCTTAGACCGCTCGGCCAACCTAACTTATAAGTATACATAATGAAATTTTGGTATTGTAGGATAGGGTAAAAAATTCAAACATCGTGAATACAAAATTTATTGAGTATTTTTATTTCGGTAATATATCACATAGCCATTTGTAAAGAATATCTACGTTTCGGAGGCTGCAATTGTAGTTGGTGCGGCGATTGCGACGAATGCATGCATACAAGGTGAGATGCCATCATTGTTGCTGAATGTGGGAACCATCCAAAACGTATTATCATAATCCTCCAAGTTCACAACTCGTGTAAGTAGGCCCAACTGGTGAAATTTGGCAGTAAGATGTCACGTTTTTGAACTGGGAAAAATCGATCATTTTTCTTCAATGGTTGATGTGTTGAGTGATCTTTGTATCAAGGTTTTTTGTATACAAATTGATGAGAACGTCAATACACACAAAAAAATGCGACCAAAATAGACGTTACTCACGCTCAAAAAAAAAGAAAATTTAAAAAGCGTTTGAACTCGCAAAAATGTGAACAGAACATACGTTTTACGCGTTTCAAAAAAGATTAAAAAAACGAACGTCAATTCACGCAAAAATACGTACAAAAATAGCCGTTTTTGCATTAATTATTATGACAAAAATTAAGGCATACAAAATACACGTTAACATGTATTTCTTATGTAGATTTGACATTTTTGAATTGTTTAAAATGGACGTTTTTACACGCTACAAATAAGATAAACGTAAATTCACTCAAATAATATGACCAAAATATACGTTTATTACGTTCAAAATTGAAATTTTAAAAGCGCAATTCACGCAAAAATGAGTATCACTACATGTTGAGCTTACGTCGTGGACGTAAAAAAGGTAAGACCTTCGGTCGGTAGAGATTATTTCTATTGAACAATCCATAAAAAAGCATGAGTTTTCGTGATTTCGTGTATGGTGATAGTGGCCACAGAACGGATCTTAGAGGCACAAAACAAAACTCGATTATTACAACCGACGTACTTCCCGTTGAGTTATTATCGCATTTCCTGTGAGCGAAAACCCAGAAATGAAAATGTTATTCATAGTTAATTTGTGACCAGTACCGGCATCATTTTAAGTATGTGTAGTTTGTAATTCAAGATAATATGGATTATGTTGAAAGTACAGAGGTTTTTGAGGTAAGTGGGTTTCAGTTATTCATGTAGCAACGTAGTCTAAAGATGACAATAATTGATCATTCAGTCGGGAAAACATAATTTCAGCAAATATCGTGTTTTATTATTGGAGTTATCACCATTGTGTGGTTTAGGGCGATAGGCGTTTATAATTCATATCTTGAATTTATCCAGGAAATTATGAGTATTATTATTCATTTTACTTCAGTTAGCATCTACAAAAATTTATTTCGTGTTGTCGATTTTCACAAAGTTCATTTTGAATAAAGTCCGTTTTGGATACATAAGTCCTTTATGATTTTTTTTGAGATAGTCAGTTTTATTAAATATAGGGGTTTTCACAAATTATTAGAGTCTAATTTCAAAATAAGATAACATTTTCGTCATATGTGTTTAATTATCTGAAATGTGATTGAGTGAAATTTTCATAAAAGTTTTAGCTGTGAGGCATGGTGACGTCATTATTGAATAATTGATTATTTTATCTACAATAATTTTTTATATAAACATATATTCATAAATGGGAATCACTCTCAAAAGTACAGCTTTCAAATCAGATAATAAATCTTTATCGGAACATGATACAATATTCGTATAAAAAAAATCAAATTCGATGATTTGGATCAAACGAAAACGACACAAAATATCATGAAAATAGTGGTAATAATATAAAAGAAATTAGATGACGTCATATACAGTATGGACCACTGTACATAAATTATGTTTGCGGCAGATTTCAAGCTTGACGCGTCAGAAGAAATGAAATGAAACGGGATGAATCAACGAAATTATGAAAATAATAATAGTAATAAATATAGAGGTCAGTGCATTGAAATATATGTATGGAAGAAATCAAATTCAACGATTTGGATGAAACGATGAAACGACACAAAAAATCAAGAAAATAATGATGATAATAATAAAAAATGTAGAAGACATCATATTAAACAGTATAGAAGGCTGTTAATAAATTATGCTTGAGGCAGATTTCAAGCTCAACGAGTCAGAAGTAACGAAATGAAACGGGATGAATCGACGAAATTATAAAAATAATTATAATAATAGTAATAAATGTAGAGGTTGAAATAAATATGGAAGGTATCAAATTCGATGATTTGAATGAAACGAAACGACACAAAAAGTTATGAAAATAATGACAATGATAATAAAAATGCGGTGGACGTCATATACCGTAGGCGTTCGACAGGTATCAAGCTTGACGCGTTGGAAGACGATATGAAATGAAAGGAAGCGAAAATAAATTAATGAAATCATAAAAATAATTGTGATGATGAGAAATAGAGACAGCGCATAAATTACGCGTTCGAACAGGTTTAGAGATCAACGCATTGAACGAAACGTCGCGTCGTGAAAATAATAATAATACTACGAAATATAGAGAACGACAACTAATAACCTATGTGTCTGACTTGACGTGTTAAATAAAACGAATCGCAATGAAACGAAAAGGTTACGTGAAAAATAAAATGCGAACGAGATTCAAAATGAAAAATTGAGGTGAACAAAAAGGTATGGAACGATGGGAAAAGATGCATTCAAGGAACAGTTTCATGGACATTTTGTAATCACAGTATTTCTCGAGAGACAATAACATATAAAAAACAAATGAGACACCAAAGTTGATATTCATTAGATTTGGTTTCAATTAAATAAGTCTCATGCAGTGTGTTAGCAAGTGTTAGTGAGAAAGTGAGAAATAAATCATAGAGGAGAAAAATTTCAGTAAGCAAGTTTGTTAGAAAGACACCCATCAAAGTCGTTTAATATACACCAGTTTTTTTTTTTTTTGCAGTGACGGCAGATCTCGTTTATAACTCCACTTTGTAAATTCGATAGCTTCGGGTTTTTTTTTTAACGTGTTGCAAGAGTATATAATCCTCGTTCCTATATGAAAATGGTGTTTGGTTGCCTATGAGATGATATCTCTAGGGGGACCAAAAAAATCAACCCTCTATAAAATACATCAATTCCGTTGCCATCCTTCATTCACATTATTTCCAATGACATCTTGGGCATTTTTCTATAAATTCCATTTAAGTTCTTGTGGAATTCCTCTGAACGTTTTTGATCTGATTTGAGTATTCCTCAAGGAACCATTACATAATCAGACACCAAATTTAACGTGCGGGTGGAAAGATTCATCAGATTGGTTTCAATTCAACTCAATTCAATTCAGGTGTTGTGTTATGTTCCAATTAAGTAAGCTGGTTTGTGGGCGAGATTTCACTGACAAAGACATCAACTTTGACACAAGATTAGGAGATTCATCAGATTGGTTACCATCAAACAAAAGGCTCGTGCAGTTTGGTACTATAAAAGTATGTGAGAAATACTTCACCAACGAAAGGAATTACTTTAAATGTTAAATATTTTCAAGTGAATCGTATGTTATTACTTCCTAGTGGAAATGAGCCGAAATACTTGAGGTAATATCGAGAGGAATATTTTCGACTGAACTATGTATCGATTCAGATGTGAAGTTTCACCAAAATGAATAATATATTCAGATCATTTTTGTTGAAATTGCTTATAGCCAAAGCACCATTTACAAACTCACCAAACTCACTCAAATAAATAGTTCCAGATGATTTTTGATGACAAATATCTTGGCTGAAAACCATACTACGCATGCCCCGTGTGAATACATATTTTCCTTCGAATTAACAAAAAAATTAAACAATAGTGATCATCGAAGAAGGAGTTCAGAATTGGTTTTCTCTTCAAAATTATCTATTGCCAAAAAGTCCACTGCTTGAATAGCTGAAGAGGTAATTCCTTCTATCGAAAAAACGGAGTTATACAGCGAATTGGAGTTTTAATAATATTCCTCCAAAAACACTCGAAGACATAGCCTGTGCGGGTGGAAAATGGTTGTAATTATTATTATTTGCCAGGGCGCACCAAGTCGACTTATTCACTTTACAGCTGTATGAAAACTCGGATCTTATCCCACCACCATTACAAAAACGAACATGTGAATTACAATAACAAAATCAAAAATATCAAAATATCAATGAGGATTTGAGAATTCAAGCTAAAAGAACCATGTAACAATTTGTTATTTAAGGATTAGCACAACGAAATATCTAAGGAAATTAGATAGTTCAGAAGAAATATACATGAAGTTGATAGTAGAATAGTTCCAGAATCGTCAAATCAACCAAAAAAGACTTGTTATGAATATGTGCCAAACCGAAATAACTCTTTGAAGGAAATGCGGGATCACATCATACAACAATATCAAGAAATTCCTTGGGGGAAGAAAGGTGCATGACGAAACAATACGGATAGTTGAAATGTGCTAAAAAAATTTCTTTCAAATACACCACTCCGATAATGAGTCTTCGGAACAAAATTCATGAGTTGCATTATCACCGATGTTACGGCTTTAAGTTTGTCAACCGTACAAAGACAGAAATCGAATGTTTGAGTTAAGAAGACTAACGTAAAAAATATTGGAATAATTGTGAATATTTCTTTCAAGTGTCGAAATTTGAAAGTAATCTCGAGATGTCCCGGCTGGGAAGATTATTCTGTTTCAACTCAACAAGCATTGTGGTATATGTTTCAGTGGAGTAAGTTGGTGCATGAGCAAGATTTCATCGACGAAGGCACCAAATTTGATGTGTGTTAGTAGACAAATTTGTGAGAAATATATCACCGACGAGAGAATCTTCTTCAATAAGTATCAAGATGACTTGAAATATTTTCAAGTGAATTGTAAGAGTTGTCCGTAGCATAATTTATTAACAGCCTTCTATACTGTTTAATATGATGTCTTCTACATTTTTTATTATTATCATCATTATTTTCTTGATTTTTTGTGTCGTTTCATCGTTTCATCCAAATCGTTGAATTTGATCCCTTCCGTACGTATATTTCAATGCACTGACCTCTATATTTATTACTATTATTATTTTCATAATTTCGTTGATTCATCCCGTTTCATTTTATTTCTTCTGACGCGTCAAGCTTGAAATCTGCCGCAAACATAATTTATGTAAAAAATTTTGTAAAAATTTGTTTTTACGAAACTCCCAGGTTTTCGGAGAAAACCCCTCAAAAGCAGAGCTTGTGCGAGCAAGGGAGATCCGGGACCCACAGTTTGAATAAAAGTGGAATCCGAACCACTTCAGCTCAGTGATACACGACCGGGGATCGAACCCGGACCGTCTGGGTGGAAGTCAAACGCTTTAACACCTCGACCACTTCGCTGTACAGTCGTCCATACTGTATATGACGTCATCTAATTTCTTTTATAATTATTACCACTATTTTCATGATATTTTGTATCGTTTTCGTTCGATCCAAATCATCGAATTTGATTTTTTTATACGAATATTGTATCATGTCCCGATAAAGGTTTATTATCTGATTTGAAAGCTGTACTTTTGAGAGTGATTCCCATTTATGAATATATGTTTATATAAAAAATTATTGTAGATAAAATAATCAATTAACCAATAATGACGTCACCATGCCTCACAGCTAAAACTTTTATGAAAATTACACTCAATCAAATTTCAGATAATTAAACACATATGACGAAAATGTTATCTTATTTTGAAATTGGACTCTAATAATTTGTGAAAACCCCTGTATTTAATAAAACTGACTATCTCAAAAAAAATCATAATGGACTTATGTATCCAAAACGGACTTTATTCAAAATGAACATTGTGAAAATCGACAACACGAAATAAATTTTTGTAGATGCTAACTGAAGTAAAATGAATAATAATACTCATAATTTCGTGGATAAATTCAAGATATGAAATATAAACGCCTATCGCCCTAAACCACACAATGGTGATAACTCCAATAATAAAACACGATATTTGCTGAAATTATGTTTTCTCGACTGAATGATCAATTATTGTCATCTTTAGACTACGTTGCTACATGATTAACTGAAACCCACTTACCTCAAAATACTCTGTACTTTCAAACATAATCCATATTATATTGAATTACAAACTACACATACTTAAAATGATGCCGGTACTGGTCACAAAATAACTATGAATAACATTTTCATTTCTGGGTTTTCGCTCACAGGAAATGCGATAATAACTCAACGGGAAGTACGTCGGTTGTAATAATCGAGTTTTGTTTTGTGCCTCTAAGATTCGTTCTGTGGCCACTATCACCATACACGAAGTCACGAAAACTCATGCTTTTTTATGGATTGTTCAATAGAAATAATCTCTACCGACCGGAGGTCTTACCTTCTTTACGACCACGACGTAAGCTCAACATGTAGTGATACTCATTTTTGCTGAATTGCGCTTTTAAAATTTCAATTTTGAACGTAATAAACGTATTTTTTGGTCATATTATTTGAGTGAATTGAGGTTTATCTTATTTGTAGCGTGTAAAAACGTCCATTTTGAACAATTTAGAAATGTCAAATCTACATAAGAAATACATGTAAACGTGTATTTTGTATGTCTTAATTTTCGTCATTATAATTAATGCGAAAACGGCTATATTTGTACGTATTTTTGCGTGAATTGACGTTCGTATTTTTTATCTTTTTTGAAACGCGTAAAACGTATGTTCTGTTCACATTTTTGCGAGTTCAAACGCTTTTTAATTTACTCTTTTTTTGGAGCGTGAGGAACGTCTATTTTGGTCGCATTTTTTGTGTGTATTGACGTTCCTATCAATTTGTATACAAAAAACCTTGAGACAAAGATCACTCAACACATCAACTATTGAAGAAAAATGGTCGATTTTTCCCAGTTCAAAAACGTGACTATCTTACTGCCAAATTTCACCAGTTGGGCCTACTTACACGAGTTGTGAACTTGGAGGATTATGATAATACGTTTTGGATGGTTCCCACATTCAGCAACAATGATGGCATCTCACCTTGTATGCATACATTCGTCGCAATCGCCGCACCAACTACAATTGCAGCCTCCGAAACGTAGATATTCTTCAAAAATGGCTATGTGATATATTACGGAAATAAAAATACTTAATAAATTTTGTATTCACGATGTTTGAATTTTCTACCCTATCCTACAATACCAACATTTCATTATGTATACTTATAAGTTAGGTTGGCCGAGCGGTCTAAGGCGTTGTGGCGTTGTCTTTAAGTTGCGATTCCCGAAAGGGAGCGTGGGTTCGAATCCCACACCTAACATCCTTTTTTTTTTATTCATCTATCTAACCTCACTTTATGAAAATTTACTATAAGAACTGATAACTAAATAGTAATTTTTAATAATAACTACAAAACGTCCAGAACTGAGTGCAAGTAGTTGAAGCCTCATAACCACCAAAATACTTAAAGCTAAGTGCAATTGAGTAAAATTTACTATATAAGTGTGATAACTGGTACTTTTTGATAAGATTTTTCGCGTGTTTTAACGCTTTTAATTTTACTCGTTTTTTGAGACGCGAAAACGTCTATTTTCGTTGCATTTATTAGGTGTTTTGACTCTTTTAATTTTACTTGTTTTTTTGGGACGCGAAAACGATATTTTTGAACGATTTTGAAATGTCAAATCTCCATAAGAAATACATGTAAAAGTAAATTTTTAACGATTGTAATTTTAATAATTTTTTGGGGCGCAAAAACGTCTATTTTCGTTGCATTCTTTACGTGCTTAACGCTTCTAATTTTACTCGTTTTTTGGGACGCGAAAACGTCTATTTTCGTTGCATTTTTTACTTGTTTCAACGCTTCTAATTTTACTTTCTAGTAAGGGACTTGTTCAACGTTACGCTGCCAAAAATTTAAACAACACACCCAAAAACCCCACAGTAGCCTTCGACTCATAAGGCCCTTTGGGGACGAAGCTGATGTCTGTCATCTTTGGATTGAAACCTGGGTGTCTGAAAGTGTACTCTGATACGTGTACACATGTCAAAAGTTTTGCAACTTGGCTATGGTCGGTAATACAGATTTCATACTTGGTGGTTGACGTGAAGGTAGCTACACCAGACTCGATAGCCCCCTGTCTAGGTGTCTGGGGCTGGGTGCTGTGGTGTCACCGTTCGATTTTTTCGAAGCGATGACACGTGTTCATTAACGTTTTTTCGTTATCGTTTTCGTTAATCTGTACAGTGGCCACCGTCCAATTTTTTCGAAGCGATGACACGTGTTCATTAACGCTTTTTTACCCTATCCTACAATACCAACATTTCATTATGTATACGTATAAGTTAGGTTGGCCGAGCGGTCTAAGGCGTTGTACTTTTGTTTTTTGGAACGAAAAAAGCCTCAACCTCCTGTCTGTACTTCAACTACCCAATGGCACTAACATACTTTCCGAAAATAATGCCTTTATGATGATGTCAAATTGCGGCCATGTTTTTTTTTCACTCTAAACGACTACCCATCTTTTTCTATTTCCAGTGATATTTTTTCGAAACACTCGGTATATGTTTTTCTTTGATAATTACACTTGAAACGCTCTGTAAATATTTTCCTGATTTTAGGGGGAACCCTGTATGGTGCGTCGCCATGTTTTTTTTTTCGCCGCCATTTTTTTCTTCAACAAACAGTCACATCTCTTCTATTCAGGATGTGTTTTGAGACACCCTGTTGATTTATTCTCTGCCAAATGATGTATTTTGCATCAGCGCCGCTACATCGAATATTGTATACTGATATTGTTAGTGCACAATTTGAATGTTATTATTGTAATAAAAAATAAATAAAATTACGAACGCTAAAAATACACTTTTACATGTAATTCTTATGGACAAAAGGCATTTCAAAATTGCTCAAAATGATCATTTTCGCGTCCCAAAAAACAACTAAAATTTGAAACGCTGAAACACGTAAAAGAGTCCGTTAGTGGCCGGTCGAGCATCAAGACGTGTTTATTGTGCTCAGACTAATTCAATTCCAATTTATTCCAGTCGTAGATATTATATGAAAAGTTAGTGCAGTTGAACAATCGTGTTAAATTGAGGTAAACAACAACCGTAAGAAAACCTTATCCGTTTTTTTTAACAACTGAATAAAAACAACTGATACGACACCGAAAATACCAGTGCGGTAGCGCCGACAAACAGTGCTGTATTCAGGAAAATTTCCTGAATGGAATTCAAGTCAAATGGCTAACAATCAAAGGGAAGCTTCTGACTACAGGGGCTTCCAAAATCTTGTACAGAACAGATCCAATCAACCTGAAAACCAGACTACACCATCTTACTCAACTATTGCCAGCAAACCTGAACCACCAGCTTTCCCAACTAAACAACAAGGAATCATCCTCAACTCAACAAACGATGCCAAACTTGAAGAGTATCTTTTTGCCCTCGGTTCAATCATCGGCCCTTCAAATATACTATTCTCCTCACGAATATCGAATAACCGAATATGCATATACCTATCAAGCAAAGAAATGGTGGACGAATTTCTAAGTAAAAACCAAGGAATAATACTAGTCAACAACGAACGCCTCCAAGCCCGCCGACTTGTAACTCCAAGTGAAAGACTCCTACTATCCAATGTGAGTCCCACTATACCACATGACGTAATAGAGAAAGAACTTACGAAACAAGGAATCAAAATGTTATCCTCAATAACATTTTTGAGAATAAACTCATCCAACCCTTCCTACAAACATATCTTGAGTTTCCGTCGACAAGTTTATATCTGTCCCCTTGAAACACCATTACCCGAATCCATGCTGCTAGCTCACGATAATACATCTTACCGCATATTCCTATCCCAAGAAAACCAATCCTGCTACAAATGTAAAGAGCAAGGACATGTTGCAGCAAATTGTTCTTCGACCGTACCACAACCCAGTAGTAGCCAAATCGAGTCAGAAAACGCAGAAACTACAAAAAACCCCACTCTCGACATCAGAATTCCTGAGCCTACCACTTCAACTCCGCCCAACAATGTACCAGATGAAACCGAAAATTCAACCACAAACCAATCCGGGAAAAGGAACTTCACTGAAGCAAAAACCCCACCACTTCAACAAACTTCAACACCTGAATTCGTCAAACCCACCGAAAAACCTCCAAAAAAAACCAAACCCAACACACCAACCGAACTAACCACTGAGGAACTATTATTACCTGCCAAAGATTACTTTAAAAAAACTTCAAATCTATCACTGAATTTCGAACAAATAACAGACTTTCTCGAAAACGTGCATGGCTCTATCGACCCTCTTAGCGTAGCCAAAATTTACACGTCGGACAATCCCGGCCTGTTGAACATTCTAACAGAAATCTATCCATACCTCAAAGAGAGAAGAATTAAAACGAGATGTACTAAATTGAAGCGACGAATCACGAAGCAGATGAGAATGGGAAATACCGAAAATCCAGATACCGATTCATCACTGGACTCTTCCCAAGAAACCTTCTAATCACATTCATACAATGGAATATAAATGGGATTCACGCCCATTTAGAAATGCTCAAGACAATAATCTACGAACAATCCCCAACAGTACTGTGTCTACAAGAAACAAATTTCAAGGACAATCACGTGTACAAACTTCAAAACTTTGCTTGTTTCAATAAAACTAGAGAAAATCAACAAATAGCCAGCGGCGGAGTCGCCATATACATTAACGTAAACTACGAAGCCTGTTCGATCCCACTAACAACTAACTCAGAAGCCGTTGCAGTTAGCATATCAACCCCTAAGAAAATCCATATATGCAACATTTACTTGCCTCCAAGACCAGAAGTTGATGTTGAAGACCTCAGACATCTAATAGAACAAATCCCATCACCAAGAATAATCGTGGGAGACTTTAACGGACACAATACAAGATGGGGATCAAAAGGTACTAATTCAAGAGGACGGAAAATAGAGAAAATGATGAACCAACTAGACCTGAACCTCCTAAATGACGGAACGAATACTCGACTCGACAATTTTACTGGAGAATTTTCTGCTATCGATCTTTCGCTCTGTGATCCAACACTATCCCCAATGTTGAGATGGGATGTGGTACCTCAATTATATGGAAGTGACCACCACCCAATAACCATATCCAATGAATACAATGAAATAGACAGCGAATCATCCATATATCTGAGGTGGAATATTAAAAACACAAATTGGTTGAAATTTGCAACTACCATAGAGAAAAAGATTGACGAAGTAAATGAAGCACCACAGAGCTCAGACATCAATAAGCTGGTTCATATTTTTACTAAAATAATTACTGAGGCAGCCGACGCCCATGTAGGGAAAACAAAGCATATTCATCATCGCAGGCCTCTACCTTGGTGGAATAAGGATTGTGAAAATGCAATACGTGCCAGTAAAAAATCTTTCAACCAATATAAAAGACACAAGAGCACAGAAAACTTACTCGAATTCAAGAAACAAAGAGCTAGATCAAGATATGTAATGCGGAAGAGCAGGAAAGAGAGTTGGAAAGCTTTCGTTACTAACATCAACAGCTCCACCCCCGCAACCACGGTATGGAAAAATGTGAAGAAAGTGTCAGGAATTAGGTCACATAATAAAATAAAATTTCTAATGGAAAATGATTGCGTCGTATCATCCAATGAAGAAATAGCAGAAATCCTTGCGGAAACCTACGAACAGCGCTCAAGCGACGCGAACTATGTAGAGCCATTCAAATCAACAAAGACTTCTGCTAAAACATCACCGATAGATTATGAAGAAGATGCCGATAGCAGGAGATTTGAGCCGGTTCTGGGCCTCCCCCCTCCACTATGACGTCATCGTTGACCTTGTGGTGACCTTCAGGGATGACCTTGGTGCATAGGTACCTTTGTGTAGGTCTATGACTTCGGCATGCCCTAGAGATGCCTTTGAAATTTTGTGTTTGACCTTGATTTATATTGTTGGGAGAGATGTTCAGGGTTTGTGTTTGACCTTGAGATGACTTGGAATTTTTTTCATACACGGACAAGTACTTTTTGTAAGTACACATATTTTTTTTTACCTCCATGTCTTGCATGACCTTCATGTCTACCTACTCAGGTACTGTGTATGATCCTTGTAGAGTGCACATGAAAATCTATACCGAAGTATGGAGACGGTACACGTCCGCACACCACGGAGATCCAGCCCGATATGTGAGCTCTGATTCCTCTCCCGTGCTGTATACCTTGCGATGGTGGTGGGGGGAGAGGTCGCGTGACGTCAGCGCTAAGCGCACGACGATCCACTGATGTGTGTCAGGCCCTCGCTCCCGACACGGTGGATCCGCTGACGTCACACACCCATACGCAGTGGTGATCTAGCGACTACTATTAACTCTCCATCCTCTCTGTATTTATATGCTGTTGGATGCGTTAACTGGTGAAGAGGGCTCTGTGACGTTGCATGAGTAGTCGATGCAGAGAGAATTTGTTTACCCTCTCTTCCACTCATCGAAATAATATTTAAAGGTGGTGAGAATGATTGTGAAATCAGTATTTCATTGAGTTTTGTGCTGAAGAGACATCGAGAAAATGTATTCCTGTGAATGTGGTATATCGTTCACTCGTAGTGATAATCTCCGTCGGCATCAACTCCAAAGTTGCCAAGGTGGCCCTTCTGTGAAAAGGATTAAGTTAGATGCGGCAGCATCGACACCAATGTACACATGCAATTGTTGTAATGTGTCAATTCCTGCTTCCCAAGTTAGTTCTCACAAAAGAACTCTCCAGCACAAGAACAATGCATGTGTTCAAGTGAGTGATGGCATACAAATTATAAGGAATGGTTTCAAGTGTATAATTGTGAGCTATCGCGTGGAAAGTCCAAATGTTTACACTGAATATATGCCATTCTTCAGTGAGATCAGAGAAAAAGTTATTGGATTACTTGAAGAGGCAATAAAGGTTCACAAGATCTTTAAAGTGAATATGGAAGTATTTGGCAGCTACATTGTCCAAACACGGGATTTGAGTGATACCAAGTCATTCAACTCACAAAATAAAATTGTGGATCAGTCTACGGATTTGGGTGCATTATTCGATGGATTCCGTGATGTCATCATTGCTCAGACTACGGAATTTGAAGAACGTGATTCAGGTATGTTTAAGGTTTCCTTCTAATTACATGAATATTAAATTATGTTTATGTTTCAGGATGGAGTTGTGAAAAAGTTATGTTCCTCGAAGTGAACATCAACAAGTATAGTCCACTCAGCGGATGTTCGTATGTGAAGCTGCCCGAATTCATTGAGACAAGAAAAGGTGTTGTGAATATTCGCAATGAAGATCAACATTGTTTTGCATGGGCCATCACATCTGCATTGTTTCCTGCGAATGGTAGAGTGTCAGAAGTTTCCTCATACCCCCACTATTCCAATGTCTTGAATGTAACAGGTATGGATTTTCCAGTTAAACTTCAAGCTATAAAAAAGTTTGAAGACATAAATGATATTTCAATAAATGTTTATGGGTTAGACTCGAAACTTGATAAAGGTAAAATGAAATATGAAGTGGTTGGTCCGTTGCGTTACTCACAGAGAAGACTCAGAAGGCATGTCAATTTGTTACTTATAACAGATGATTCTGGCAATAGTCATTATTGTTGGATTAAAGACCTTTCTAGATTAGTTTCAAGTCAACTATCTGCGCATGAGCACAAAAAATATTTTTGTGATGGATGTTTATTGTATTTCTCTCATGAGCGATTATTGTTACGTCATCAGTTGCATGACTGTAATCACTTGAGCACTACAACACCCTCAGTCAAGTTCAGAATCAACAAATATGGTAAAATGTTACCGGGGAATACACTTATGTTTGAAAATTTTGAGAAACAGCTGAAGGTGCCATTTTTAGTTTATGCCGACTTTGAATCAGTTCTCAAACCCATTCAAACTAGTCAACCCAACCCTAAACACTCATACTCGAACAAAACATACAAACATGAACCTTATTCATTTGCTTATTCGATAAAATGATCATACAATGATAAATTAACTGAATTTGTGACATATAGGGGTGAGGATGCAGCCGAGAAATTTGTTACAAAACTTGAAGATGATTTAAGGAATATTTATCACAATCATTTGAGGTATCCAATTCCCATGGCTGCACAAACCCCCTCGGAAGAAAAAGAGTTTTCTTCTACTCAATTTTGTGGTATATGTGATAAACCATTCTCGGGTGGTGATGTGAAAGTGAGAGACCATTGTCACCTCACTGAAAAAAAAAGATCACCTGCCGCACATTCTGTATGTAACTTGAATTTCAAACTACCTAATTTTGTTCCGATTATTTTCCATAACCTGAGTGGATATGATTGTCATTTGTTCATAAAAGAACTGTATAGAAACAAAGACAAAGTGGATGTTATCCCACAAACTAAGGAAAAATACATATCTTTCACCAAGCATTTATTTACTCACTCATACACTGACAAAGATGAAAAAGAGAAAAAGAATTATTTGAAAATGAGATTCATAGACAGTTTTAAATTCATGTCGAATTCTTTGCAGAACTTAGGTGCTAACTTAACATCCGATCAGTGTATTGAGATGCATAAACATTTTCCACAAATTGACAAATTCAATTTGATGAGTCAGAAAGGTGTTTTTCCATATAACTTTGTTAATCATTTTGACAAGTTGAATTATCCAACTCTCCCCACAAAAAAATAAGTTTTATGACAATCTTAACGGAGAGCATATATCAGATAAGGATTATATGAGAGCGAAACGTGTTTGGCATTTATTCGAGTGTAAGAGTTTGGGAGAATACTCGGATTTATATTTGAAGTCTGATGTGCTTCTATTATGTGATATATTTGAGAATTTTAGAGACATATGTTTAGAGAAATATAAATTAGATCCGGCACAGTATTATACAGCACCCGGATTATCATGGGATGCAATGCTAAAGTATACAAATATTGAATTAGAATTATTGACAGACATTGACATGATACATTTTTTCAAGAAAGGAATACGTGGTGGAATAAGTCAGTGTAGTGGAAGGAAGCATATTGCTAATAATAAATTTTTACCCGATTATAACCCCAATGAACCTTCATCATTCATATCATATTTAGATGCCACCAACTTATATGGTCACAGTATGTCACAACCATTACCCACCAATGATTTTGCTTGGCTAACACCCAATGACATTTTCAATTTGGACGTAATGGCTGTGGCATCTGATAGTCCATACGGTTATGTTCTCGAAGTGGATATTCATTATCCCCAAGAATTACATGACAAACATGCTGATCTCCCTTTTCTCGTTGAAAGTTTAATACCTCCACATTCCAAATCGAAAATTCCTAAATTAATTCCAAATTTAAATGACAAGAGAAAATATATTGTACATTATAAAAACTTACAGCAGGCTGTGGCCAATGGTCTTATTGTCATGAATACACATAGAGTGCTGAAATTCAAGCAGTCATGTTGGATGAAACCTTATATTGATTTGAACACTGAAATGCGCAATCGCTCTAACAACAAAGCTGAAAAAGATTTCTATAAACTCATGAATAATGCAGTTTATGGGAAAACGATGGAAAACGTTGATAACAGAATAGATGTTAGATTGGGAAAGCATCAAGAGGAAAATGGGTGCTAGCACCCAAATATCACGTCCTAATTTCAAAAGCTGTTCAATTTTTTCCGAAAATTTCGTTGCTATTCAATTGGGCAAAGTTAATGTATTGTACGATAAGCCACTATATTTGGGATTCTGTATTCTAGAATTATCCAAAACAGTTATGTACAACTTCTTCTACGGATGTATTAAACGTCATTATGCAGAAAATGCTACCTTACTCTACACTGACACGGATTCTTTAATTTTGAAAGTAAAAACTGATAATTTTTATGAATTCAGTACCAGCAATATAGGTGAGTTTGATACTTCCAATTACAAATTAGGAAACCAATTCAATATTCCCATTACAAAGTCAATTCTGGGTAATTTCATAGATGAATTTCCGAATGATCCCATAATTAGCTTTTATGGTACCGGTGCTAAAGCATATTATGTTCAGTCTGTAGGTAGTGAATTCAAGAAAGCAAAAGGTGTCAAAAGATCCGTCATAAAGAATGAATTGACATGTGAAGATTATAAGAAAATTGTCGAACAGGGTGGTTTAATATTTAGGAAGATGAACTCGTTTAGAAGCATATTGCACATGTATACTGAATTGAAAAACAAAGTTGCATTGTCGTACCATGATGATAAACGGTTCATCATTCCCAATACGACACAAACTCTTCCTTGGGGTCATAGCGATATAGAATTCTACCAGAATGACCCAGAAGAGAATATTCGTTGGGCTTCCAATATTATTCAATCTTTTTCCCAAGAGAGTCCTTTAGATCAATTACTTCATTTATTAACAGCTGAATTGAATAAATGAAATATCATTCAAAATGGAAAATTCACCACCACTATACTTATTTATTTGTATTTTATATGTGATTACGCTTATTATATAAAAATAAAATTGTACTAGTCAATTTTAGCTGATGTCTTGTCCTGTACCGAATATATTATATAGTACTCTTATTGTATAAAAGTCAAATTATACTAGTCAATGTTAGTTTATGTCTTGTTACCAAATATATTTTTTTGAATAAACATGTTTTTCTGAATTCCTTTTGTTTCATTTGAGATATCAACATACCTACACAGAGATATATACAAATGATTGTTTTAAAATCATCAGTATGAAAGATATCAAGGTGGGAGAAAGATGTCTAAGGCTATCGATAAATTCGGTCGTACACGAAAATGGGGTGCTGTTGAAGTTCGAGTTCTTCAAGGTTCTCAAGGTCCCCAAGGTATAGGATTCAAGCTTTCACCTGATGACCAATATGATGTGCAAGGTAAAAGACTGAAAAATGTTGGTGAACCGATAGATGAGAGTGATTGTGTAACCCAATTATATCTCAATGAACAAATCAAGGAGACGAAGGCACGTGTCCTCAAAGCCTTGCAGGCTGCCATACTTGCCACAACGGCTAAGATTGTACCTGATGCCCGTCTAGCATTCAATGAAAAAATAGAGGAGGTAACTGATGATCTAGATCGCAAATATAGTAATCTAAAAAGTGATATGGATATCAAAGTATGGGATACCACAGCTACAATTACACGAAAAATAACAGAGTTGACTAGTGACCTCGATCATAAATGCAATCTAATGAAAGAGGATTTTGAAGTTACATCTGCAATGATGCAAAAATATGATGATTTGGAAAAGAGGTTAGCTGTATTAGAGAAGAAACATCAGAGGTTAGTCGATTTGGAGAGGAAACATCCTGATATTTGGCTCACACATAGACCAAAACTTTGGGCTCCAGGCAGTGATCCAGATCCAGCTGTAAATTGGTCTCCAGGCAGTGATCCAGACCCAGCTGTTTGAAAAATGAATTTGTATTATCATAAAAATATATAGAATAAATTTTGTCATACTAAAGTTATTTTTTATTTCGAAACCATAATGTTACTTACACATTCACATACACTGATCTTCTCGCTAACACTGTTTGGGAGACACGAGAGCTCTTTACTCCTATGCAGAAGAGTTGTGGTGGTGGTATCCCCCCTACTCTGAATGGAAGATATAAAAGACGGGCAGGTCACTGAATACTTCATTCGAATCTCATAATTCGAATATTGTGTTGTATATTTCATATTTATTATAATTTCTTGATACCTGTGTGAGCGATGGAAAATTATATGGAAGTCCTGACGAGCCTGTCCCACATGGACGTCAACAACTTCGAGGAGGAGTGGGAAGACGACCTAGAGGTGGAAGTACCAGCGGTCCATGAGCTGGAGGAAATGGTGGACCAGCTGGTGTTCGAGGACTTGGTGGAACTGGTGGAGCCGGAGGACCCTGAGATGGATGCCGTCGACGAGGACAGCGAAGATGATGACGTCGATGAAGGGGTTGAGGTGGATTCTGCCAGCGACTTCGACTCCATCATAAGTCGTACCATACCTATCAACATGTCGGAGACGTTGAACAATTTTGCAACTAATTTGTATTGTTGCACATTAGCCTTCGTTGCAATTGATACCGGTGATGAAGGCCAATTCTTCGTCTGCCACATGTGCTATTTACGGTACTGTGGTATGAATGACAATGGTGGGTTGTATGCTAATCACCATTCACATACAACTGTTGAGTATGCTGATACTCCAACTCACCATTGTCATGCATGCCAAACTCCCTTATTTCAACTCACTCCACTAAGTACATGTATTTTTTGTAATACTTAGCGTTGTTGAAATGCGGGTGGGGTTATGATGGGTTTGATTCAGATGGTACCAGGGGAGGGATGTGCGCAATGGTCGAAGTAGCGTTTCGAGAGGGAGGGGGTAGAGTGGGAGGTGGGCCGATGGCTTAAAAGGAGAGTTCCTCTGAATATTCTTCAGTTGACTTCGAGTTCTCCAAGCCAACACCACCAGCACCAGCAGCAGTTTCTAGTCCAAGTTCCATATCTTCAATTCTAATTGGTGAGTACACTATCTTATATTCATTATTTTGTTTAATTTTTTTTTCAATGTACAGCGATGGCTCCAGCTCCACCGGCGACCAACCTGTTGATGTTCGCAGCATTGACCAATGTCCTGGTCGACGAAAATAGGCCTCAAGGACCATCTCCGCCGCCTTCACCAGGACCATATCACTCGGACATCAACGAAGCGGACTTCACCAACGCCCTGGAGAGCCTTAAGGAGGACATGGAGATCCCTGAGCCGTTGACGCCGATGGTTTCACAGGAGCAAGGTGGGAGTGAACGTAAGCGACAAAGCGATTCCGTTGACGATGTTGCTCCCAAACAGAAACGTAAAATGAGGGCAAAATCGTCAATGATATGTAAGCCGATTGAGATTGTGGATAGCGAGGATGAGTTCGAGCCGACACCACCACGACCAAGTGGTAGCGGCGTGAAATCGTCATCGCGGAAGCAATCGGGCAAAAGCAGTAGGGTTGGTGCTATTTCCGCATATCGGAAGAGATGCGATCAAACCAACCCGTATCAAGCAGGATGGCCATCATCCTCAAGAGCTGCGGTCCCTGTTGTGACTCCTGTTGCAACTGTAGTGGCACCTATTGAACGTGTTCAAGAGGTTGCACCTATAGTTGTAACCGTGGAGCCGACAGTCGTCGACTTACCGCTAGTCGCAGAAGTTGTACCACCACGTGCTGTTGTGCAAATCATCAGCGTTGATGTCGTACCACCAGCGCCCGCTGTACCTCCACCAGCCCCTATCGTGGAGGTAGTTGCCATCATCGATCCCGTCGCCGACGTCGCCTTGGAGGCCATCGCTCCCACGTTGGAAACGGATGTGGACCAGCTGATGGGTGTGATAGCCGAGGCTCAGCGCGACTTCCAGCTGAGCCAAGTAGCGCGGGCGGAAATTGCCCGTCAGCTGGCTGAGCTGACTGAGCGTGACCGTCAGGAAGCCATCCTGGAGGCCGAACGCTTCACCAGGTTGGAGACGGCCAGAGCTCAGGTGACGGCATTGACGGAGAGGATGATGGCAACCCTCCAACGACTTAGAAATAGTTAGATGTAAGATATTTTGTATAGGTTAAGTTATTTGTAAGTGATGTAAAAATTAATTTAAATATAAGTTGCATGTGTAGAATTAGTTATTGTTAATAAAAAAAAGATCAAGTGACAAAGGAGTGTACATTAAATTTGTTGGGTGGTACACATTGGGCAATGCGATGTTGGGGCATTGCCTATCACTTTATCTCAATTGTATTTTAATTCAAGTTGTATATATTAAATTAGGTGTTAGTAATAAAAAAAGAATAAGTGAAAAAAAAGGAGTGTACATTCAATTTGTTGGTAGGTACACATTGTGCAATGCGTGGTTGGGGCACTGTTCATCACTTTATTCTAATTATTGTCTTTCATACTTATGTTAATCAATGAGTATGTAAATAATCTTTGACTCTATTTATTATTTTAACCCTTTGATAAAATATCATATTGTGTATTTCTCCTATCACACACTCTTCAAAGCCCCGCCCTTCTCTCCCACCCTTCTCTCCCACCCTTCTTTCCCACCCTTCTCTCCCACCTTTCTCTTCCTCTGAACTACTATAAATTCAATGCCAGCTCATATTATAGTATCAGTCTTCCAAGATGTCTTTCCCAGACTCCACCTCATCTCCGAGACGCATCTGGGCATTTGAAGATGATGAAGTTCTGGATTTTCTTCCTCTCCAGGAGAATGTCGTGTACGAGGGGGAAAGGGGTCACTGGTATAGACCTTCCAGAGGCCCTATCCAAGTAAATGAGGTGAGCGACTCCACGGATATTTGGGATTATCCATCGCCGTCATCGCCATCATCAGAGGATGAGATGGACGTTCAACCGCTTTACTGGGAGGACCTGTTTTCATCCGATTCATCGGAGGATGAAGCGGTGGTCGACCACCATGAGGAGGTCGTGCATTACGGCATCGAGGACTTGCACCTGCTGGTGGACGAAGACCCTGAGGAGGAGGTCGTGCATGTCGGCATCGAGGACCTGCACGTCCTGGTGGACGAAGACTCTGAAGAGGAGGTCCACATGTTGGTGGACGATGACTCTGACGATGACACCATCATCGTGGTGTCATCAGACGATGACGATGTCATCTAAGCCCATTCCGTGGTCGTCGCGCATAAATATGCGGGATGACACCCAGCTCTCCGGAGCACCCCAACGGCCCTTTTCAGGGCCACAAAAAGAACACACACACACATTTTCACCACTTAATGGTAGAAATGTACAAGGTCGTGGTGGGGGAAACGGAACCGGCGGTACACACCTACTGTGCTAGAGTCCGCTGAGTACTACTACTTAGATTTCAAAAAGTGTTTGAAAAAATTTTTCCAATCATTTTTCCAGTATAATTGAATATTTCAAACCTTTTATCTGGTATGAAATTTTCTAATAAAACTAACTATTTCGTTAATATGAAACAATTCAGAAATTCCACCCACCGCTACGCCAATGCTCTAACAAAATGGATGTGACTGTCCATACTCTCACAGCTGTGTTGGAGTATTTGCCACCAGATGGAACTGGTCTTCAGTTTTCAAACGTTAAAATGAACACTCGTATCAGTGTTGCGGTATTTGGCACCAGATGGAAATGTTCTTCAGTTTTCAATATTAAAATATTGGATGTCTAACGTAATGCTAGTTGTATACATCTTGGCGAATGATATAAAGGCTAGAAGATATTTTGGACTTTTATTGGCAACCATAATAGACCGATGTGTTAGTTTGTGTGGAGGCCCACGGAATCGACTTCCTATTATAATGGTTGGGAGGTTGAATAATAGGAAGTCTATTCCGTGTTTTTTTAATTTGATGACCTTTGACCTTTCCGCACTTTCCCTAGCTTTTTTTTATTTCTTTTTTTACTCAAAACAACAAATTTTTAGGATTTTAGTATAGAAAGAGGCCAGTATTCCATTTTCTGGAGATAGGTGTTCGAATCCTAGAACGTATCTTTTTTTTAGCATTCTCAAATAATACATTTTTTCTAACTGCCTAACGTAAACTTTCTCATTCAGTTTTCGAGTTATTAGTGTTTTTAGAAAAAAAAGTCCAAGTTAAATTTTTTTTCCTTTTTGTTAAATATTTCCCAAACTATTGACATTACAAAAAAAATCATTGACATTTTTTTGTAGACTTTTATGAGGTGATCATAGAAATGTCAAATTTGAAATTTTACTTTTTTGAAGTTCCACAAGGTACTATCTTGGGGCCCAACTGCTTATATACAGTCAATATTCTGCTTATTTTTCAAGATATGAAAAAATGTTATGGGAACTTTTTGTAGACATTTTTGAGAGCAATAAAACTGCTTATATACAATTTTATGATATCCCATTCAGTTTTCGAGTTATTGGTGTTTTTAGAGAAAAAAAAAATGGAAGTTTAAAATTTTTCGATTTTGTAAACAATTCAATTCAATTAATCAAGGAAAGTCCGTGAATAGCCCCTCTACATCGCTAGTCACTGTGTACAACGTCCAATTAATATTATGTACTCCAATAGGACTTTCCTTAATCAATTATTCTCCTGAAAAAAAGTTTGCATATTTTTTGCTAGTTTCCTTGTGAATGCGTTCCGATTCTTCACATCTCCCCTCTTCGTTATCTATTTGATTTTGCAACTGCTCACATTCCAATGATATTTCCTGCTCTCTCTTTCTCACAATTTCTCTTTCGATGTTCAGCGCTTCCAATTTTTCTTTCATTTGTGTCACTCTTTGTTTTGACTCCCTCGAATACAAAAACATTCTCTTAGTCTGATCAATCAACTCAACAATTTCTTCTTCTTCGCAGTTTGTGGCATTTCCACTACGTTTAGAAGTACTAGAGCCCGGAACATTCCAATCCAATTGATACGATGGTTTTTTCCATGCGTTTTGAGAGTATGGGCTATTTTTTTCTATCACGCGTTTGAATTTATTCAATTTTGATGGCTGCTTACGTTTAATTTTCGACGATATGGGAGATTTGAAGGGCGACAAAACATCCGGTACTGATTTTTCCACAAGAATAGACTCAACATTGGAATCGATTTCCATTTGTGATAAGTTTAAACTAGCCATTATTCTCAATAAACAAACCGTAGCAAAGTTCAAATTACAACTAAAACCTGAAAGAATTGTCTAAGGAGTATCGCCTGCCTACCTGTTTCTGACCGAGTGCATCTTGAATATGAAATTATCCTTCACAGAGCAATAGCAGGTAGGTTTCATAACATCCGATAACGTGAAATCCATAGGCGTCACTGAATATTTATTTAAATTTTTTTGAATGTTTTATATTCGCGTTAGGAAGAGTTTTATCAAAAAATTGCATACTAGATAAATGATTGGAAATGTTAAATTCTATAGGAAAAAATATTTGAAAATATTTTTTAGAGTGTTTTTGAAAATAATTATTGGAATTTCTGAAATATTTCATATAACCGAAATGGTGAGTTCTATCAGAAAATTTCATACCAGATAAAAGGTTTGAAATGTTGAATTCTACTGGAAAAATTATCGAAAAAAAAATTTCAATAACTTTTTGAAATCTTAGTAGTAGTACTCAGCGGATTCTAACACAGTAGATGTGTACCACCATTTCCATCACATATCCCCACTCCGATCACTATAAATAGGGTGACAACCTACTCAAAGTATCATTCAACAATTCAACATGTCTTCAGCAACAGCACAGGAGATCCCAACTACCACAGCGCGACCGCGGCACTCAGCAGAAGAGCATGGGTCCGATGATGACAATAATATCGGAGATGCTACAGAGTTTAACCGTGTGTGGGCGGAGACGAAGGAGCGGGCTAGGGTATTCTATGCTAGGAATGTTGGCAATGTCGGTGAAGACTCAAGCTAATCAGTCTTCACCCAAACCCCCTTGGCTCTTTGTAGCAAAACAGCCTTTTTCAAGGCTACAAAAAAGAACTCACACTTTCTATTGGGAATCATATTCGTCACTATGATTATATGCAATACGTAGGTGTGAATCAGAACTATGACTCACTTTGATCATTTTGTTCTAAATCACACCTTCGCATTATGTTACGAAATGATTTCCATATTTATAGTTAATTGGGCAAAGCTTATGTAGGTGACATAGAACTATATACACATCTGGAGAAGACATCGGTTGGAAGAATACTGTGTGTTCTCAACACTTCCCATTACTATGAAATTTGTAGAGTTAACTCATGGAATATTCACCCCCTCTCCTTTTACGGTGGTTTGTTGTCATGTTCATGAGCGCATGTACCATGCGACTTGATTGTATAAAACGTGAAGTCGCATCAACATCAGCACCATTTCTATCCACATCCCATTGATATCACACATTCCTCCGAGCTAAATAATCATGAACTCACTACCAAATTTATCTGTTGAAGAAGGTGCAACAAATGGTGAGTTTGGTTTTGAAAATATTCCGGTATATCACTTGTCATCCCAAGATTCCACCGATGACTTCAACTTCGAAGCTTATCTAAAGATGACAGATAAACCGGAATCTTCAGAAAGTACTGATCCAACCCTTTCACAGCTGTCACTACCCGAATGCCCTCCACTCCTCTCTCCTCTTAGTGTGGATCATAAACCGAAACAATCTAAGAGGAAGGGTACATCTACTGTTTCTAAACCCAAGAAAATAACTAAGGGTGTACGGAAACCCCGTAAGAAGAAGGTAGATGACACCTTAAAGAAAGTGATGGGTGATTTGGGAAATGTATCGCTTCATTCTTTCGGTCCACTGCAGTGCTGTGGGGACATGTTGAAGAAAGCCAAATGCCGCATCGTAAAAGCGAAGGCCACCATCGTCAAATGCGATGACGATATTCAAAGTAGCAGCATAGACGAGGTGGCTCTTCAGGAGCTTGATGCAAAGATTGCATCAACAAAGGTTGAACTGATCAAAATGTGTGAAGATGCAGATAAACTCCGTAACAAAATCACACAGAATAATGAGTTCACCCATTTTTTGAAAGTGCAAGCTGAGATGGAGCTTCAGGAGTCCACTAAACTTTTCGATACGGCAGCATCTGTACGTGATAAGTGGAGAAAAGAGTTTGATCACGCTTTTCAATATGATACTGATTAGCTCTGAGGATAATGGAATGTCATCAATGTTGTGAGTTGAAAATATATAAGCGGGAATGGGGTATGCATTTAAATTGGTTTGGCATACACAGAACGTTGCGATTGGCTGGGGCAACGTTTACCGCTACAATATTTTTTCAATTCAGTCTACTTGAAATGAAAACTCAAAATCAATTTCACCACTTTATTAAAGTTAATACATATTTAAACCATGTCACGTTTATCAATCCATGAATTGTGTTCAATGGGAAGACCTAACCACTTCACATATAGTTTATCTTTTTTACTCTTCAGCACCTTCTCGACGAGATAAATGTCAGGATTTTCCGTTTTCAATAACTCTTCTTCATAAAAACATCCTCTAATCGGTTGGCCATCCATATCTTCAATGATATACGTTGTGGGATATGTCCTATTGATTTTAATGATTTTGAATAATTCAGTTGTGAAATTTGCAGTATATCCTTTTTCGAAAATATTTTTGTACTTGCTTATACGAACAATGTCATTCATTCGGAATTTGGGCAGTTTTTGTTTTCCTCGAATGACTTTGGCAACTTTAAATTTCAGTTTTGTTGTTGGTGTAACATTAATTGGTTCTATACCAGTTGTACGATGCACTTTATGGTTATATTTTCTTGTTATAATAGGAAGAATGTCTATCCACTTGTTGTGTCCCATCGCTGAAAATTCCCTATAAAGCCACGTCTTTATTGTTCGAATTACTCTTTCTGCTATGGCCGCCTTCATTGTGCTGAATGTTGAATAATGATTGATTTTATATTTACCCATTAGAGATGAGAAAGTATTGTTGAAAAACTCTCTTCCCTGATCGCTTCGTAGATGTTTCGGAGAATAATCGGCTTCTTTCAGCACATCTTCCATTGCATCAGTTACAGCACTACCTGTTTTATTTTTGATCGGTTTTGTCCATAGATATTTTGAGTAGCAATCAATTACTACAAGAACATATCTATATCCTTTATTATGTTTAGCATAGGGTTGTAATTCGGCAAGATCAATTTGCCATAGATCTGCAAAACCTTTGAGGGTGGTGGTTCTTCTGGTGAAATTACGTCTTGCCGGTGTATGTAATTCATTGACAACTTGTCGTTTGAGATCACTTATTCCATTGTCCATCCTCTCACAATGACTGCTTCACTTTGTTTCCGTGTACAAAATGATCATTTTCTTGAATGTTTCAATATATTATACTTTCCTCACGTAATTCTTCAATTATTGAAATTATTTCATTGTCGTGTCCAGTATGTCCAGCTGATTTCGAGGATATCAATAGTCGTAAACGAGCGACTAACTCTTTTGGTGAATTCCAGTATACATAATTCGCAGGTTTGGGATCATACCTTTTTTGTATCCGATTAGTCCCTGCACCTTTTTTTGTTCTACTTCTCGTTGTTAGATAATGTGATAAGTTTAGTACTGGTTTAATAACTTCACGGAATTTTTTTGATTTCGTATGTTTGAAACCATTCCTCAGTTGATGTTGTTTGTATGGTGCATTCGTGACTCTCAATATTTTAGCATATGTATGAAGAATTCCATCATCACTGACTTCAGGTGGGTTTTTTAAAAAAATAATATTATATAACTCCGGACTACTTGGGAATTCATGTTTTTTTGTTTTATTGGCAATCCAAAATAAAATATTTCCACCACTGAAATTTACATTGAGACTTCCCATTTTGAGTTTTCCCGTAGCAGGATCTGAACGGATACCAAATATTGTGTCATAGTCACCATTGTTTGTTTTGACATTTTCCAAATGCATCTTCAAAATATCTTCAATATTGCCTTCAGAAAGGGAGGAATAGTCCGAGTTACTTATTCGAGATGATGATGGTGTTTCGAATATAGACATTTCACCGAATTCTTTGATGGTCTCACTGTCAGCAGACGAGGTGTCACTACCAAATTGATTCTTTCCCATAGGAGTACTCCTAACTAGAGTAGAGTGTGAGTTCACTTGCTTCGTCATTGATTGTCGTAGTGGTGGTGGTAGTTGTTTCGTTGCAGCAGCTGAAGATAGAACGTTCAATGGCTTCATTAGGGGATCGTAGAATTTTTCAAGTGCTATTCGATTTTCAATAAGTCCACTCTTGATAGAGTTAAATTTCTGGCGTACAGCTTCTGTTGTCTCAACTAGTTGACGTTTCAAATTCAATGCATTGTTTTTATCATCAACAACTGAATCGTTCTTCATTTTGTTCTACAAGAGAGATTACACCACTGAAGTAACCTGTGTGCAATCCAACGATCGATTGAATGTGGATTGCAGTGTCATGGATATATAAAACTATCAAATCCCATGCGATATCTACCTTCGTGCATTTTTCTATCTTTATCAATGACCATAAATCCATATTGATCCTCCCAACATTTAACACACATCAGTTGAAATTGTTTGAATGTTACGTCGGGTGACACGTGATCGGAATAAATATGGTGTAGATTCGTTTCATCTTGTTTGAACATTACGATAAAGTTGGTATTATCTCGCACTAACTGTTTGGGCACTCGTGAATATGTTTGAGCAAGATAAAAACAGTCAACATCTTTATGGCGTCTCATACAGAAATATGATCTTATAGTGTCCAGTTTTTCACATATTACATCATCGAAAATGAAAACAGAATTTGGTTTGGCATCGGACGGTTCCACTATTTCTGCATTATTACTGAACGTAAAAAAACCCAACCCCTTTATAGGTTGCAATACATTCCGTAGGAATTGATATTTGGGTTGATTGAGTGATTTCGAATAGAGATAAACGTTTGTGAATCGCAGTCCTTGTGGATGTGTTAAGAGAGAGATCATGGCATTCGTCTTTCCACAATTCGACGGTCCGATAATGAGTCCTCGAACAGATGATGGAAGTAGCGGACCATGCCGCAACACTTTCTGTCCATTCAATCCACAACCGAATTTTTCATCTAAATTATCTACAGCAAACTTTTCTTTCTGCTTCACAATGCGCATCGTACCGTGGTTGGAGACTATGTAAGCGATGATATGTTGTGAACATTTCATTTAAATGAGTACTATCAAACGAAACGGATGTGTTCGTGGTAGATGCAGAAAAAACGGTCGTGGATTCGTTAATAATTTGATAAACAAACTTCCGTTCGAATTACATTTACCTGGAGGATATCAGTACTGTGGACCTGGTACAAAATTGGAAAAACGTTTAGCCCGCAAAGATCCTGGAATCAATAAATTGGATATTGCATGCAAACAACACGATATTCAATATTTGAATCATCTTACTGATCTTACAGCGAGACATACGGCAGACAAAGAACTCGAATACGCAGCTTGGAATAGGGTTAAATCGAAAGACGCTGGTATTAAGGAAAGAGCAGCTGCCCTACTCGTTACCAACATTATGAAAGCAAAGAGACGTTTTGGTATGGGTTGTAGTACTACTATGAAGGGAAAGAAGAGGAAGCAACCGAAGAAAAAGAAAAATAAACTCAGAAAAATCGCCTTCGGTTCTGGGGTGGTTCATAAAGTGCGGAATGTATTGAAAACAGCTGGGGGTGAGCAATTTGTGACGAATAATAGGAAAAAAGCTACCGTAGTGGCATTGCATGCGGCACGTAAATACCTCAAAGCTGCCGGTGGGAAAAAAACAATCCGCACACCCCGCATAAATCCAATTCCTAAGGTTGGGGGGATTCTACCTTTGATACCAATTTTTGCAGGATTGTCCGCGCTAGGAAGTTTAGCGGGTGCTGTTGCTGGCATCACCAGAGCTGTGAATGCAGCAAAAGCAGGCAGAACAGCCCTGATCGAAGCGAATCGTCATAATAAGAAGATGGAAAGTGTGGCATTGGGTAAAAGTGGTAGTAAAGGACTCGGACTATACTTGAAACCATACAATCCAAAAAACTAATTGATTCCCTACCTCGAAGACCTCTCACCGACATCGATCTCAATTATTATGCCAAGAAAATGAAAATTCCATACTTTCGCGGTATTTTCATGCGTGATACATTACCCACTAGAGGTCCACGAAACTACGAGACCGCTATTGTCAATTTAGATGGAATAAGAGGATCGGGAACACATTGGGTGGCATACGGCAAATGTGGGAAAGACATTGCATACTTTGATAGTTTTGGAGATGTACCCCCACCAATAGAGTTGATTCAATACTTTCAGAAATGTCCGAAAGTGAAAATTCTATATAACTATGATCGCCAGCAGAAGTTCAACACAGTTTACTGCGGTCACTTGTGCCTGAAGTTTCTCTCTGAATCATTATAAAATGGATACAACTCCAGCAATGACGCGAGAGGCTATTAAGGGGATGGGATTTTCACTCAAGATGTATTCAAAATATCGCACTTTGACAAAAATGGATCGAGTGATGCTTGCAACTATGCCGAAGGAAGTGATGCTTGCATGTGCTGCACATGAGATTGCTCATGTTTCGGAAAAGTTACCCAAAAGTCTACAAGATGATGTCGACATAATGAAATATAGATATTGCAATGAACACCACAATCTTGACGGTGACAGCATTCCAGATTCTGATGTGAATGATGGTCCTACACCTCGAAAAATATTCTGCTGTTATTGCAATATAAACGATATGAATATTGGTGCTAATAAAAATGAACTGGATATTGATGAACCATCTCCGAAAAAGCGTAGGTTGTCTCAAGTGTGTTGTAGACAACAATAAATTGAAGTGATATTCATAAAATGTATCAGTCATGTCACGGAAGTTCGAACTACAAGCTGTCGGGACGAGTGTCTTGAGTGCAGACTTTTTCCCACCCATTGAATTGGATAGAAACAGTCGTTATGGATTGGGGAAATTGATCTTACTCATCCGAATTCCATAGCAAAGATGATGGGTTTCAATTTTGATAGATTTCAACCGAATCAGATACATGAATCCTCACTACCGATAAACGTAACAACTGTGAGACTCATCCGCTTAGATTGCAACATTATATCTGGTTCATACATAAATAATGAAGAATCACATATTCTTTTTTCATTCGATATCGATGTGGAGCCTGGATTCAATCTCACGAAAGAACCACACAAGATTATATATATGCCAGTCAGTCCAGAAGGTCGTCAGTTGATTCACAACATCACAGTGCGTATTTTGGATCACAAAAACAATATTATTGATTTTGGAAGTACAGAAGAGATTGTTATTATTTTGGAATTGACGAAAATCTAATAACTATTATGGGTTTTTGTTATAATAGACAGAATCGTGGAGGATTTCAAATCATTCCACAAACCGCTAAAAAGGAAGGTTCGACTAGAAAAAGGCTCATTCCAAAAGTGTACGCTAAACAGTTAGCACACCACGCTCTGTCAGTGAGAGATATCAAATTTTTGAAATCTATTGGACTGAAAGTAAGGAAAAATGGTGCTCGAAACAAATAGTGAAAAATTGAATATATTCGATGAGCCGATGATCGATCATTCCCTCACGAGTTTACATGAGCACACATACAAACCATATGGATCACCATTGTTTAGGAATTCAGATGAAATCCGAATCGCAATCAATAATCAAGACGTTATACTCGACATTACTGAGAGTTTCATTTATATAGAGGGTAAATTCACACCTAGGGATGAAACGCAATCATGTTATCTATCGAACAATGCAATCGCTTTCCTTTTTGATGAAATTCGCTACGAAATGGGTGGTGAACATGTTGCTGTCGTCAGGAAGACGGGGATAACATCTTCTATGAAGAATATGATTTCATTTGGACAATCACATGCCAACACATTATTAACAACTGGATGGGGACTTTCGGAAACGAAACAGGATATCTTGGACACAACCAGTCATGTATTTAGTGGTAAATTACCACTGAAATATGTGATGGGTTTCGCTGAAGATTATAACAAAAGTATCTTGAATGCCAAACAAGAAATAATTTTAATAATCGCTCGATCCTTCAAGAACTCATATATTGGTGCGGTTGATGCTGATTTGGAAATCAATAAAATTGAGTGGAAAATAAGACATATAGTGCCAGAAGATAAACACAAGCTCAAACTTTTGAATAGAATCAACAAAAATGGTCTGAATGCTAAAATCAAGTTGGCTTATCGCATGTGGGATCTCTATGAACTTCCATCACTACGTGGCACATCTTCAGATATATGGACTATCAAGACAACCAATGCACTTGAAACACATCGTTATATCATCATTGGGTTCCAAAGTAACACCACTTGGGAAGATAGGACAAAGGATATCACTAAATTTACAACTGCTGATATCAATAACATTCGAGTGTACTTGAACTCTGAAGTATACCCATATGAACGTTGGAATTTGGATTTCGATAAAAAACTCGATACTTCAGCTTATTATGCCTATGAGAATTTTCAAAGAAGTTATTATGATAAAGATATGAGTGAACCTCTCATGGACATTGGGCAATTTCGACAAAATCCACTATTCATCATCGATTGTTCACATCAGCCGACTGCCACAAAATCATTAACGATTGATATTAAGCTCGAGTTTGAAACCAGGAAAGCCAACTTCCGGGCCAACACCAAAGTATATGCACTCATTCTGCATGATACGTTTTTGAAATACAATGCATTGGATGGTTCAGTTCTCAGCAGATATTGAAGAAACACACACACATATTATGTATTTTTAATTTTTCTCATTTGTATTAATTTCTTTTTCATTTATTTGTGTAAAAGAGGAATAGGTAAATAAAACATGTATAAATAATATTATGTTTTTTATTCAAATATCGCTAGCTTACAATTCAATTAGTTTTAGGTATATGCAAACAATCTAAAATTATGTCTCCTTCTTCATCACTATCTTCTTGGCCGACTTCGATTTCTTCATCGCTATGATCATCCAATTGGTACTTTTGGATGATCCCTTCAGGTAGATATGGTGAGAGGCGATAAAGAAATCTTCTCAACTCGCACGCAATCATACTATTGCAGAGTTGATCCAAATCCAAAGCACCATCTGAATATTGTTCGCAAAGATTCGCACCCCTCTTGTAGTTCTCGTAGTCTCGCAAGCAGTATTCAATTTGCTCTTCATCATAACACACGCCCAAGTCGTAATTGGTGGCATGGTGAGCGTCCTCACCCAAAGCATCCAGTTCTGATGACAACCTTTCAACGGCTGAAGAGATATCTGTGGCTTTGGTCCAATATTGGCTGGCATATTGCATCCACATCTTTCAAGAATGAAGCTATAATCAAGAGAAATTATTGAAATAACTATGCTACAAAAATAATCAGTATTACTCACATTAGACTTTTGATTATGTCTCCACCGAAGAGTGTATTTAACAATGTATGAAAAGTTTTATATTTTCCTTACAATTATCACCTATAATATAAAGAATCAGAATTAGCCTATGACAAGTGGAAATTATATATTACTATTATTCAGTGAGATCAAATTTGACCAATGATCTCGTTTTCATGCCAACAATAGTCTGTTGACTTTGACCCAAATATGCTATCGTATATTTACCACCAGAAGAATTGATATAAGTAACATCAGCATCCGTTAATTGTGCTGAAACACGTTTTGGTAGCCATGTTTTGAACACTGTATCATTACTCACATCCACCATTGTTAATAGGATTGATTTACCAAACCGAGTAGAACAAAATGATATAGTCTTAATTGGGAAAGCTTCATTCAGTGGCAAAGACGATATTACTCTTTGCTCTAACACTTCCATCTCTTCTTTGATTATAGAATTGAGCTTTTGTAAATCCACCTTTGGAACTGACATGATGAAAATATATAAGGAAAATATAAATAATTTTCAATAGAAAAACACACTCACTGATCTCTCTCTCTCTCTGTGTGTAGGCACTGAATAACTTCACTACTCTTGCTGACTACTCAACTGCTAGGTATACAACTTCTGATTTCATATCACCATACCCACTTCTTTTATAATAGATAGTGAAGCACCCCCACCACAGACTCATGCACCGCGTGTGTGTTGCAAAGACCCCACCATGCGCGAGTTTGCATCGCATCGATAGAGGACGGAGAGTAAATAGTAGTCGCTACATCGCCACAGCGTATGGGTGTGTGACGTCAGCGGACCCACCGTGTCGGGAGCGAGGGCCTGACACACATCAGTGGATCGTCGTGTGCATAGCGCTGACGTCACGCGACCTCTCCCCCCACCACCGTCGCAAGGTATACATCACGGGAGAGGAATCAGAGCTCACATATCGGGCTGGATCTCCGTGGTGTGCGGACGTGTACCGTCTCCATACTTCGGTATAGATTTTCATGTGCACTCTACAAGGATCATACACAGTACCTGAGTAGGTAGACATAAAGGTCATGCAAGACATGGAGGTAAAAAAAAATATGTGTACTTACAAAAAGTACTTGTCCGTGTATGAAAAAAATTCCAAGTCATCTCAAGGTCAAACACAAACCCTGAACACCTCTTCCAACAATATAAATCAAGGTCAAACACAAAATTTCAAAGGCATCACTAGGGCATGCCAAGGTCATAGACCTACACAAAGGTACCTATGCACCAAGGTCATCCCTGAAGGTCACCACAAGGTCAACGATGACGTCATAGTGGAGGGGGGAGGCCCAGAACCGGCTCAAATCTCCTACTGCCGATAACCCACTCAACTCGCCCATAAGCATTGAAGAGCTCGAAGAAGCACTGAAAGAGGGTAAAAATTCGAGCCCTGGACCGGACAATATACCGCTAATATTTCTTCAGAATTTGCCTTTGAATGCAAAGAAATATCCTCTAGATATCTTCAATAACATCTGGATGAACAAAACCTTTCTTCAAATATGGTCTGAAGCAATTATAGTACCTGTCTATAAACAAAACAAATCAAAGACTGACCCAGAATCATACAGACCCATCTCCCTCACGTGTGTACTATGTAAAATCCTTGAGAAAATCTCAAATAAAAGGCTGATATGGTTCCTGGAAACAAGAAATCTACTGATTTCAGAACAAAGTGGTTTTCGCCAGAACAGAACAACTGCTGATAATTTGGTCGACTTAGAATCTGAAATTCACGAGTGCTTTGTCAATAAACTTGCTGTATTCCTAGACATAACGCGAGCCTACGACACTACATGGTGATATGGAATCCTCCAAACACTACACACGTGGGGTATAGAGGGCAACATGTTGAAATTTGTTGAAAACTTCCTCAGAGAACGTTATTTCCGCGTTCGAATTAACGGCACTACCTCATCTCGGAGAAAACAAAAGAACGGCATACCACAAGGCTCTGTTCTTAGCGCCACTCTCTTTCTAGTAGCTATAAACAACATCCTAGAGAACATCAAGGCTCCAGTGAAAGCAAGACTCTACGCAGATGACCTAATCATCTTTACTAGAGGCAAAAACACCCGTACGATGCAAAACCATTTACAAAGAGCTATAAATAGCCTTGTAAGGTGGACAGAGACCAGTGGCCTTCAGTTTTCCTGCGAAAAAACCAAATGCATATTGTTCTCCAAAAAGCACCATAACGAAACACCTCAACTGACTTTAAACGACCACCCACTAGATTACGTAAACAATATTAGATTTCTCGGAATGACATTTGATAAAAAACTCAATTGGAAAGCCCACATCAATAATTTGAAGAATTCCTGTCAAAATGGTCTCAATCTAATGAAAACATTAGCCAATAGAAACTGGGGGGCTGACTACAATAGCCTTATGTTAATATACAGATCTCTGATCAGATCAAAGTTGGATTACGGTTCGATAGTGTACTCTTCTGCAAAAAAATCGCTCCTGAGAAGCCTGGATGTAATTCACAACACGGCTCTAAGGATCGCAACAGGAGCGTTCTGTACAAGCCCGACTGCCAGTATACATTGTGAAACAGGAGAACCTTCCTTATACGAGAGAAGGAAATATCTCAGCCTAACATACACAACGGCCGCTTCGTCTAATCCTCATAACCCCACCAGACACAATATATTTTCAGATCGCTTTAAAGAGATATATGCTTCAAAATCACGAACAGACCCACCCTTTTATGAAAGAATCAATCAGTACCTCACCGAATACCAAATAACGATCCCCAAAATATATCCCAATAATATCCTTACACCTTCTCCTTGGATTGTCAAACTTCCAAATATTGACCATACCCTAACGCAATACTTCAAATACGAAACCAACCATCATATCATTGTCCAAAAATTCTACGAAATAACAGAAAAATATAAGGACTATTATGAGATATACACGGACTCGTCCAAAACAGAAGACGGCACTGCAGCAGCTTTCATAACTCCCAACGATAAAAAAGCATTTAGGCTCAACAACTTCAGTAGCGTATACAATGGCGAACTCCTTGCTATTCTCAAAGCGTGAGAGCACTCGAAGAACATTGTCCAACAGAAAATCGTCATTATATCCGACTCCCTCAGTGCAATCGATAGTATATCCCAGCTGTTCCCGAAAAACCCCATTTTACTCCTAATTAAGAACGAACTACATACTCTACAAGTGATGCAAAAAACCATCAAATTTATATGGGTTCCATTGCATATCGGCATACAGGGCAACGAAGCTGTTGACAAATTGGCAAGGAACGCAATTCACGACGAATCACTCCCTAAAATCGGGGCAATAGTACATACGGACTTCAAGCGGACCATCAAAGAGTCCATACTAGAAAAATGGCAATCCCAGTGGAATAATACAAACTCCAAATTACTGCGAGTGAAGGAACATGTTACCCCATGGCAATCATATCCGAATAAGAGAAAGGATCAACTCGTCCTCAGCAGACTGAGAATTGGCCACACCCGAATCACTCACGAATACCTCATAAATAATAATGACCCACCTATATGCGAGGTATGCCAAACCCAAGTATCCATTCAACACATCTTACAAGATTGTCTGAAGTATAGCACTCAGCGACGCAAACACCACATCCCACAATCCATCAAAGTAATGCTGAACGAGGGATGTGACATAAAGAAATTGACAGCCTTCCTCACAGACATTGACATCCTGAAGGACATTTAGTTATTAATTGTGAACAATATATCCGTATTTCATTTATTTCATTGTAATTCTACGTTCTATATGTCTTTAATAACCTACATGGTTGATAAGACGACTAATAAAAAAAATGCAACGAAAATAGATGTTTTCGCGTCCAAAAAAAATGATTGAAATAAGAAGCGTTGAAACATGCGAAAAATGTAACCACAATAACGTTGAAATGGCGGGGCCCCCATGTGAAAACCGCTGTATTCGTCAAATTTTTTACACATTTTAGCGTTTGTTATTTTAGTTGTTTTTTCGAACGAAAGAAGCCTCAACCTCCTGTCTGTAGTTCAACTACCCAATGGCACTAACATACTTTCCGAAAATAATGCCTTTATGATGATGTCAAATCGCGGCCATGTTTTTTTTCACTCTAAACGACTAGGTACCCATCTTTTTCTATTGCCAGTGATATTTTTTCGAAACAATCGGTATATGTTTTTCTTTCATAATAACACTTGAAACGCTCTGTAAATATTCTCCTGATTCAGGATGTGTTTTGAGACACCCTGTTGATTTATTCTCTGCCAAATGATTTATTTTGAGATGCCCTTCCAACATATGCATCCATGTTTTTTCTCAAATGATATGTTGGTACACCCTGTATGACAGCAGCCATATTTTTTTCTCTAAAATGCCAAGTTAGTACACCCATTATACTAAATATTTCAAACAACTACTACTAAAAGGTCTCATAGTCCGGTGTAAAAGGTGTTGCTCCGTAATCCAAAGATGGCCGGCAAGCTCACTTCAATCCATCGGCCTAACAACCTTTTTTCTTATTAAATGTAAAATTATATAACTAACTTCACCCCAAATCACACTTTTAAAATGACGGACCACGTCACGATGCACGTTTATGAGACACCCTGTATATATTTTTTGTCTCAACTGGCACGTTGGTACACCTGGTATATATTTTTGTCTTAAATGGCAAACCCCATCACCATGCACGTTTATGAGGCACCCTGTATTTATTTATTTTTTTCTTAAATGATGTATTTTGACACACCCTGTATACGTAAAACGAAAACTGCCCCAATGATGCGATGATTCATGTCTCCCATCCAACATTCCATATTTTTCCTCTTAAATGATGTATTTTGAAACACCCTGTTGTTTTTTCTCTCACTTGATAACTGTTTTGAGACACCCTGTTGATTTTTTTCTTAAGTCATATATTTTCAAACACCCTGTATACGTTCCTCATTGGAATCGCACGTTGAAACGTTACACTCCCGTTACCCGCCATTTTTCCTTTTTTTTCCAAACATCATTATTATTATACCACTTTAACAATTCGAATTAATTCATTCACAATTACGATTGTTTTTATTCCAACTCTCGGCTTGCGGTTTGATAACACCCGGCTTGCGGCAAGATTACATCGCTCGACTCGGCGGATCGGTGGCCTTGACCACTTCCGACATAGTATGCAGGTTGGTGATCTACCATACTATATGGCTAAAAAGCTGATATGTTAGCTTTCTTAAAGTTTTTAATTGATGTCGTCGATACTTGATGAAAATCGTTAATATCTATAATAAATCTATAACTGGAATGATTTTCACTAAAAAGGTTTACAAAACCACGACAATTGTTTCGCTGTACAACAGCTTCTTCAAGTGGTTTCTCCACTGAAAATCATTCCAGTTATAGTTTCTTTATAGATATTAACATGGATACTCATCAAGCGTACCAGTTACGAGTTACCATAGAGTTGCGTCCTTTTTTAGTAGTGTATCAAACGCCTGAAAGCTTTCAGGCTCTCTAATGGGAAGTTTTGAGGAACACTCTCTGGTGGAATCAATTCATTCGTTTTCATTGCATTGGTCCTTTTATTTACATCGTTCAACATTATTGAATTCTGGTCAACTGTGGCTGCAATCTTTGACAAAGGAGTTAAAATTACTTTTTCAAATTCTAAAAATATAGATTTTTTAATATTCATTATGGACTGTATGTAATTCAGCTTTTTAAATAAAATCAAATGATTTACCTGAGCTGTGTACGCTTTGTGAAGTTCGACTAGTGTCAGATATAAAATTACTTGACGAAGAAGGTGTGGGAGTTCTGGTTTCTAAAGTTCTCAAAGATAGATGTCTCCTGTCATCGAATAAGAAAATCTTATCTGAATTTTCACTGGAATTTTCCGTTTTCTCCATATCCATGTTTTGGGTAGATTCAATTCTTGGTCTTTCAGGCAAAGAAGAAAATATCTTGTCATTATCAATAGTTTTGGATTGTGACTGAACTGTTATTGGAATTTTCTCTGTTAGGGTTATATCAGGAGATGTGTTTTCAGAGTCAGAATCAAATTCACATTCATTCGGTTTTTGTCACAAACTCCTGGATGACTCTGAAGAGTCTACCTGCTCGGTCAAAAAATTTGCCATTTTGTTTTCTGCAGATGTATAGGAACCTGCAGGAAAAAAAAACAAGAATTAACTACGATGAATGATATTGTTAATGTGTTGTGGTAAATTGTTTTGTAAATGATATTTTAAATTATATACATACTTGTTTCGAAATTAACTTAAATACGGTATGTGGGCCAAGATTTTTCGAATAGTGTGAGGTCTTTCACAAAATCTTGAATGGGTTTTCTATTTGTTCGTATTGGCCAATAACATTTGGTCTCATTTCTATGAACCCAAATTATAGGTACAATGGAGACTTCTCCAGATGACTCCGAATCAGTAGTGAAAAATTCCACAGTCGCATACATTCTCAAGGTTCTAGTTATGAAAATTTCTTGCTAATTTGAAGTGATTCAATGGAAAAACAGCAAATCCCTTTTTATGAGGTAAAATCATACATCTGCAAAAAAATTCACTCAATTTAAATTTTACTGCACTATTTTCGTTAATTTTCTCAACAAAATATACATGCAGTTTCGAAGACTCTATTGGTGCTGTGTATAAATCATTCTGGTACGAATACAACAAACCTTGCAATATATATTTATTTGCAATATATATTTATTATCAATACATGTGATACATTTAATCACGCAAACTTGTTGGGACTTCAACAAAACACAGTTGTCAGGTTTAGAAACCGATAAACATAAATTGTCAAATTGCAATGTTTTACAATTGAATGATAGATCGTGTGTGTCATAGAATGTATTATGAATTTTCTTTGGCGTACATTTTGGAGTCAGTTGAATATTTTTAAACCCGTTGGAAGTGTTATCAAATTCCTGAATTCTTCTGTAAAGTTGTTGTAATGGCTCGTAATAAGAATGCAGTTTTCTCTCCAAGTAACTCATATAATTTTCAAAAGGAAAACAAGAATACTCGTCGATGGTACCATACAACTTGACATCATCAACAATGTAAATCGAATTGTTCACATTAAATACTACAAAATCTTTACCAAATACGACAGCTGATTCTATAACGAAATCTTTTAGACATTGTTCTGCTACATCAATGAACTTGTTTGTCAAATCCTCACTGGACAAAATGAAAATAGAACAATGTAATAATAATAAGAATTTATAATGGCACCTATTTAGAGCATTAGGAAAAATAACAGGAAAAGTATATTTGATAAAGAGTTTAAACTCTGTTGCTTTCCACCTATGAAGCTTCTTAATATTCTTGATTTTCTTGGAAAATCGGAAGTAACGTAAATACGAATCTAAGATATTTTACTTTCAGTCTCTTTTTTTATTTTTTGTGAAAGCTTGTCACAACAAGAACTATTGAAATGATACTATAATGAAATTCGCTTCACAACACCCAAATATAGGAGGTGCATAGGGTCCAGAGGAAATTGGGTCACCAATTTCATGTCCATGTTCAGGTGAGGACTTTTCCCCTTAATGTGTTCATGTATTTTGTGACTTGGTAAAAAATCGAAATCTAATTTCGGTTCAAAAGCTATGAAAGTGTTAATTTCAGGCAATAAAACAGCTGCTACTTTCGTTCAAAAACTGAGTTTACTTCTTGTTTGACTTTAACTACTTTTATTAACAATTAACAATGCTTTTCATAATGGATTCCACTAAACATATCTGCGACATTACATATTACAGATTATTCTTCAAAACAGTGCTGACATCTTGATAGCTGTCAAAATACATATACATATATATTATTCTGATATTGTTAATGTGTTGTGGTAAATTGTTTTGTAAATGAGATTTTAAATTATATACACAAATGATAAAACAAAAACTCAGCCATTAATACCTGTACCCTTAGTAATTTCCTTACTTCTGTTTCTTCTTAGCTCAGCCGGCGCCAATGACGAATGAACATGAGTAATCTAATCTCAAGGTGGGTTACACATCTATGGTTGCCTGTACCTATTGAATATTATGGGATAAAATATGAAATTATATTCTCAAGTTGGTAGTATTGTTTTTTTTATTTTTTTATTTCAAGTTGTCAGACCTTCATAAACATTCAAAATATCAGAAGACAAATAAATATCAATTGTATTTATATCTACCTATCCCTATCTATCCTATGATATTTTGATCAAAAGTAAACGACGCAAATCATTCTATGTGAAGATAAGTATTAAACATGAAATCTGCCCATGCACAGATATGTTCAACTAAAATAAATGATGTTGGTCATACTATATTGTAGTCCATAAATTGGTTGTACTGATTTCAGTTCATTGACACTATTGTGACATAATGTTTGTAAATATCACTTGGTTCTGGTTTTGAAAATGAAAATTATAGATTATGAACGAACGTATTCGTATTGAATGTCTTGAATGTTTCTTCCTAGTGATTATTTTCAGGATATTTGCATAGGCTATGAAATATAAAAGTTTTTGTGCACTTGCAAAATGTGTTGTAAATACCTGGTCGTCCTACAACTGACACTGTTGTACTTTGTGTAAGTTATTTCTTCACTGGATACTATTATTACTGTGTTCTCCCTGGAACTCTGCTGTTTTATTCTTCATATGTATGTGAATGTCATACAATTGACATTGCTGCATTCAAATACAGTTACTTGTCTACTCGAAACTGCTTATTTCTGTATTCTCTTTTTGGATCGACGTGGCCTTTACTTGATGGAAATTCATAGTATATGACACTAAGGTAAACACGATTAAATTTCCACAGATTTATTGTCTTCGCGACATGTTTCGATACACTGTATCTTTTTCAAGCGAATGTTATACATTAAGTTATTCTACCTTGAACATTACTTAAATACCCTTCTTAACAATTGAGGTAATTAGGAGCTACCTATGATAAAAATAAAATGGACAATACAATGTAGGAAGGTACCTGTAAATCTCAAAACATATCTACTACTTAATTAGTTGAAAAGGTTTAACAAAGGGGAACTATTAAGGTCCAATTGATCATTTAGTAAACAATTCGAATTTTTCAATTTATTAATTTCCAAGAATTCTAAATAATTAAGTCTAATACCTTTATTTTCAACATGAAGGATTTCAAAGTTTTCATCGAAGTCATGGTCTTCTTCCAAAATATGATTGGCATATGTTGAATGTGTTTTATTATTAACATAATTAATACGGTGCTCACGTACGCGGCTTTTGAATGGTCTACCAGTCTGGCCTACATATACTTTGGAACAAGATCCACAATTCAATTTATAAACTCCTGATTTCTTCAATTTTGTTTTTTAAAAAATGACGCTATTTTTTCTGAAACGGGCCCTGAATATGTTAAAGTTCTGTAATTATTGTCAAGGTTCCTCATAGTGGGGTACACTTCTTGGATAGCCTTTCTGTGTAATTTTTTAGCAAGAATATTCTCTATTAATTTGACTTGATATCCATTGTTAACTGCTATCTGTTTTATAATATTTAATTCTTCAGAAAGAGGAATATTAACTAATCTATCATACTATGGTATGCTGATATTTTATGTATATATGGATGTATCGAATTATTATGAATGGTGATGTCAGTATGGGAAGGTTTATGAAAAATAGAAAAATGGTGTTTGTTGTTGGTTTTACCTATTGTCAGATCTAAAAAATTTAATGATTTTTCTACTTCTATTTCTATTGTGAATTTAATGTTTGGGTGAATATTGTTAATATATTTATGAAAGGTGTCTAACTGTCTGTTGGTACCTTTAAAACAAACTATAATATCATCTACATATCTGTACCAATACAAAAACTGTTGCGAGAGTGGGTGCTGCCAGTAGAGGACTCAGCGGATTTCCCATGATCAAACCTTCAGATGAAGAATATATTTTATTGTCAAATTGAAAGTAATTTTGTTCAAGACATATCGACAAAAGGTCTATCTCTTGTTTAATAACTGGGTTGACATGATTACTATCTAGTAAACCTTCAACCAAGACTATGGTATCTTGAGGAGGTATACTAGGGAAAAGATTTTGAACGTCAAAAGAAATTAATTTCGCGTTATCTGGAACAGAAATATCCTGGATTTTATTTATCAAATCATAAGAATTTTTAAGGCTGAATTTCGGTACAAATTCAGAATAGTTTGTTATTAAATGTATTAACTTTCTTGATAATTTAACTGATGGTGCTGTTACGAAAACATTAAATTCACAATAGAAATAGAAGTAGAAAAATCATTAAATTTTTAAGATCTGACAATAGGTAAAACCAACAACAAACACCATATTTCTATTTTTTATAAACCCTCCCATACTGACATCACCATTCATAATAATTCGATACATCCATAAATACATAAAATATCAGCATACCATAGTATGACACATAGATTAGTTAATATTCCTCTTTCTGAAGAAAATTTCTGCAAAGAATTAAATATTATAAAACAGATAGCAGTTAACAATGGATATCAAGTCAAATTAATAGAGAATATTCTTGCTAAAAAATTACATAGAAAGGCTATCCAAGAAGTGTACCCCACTATGAGGAACCTTGACAATAATTACAGAACTTTAACATGTTCAGGGCCCGTTTCAGAAAAAATAGCGTCATTTTTGAAAAAACAAAATTTAAGAGTAGCATTCAGAACAGATAACACGTTGGGAAGGTTTATTAAAAATAATAAAGATAAAACACAAAAATCTAAAAAATCAGGAGTTTATAAATTGAATTGTGGATCTTCTTCCAAAGTATATGTAGGCCAGACTGGTAGACCATTCAAAAGCCGCGTACGTGAGCACCGTAATTATGTTAATAATAAAACACATTCAACATATGCCAATCATATTTTGGAAGAAGACCATGACTTCGATGAAAACTTTGAAATCCTTCATGTTGAAAATAAAGGTATTAGACTTAATTATTTAGAATTCTTGGAAATTAATAAATTGAAAAATTCGAATTGTTTACTAAATGATCAATTGGACCTTAATAGTTCCCCTTTGTTAAACCTTTTCAACTAATTAAGTAGTAGATATGTTTTGAGATTTACAGGTACCTTCCTACATTGTATTGTCAATTTTATTTTTATCATAGGTAGCTCCTAATTACCTCAATTGTTAAGAAGGGTATTTAAGTAATGATCAAGGTAGAATAATTTAATGTATAACATTCGCTTGAAAAAGATACAGTGTATCGAAACATGTCGCGAAGACAATAAATCTGTGGAAATTTAATCGTGTTTACCTTAGTGTCATGTATTCTCTTTGTTGCTCTGCCTTTTACTTCTTTTGAATTACTTTAGTTTTTTGAAAAATCTCGTTTTTTCATTTAATCTTCCCAATAAAAAAAAAAACAATTTTTTTTTCTTTTCTTATCTCATAGGTCACCAATCGTCTTTTTCTTTTTCAGTTCACCAATTAAAAGTTCACTTTCTGATAAACTTATCTATACCATTATTTTCATGCTATTTACAACTATTTATCTACCCTAACATATTCACAAAGTCTATATTTTGAATGCTTATTATATTTTCGGTTTCCCATTTATCAAATTCCTGAAATTTTCTATTTTCTTATCACTTTTTAAATTTCCCTCCACCTGTCATGTCATACTTCAAAACAATCCATCATTTCGAACTCCCTCAATACAGGATGTTTCATTATTACAACTCATTTCTTTTCCTTAATATTCATTAGGATTTATTTTTCAGAATAATGAATTTATTATAACCGAATTTGCTGATATTGACAAATAAATGAAGTACAAAATAAGGCTGTAAACAACATCTACACTCCTCATCGTAACCTGCCGTTCATATGAAGAAATTTAAGGTAGTAAAACTTCCAGAAATTAACAATGTATTATGCCTGTTTCCGTTTTGTATAGATTTCAGTGACAATTTTCATTTATAATTTTAATCTTATCACACACACAAATACTATATCATAACAATTCCCCAAATTTATATTTGAAATTTTGATATATCCTTAGCAAAATTCAAATATCAATTCAATAATTTTTTTAGATATAGAGCTTCATTGGATGTTTCTACAATTAACAGAATAATTAATACAGTATTGCGAATTTGAAATAATTATTGTTTTTGTTTCGTAAGTTATATAAATTTATCTTTTCATTTTATTCTTATTTTCATTCCTTTACTTTATTTTGAATACTTGTTCTTCAAACTTCAAATTGATATAAACTTTCAAGTTAAAAATTCCCCTCAGCTTTCCATTTAGTGGATAAACTAACCTATAACTATCAATTGGTTCTTCATTTTCAACTTTATAAGGACCTTCAAATGGTAATTGTGATTTTGCACACAAATTTTGTTTTTTATTAGGAACCCTCAGAGTTTTTATAATAACTAAATCTCCTTTATTAAATTTAGTACGTTTTACTCTCTTTTTGTTTTTTTTTTAATATTTCATTGCATTTCTTTTTATTCGTACATTCACTTTTTCCATGGTTTCTTCCATTATTTTATCATCATTCACCCACTCTCTATCTGGCAATTCCCCTGTCATGATGTACTTAGGACTTTCCTGTGTAACTGTGCTAGGTACCTCATTTATGTATTTTTCAATTAAAGGCACTTTTTCTTCCCACTGTTTATGATTATGAGACACTATTCTTAAATATTTCATTATTTCTCGTATATATCTCTCTGTTGAATTTGATGAAGGATGCCAAATGCTAGTAAAATTTAACTGTATTCCTGAAATTTGACTAAATTTCCTCATTTTTTCATTATTAAAATATGTTGCGTTGTCTAGAATAATCTGTTCGGGTTTTTCTACTTCAGTTATGAATTTTGTTAATATTCCCTTCACTATTTTGAAATTGGTTCTCCTAGTAGGATATAATTTAATGTATTTAGAAAAATGATCAACAAGGACAAATAAATGTTTACTATTATTATTACTTATTATCAAGTTACTCATAAAATCTATTGATACTATATGTAATGGTTTATTTGAAATTATACTTTTGGGTTCATTTTTATTTACAATATTTTTACTTTTTCCCAACTGACATAATTTACACCTATTCAAAATACTTTTTGTCGTTTCTATATCCCTATGTCTTACAAAATTCTCCCGAAATATTAACCACGTTTTTCTGATTCCTATGTGTAAATATTTTTTATGTATGTTTATAATTACTTGTTCTGTCAATACTTTATTTATTACATATAACTCATTTCTGTTTATTACTTCAATTAAAATTCCATTTCTTTCTACAGTTCCTCTTTTTTCTTTATGATTTAATTTAATTTGATCTTTAATAATTGTTTCTAATGAAAATAACCCCGTCCTGTTTCTAAAAACATTCAAACCAATCTTAATTTATCTCTTATTACTTAGTTGATCTGTCCCTATTCTAGTAATAGTGTCTGGTATCAAATTTTGTTTCCCTGGCACATATTTAATTTCAAATTTATATTCCTGAAGCAATAAAGACCATCTATGAATTCTATTGTTAGCATATTTACAGTTCAATATTGACATCAGTGCCTCATGATCAGTTTCCACATAAACATTGTTCCAAGTAAATAAAATCTCAATTTCGTTATACAAAAAATAATACTGGCCAGTTCTAATTCACTCGCACTATAATTTCTTTCATGCTTTTTCGTAATTCTTGATATAAATGAAATTGGTACTTCTTTTCCTTCTTGGAATTGTATTAAAATTCCAGCAAAACGTTCTATACTTGCATCAGTTCTAATAATAAAAGGCAAATCATAATTTGGATGATAAATTTTTAGGTTTTGTATAAATATGTCTTTTAATTCCAAAAATGCTGATTCCTGTTCTTTTCCCCATATCCACTTTTTATTTTTCTTTAATAAACCAATCAATGGTATTTCTTTTTTAGTTAGATCTGGCACAAGTCTTTTAAAATAATTTAAAATTCCTAAAAATCCTCTTAATGTTTTTAAGTTGTGAGGTCTTACATATTGTCTGATGGTCCTTATTCTTTCTGGATCCATTTCAAATCCCTTTTCATTTAAAACATAACCCAAATAATTTACCTGATTCTGGAAAAACTCACATTTACCTATATTTATTTTCAAACCTGCCTCATCAAGTAATTGTAAAACCTTATCTAAATGTTGTTTATGTTTCATTACATTAGTCGAATAAATTAAAATGTCATCAACATAATGCAAAACAAAATCTTCATACTTATCCAGTATTTTATGCAAAGCTCTTTCTAAAGCTGGGCAAGCTGATTGCAGACCATACTTAAATCTGTATACAACCCCTTCAATACAAAATCCTGTATAATCTCTAGCACTTTCATGTAAGGGTATAAGCCAAAAACTGTGTTTCAAATCTATTTTAGAAAATATATTAGAATTAGTAATTCTTCCAAAAATAGCATCTATATTCTTCGGAGATTCATATTGTGGTACTGTAATTTTATTGAGTTCTCTCGCATCTAAACATAATCTTAATTCCCCATTTTTCTTTTGAACAACGACAATAGGATTGATATAACTTGTGGTACTTCTTTCTATGATTCCCTGACTCAACATTTTTTCAATTTCCTCTCTGATTTGATTTCTAAATTTATATGGTATAGGATAACTTTTTGATTTAAACTTTTCAACTTCATTCACTTTTATTTTATGTACATACTCATTCGCAACTCTTGATTCATACATTATCAACTTTTTATACTTCTTTAATAATTCTTTAATATAATCTTCATTTTCTACTTTACACTTATAATCCATATTATATTCTTTATATTGATTTTCACTTCTCACATTCATACATCTTATACACAAAATATCCTTTTCCAAATTTTTCTCTTCTTCATTCAAGTCTTTGAAGTTGAACCATTTTCCATCTATCTCTATACCTTTATTTTCATAATTGATTTTAGCATTTTTACGCTCTAGTTGATCTGTCCCCACAATTATATCGAAATCCATATTCTCGATAATTAATAGTTGTAATTTAATAACCTTATTATCGATCTCCAAATTTCAATTTATAAATTTATTTACTTCTGCAATTTTTTCCCCATTTATTCCTATCAAATTTGTTTTTGGCATATTTATTATTTTCTTCTGATTTTCCTCATTATTTAATAAACTACTTGCTTTTACTAATGATGATTCAGAACCTGTGTCTATCAATATTTTTAGCTGTTTATCTCCAATTTTTCCCATTAGTACTATTAAACCCATTATTTGTTCATACTCCCCATTATCATCTAGTGTTATAAATTCTACAGGATGTTCATAGCTTGCTTTATTTATTTTGTATGGTCTATCTAATAAAAATTTTGTTCATCAATGTTATATAAAAATAAACAATAGCCCTTTATTCAGTATAACGTCGTAGGAATCGTGTATATCCTTTTAACCTTGGAGTCAGCAGGAATCCTGGCCTCGCTTCCGAAACCTTGGAATCATCACTTTTCCAGTCAACAAGTGGAAATCTATAAAAGAGGAAGAGACGGAAGTCCCGGTGTTCAGTTCAGATTAGATTCACGCTCATGATCGAGTAACTAACTGTTCCATATTTTAAGGTGCATACCAATAGTTCTGACAGTTCATTGTATGTTACCAAATTATGTTCTTTTTTGTCAAATAAATACTTAAACAAAAAGTTTGTTTTTAAAAAGTCTTTGGACAAACCAAAGATATAACAGTGGCGCAGTCGGTAGGATTTCAAAAACGTAGAAAACTACGGTGATCTCCAGATCTTTAAGAAGAAAGAACCACGAGCAAACCCAGTGGAAGGACGGTCTCTTCAACATCGAGGAAACACGTGTAAGTCGTCAACCGCTACTCATCCCGGTGTAGCAAAGCTAATGAAGTAGGATTTCATCCACCACACAAGGGAACGCCAAGCAACAACAAACCCTCAACAACAAACCCTCAACAACAAACCCTCATCAACAAACCCTCATCAACAACCCTCATCGTTGGAACCCCTGTGGATAGGAACACTTAGTGAAGCCCCTGACAGAGAATTTCTACAAATGTAAGTGACTTTGATTTATCATCTTTCGTGTTTTTTCAAAGTTCTTTTATCCATTACACTTTCATCCTATAACCCACAAGATTTTCATACTGAATTGAAAATCAATAATTTTCATACAGATTGAAAATTTATTAATTGACTAACTGAAAGATTTTCATACCGACTGAAAATCATTGAAAATGGCAAACGTAAATGAAAATGAAAACCAACCAGAAATCGAACCATACAAACTTTCAGAATTGTTTTCACTTATCCCTGAATACGATGGTGATAGCATATTATTGAACACATTTTTAAATGCATGTGATCAAGCATTTCAAATCGCTACCAACCCACAAAAATGTCTCTTGATTACTCATTTCAAAAATAAACTAAAAGGAAAAGCAGCAATTTTAGTAAACTCTCAAAATCCAGTTACTTATACTGCAATAAAAAATTTACTAAATACTCATTTTGGTGATTCACGTGACTTGAATTCATTAATCCAAGATCTACAAAGAATGAAGCAAATGAACGGAGAGTCAGGTATAACTTTCCATTCTCGTATCCAAACTCATAACGCAAAAATGGTTGCCTGTATAAACAAATCAATACTAACAGCAGAGCAGAAAGATGCACAAATTACTTTAGTGAATAGCATGTCTCTGAATACTTTATTAACAGGTCTAGAACCACGAATCGGACAAATAATAAGAGCAAGTAACCCACTAAGCATGGTCGAAGCAGCTCATCGAATCAAAAGAGAAATTCAACTTTCATATTTCGAATCTCAAAAAACGCAACGAATGAATATTGCACAAAATCAAAAACCAAAACCCAATCAAAATTTCAGACCAAATTTTAATAATTCATTTCAAAGACAACAAAGTTTTCAAAATTACCAACCAAAACCATTTTATAATCAACCAAGTTTTCAAAATCAGTCCAATTTTCACAATCAAAATCGCCCAAATTTTCAAAATCAATTTAGATCAAATTTCCAAAATCAAAATCGTCCCCAAATAATTTCAAATCAACCTAGTCCCTCTCAACAACAACAGCAACAGCAAAGACCTCAAATGAGACCTAATACTAATTTTCAACAACAAAGATATACTGTAATACAACCTAATCCCAATTATCAAAGACCCAACACTCAGAGAACACACTGTATGAACTCTGAAAATTATTATTATGATCCACAATATCCTGATTACGACACAAACTTCGATTATACTGATAATCAAGAATATGAATGCGAACCTAATAATTCGAATCATGGACAGCTAAATATTCCCGAATATGACGAATATAATTATCAAATAAGTCAAGACAATACCTCAAGTTATTACGAGACTAACGAACAATACTCGGATTTTCAAACAGACCATCTCTCTATCAAACCACCGATCAAAGAAGAAACGATTCACAATACGAATACCGTGACAAAGCAACTCGAAACCTTGAACTTGCAAACGTTCGTTTAACTACAGTCAGCTCAAATAATCTGTTTTACATTCTCGATGCAACTAAAACATTTAAACTACTTATTGACACAGGTGCTGGTATTTCAGTTTTTAAACGAAAAACTTGTGAAAAATTACCAAATCGAATTCCCGAAAACCTTACAATTTCAGGTATAACTGATCAAAAAATAACTATTAGTGAATCAACCCTAGTGCCTTTTCAACTAAACGATCCCCACAAAGTTTATGTTTATGATTTAGACATAGAATTTGATGGAATATTAGGATGTGACTTTCTCGAACATTATGAAGGAATAGTAGATATCAAAAACAGACAATTAATCCTTAATTATAAAACAGTTCCTTTATTAAAAGCAGAATCAAAAACATGTAGTCCTGAAACAAATAATCTTGAAAGAAAACAACCAAACCAACAACTTGAATATATTTCCGATGATATTTTCCAAAATGATCCAAGACATTATTTTTTCGAAAATGAAACCGATTACTATCGCTATTTACCAAATGAGATTCCAAAACCTGATGAATTAGAAATTTCCAAACCCATCGAAATAAAAAACATTATTGAAATTGAGCCTCGAACAGAAAAAGTTGTTAAATTAAATTCAAATTTAAAAAATACAGAAGCAATACTGCTTGCTTCAGAAAAAGAAAAAGTAAGACTTCCAAATGCAATTGTTAGAACAAATGAAAAAGGAGAATTCCTTACAACTGTCATTAATGTGAACACTATTATGAAAACAATCGATTTTTCAGACTTGATTTTAGAACCTTTTACAAAATCTGAAACCATCTTGAACCTAAATGATGAAATTGAATATCCTCCTATAGTTATTGACAGACGAAATGAAATCAAAAATAATTTAAGATTAGAACATTTAAATGAAGAAGAAAAAGAAACTATTGAAAATTTGTGTCTAGAATTTTCTGACATATTTTTCTTAGAAGGAGATAAATTGACCTTTACTAATGAAATCAAACATAAAATAGATACAAATGATGCTAAACCTATTTTTACCAAATCTTATCGATATCCTCATGTACACAAAGAAGAAGTAAAGTCTCAAGTATCAAAAATGTTAGAACAAAATATTATAAGACCTTCAGTATCACCCTGGTCTTCTCCAGTTTGGGTAGTACCAAAAAAATTAGACGCCTCCGGAAAACAAAAATGGAGAGTAGTTATAGACTATAGAAAACTCAACCAAATAACAGTTGATGACAAATATCCCTTACCAAACATAACAGACTTACTTGATCAATTAGGACAATGTACATACTTTACAACTCTGGACTTAGCTTCAGGTTTTCATCAAATTGAAGTAGATGAAAAAGATATTCAAAAAACTGCATTTTCTATTGAAAATGGTCACTATGAATACCTTAGAATGCCCTTTGGATTAAAAAACAGCCCTAGTACATTCCAAAGAGTAATGGACAATATACTCTTAGGTATACAAAATGAACGATGTTTAGTTTACATGGACGACATCATAATTTATTCAGCAACTTTATATGATCATATTTCCCGACTAACAGAAGTATTTCAAAGATTAAGAAAAGCAAATCTTAAAATTCAACCAGACAAATGTGAATTTTTACAAAAAGAAGTAGCATACCTCGGACATATCATTTCAGAGGAAGGAGTCAAACCGAACCCCGAAAAAATCAATTGTGTAATTAATTTTCCTGAACCAAAAAATCAAAAGGATATAAAATCATTCCTTGGATTAGCAGGTTATTACCGCCGATTTATTCCAAATTTTGCCAAAATATCAAAACCCATGACAAGACTTTTACAAAAAGACATTCCATTCATTTTTAACGAAGAATGTAAAAAAGCATTTAATGAACTAAAAAATATTTTATCTCAATCCCCCGTACTAATTTATCCGAACTTTAATGAGCCATTTATCTTAACAACTGATGCATCATCATTTGCAATTGGTTCAATACTATCGCAAGGACGTATAGGTCAAGATCTTCCGATAGCATACGCATCAAGAACACTTTGTCCAGCAGAAACAAAATACTCGACAATAGAACGCGAACTTTTAGCTATTGTTTGGTCAGTCAAACATTTCAGACCATATCTATACGGTAGAAAATTTAAATTATATTGCGACCATAGACCTTTAACATGGATTTTTAGCATACGTGATCCAGGAAGTAGACTAGCACGATGGAGACTAAAACTTGAAGAATATGACTATGAAATAATTTATAAACCAGGAAAGTTCAACAAAAATGCAGATGCTTTAAGTCGTATTAAAGTAAATCATTTTAAAGATATTTCTAAATTTCAATCTAAATTATTAGCAAACAACGAAACTGATAACGAATCTAATACTTCAGAAAAAACTGTAATATCACCAGAATCTATGGAACAAGAGTTCGATAATTTTGTTGATATATGTAGAAAAAAATCTATAATTGATTACTCAAAAATTCAATTTTCAAATTCGCAATTACTAGACAAATCTCATAAAAATATTATCATAGTGATACAACAAAATAAAGAAAATCCACTGCGAGATAAAGTTAGGGAAGATATTTTTGAAGACAACCACAATTGTGAAATGAATAAAATCAATATCTTTTCAAGTAAAACCGTCAAGAAAAGAAAATATTTCATTATAATTATACCCTTTGAACCCCAAGACGCATTAGAACATCTATTTACATCGCTCTATATCGATCAACATGAATTTAAACCGACAGAAACATATTATATTGAAAACAACCCTGATTTACCAATACAAGAATTACTTTCTTATATACTTTCAGAATTGGAAGGAATAAAATTAATAATATGTCAAAATATAACCACAACACCAGATCATGACACTATACCTATAATACTAGATCAATACCATAATGGAAAATCAAATCTTCACAGAGGAATAAATGAAACCCTCAGAAGAATTAAAGAAAAATATGACTGGCAAGGAATTACGAAAGACGTAGAAAATTATATTAATAAATGTGAAATCTGTCAAAAAACTAAAATTTGTAGAAAAAATCTCAACAATCCCTTAGTAATTACTGAAACACCCAAAACACCTTTTGAACGAATAAATGTTGACATACTACAAATATCTGACGCATACATCCTTAGTATAAGAGATGAACTTACTAAATTCACCCAAGCATATCCTATGGAAAATAAAACAGCAAAATCAGTAATACATACTTTAATGTTATTTTTTCAACATTATGGAACACCCCTTAGAATCCATTGCGATTCCGGAAAAGAATTTAATAATCATCTAATGAGAGACCTTTGTCAACTTTATGACATAAAACTGACTTTTTCAAGCATTGACCATCCCCAATCAAACGGCTCTTTAGAAAGATTCCATGCAACCCTGACCGAAATGATCAGAGCATATCTAGCCGAAAACCCTGAAGATAACCCCTGTAATATATTACCCTATGCAGTTATTTGTTATAATAACTCTAAAAATAAATCACATGGTTTTACACCGTATGAATTAATCTTTGGTCATACAGCCGGTAGACCACCCGAACAAGTATATAATCAAGAACAATTACTTACTAAGTATATTAGAGATTTAAATAATAGAATCTCATATTTTTATAAAATAGCTAGAGAAAAGATAATTAATAGTAAAGAAAAATCTAAAGTACGATTTGACGAAAGAATTAAACAAGAAACCCCTGAATATAAAATTGGAGATAAAGTTTATGTAAAAGAAAGCCAAATAGGTTCAAAATTGAAAAATAAATTCAATGGTCCATTCGAAATAATCGAAGTATATCTAAATTCAGCTCTTTTGAAAAATCTTGAAACTAACCAACAAAGTAAATTTAATTTTGATAAATTAAAACCATACCATGAGTAAATCCGAAATTTTTATTCCAGATGTTTCTACTCATCTTCATACCTTTGTGCATGGCGCAATATATTCTTCAGCCTGTGAATAATACAATTGGTATTTACTACAATGAAGAAGGATACTCAAAAGTTTCCAATGATAAATGGACATTGTTGGTATACAAAGACCTTATTCCAGTAAGAACAGTTTTAGATCATAATCAAAATATTTTAAATGACATGATTCTAATGTTTGAAACCCCAAACCCTAGAATGAATTATTTTTATGCTGATATAAAGACACATATATCTATGTTAAACCAAATTTCAAATTCTCTACAATCAAAATATTCTCAAATAAAAATGGATACTGAAGCCTATTCAAAAAGAACGAAACGTAGATTAATTAACGGAATTGGTAGTATATGGAAAGCAATATCCGGCAATCTCGATTCTTCAGATGGAGAATACTTTACTAATTCAATAAATCAATTATACAAAGATGAACACCAGATTGAGAATTTATTAAAAAATCAAATTTCAGTAACCACTTCAGTAATTCGAAATTTCAACGAAACTATTCAAAAACCACAAATTGATGAAGCTACATTTAATGAAGACATGAAAAACATAGAAAAACAAATCTATGAAATTTCTGATAATTTACAAATGGTTGAAGCAAAATATAAAACAATTGATATTTGCGAATCACTTATGGAAAACTTCTTATTTCTAGAAGAATATCTTGATGATATTTTAACATCAATTACTTTTGCAAGATTGAAAATTATTCATACCTCAATAATTAAGCCAAAAGATTTAGTGAATTCCCTTCAAGAAATATCACATTCCTTACAAAATAACTATTTGCCTTTGCAACCAAAAATTACATCAGTAGCAAGATATCTTGAGTTAATTGAACTTGCAGCTTTTCAAACTGACACCAAAATTGTCTATGTTTTGAAAATACCTCTTGTTGAACCCGAAACTTATACCATCTATCGACCTTATCCTATTCCGATATTGGATAACAGAACTGGATTACATCATATTTTACCTACAACTATTAAATATATTGGAAAAGATGATGACTCACTGTCATATATAATTGTACCAAATTATGAAACTTGTAAACCACTTTATTTTAGAATGAAATTATGTGAAAAAATATTGCCCTACCCTATTGATAATAATGCTATTTGTGAAGCTCAAATATTTAGACATTTGCTAGAATTACCTAGAGCTTGTAAAACAAATGTAATTTTTGCAAAAGACTATAATGTCTATGAAATTGATACAAATACATGGCTTATAATTGTTTCTGATCCTTTACCAGTAACTTTGACTTGTAATAAAGAAACGAAAACAAAAATCATTGAAACTAATTCAATTTTGAAAATGAATGTTGATTGTAATGCATTTGTTGGCAGTACAAGAATTCATGCTAAAAAACAAATATATACTGAGAAAAATATAACGTATACATTTCATGAAATTTTAATACCATTTCACTGTTGTCCAGAAAAACATAACTTTCCAGAATTGAAACCCTTAAAGTTGAATAAAATAAATGAAGATGATTTAAATACAGCTCAATTCAAATTAAATGAATATTCTGATCAATTAGATAAACTTATAAATGAACCTTTCGTTTCAAAACATATTTCTTGGTTTACTTATTTTACTATTGCACTTGTGATTTCACTCATTATATTGTACTGTTGTTGTAAGTGTAAAAATCGAAAAAATGTAAAAATTGGTATAATGACATCAAGAAATGATGGACCACCCTCACCACCAAGAAATAGAAACAAATTTCAAGCCATTACCAAATTCTTCCCAAGAAGACGACCAAGCTATCAAATAGGAGAACCCGTTGAAGAAGACAACGAAGAAATTGAACTTAACACAAATTCTTCGAAAACTTTTGTCTAAAAGTTGAATAAAAAGTTGCTGCAGAATAAAGCATCAACTTTTTCATAAAAAGGGGAGTTGTTATATAAAAATAAACAATAGCCCTTTATTCAGTATAACGTCGTAGGAATCGTGTATATCCTTTTAACCTTGGAGTCAGCAGGAATCCTGGCCTCGCTTCCGAAACCTTGGAATCATCACTTTTCCAGTCAACAAGTGGAAATCTATAAAAGAGGAAGAGACGGAAGTCCCGGTGTTCAGTTCAGATTAGATTCACGCTCATGATCGAGTAACTAACTGTTCCATATTTTAAGGTGCATACCAATAGTTCTGACAGTTCATTGTATGTTACCAAATTATGTTCTTTTTTGTCAAATAAATACTTAAACAAAAAGTTTGTTTTTAAAAAGTCTTTGGACAAACCAAAGATATAACATCAATATTCACAACATTCTGTGCTAAATTTGTCATATTTGTGTCAATCAGTCTTCCTTGTGTCGTAGGATTGTTTATATGTCTTTCTTCACTTCTCGACCTACGCTGACAATGTACTTGCCGGTTTCTATCATATAGATTTCCCTGGTTTTCATCATTTAAATTTCTCCTAGCCTCTTTGTTTTCATTATTCCTATTGTTATCTTGCCTATAATTTTGACCGTCTCCCCTATTCATACCTTGGTAATTGTCCCTGTATCTATCATTATTATTGTACCTATTTTGATTATGATAATTACCTCTGTAATTGTTATTTGTATTTTCTCTATTATAATGATAATTATTATTAAAATTGGCATTTCTATTATGACAATAATTATTATTATTGTTCCTATTCTGATAAAAATTAGATTGGTTTCTAGAAAATCTATTATATTCTTGACTATTCTGATTCCTAAAATTGTTTGAATTGTTTGCTGCATATTTGTATACACTCTGATCTGACTCTCTGAAATTTTTATTATCTGCGTTGTTACCTGAATTTGGATAATTGTTATTTCTATCCCAATTTCTGTAAGCTAAAGTCCTCTCCAACCTCAGTAAATAGTCACTTAATCTTGTCATGGTCTTAATTTCATGCATTGAAATGACTTCACAAATATCGTGTTTGAAATGCCTACTAATATTACAGACTATCTCTTCTTCATTCATTGCAGGATTTATATATTGTGCTCTGGCATACAATTGAATTGCATAATTATTGTAGCTATTACTTCTATTTTCATCAAATTTACCGAATTGTAATTTGTCCCTGACTGTTAGTTGAGCATTTTCTCCCCAAAATTGTTTCAAGAACAAGCCTTCAAAATCTGCAAAGTTTTTTATATTTTTTTCTTGACTGTTGAACCACACACAAGGTTGATTCACTAAAAATTCTCTAATAATGTCTTTTAATTCTTCAATTGATTTAATATTTTTAGTTTTGTTTTTAATTGAATTAATAAAAGTTATTGGATGCATTTTATTAATATTTCCATCAAATTTATTATTTATTTGAATATTTGGATAGTTTATGATAATTCTAGTTTCTAAATTGCTACTTGTTTTGCTTTGTTCCAATTGCTGTATTTTCAACTCTATTTCTCATACTTTGCTTTCATAATTATCACTTTCTTTTGCAAAAGCATGCTCTTTTATATTCAAAATTTCAGTTTCTACAATTCGAATTTTACTATTAGAGAAATTTTTGTGTTCTTCCATTTTATTATCTATTTTTTTGTTTCACTTTTTGTAATCTCATTTGAAACTTCCAAATCCACCCTCAAATCTTTATTGTTTTTATCATTTTCCTCAATTTATTTCCTTACATTTGATATTTCCCCTCTTATATTTTGATGAAACTCTATATTTTGGTTTTCAATTCTATTTTCAAACTCTCTACATTCATTCATCTTTTCCTTTTTATTCTCTCCTAATTTTTGTCTTAAATTTTATTCCATTCTTCTAATATTCTTTGTCATTCTATTTTCCATTCTTTCTTCCATTTTTACTATACTTTCTTTTATCCCATTCTCCATTCTTTCTTCAATTTTTCCTATATTTTCTCTGATATCATCCATATTGCTTTCTATTATTTCTTTCATTCCACTTTTCATATCATCCATTTTCTTTCCCATGTCTTCCTTCATACTTTGCAAAAATTGCATCAACATTTGATTATTGATATTTGTCACCTGTTCTCATGACTGCGTTCTCTGAATCTCACTTGTTCCTCCACCATCTCCATAATCTTGACTCTCTGTTCTTTCTTTTATCTCTACTTCTCTTAGACTTGTTTTCTTACCATCTCTCAAATCCATTTTTACTCACTTCCTGTCACTCTATTCAAACTCTAACTTCCAACTTCACTCACACTTAATTGCAAATTCTGGCCCCGCGTTGGTGTGACATATTATTCTGATATTGTAAATGTGTTGGGGTAAATTGTTTTGTAAATGATATTTTAAATTATATACACAAATGATAAAACAAAAACTCAGCCATTAATACCTGTACCCTTAGTAATTTCCTTACCTCTGTTTCTTCTTAGCTCAGCCGGCGCCAATGACGAATGAACATGAGAAATCTAATCTCAAGGTGGGTTACACATCTATGGTTGCCTGCACCTATTGAATATTATGGGATAAAATATGAAATTATATTTTCAAGTTGGTAGTATTGTTTTTTTTTTTTATTTCAAGGTGTCAGACCTTCATAAACATTCAAAATATTAGAAGACAAATAAATATTAACTCTATTTATATACCTTATGATATTTTGATCAAAAGTAAACGACGCAAATCATTCTATGTGAAGAAAAGTATTAAATATGAAATCTGCCCATGCACAGATATGTTCAACTAAAATAAATGATGTTGGTCACACTGTATTGTAGTCCATAAATTGGTTGTACTGATTTCAGTTCATTGACACTATTGTGACATAATGTTTGTAAATATCATTTGGTTCTGGTTTTGAAAATGAAAATTATAGATTATGAACGAACGTATTCGTATTGAATGTATTGAATGTTTCTTCCTAGTGATTATTTTCAGGATATTTGCATAGGCTATGAAATATAAAAGTTTTTGTGCACTTGCAAAATGTGTTGTAAATACCTGGACGTCCTACAACTGACACTGTTGTACTTTATGTAAGTTATTTCTTCACTGGATACTATTATTACTGTGTTCTCCCTGGAACTCTGCTGTTTTATTCTTCATATGTATGTGAATGTCATACAGCTCACAGTGCTGCATTCAAATACAGTTACTTGTCTACTCGAAACTGCTTATTTCTGTATTCTCTTTGTTGCTCTGCCTTTTACTCCTTTTGAATTACTTCAGTTTTTGAAAAATCTCGTTTTTTTCATTTAATCCAATTTTTTTTCTTTTCTTATCTCCTAGGTCACCAATCGTCTTTTTCTTTTTCAGTTCACCAATTAAAAGTTCACTTTCTGATAAACTTATCTATACCATTATTTTCATGCTATTTACAACTATTTCTATACCCTAACATATTTACAAAGTCTATAGTTTGAATGCTTATTATATATTCGGTTTCCCATTTATCAAATTCCTGAAATTTTCTATTTTCTCATCACTTTTAAAATTTCCCTCCACCTGTCATGTCATACTTCAAAACAATCCATCATTTCGAACTCCCTTAATACAGGATGTTTCATTATTACAACTTATTTCTTTTCCTTAATATTCATTAGGATTTATTTTTCAGAATAATGAATTTATTATAACTGAATTTGCTGATATTGACAAATAAATGAAGTACAAACTAAGGCTGTAAACAACATCTACACTCCTCATCGTAACCTGCCGTTCATATGAAGAAATTTAAGGTAGTAAAACTTCCAGAAATTAACAATGTATTATGCCTGTTTCCGTTTTGTATAGATTTTTTATAATTTTAATCTTATCACACACACAAATACTATATCATAAAAATATATATATATATATATATATATATATATATATATATATATATATATATATATATAAATATATATATATATATGTTCGGAAAGGTTTCCGCGGTCAGAAATATGTACATTACTAAGTTCATGGGTTGAACCGCGTTGAGAGTTTATAACTCGACGTTTCGGCTCCTGCTTTGGAGCCATTTTCAAGAGTGTGACTGCGAGGCCTCTATCTGCCTACTCCTCGAGTCGTGGTCTTGAGAGATATCAAGGTCTCAACCTGCCTACTCCTTGATCTCAAAAGACGATCCGATGTTGGTTGCACTGTAGTATTTATAGGTGGTTGGCTACCTGGAGGTGGGCGGGTCTTACGGGTTTTCTCGTTTGTCTTGTCTGCTGGTGCCTGCTGTGTAGTTGGAGTTAATGGGATAATAATTGATTGCGGATAAGTTACACGTGGCCTGGTAATTACGGTTGGAAGAAGGGGTTCAATTTACGGCTATCATCTTTAATGTTCAGGCAATCAGGCCGTTTTTCGATTTCGATGGCTTCTCTGATAAAACGAGAAGTTCTTGAACGTACTGGGGTGATGGTTTTCGTTTTCTCGAAATCTATGGGGTGACCCGTTTGGATGAAATGAAGAGCTAATGCGGAGCTGGTGTCTCGATTTCTAACTGAAAGGGAGTGTTGATAGGATCGAAAATGGATCTGTTTCGAAGTTTCTCCTATATAAGAGTGGGGGCAGATAGAACAGGGAATTTCGTAAATACCATGGTCTTCGTAGGGAATTTTGTCTTTTGTTGGTCTGATGAGGTGTGATAGTTTTTGTTCTGTGGTAAAGATGGTTTTGATATTTGCTTTTCTGAAAAGTCGACTGATTTTGTCCGTCACCCCTTTGATGTAAGGGAAGAAGACTTTGGATGGACGGTCTTCAACTTGTGGTTCGTTTTTGGTTACTAATGGTTTCTGAAGCTGTTTTTGGATGTTTCTGTCTATGTGGTCTGGTCTGTATCCGTTTTGTAGGAGGGCTTGTTTTACGTTGTGATGTTCGGATTGTCTGTTGTGGTCGTCGGTAAGTCGGATGGAGCGATATATCAGAGTATTTACGACTGAGTTGAGTTGTGAGGGATGATGGTGGGACTTGAAGTTGAGATATCGGTTGGTTGGGTGGGTTTTCTATAAACCGTGTACGAGAAACCTTGTTGAGGATTTTTAGTGATTTGTACATCTAAGAATGGCAGAGTTGAATTGCTTTCTATCTCCATCGTGAAGCGAATGTAAGGGTGTACTTCGTTCAGATGGGTCAGGAAAGAATCCAGGGTATCTGTCCCGTGGGGCCAGATGACAAAAGTGTCATCAACGTATCGTAACCAGCAGGAAGGTTGAAGAGTGGCTGATGAAAGAGCTTTGGTTTCGAAATCTTCCATGAATATATTGGCAATCGCAGGTGAAAGAGGGGATCCCATAGGGGCACCTTTGATTTGCCTATAAAAAGAGTTTTGGAAGGTGAAGTATGTGTTGGACATACAATGTTTGATTAGAGTGAGGATGTCTTGCGATATGTCGTGCTTGTTTTGTAATATGGTGAGGGTCTCGTCAATAGGGATGTAGGTGAAAAGAGAGACGATGTCGAAGCTGACTAGGATGTCGGAGTTAGATATGTTGAATTCCTTAATTCGATTGATGAAGTGGTAGGAGTTTTTCACGTGGGATTCGGATATTTCAACTATAGGTTGAAGAATGTTAGAAAGATGTTTCGCTAAGCGTTGGGTTGGGCAGTTGAATGCACTGACAATGGGTCTGAGAGGGGTTCCGACTTTGTGAATTTTAGGAAGGCCATATATTTTTGGGATTCGAGAGGATCTCTCCTTCGGTATTAATAGGGACTTGACGTCGGATGGAAGGTTTGATTTATTTATCTGGGCTTTTGTTGTTTTTTCCAGGTATGTGGTGGGATCATTGGGGACTTTCTTGTATTCATCTGTACTGATAAGGGAGTTCATTTTGTCGAAATAATCCGACGAATTTAGGATGACGGTTGTATTTCCTTCGTCGGCTGGAAGAATGACTATGTCGGGATTTTGATTTAATTCTTTGAGGGCGTGTCTTTCAGCGGATCGAAGGTTTGTGGAAGGGGGTTTGGCTGAAGATAAGATTTTGGCCACTTCGCGCCTGATGTTTTCGGCGTCGTTTCTTGGTAGATTGAATAGGGCTTCTTCGGTTTGGGTAATGATCTTTTATACCGAAATGGTTTTGGGGGTGACGGCAAAATTGAATCCTTTGGCAAGAGCTGAGTGTGCAGCATCAGAAATGGGAAAATCAGA